>CM053026.1:170000054-170663387 GCA_028564925.1 Lithobates sylvaticus
CCAAATGAGCTATGTAATGCAACTACAGTATGGAAAATTCTACTAAGTCATAAGCCACAATTCAATAATTCAAGTCTCTGCTAGAAATCTACAGAGCTGTCACTTCTACATTAAAGGGTTAGCAAACAATGGAAATCTTAAATGTAGTCATTCTGAAGATCAAAATTTTAGAAAACCTGAAATAAATCTTTTAAAAAAACAAATCTTAAAAATGGCTACAAGAAATACCTATTTGCATGTTTTCAAAGGTTAAAAAGTAGTCAGATCTTTTCCTAATTTCTTTGCCCGAGGCATTGCTTCCCTTCATTACTACCATACTGCTTTACCTCCCATCATCTGTTGCTTCCCACAGCTTCACCACCTCCACCATTACTTACTGTGTGGTGCATGTGTAGTAATGTTTTGGGAAAAACAAGGAACAGAGGACGCACCAGCCTAGCGCATTACCTTTGTGATGAACTTTATTGTGTCCCAAGATAAAAGCATGGGATGTGACCCATTTGTGCTATATAATGGGCTATCTATGAAAACACTTAAGATTGGCTCTGAGGAAGAGGGGATCTCCCCTCAAAAAGAGTCAGCCTGTCTGAGTCTCTCCTCACATCCGGGACTTGTCTAGGTGACCAGGTCGCTTTGAGTGTAATGTTCTGTGCCTATTTGCTGATGTTGTTTGTGATGAACTTTATTGTGTCAAAAAATAGATATATACTTACAAAGTTAATGTGCCAGGCTGGTGCATCCTCTGTTCCTTGCTTTTCAGCATTTTCTGTGGGTCTCCCCAGCCTGTAGGGGGCAGCAAAGCCTGTGCCAGTCTCTGAACAACCAAAGACTTGGAACTTACGTTTACCAGTACACTTCTCTTAAGTGCAGGGGATTGGTATTTTCTATTTGCAGTAATGTTTTGTGTACTGGGTGGAGAGATGATTCTGCCACCTATGTAAATGTTCTGTAAAAATATAATCTAATATCTCCTTTTTTAGCCATATCCCTGGCAGTATTCCTATGTTGAGTCAGTGGTGCAGAGAAAATGAGAAAAGGAAGGATAAAAAGCCACAAGAGTTCATTTTAAGAGCAGTATTCAGCTGTACATATGTGAAAAGTATAGCAAAAAGTGTAGTAAGCATATACTCACATTCATAAGGTTCCAGGATACCTGTCCTAGGGTCAAGCAGGGTTGCCAACCATCCATAAATTTACACACAGTTTGTAAAACTAACTAACTGATGTTTGCAACTGTCCATAAATGTCTGTTACAGTTATTGTTTGACTATTTGGTGGAGTATTGGCAGCTCCGTCAAAAGACACTGGGAGCGAGTTGGCCAAGGAAGGAGCAGGCGGCCACATTTTGTTGATACTGTTCCTCTAGTACCGGCTGCAGCCCTGTCACAGCGGAATGACATCTGTCATCTGACTCTAAAGTGCCACGAAATGCATTGATGTTGTTTCAACCTGTTTTTATGATCAATATATACCAAGCTTCCCTAAAAAATCCACTTGGAAGCACCTTTTTATTTAATGGGCGCCTCTGCCGACCACACATTGGTTCCATTTTGGGGCCTCATCCTTTTTACCAGTATTCATATGTTAGCACCCTCTGCTCTAATTGTAAACCCCTGCATTGTTCTTTTGGCTAGATCTGTCTGTTGTTTGGGCTATGCGGGTCATTGTAAAAGTGTCAGTGAATTTACTCACCAAAAAAAAAGGAAAAATGTATGACTCCGCAGATTTTTTAGTGTGATTGAAAGCAGCTTTAATTGGTTGTATCTTTTTCTGCCATTTCTATTTTAATTAGTTTACGTGCAGCCTGTTATAAATCTGTAAACTGGTCAACCAGCTTTACTAGACCATCAGTATTTGAATTGTGTGTGTAGTGAGATCATAACTGTCCTGAGAATGATTACACAATAAGGATATGCAGATGTTTACCACTAAGTGGGGAATCTATTCAAGTTAATAGCTTGTTACATTCTGCTTTGTAGGCCACCTGAAAGTGCGTACCAGTTCATGGAAGATGATCTGCATTAGATTGCATTAGTTAAGGGCTTTTCATGCTTCGTGTAGTTGCCTTTTTACTGTGAATGAATAATAGCTGTGTGTCATAGTCAGTAAATTAGAAGCATAGGCTGGCTAGTGAGACTGAACCGCGGGTCATTTGTGATGGCTACAGTCTGTATTGGTTTATACCATACAGCCTATCACATGTCTTTACATGGGTGAGCAATATGCTAACTGGATTTTAACCAGTTTGCATTCTTTTACTTTACAAGTTTGTGTTCAGCTTGAATATATTACCATCCCCTTACATTGTGGTTGGGATTTATTATACAGGAATATAGGGATAAATAGACAACATCTGCCTTTAAAAGGGTGTGCACAGAAATTACATCTCCCTTTTTAAAGCCGAGCCCATAAATTGACAGACTCTTAGTTAACCACAGTAGAATCTATATATTCTATATTACCAAAATTATTGGTAAATATTTCAGATGTGAATAGGGCCTGAAAGTGAAATTGGTGCGATAACACAAAAACAATGAGGCTCCATTCACATATGTGTGTTTCCTTGCATTTCAGAAATGCGCTGCACCAAAAATCGCAGTGAAAAAACGCACCAAGCTCCGATCTAAAATAAAGTTCTGAAGCTTCTTTGGGGCGACTGCTGTGTGTAGGACAGCCCATTCGGGTGGATGGGCTGCCCTATGTGTGATTAATAGGCAAGGCACACTTGTCTTTGTACTTCTCACCTGGTTGCTGCCACATACATTAGACAACATCTGAACCAAATGAGTTTATCTTGGTCTCATCAGACCACAGGACATGGTTCCAGTAATCCATGTCCTTAGTCAGCTTATCTTTAGCAAACTGTTTGCGGGCTTTCTTGTGCATTTCTTTAGAAGAGGCTTTCTTCTGGAATGACAGCCACACAGACCAACTTGATGCAGTGTGGAGCATATGGTCTGAGCACTGACAGGCTGACCCCACCCCTTCAACCTCTGCAGCAATGCTGGCAGCACTTATACATCAATTTGCCAAAGACAACCTCTGGATATGACGCTGAGCATGTGCACTCAATTTCTTTGATCAACCATGGCATGGCCTGTTCTGAGTGGAACCTGTCCCGTTAAACTGCTGTATGGTCTTGGCTACAGTGCTGCAGCTCAGTTTCAGGGTCTTGGCAACCTTCTTATAGCCTAGGCCATCTTTATGTAGAGCAACAATTCTTTTTTTCAGATCCTCAGAGAGTTCTTTGCCATGAGGTGCCATGTTGAACATCCAGTCCCCATTCACACCTGAGACCTTAAAACACTAATGAGTCACATGACACCAGGGAAGGAAAATGTCTAATTGGGCCTAATTTGCAAATTTTCACTTGGGGTGTACTCACTTTTGTTGCCAGCGGTTTAGACATTAATGGCTGCTTGTTGAGTTATTTTGGGGGAACCGCAAATTTACACTGTTATACAAGCTGTACACTCACTACTTTACATTGTAGCAAAGTGTCATTTCTTCAGTGATGTCACATGAAAAGATATTTAAAATATTTACAAAAATTGGAAGGGTGGACTCACTTTTGTGAGATACTGTATGCAACAAAGATTATGTATGTTCTGTTCTCATTCGGTTAACCACAGTCAGTAAATTAAACCCTGAGTCAAAGTATTCTCTTGCTAAGCACTGGTTTGCTGATTGGATCAATTACAGAGCTGAGATTGCCACAAAGGACTTTAATCACACATCCTTTTTTTATCCCCTGCATAACCTACTAAGATAATATGAAGATTGCAAGTGGGAAATATATATAAATTGATCTTCTGCAAATATTCAAACGTATTGCACTTACACTTGTTCACTCTATTGATCCAGAATTCTGTAGTAAAGCATTTTTATACCTGTGTTCTGATGAACACTAGGGTTCCTCCATGGGTGGTTAGGGTGAGCGGTGGCAGATTGATCTCCCACCACACAATGCCTGCATAGTTCCAGGGCTCACAGTCAGCAATGTTAGCTGGGATCTTGACTTTTATGTAAATAACCACTGACATCACTCATGTTTTAGATATCTGCAGGGGGCACATTCTTCCCACTGTCCCCCAAGGTAATGGGACATTCTTTCACCTGAGCACCAATGTGAGGGGGCATGTGAGGGAACCCTACACTGACCACCAATACAATGCTAATTCTTTTTATTGACCACCAGGGCATTCTTTTTTAAGGGCTGTATACACCGGCCGAATATCAGGCGGAAACAGTTGGTTTCTATTGAACATTCGGCCCCTGTGTCTAACGACAGCAGGTCTGACAGTTTGGCTGGCTTCTGTCGAAGGGGCATGACCAAAAAAGGCATTTGATCAGCACTTGGCCAATGACTGTATTATCAACATCGCTTAGTTCGTATAATGGCTCCTCCTAAGATTTTCAGTTTTTTTTTTAATTTATTTAACCCGCTGGGTTGAACAAAAAAATAATAGTGTGTACTAGGCTTTACACTAACCACTAGCTCTTCCACTAGCTCTTCTTCACTAACCACCAATGTAAGTGGCCATTTCTCCACTAACTTTGAACATACGAGAAAATTACACTGACCGCCATTTCTCTATTCTTTATTTAATAAAAGCTGCACCACTCCTTGCACTCTTTTATTCTCTAGTGTGCCCTACAGTAGAATTCATTCTCCAGAGCCTTTGTGACCACTAAAATGTTGGTTTTACAGCACTCATGAGAACCTCCTGTTATCTGTATCCTAGTACTTCTATCTTGGTCCTGTTCTCCCATCGGTGTCTTTTTTTTTTTTCTTTTTTTGTCCATTTCTCCACTGACCTTCAATAAAGAACTTAGAACTTGGGTCATTGGTTTGAATCCCAACCATGACACTACATGCATGGAGTTGTCATGTTCTCTCTTGCTTGCATATATTTCCTGTGGCTGCTACAGTTTTTTCTCCTACACTCCAAAGTCATGCGGGTCAATTAATTGGCACCTGCCTATATTTGCTTTAGTATGTGCATGTATATACAGAGGGGCCCAAAAAATGTATACACACTTTAACAGTTGTCATCGATGCCCTTTTTTAAATCCCACATTTAATTATGGCAGCAATGTGTAGTATTATGTTTCCCAAAAAATGTCACACCATTGTTGATGTCATCATGTCATCATTGTTGATGGCCATTCATTTGGTTTAGCCTGAGGATGAGTAATTTTACTTCCAGCAAAATGGCTCACCACCTTACTACCACTGAGATGTGAGAGCCTATCTCAATGACATTCTGCTAGGACGTTGGATAGGACATGCTGTACTGTTGAATTCCCTCTACATTCCCTGGACTTAACACCCCTCGATTTCTATCTGTAGGGAACACTAAAGGATGTTGTGTATCATAGAAAACCACCTACCCTGACTGCATTACAGGAAGAAATTGAAACATCTAGGAGAGTGATTCCTGTGGAACTCTAGTCAATGTTGTTCATGCAGTAGTTTGCCAATCATCAAAAGTGTCTGGATGCTAATGGTGACCACTTTGAGAACTTAATGTGATTGCATAATTCAAGCATGACTTACAGCTACCCTTTTTATGTTTATATCTAGTAATAACATGGTAATGCACATATTTTTCATGTTGAACCATGTATAAATTTTTGTCCCTTCTGTATGTGATGATGGGACCTTGATTGTAAGCTCTTTGAGGGAAGGGACTGATTTAAATGTACAATATATGTAAAGCACAGCGTAAATTGTCGGCAGTATAAAATACATGTAATAATTAAATCTTACTATATCTACAACTTCTTTTTTTTTTTTTTTATTCTTTATTTTATATTTTATACATATATACACTTCAATACATCCATTCATCTCTTACATTTTTGTGCTTTATAATTTCATCTCCTTCTTCCATTTCATCCCTATTTCATATCTCCTAGCCTAGTTACTCTTAGGCATTGCCTCTATATTTATGAAAACCATCCGCATCCTTACTAATAACAAAAAAAACGACAAAAACACAAAAAAAATAAAAAAATAAAAAAAAACATTGGAAAAAAAAAAGATATATATATATATATATATATATATATATATATATATATATATATATATATATAAAAAATTTAATTCTCCATCTCTCCCTCATCCCCTCCCCTCCCCTCCCAGCCAGCCACTCCATTCCCCCTTCCCCCGTCTCCCCAGTGCCATCTCAGCTCTCCCTGTACTCTCTATAGGGGGTCCATATTTTCCTATACCTTTCATCCTGGTCCTTCATTGCCATCGTAAGATTCTCCATCAATTGTATTTCAGCTATTCTTGTCATCCATTGGGCCCTTGTCGGTGAGCTTTCTTTTTTCCATAGTAAAGGAATACACTCTCTAGCTGCTATTATTAGGTGTTTTATTAGGGAGTTTTTAAATTTTTCCATTGATATTGGAAGATCTAGCAACAAAAATGTTGCCGGGTTGTTTCCTAAAGCCCTTCCTGTTATATTTTCTATTGTTTCCGATACCATTTCCCAGAATCTACAACTTCTAGGTCACACTAGTGTACTATGAGTTGTGAATAGAACAATTTTTAGCATGGGTTTCCTGAAAATTATTTCAAAGGTTTTTTCCATATATCGTTAAAAAAAAGTGTACTGTGTAGGTTCAACAAGTGCTTTACAAACATGCTTGAACCTCAGATACACCTATGCCATTTTTGGAGCCATATTCTGCATTACTATGTTTCTCAGTAAACCTCGGTTGTAGCAAAGTCAGAAGCTCCTATAATTGCTCTTTTATGTATGCACGCATGATTTGGGTCAGTGATTGGGAGTATTAAAACAAACATGACTGGATGCTATGTTTCTGCTCTACTTTTGTATTCAGTTTCTTAAAAAAAATACATTATGTGTACCGTGCGTAGTTATAACTAAATATATGCTTGCATTTAAATTTATCATAGTTATTATGTATTTATATGAAATAGTATAAGTCTGACTTTTTACTGAAAGTAACTCTTTTAGATACCTAATCTAGCACTAAAATGTAAGCTAATATTGTCATGTAGTATATCAGTTTTCAACTCTGCCAATTTCAATTTTTCTTTCAATTTTTTTTTCAAAATCTGCTCCTACCCTTTACCCTAAAAAAAAAAGAATCCATGAAAAGTCTTACATGCCTTTCAGCATAGTGTGCTGGAATTTCATGTAGAACCACAAATAAACAGGAAAAGACAAGGAAAAGCATTAGTAACCACATGAAATGCAAAAAGCACAACAAAGACAACACAAACAGTCATTTAGTCCTAAAATAGTACACATCATTGTGTATTGTTTATTTTACTCCACACACCTTTAAAGTATATGGTAGGGCATAATAAAAACATAGGGGTTGATTTACTAAAGGCAAACAGACTTGCACTTTGCAAGTGCAGTTGCACTCTGCAAATGCAGTTGGTCAGGAGCTTAGTAAATGTGATGAAGTTCTACTGACTTCCATCATCTAATTACAGTGTGTGCAAGCAAAAATGCTGTATTTCTTATTTTCCTTGAATGTGATTGCAAAGTGAAGCTTCGCTTAATTTTCTAAGCTCTGCAGCAACTGCACTTTCTAGTGCACAGGCTATTTGCTTATAGTTAAATCAACCCCATATTCTGTACATCTTTGCAAAATTGCAAATCCCCCCCCATGTTTTATCATTTAAAGATTGCAACAAGTACAGAAAAATACCCGTGGATTTTGCAAAAATTCAATGTGCTCCTAACTCCTAAAGGTTCAGCAGTGTCTTGTTGAATTAAAATCCCAACCAGCGTTGTTAGCCCTGCTGACTAAACTACAGAACACTTCCTGTCCCCTAATCTTCCTACTACTCTACATGCATACATTGATTTATTTCCCAGCAATATACTGCCTCTGCCTTGGCTCACTGTGTGTAGCAAGAAGGCTCTTGGGAGATGTGGTTCTGGGGGTGTGTCCCATGCCCAAAAAACTTAGCTCCCAGCAACTGCCCTGCATGAAATTTACAGGCCTGTTGATAATGTCACAGGGAGTAATACAAGCTTCTCATTGCAGGAGCAAGGGAAAAGAAAAAATAATGCTGGGGCATGCATTGCAAGGTAAGCAGGGAGTACATTTAGGCAATGCCCGGGCATGCACTTTACATTTTTCAACTATTTTGTATCTCTTTAAATTAATTTAATATTGGTTACTTAGTTGTCATAGAAGCTCTGGGAAGATTCTGAACTCTGCTTGTGGTCACGTTGGGGAGATTTCACCTCGCTTGATACTAATAATAACTTGACAGATTAGGCGAGATTTACTAAAACTGAAGTGTGCAAAATCTGGTGCAGCTGTGCATAGAAGGCAATCGGGTTCCAGGTTTTATTGTCACAGCTTAATTAAACAAGCTGAAGTTAGAAGCTGACTGGTTACTATTCACAGCTGCTCCAGTTTTTGTAAATCCCTACTTTACTGCTGCAGTTTGCCCTTTTCATAAGGACACGATCAGGTGGCAAAACCAGGCAGTTGAGGTACATTTTTAACTCCCCACCGGACAGCGACATTGTACCCAAACAAAATTTGCGTCCTTTTTCCCCCACAAATATAGCTTTCTTTTGGTGGTATTTGATAACCTCTGCAGTTTTTATTTTTTGCGCTAAATGTTTAAATTTTTGCTATAGTAAATATCCCCCAATTTAAAAAAAAAATTATTTTTCTATCTATCTATCTAAAAATAGTTTAGGCCAATATATATTCTTCTATATATTGTTGGTAAATCGCAATAAGCGTATATTGATTGGTTTGCGCAAAAGTTATAGCATCTACAAACTGTGAAAGCTATGGCATTTTTAGGTTTTTTTTTTACTAGTAATTTTTAGTGGTACTGAAACATTGCGATGGACAGATCGGACCCCTTTGACACTTTTTTGGGGACCATTGACAATTATACAATGATCAGTGCTATAAAAATGCACTGATTACTGTGTAAATGTCACTGGCAGGGAAGGGGTTAACACTAGGGGGGCGATCAAGGGGTTAACTGTGTGTTCCCTCCGTGTGCTCTAACTGTGTGTGGATGGGAGTGACTAGGAGAGGAGATATATCACAGCATAGGGATTTGTGTGTTTACACACACAAATCCCCATGTCGGTGCTCGTGCACGCGATCAGCGGTTGTGCTTGCCGGCCACGCGCATCGGGTCCCCCACCGTACAGCAGGCGCGCACGTGCCCTCTGGTGGCCCAAAAAGGGTAGGGCATACCCGTACAGGATTTCGCCTAGGGGAGCCATTCTGCCACAGTAAATCTGCGTGAGCCAGTTAAAGATAAGAATACAGTCCCTACAGTCAAACATGGTGGAGGTTCACTGATGTTTTGGGGTTTCTTTGCTGCTTCAGGCACTGGATGTCTTGACCGTGTGCATGGTATTCTAAAATCTGAACACTACCAAAGAATTCTGGGGTGCAATGTAGGGCCCAGTGTCAGAAAATTGAGTCTCCGTCAGAGGTCATGGGTGTTACACCTTGACAATGACCTAAAGCACATGTCAAAAAGCACCCAGAAATGGTTTAAGACAAAGCGCTGGAGAGTACTGAACTGGCCAGCAATGTGTCCAAATCTAAATCCCATAAAGCACCTGTGGATAGACCTGAAAACAGCAGTTGGGAAAAGGAACCCTTCCGAGAGACCTGGAGCAGTTGGCGAAAAAAACTTTGTAGAGAAGTGTAAAAAACTCATTAATGGTTACAGGAAGCTATTGATTTAAGTTATTTTTTTCCAAGAGGTGTACTACCAAATATTAAATTGAGGATGTCAATAATTGTGTTCAGTCCATTTTTGGAGTTTTTTGCGTGGAATGTGTCTTTTTTGTTTCTCCGCTTTTTTTTTTTTGTCATACCAATACGCTTTTTTGTGTCATACCAATATACACAAAATAAATAAACATGAGAATGCTCATTGTAATTGCAAACATTTCCTGGGATTAGTGGTGCATTATCTGACAGAAATGCAGTGGTGCCAATAGCTTTGGCCATGATTGTAGTTAGATAATCATTGGGCCGTTTTATAAAAGGAAAATATAGCCCAAACTTTTTTCTGGGATGCAGTTTTGGATGAAGTGGGGAATGATTACAGCAACCACAGTTTTTGAATTGTTACTGAAACAAGTGTTGATGTAAATCTTCCGATGGGACACTTGTTCCAGTGACAACTAAGAAAGAAATTCCCCTTACATACCCTCCTCTGACATCCTGCAGTGTGTCCAGGACAAGATATGAAGGGAAATCTCCCCAATGGGACACAGAAAGCAAAAAAATAACCGTCAGAAGTTTAAACCTTGAGTCTTTCACTCTTGTGGCTCTGAGGAAGAGGGTCCTCCCTCAAAACGCTTAAGCCGTTTGCGAAGCCAGCTGGTCCCCCCTAACACCTGGTCCAGGTTGTAGGTGTCTAGAGACCTGGTTCCATTTACTGACAAGCCTTTTTTATTACGTTTGTTTGTGAGTATTACTATTGCTGTTACACTTTTTAATACATTTTATCTTTGGTAATGCACAAGGTCGGTGCTCTCTCCTTTCTTCTCTATATGTTTCAGTTCTAAGGATACCCATTGTTCTGAGGAGGGCAGCAAGACCATTCAACATCCTATCCAAAGGGTTGGCTGCCCCACTTACCTATAGACTAAGCCCCCAAGCGCAGAAGATTGTGTTGAGAAGTTTAAACCTGTCCCTATTTTATCCAAAACTGAAAAAAGGGGTTGGGTATTTATGTGCTTTCATTCTGGCACATATATTTTTCTAGCAAGGAAGAGTTTAAATACATACTTTCTGTCATGCAAAACATGATATGGTTTTAAATTTACTGTCTAAATCATACATGCGATGCCTTATATAAATCCGTACTGTAGGTTTGTTCCCATTGAAGACCAATGTGTGTTTTTCATTTCACTGTGTGCAGTATTAGGTTGGCCGGACTTGGAGATGTGCTTCTGATCGAATGAAGATAAATATTTCTAGAGGCTCTTTTGGATAGGTAAACGCAGCACACTTATTTTTATAGACTCAAAATACAGCGAGCTGATTTGTGCCCAATTTAAACAGGGAACCAGCTGGATCCCTTATCATGATGGCTTTCCATTGTGGGATCATGTTACCGTGGAATTGTTTTTCCTGGGCTGTGCATCGTATTCAGCTCCGTTTCTGACAAGCGCCACAATGTCAACAAACGGCAATGTGACACAGAGGATGCTTGCTCGCCTTTGTCCCTTTTTCATTTCGTTGTGTTTAAGTTTCCTTCCATGTGTGTTCATTTTTCTGCTTGATGTTGGAAGAGGTTTTTGCCATGAGCAGGAAACAACACTTTTGGCTCTGATCACTTTACAGCTGCTGTTAAAATACATCAGCAGTAAAAATCCCTGGACATTAAATCAGATTGCAGAGAATAAATCGAGGGTTAATGTTCATCCTGTTTATTAGTAGATTGGCATATGTGATTTTCATAAGTATTACCATTGATAAATGTGTAAAAGAAACAACAACTGTGCATTAATCATAGAAATACAAAAAAAAAAAAACATTTCTGGTAATACAATGTACCTTTTATGATTCCCATGTGCCTCTTTTAGGTACATATGTGGATTAAACTTTTTATTTCATTTGGCTTCTGTGCTTATTCAGCATGTGATAGCATTCCGCATGACAGTAATATTCTGATGGCTAGTCACTATGTATGTGTTCGTCCATCCCGAAAAGGCACTAGATGTCTGCAACAGTGGCGGTGCGTGCATAGAGGGCGCAGGAGCGCCGCCCCCCCTCTCCTGCACCGCTCTATCGCCAATAGATAGATTCATGCATTGCATGAATCTATCTATTGTCACCGCTGCCGCCCCCTATTCAGGTGTCCGGCCCCTGATCGGGCGCCGGGCATCTGAATTACAGTGGGGGGGGTGGTGTTTCTGGAAGCGCCCCTATTAGAGCTGTAAGCTCTAATAGGGGACCTTATTAGAGCGGTGTGCTCTAATAGGCTTCCCTAAGTGTAAACAGCGGGCGCACTGCTGTGCGTTCGCTGATTACACAGTATTGTGTTAGAGAAGCGAATACATCGCTTCCCTAACACAGACCCGCCTCTCAGCCAATCAGGTTGCCAGGTCTGTTACCTGTCACCTGATTGGCTGAAGTCACAGGCGCTGTGATTGGACGCTAGGCGTCCAATCATAGCAGAAGACAGATGGGACATCCGACGATGAGACACCGCTCGTCGCCTGACGCCGTCACCAGCTGCACACCGGGACAAGGTAAGTGCAGAGGGCAGGCAGGGGGCACAGTGGCAGCACTTGAGGGGCACAGTGGCAGCACTTGAGGGGCACAGTGGCAGCACTTGAGGGGCACAGTGGCAGCACTTGAGGGGCACAGTGGCAGCACTTGAGGGGCACAGTGGAAGCACTTGAGGGGCACAGTGGCAGCACTTGAGGGGCACAGTGGAAGCACTTGAAGGGGCACAGTGGCAGCGTAAGGGCACAGTGGCAGCACTTGGGGCACAATGGCAGAACTTGGGGCACAATGGCAGAACTTGGGGCACAATGGCAGAACTTGGGGCACAATGGCAGAACTTGGGGCACAGTGGCAGCACTTGGGGCACTGTGGCAGCGTTTGATGGTACAGTGGCAGCACTTGGGGCACTGTGGCAGCGTTTGATGGGCACAGTGGCAGCGTTTGATGGGCACAGTGGCAGCATTTAATGGGCACAGTGGCAGCGTTTGATGGGCACAGTGGCAGCGTTTGATGGCACAGTGAGGCTGTTTGTTTGCGCCCCCCCAAAAATTTTGAGCACCAGCCGCCACTGGTCTGCAACTTAAAGGAAAAGAAAGTAGAGGTGTGACCCATGTCAAGAAAATATGTGCCATGTGTCATTTTTCTTAAGCAGGTTTCACATTTCAATTATTATTATTATTATTATTATTATACACGATTTATATAGCGCCAACAGTTTACGCATCGCTTTGTATAGGGGGGGCAACACAATTACAGTACAGTTCAATACAATAGGTACAGGAGGGCCCTGCTCGTAGAGCTTACATTCTAAAGGGAGGGGGTGGTACAAAAGGTAATAGCTGCAGAGAATGATTTGATGGGGGTGGCTTGGGACAGTTGTTAGGTGGGTGTGGGATAGGCTACCCTGAATAAATGAGGGATCTCCTAAATCACAGTTATGTTCAGCAACTCAACTGATCTTTTTCTGAAATACTTGGTTGAAGCCCATAAAGCAAGAAGGCCTTCTAGCTGCCATCTAAGGGGTTATAAAATATCTTCATATACAGTATAGACCTGTCAACCCTATCCAGTGAGGCCAGGATCAGTGCACAATATGCGGAAAACCATAACAGCCAATAGGAGTCGTTAGTATATTGATGATACCTTTTCTGTTGGTTCTCCGTGATGGCACCTGTCTGGAAATCATCTCCTTGTACATAAAGGGACAGGGAGAATGAAATGAATTCACATTACTCCCAGATTTTCTCCAATTTCCTTGGGAAATACTAATTACCTCATTTACATTCTGAGCTTCTGGAAAATGAATTATAGGTATTAATTCTCTCCTTCCATAACAGCTCCTTGTTTCACATGATGGAACTTATTCATGGGAATAAGGAAATGGGACATGGGAAATGTGTACATAAGAAATGTGTCTATGCAAACATCCCAACATTAATTGCAGACATTTGTTTGGAAGGAGCATGGCTACCATCCAGATTTGAAGATTTCACTTTGAACAGATGAATCTTCTAGAGTCTGTAAAACTAGAACTAGAAGATAGGTTTGGTCAGCTGTTCTTAACCATGGCACCCTGGGGTGTTCTTCAGGGGTGCCTTTGAAAAATGCCTAAAAATTGCTCAAAAATTGTCAACAAGCCAGTGAGTGGATCAGATTTGCTCTTTTGTTACATAAAGCCACAATTTTTTTTAGTATTGTGCAGCATTACAACCTTGGGCACCGAATGTGCCAGCCACTGGCATTCTAACAACCAAAGATGTCATTGATTAATATGGGGGATGTCAGACACCATCACAGCATCCTGTTTGGCCCTTCCCTGTCCCTCTCTGTCAGGACTGGGGTCATGTTAGCTGAGTGAGAGTAACTGGGGGAAAAGAGAAACACTAGAATACATGTTGGTACCAATGGACAAAGGTGGGGGAGTGGATCACTTTCATTTTGGGTGACCCACGTGTATGGATGCTTCTGCGTTATGTAAAACTATTCGTTTGTTTTTTTATCTTTTTAGAATGAGGTGCCTTGAGATTGTGCAGAATTTTAAAGGGTGCCTTGACTCAAAAAAGGTTGCGAAACGCTGGGTTAGGTTATTTGTACGATTTGAAAAGTTTAATGACCGTCTTAAGCTGGCCATGCACTACTAGAATTTTGTTAGAAAACATGTGTTTCAGGAAAATTGGATAGTGGGGTCAAATTGGCATTTTTTTTTTTGGGTGTGTGGGAGAAAACCTGCACAACCACAGGGAGAACATGCAAACTCTATTCAAATAGTGTTCTGACCAGGTTTCGAACCAAGGAGACTAGTGCTGCAAGGCATAAATGCTAACCACTAAATGGCTGTGCTGACCATCTTGGCAAGAGAGTCAATGGGCATTAGCAGCAGCGGTCTGCATGCTAGTGTAGACTGATGAGTATTGCTCACTCTCTGCAGAAGACTGGAAACCAGTGGCGGCTGGTGGTATACCAGCCCCGCACTTACCCCATCTAGGTCGCGGCCGCGGGTAGCACTTCCTCCGGGCGGTGGCTTCATCGTGCGTCTCCTTCTCCTGGGCTTCACGGCAGCCTCCCCTGCGTCTCCTCCCTCCTCCTCGGTGGCCAGTAAGATTGCTTCTCTCGGCCAATCGGGTGACAGGTCTCAGAACCCGCTTCCTAATTGACCGGGAGGAGAATTTAGGAAGACAATAGTGAATATTAATTTGCTATTGTCACACAACTGGGTGTGCTCGGGGCGCAGTGCCCTGCACCTCGAGCCCACCCTTTTTTGAAGCCAATTATGTGCTTCTTAAAAAAAAAAGAACCCCATTGGAATCCAAACGTCCCGCACCCTGCATGTAGATTAGGTGCCGGGCACATGAATTAGGGGGGCAGTGCCCCTGCACCCCCGTCTGGATAGGCCGCCACTGCTGCCATCCCAAACAACCCAAAATCGAACATCACCAGCATGTGACCTTCTGGTACAGCTCCTCTCATCAAACATGGTTTGCAGTGAAGAAGAACATGCTCTGAAAATCAAATTAACCACTTCCCACCCAGCCTATAGCAAAATGACAGCCGGACCGTAGTTCTGTTATCCAGACTGGACGTCATATGACATCTTTCAGGATAACGAGCCAGCACGCGCCCGCGGGGGTGTGCAGCGTGACGATCGCTGTTGTGGTGTGTCAGTCTGCCACACCGCAACTCCGATCTAGGTAAAGAGCCTCTGACAGAGGCTCTTTACCACGTGATCAGCTGTGTCCAACCACAGCTGATCACGGTGTAAACAGGAAAATCCATGTATCAGCTTTTCCTCTATCACATCTGGCAGATGCGAGTAGAGGAGAGCCTGCTCTCCTGATGGGGGGGGGGGGGGTCTGCACTGATTGATTATCAGTGCAATCCCCCCCGAGGCTGCCCACCCAGGACCACCAGGGATGCCCATTGCTGATGACTACCAGGTATGCCACCCATGGCCACCAGGGATGCCAATCTGTGCACGCAAATGATGCCAATCAGTGCCCACAAATGATGCCAATCAGTGCCCATCACTAATGCCTACCAGTGCCTACTTATCAGTGATGCCTATCAGTGCCACCCATAAGTACCCATCAGTGCAGCCTTTCAGTGTCGCTTATCAGTACACATCAGTGACGCATATCAGTGCCACCTATCAGTGCCCATAAAGTGCCGCATATTAGTGCCCATCAGTGCCACCTCATCAGTGCCGCCTTATCCGTGCCCATCAGTGAAGGAGAAAACGTACTTATTTACAAAATTGTAACTTTTTAAAATTTGTACTTTTTTGGTCTTTTCTTTTTTTATTTGTTTATCAAAAATAATAACCCCCAAGGTGTTTAAATACTACCATTTCTATATGTGGGAAAAACATGATAAAAAATGTTGGGGTACAGTGAAGCATGACCTCGCAATTGTCATTTAAAAAGCGACAGTGCTGAAAATTGGCTTGGGCAGGAAGGGGGGAAGTGCCTGGTATTGAAGTGGTTAATCTAAATTTTGAGGCATCGTTAAGGAGCATAGTTCAAAAATGTATTTTAATATTTTATTTTATCACGGCACAGCATGCCGGAGGGTAATACAAGCAAATAAGATACATGATCTTTGAGCACAAGAAATATCTGATTGAGAAAACCAGATATATCACAAAACCAGCAACATTAGACCAGCCAGGAATCATAATCAAATATAGTTATTTTTTTTTTTTACCCTTTATTGATGCTGCTTTCTTATGTGGATTTTATGATTTTATTAACTGTATAAGGCAATTTTTAATTAAACTGCAAGTGAAAAATGCTGAAATTATTCTGATAATTATACAGAATCTACTACATCTAGCAACACATAGGGGGTTATTTACGAAAAGGCAAATCCACTTTGCAATGCAAGTGCACTTTCAAGTGCAGTCGCTCCAAATCTAAGGGGTAGATCTGAAATGAGTGGAAACTCTGCTGATTTTATCATCCAATCGTGAGCAAGCTAAAACATTTTTTTTTTATTTTCCTTGCATGTCCCCCTCGGATCTACAGCGACTTTACTTCCAAGTGCACTTTCAGTGCAAAGTGGATTTTCCTTTAGTAAATAACCACCTTAATCTTACCACATCCATACTAATAATGTTACTGCTGATAACAGGCATCTCTTCAGTCAACAACTTGCTAAACTTTGCTTTTTTTATGCTTTTTTCTAATTATGACATTTTCTAAATCCCTTTGTGTTGTAGGTTCTGTCTGGTGCTCAACAATCAACCACATACAAGTAAGTTTCTTTTTGTTTTATTATTTCATTGTTATATTTATATTCAAGGATAATGGAAGAAACCCCAAATTTAAATATAGAGTGTAATACATTTTATATGGCACTTTAGGGGTGTTTTTTTTAAATTTTTTTTTTCAATTACCGTACATGTGATTGAGTAATTAATGTTAGCTTGACCTTATTCGCTAACATTGACTTTGCATAGGTATCTACTTTTTCAATAAATTAACTATTTTTTGAATTTTGATTGTTATTTAAACAGTTGTGTAATGTACTATGCATTCTGTACATAGTGTGTAGCTAATGTGCATAGTTGTTGTTTTTGTACATAGTGTGCAGTTAAAACTGGGCTCAGATGCTGATCATAAGCACATCTGTAACATGACAAGGTGAGCCCTTGCCTCAGGCAACGCTGTGAAGTCAAATGACAGGAATAGCAGATGCAAAGCCTCTTGCATGTTGCTTGAGCTTCACTAATTCAAAGGTAAAGAGGCACTGATGCAAGGGGAAACCCTCAGTACTGCCTTGACTTTAATGTTCTTTTTTTATTCTACACTTTATATGATTTTGTATTTAGAACATTTAATTCTGTAAAGCTATTCATATGCAGGGGGGTCTAAGCTAACAGCAGATAACAGGTTACAGCTTCTACCATTAAACAAGGTTATGCCAATCCAGGCAAAACAGGCAAAAGAGAGGAAAGGCCAGATGTGGCAGTAAAGTAGAGGATGGTGTGCATTGAAAACAGAATCAAGGACTGCAATCACTGCTGTCAAAATTAACGTAGTCCTGTTACCTGTAAGCAGCTGTGCTTCTTGCATAATTCATGTATGTTATTACTATGCAATTGCTATACAATTGCTGCGCACCACAGCTTGTCTACTTGATTACATTGATCGAGATGACCATTGTATTGGACCTTTTCAAATTTCCCCGGAAAAAATCCACAAGGCTGATGTACTGCATATATAATTACCACCAACATTGGTAATGGTATTCCGTGATTGGGTTATGTAACATAGTGTATAATAGGAATTTTGGCCACTTTTTTAGGGTTAGGCCTTGTTTACACTTGTTTCAAAATATGGCATTTGACATGCTTTTTTGGTTGGATTTTAATTGGTTTGCTTCAGAATTTGTACCCCATATCGCTTTCATCTTGCTTTGCAGCATCTCAAAGCCCCATAGAAGTCTATGGCCTCATTTAGACCTTCTTGCTGTGGGAAGCACAATATGTTTTCAGATCACTTTTCTTACAGCAATAGACAGGCGGTGAGGAGGCATTGTATCTCCTCCTCACCACCTGTTTTGACCCCCTATTTACCGAGCAACAGTTGCAGCGTGACCCCATTCACTTAAAGCGGTTCTGCACTGGGTTTTTTTTTTTTTGGGGGAATATGCTAAGTATTAATAACTAAATTGGGGGACTCACCTGTTCCATCTTCCATCGCGATCGCAGCCGGTTTTCCTCCAATAAAGTTCTTTATTTGCTGCCTTTCTGCTGGGGGCCATCTTGCCTGTGGGCATGTGAAACCCCACAGGCACTTTAGATGGCCCAGCATGCACCGCCGTTACTGCGCCGAGCTCGCGCGTGCGCAGTAACGGCAAAGTGCAGCTCACGTTCTCCGAAATCTCGCGAGATTTCGGAAGATGTGTCTGAAATTTCGCGAGATTTCGGAAGATGCCCGCACAGACTCCTGGGATCAATGATACCAGATCCCAGGAGACAGTGCGTCGTGACGAGGATCCCCGCACAGACCCCGCCCACCCCGCAGAGACAGAGGACCGGAAGTCATCGATTACAAGGTAAGTGAAAAAAAAAAAAAAACACATTTCATTTAGTACTCTTTGCCTGATTTGGAAGGCAAAGAGATTCACTAAATAAAATGTGTGCAGAACCGCTTTAAATGCACGACAGAGGGTACAATTCCTGTTGTGGCTGCAAAGCGGGGAGGGGGATACTACTACGGGGAAAGAATGTACTAATGAGCAAGGGGGTACTACTAAGCAGAGGGGGTATGGTGAAAGTACTACTAAGCGGGGTGTGGTGGAGGAGGGGCGGGTATGTACTACTGATTGGGGGGTACTACTGAGCAGGGGTGATGGGGAATGTACTACTGAGCAGGTGGGGTACTACTGAGTAGGGAGATACTACTGACCGGTGAAGGGTAGACATCTTGCCACTGGGGGGTGGTGGAATTGGTATCACTGAGGGAGGAAAGCAGGAGATCTACTGAGCAAGGAAACTGATGAGCTGAAGATCTGCTAAGTGGGGGTACTAATAAGCCAGGAAACTGAGGAGCGAGAGTACTACAGAGCCACCAAAATAAAAAATAAAAAAACACCAGACATCACACAACACCTAACCACACCTGGTCACTTCCTCATAATCACTTGCCATTTCACATCACTTCCTCTTTAAAAAAAATAGAAAATCAACACACACGGAATTTGCCAAGCTTCATTAAAGCTTCAAAAAAGCATCAAAAACATATAAAAAAAAATGTTACAAATAAATGTAAGTGTGAACAAAGCCTTAAAGTGGTTGTAAACCTCTGAAAAGAAAAATGAAAAAAGCATATCCTTCCATAATTTGTACTTTTTCTTGGTCCAAGCACTCAGTGCAGGGGTAAGCAACACTTCAGAGAGATGGAGATCTACTTGAACAACACTGATGAAGTCAAAGATCACCGGACACAGTGCCAGAATGGCATGTTCCGTGTGTGTTTCCTGTACCATGTTCAAAACGCACTGTCTCTGTGATCTACCGTGGGTGATAATATTTTGTTAACCCCAAACGTAGATTGCAGTGTGTTTATGAGCACAAAAATAAAATAAGTATTACAAGAGAGTGCAGGGTTTATGAGTGCATTACACTCAAAATGCTGGGTTCATGGGTGTATTACACTCAGAATGCAGGAATCAGGAGTGTGTTCTGATCCCTGCATTCTGAGCTGAACGCATTTCTGATCCCTGCATTCTGAGTGTAACGCACTCCTGATCACTGCATTTTGAGCTTGAGTGCATTACGCTCATAATGCAGGGATCAGAAGTGCGTTTCGCTCAGAATGGAGTGCTCAGGAGTGAGTTATGCTCAGAATGTAGGGATCAGGAGTGTGTTACGCTCAGAATGGAGGGATCAGGAGTGCATTACGCTCAGAATTCAGAGATCATGAGTGTGTTGTGCTCAGAATGCAAGGATCAGGAGTGTGTTTCCCTCAGAATGCAGGGATCAGGAGTGTGTTTTCCTCAGAATGCAGGGATCAGGAGTGCGTTATGCTCGGAATGCAGGGATCAGGAGTGGGTAATGCTCAGAATGCAGGGATCAGGAGTGCGTTACGCTCAGAATGCAGGGATCAGGAGTGCGTTACGCTCAGAATGCAGGGATCAGGAGTGCATTGCGCTCAGAATTCAGAGATCAGGAGTGCATTGCACTCCGAATTCAGGGATCAGGAGTGCATTGCGCTCAGAATTCAGGGATCAGGAGTGCATTGCGCTCAGAATTCATGGATCAGGAGTGTGTTACGCGCTAAATGCAGGGATCTGGAGTGCGTTGCTCTCAGAATGCAGAGTTGGGGGAGGGGGTTGATGTGAAGGGTGATAGAGGACACTGGGGGTGGCCCTGCCCATAGCAGTGTCCACTGCCCCCTTTACATTACCTCCGCCCCACACAGTAGTGTCCTCTTCTTTCCCTTTAGCTATGACCTCTGGACCCCTTCCCTCCCATAGCAGTGTTTTATAGCATAGTTCCATTGCATCCTACCTCTGCACACAACAAAGATTAGGAGGAAGCACAGCTCTGGACAGGGGATGGGAGCTGACAGAGTGACTTTTCATATTAACAAGCTGGTGATTGGTTGTTTAGGACCTAGCAACCAATCACCTGCAGTTTAACTTAAAAAAATAACTTGGCTAGCTCCTCCTCCCGCCCTCTGTCCTAAACTGTGCTGGCCCTCGCTTATCACTGTTCACTGATGACAGCAGCAGAGGCGGGGGTCATGGAGAGAGAAGAACCGAAGGCACAGCTGGTGGCAGAGAGAGAACAATCTGGTACCTACAAGTAGAATGCGTGGGTCGGTGGTGCACAGGTAGCCCGCGATCAACGTGTTGCCGACCCCCGACTTAGTTTGATTTCTGTCTGCTATGTCATTCCTCTGCATTCTGACAGTCTATGCAGATACCAGACAACTCCAGGAGACAGCCTTGCCCCCCCCCCCTTCAGCACACAGCAGGTGATTGACAGCCTCAGATTACACTCAGCTCCCTGTTCTGTGCCGTGCAGTGTTTGGTGTCAGATACCGCTCCCTGCCTTCTGAAGTACAAAAATGTTGTCTAAATTCTGTACTTTGAATGTCTGTGGAGAAGAACGTGCAGATAAACAGGTACAACTTATGTAGAACGATTTGTTTAATCTTTGTGTATCACCTGACGATGGTCACTTCACTGGATATACAGTATGTAAGAGCTTACATTGTCCATAGGTTTTAATTCTAAAGGAGGAGCTTATCAGTATGCTGCCTTTTCTTTTTATTGTCAAGTGATAGTGAACCTTGCCGAAGAGAGAACAGCGTTGTATAGATAAACTGTATAAATCTCAGGACTGGATGGGCATAAATACAAACGCTTTACTTCAGGGGTAGGCAACCTGGGGCCCTCCAGCTGTTGCAGAACTACAAGTCCCATCATTCCTCTGGGAGTAATTGTAACTGCCAGCCTTGCAATGCCTCATGGGAAATGTAGTTCCACAACAGCTGGAGGGCCCCAGGTTGCCTACCTCTGCTTTACTTGGAGTCCAGCTTTAATCCAACTTCCTAACAAATTTCTGCTCTGTGCCTTGAAATGAATTCAATTAAAAATAGTGCAAACAGCCAAATGCTGTACCCAACATAAGAGAATGCTGGGCATTGTGTCTTGTACAGCTGTAAACTGCATGCATTATGTATAAGTCAGAATTTATTTTCTTTTACGGTTAACAACATTTTACTTGAGAATTTGGCACCTTTTAAAAAAACTTTGCATGCTTTAAAGAAATTACAGCTTATCCTACCTATGTAGCCTATGGCCTCAAAACACATTTTTATTGCTAATTAGTAGATGAACATAAGGGAAAAATGTACCTTTTAATATAAATATGTAAGGAACATTTTAATGACACATTAAATGACCAGGCACACCATAAATGCCACGATAGCTTTAATGCATGTTGAAAAATATTTATTTTGTCTGGTATGTGAGACATTACTGGGTAAAATAAATACTCTTAACTTCATGACTTTATCTTGTAAAGTTATTTATGGTGTGCCGTAGTCTTTCATATGCAGTAAGGCGGCCGGACTCTTAAGTTCCTGTTTGTTTGCATTGCACCCAAATGTTCCTTTGAAGATCCCTTTCCATTTAATAGCTGTTTTTAAATTTTTAATTAATTACCTTGCGCCGCAATTTTCAGCATGCACATTTGTTATATCACATGCTTGCTATTGACCCTGTCACTGAGCAGGCACTGAAATACCAAATAAGGGTAAACTATGAGCATGATGTATTATCCGTTATTAACCTTAGGATTTAATATCATACATACATCCTCTTGTAGTTTATTCTGTTTATACTTTCAAGTATCTGTCTTCTCTGTGCCCCTAAGGGTTTTTCGGGGTTATGCCAACAGAAAGGATAGCCTCTGGCCAATGTTCTAAGTGCCTTAATGTATTTTCTGTTACATTTTTCAGTATGTTGCCTGCTTCTGAGGTCGGCAGAAAGCCTAATGTCACTGTAAGCGTTTGTGAAAACAATGCTGGTCCTTCATGACAACTATTAAATAGTAGTTCCAACCCAAGATGCTTTTAAATATTGATTTTGTGGGTAAAATAAATCTAAAATTACCATTCTTCGGGTTCCGAATGAAGTCAGGAGAGCGGTGATGTGGGGTGGGTAGTGAGAGATGATGTCATCTCTCTACTCCCTGCCCGCACCTCCGACACTGAGGCTGACAGAACACCGGCTGTGAGGGCGGAAGAGCGGTGATGCGGGGGGCTGAGAGAGATGATGTAATCTCTGCTTGCCCGCCCACTCACTTCTTCCATCTACCCAGTTCTCATATGCCAGCTGCTCGGCTGTCTCATGCCACCTGCCCGGCTCTGTTATGCCGGCAACCGTACTCTTTCATTCCATCCGCCCGCCCACCCAGGAGTCTCATGCTGGCTGCCCGCACCTGAGGCCTGGCTGCAGAAAGGCCACGGCCCGGGGGGGTGATGACCCCTGACTTACGCAATTCACATCAGAATGCCAACTGATATATTTGATTGAGAATTGCCACTCACAAGGAAAAATGAGAAAGGAACTTATTTATTTAATATCTGAAATTATTTATACATGTCACTATTAAAGTTACTTGCGTATTTCAGGAGGCCAATATTTTGCGTTATGGTGAGTGCTCTGTAGAACATGTCATCATATTTGGGATTCTGCCTCCATGCAAACTGTGCAAAGTACGACTACATCAATTGACCACAAAAATATTGGTGCAAATAATTGAAAACTCAGAGGACAGATCCAGTCACTCATGTGACAACAATATTTGAATGTTTAATTGTACTGCGTTAAGAGGGTCACTTTGGTCTCACATGGACATCAAGGCTCATAGTACAAGAATGGGCTGTGTGTTTATGCAACTAGAGCCACAAGGTGCTGTAAGTGTTTTGGGGCACAGCAGCTGTAGAGAGACAGACACTCATCCCACTGTGACTGGCATGTGGGTATTTCCAGGTACTGGTACTAGAATGAAATGGTAAGTTAAAGCGGTTCTGCACACATTTCATTTAGTAAATCTCTTTGCCTTCCAAATCAGGCAAAGAGTACTAAATGAAATGTGTTTTTTTTTTTTTTTTCACTTACCTTGTAATCGATGACTTCCTGTCTTCTGTCTCTGCGGGGGTGGGCGGGGTCTGTGCGGGGATCCTCGTCACGCCGCACTGTCTCCTGGGATCTGGTGTCATTGATCCCAGGAGTCTGTGCGGGCATCTTCCGAAATCTCGCGAGATTTCGGCCACATCTTCCGAAATCTCGTGAGATTTCGGCCACATCTTCCGACATCTCGCGAGATTTCGGAGAACGTGAGCTGCACTTTGCCGTTACTGCGCACGCGCGAGCTCGGCGCAGTAACGGCGGTGCATGCTGGGCCATCTAAAGTGCCTGTGGGGTTTCACATGCCCACAGGCAAGATGGCCCCCAGCAGAAAAGAAGAATATAAAGAATTTTATCGGAGGAAAACCGTCTGCAAAAGAGATGGAAGATGGAACAGGTGAGTCCCCCAATTTAGCTATATGGCCTTGGCATATTCCCCCAAAAAAAAAAAAAAGCAGTGCAGAACCGCTTTAAGGCAGTATTTTATGCTCATTGGAGTTAAAGTTAATGTAAACCCTCACATATACCCAGTGAAGTGAACCGCCTCAGATGATACACAGGGATGAAACAAATCTCCCTACATAAGTTTTACATGTATATCTGCTGTCTTCAGCTTTATATACTGTTTCGAAAGTGCACATCATGTTAGAAATTTCACTTGCTCATTCAGCAGTAGCAGTGTAGTTGGATTACATTGGGAGACAGCTGATTGGAGGAAAGGCACACACACCCCTACACATAGGCAGAGACTTTCAGAGCTGCCCTGTGAGTAGAGCAGCTTTCTGCTAATTTATTTATAGCACCCACCCTGGCACAAAATTCAGGTTGTTTTTTTCACATGTGTCGGAGAACTTGTCAGAAGTTATCATGCTGATAACAGAAGAACGAAGCAGGAGAAAGCCACAGGACTTAGTGATTTGAAGAGAGATAAGAAACACTGCAGATATATGTGCCCAGCTCAATAAATGAGCCTAATAAATGAGCAGATGCTCTGCTGACTTCCATCATCCAATCATGTGCAAGCAAAAATGCAATTTAAAAAAAAAATTGCATGTTATCGGGTATTCATTGTAAGCTCTGAAGCAACTGCACTTGCAGAATGCAACTGAACTTTGTAGAGTGCACAGTCTATTTGCCTTTAGTAAATAAACCCCCTAGAATCAAGCCTTAAAGCAAACCTGTTATACTCAGTTCAGTGGCAGGAGCCAAAGGAAGTACCTGGTACCTTTGGAAGAGCATGTGATTCACTGTGCCATTGACTGGGCCAGTTAGTGTTGTCATATTAGGAGTCCATAGCCCTGAATAATCTGACTTGTAGCTTGGCTGCTACTGGCTGAACAGAGAGGCGAGTAAGTGAAAGGAAGGTAAGTATATGCTGCTAGTGAGGGATAAGTTATAGTGAATCTGTTGCCTTGCCCTGGATTGGCATATCACAGGTTCACTTTAAGGCTGTGTTCTGTCTACTTTCTACATTGTTTTTGAGGTGAGAAAACCTAGTAAATTTCCAGGACTGTTGTCAATTTTCCTAAAATGTGCAGGTGCCAGTTTTCCTAATTCGTCTCAATTGAACTAGTTGGAGGTCAGTTTGTTTGCCTGTAATAATTACTTTTTATAAATGTTTTAGATGAGATGAATTTGTATCCTGTGGTCCACTTTTGACACTGATGATAAAACCCTGTGTAAATGTGCTGTGCCATCAGTACTGCTGTTATAACTGCACGTTTAGGACTTGGCAGAGCACCTTCATTACACTGCAAAGGATTTAGATTTAAATATTTTCACAGCTGTTAGAATTACTACACCATTTAATGGTGGCCATAAAGGGATATAGAGTACAGGGGATGAAAAGGTGAAGATAATGAATTACTAGTCACTATTAGCCATAAAATTAGCATGTTCACGAAAGAGAAGACAAATAATAACAAACTCTAAGGATCCCATATAATACATAATTATCCAGGCTTAGGAAGTCATTGCTGGTGTGCACAAATGTATGAAGTGTAACTCTGCCTGCCGTGTTTTCTGGACATGAGTAAAGACTAATGCCGTGTACACACGAGCGGATTTTCCGTCGGAAAAATCTTGGATGGTTTTTCCGACGGAATTCCGCTGAAGCTTGGCTTGCATACACACGGTCACACAAAAGTTTTCTGAACTCTAGACCGTCAAGAACGCGATGACATACAACACTACGACGAGCCAAGAAAATTAAGTTCAATGCTTCTGAGCATGTGTCGAATTGTTTCCAAGCATGCGTAGGAATTATGCGCGTCAGGATTTATTACAGACGAACAAAATTTCCGATCAAAACTTTTTCCGACCAAAAATTGAGAACCTGCTCTCAATCTTTTGCTGGCTGGAATTCCGCCAGCAAAAGTCCGATGGAGCATACACACGGTCGCATTTTCCGACCAAAAGCTCTCATCTGACTTTTGCTGGCGGAATTTCCGATCGTGTGTACGCAGCAATACTGTAGTTGCCATCATTTGGAAAAAAATTCCAGGGACTCCAATTCCGGTCACTCAGGATAACAGCATCTGGAACTTCCTCCTCCCAGCCACATTCTACTCCCAAGGGTCCTGGGGTTGGAAAGCCATCGCTTATAGATTGACGCATGTCTTCCTCTTCTTCGAAGCCTATGTAAGTGCCAGAATCCTCCTCCTCATCCTCCTCCCCCTCTCCTCTTGTGTGTTCTGTGACATAGGAATGATGGTGTCTGGATAAAGCAGCCTTGAGAGGATATAGCGATAACCTGGCAGTAACACACACAGAAGTAAATGGCGTTAAGCTGGCAGTAACGCACACAAAACGATATGGCATTAAACTGGCAGTAACACACACAGAAGTAAATGGCATTAAACTGGCATTAACGCACACAGAACTAAATGGCGTTAAACTGGCAGTTACGCAATCAAATAGATTTGTTCAACTACACTGACGCTATCTGAACTGTCCCTACTCTAGCTATACACTAATGTCAAGATTACTGACACGGTCTCACTGCACTACACTGAAACTATATGAACTGTCCCTACTCCACACTAATGTATGTATGAATGACACGGTCTCACTACACTACAGTGAAACTATCTGAGCTGTCCCTATTCTAACTGCACACTATGCAAAGCTGAATGATGGTCCTCCTCACTGCGCTCACACTCTCCCTAGACTGACACTAAATGAATATTCTACACTGAAAATTGAAGCAAAATAGCACAGTATAGCACACTAACTAACTGATAGCACTGAACAGAGCCCTGTTCTATCTCTCTCCACGCCAAAATCACACTGAAAATGGCTGCCATTGAAAGAATATTTTTATACTCTGGGGCGGGAATGAGCCATGATTGAATAAATTCATGATGACAGTGTCCAATCATGACTCTGACAGTGCTCTGTGCCCTAATTGGCTGAAGCTTTCATTGCTTCAGCACCACAATGCATTGTGGTTAGTTTGTGGGGCCAAACAAACGGTCCAACTACCCGTTTGTTTCGGCTGTTCATCGAACGTCCGACCAGCTAAAGTTCGGCCAAAACTTAAGCTCGGGCTGAACCGTTCGCCCATCCCTACGCCCCACCTATTCTGCTTGGTTAGTGCAGTGATTCAAAGAGGAAAGTAGACTTTCATAGTAATAGGTGCTGTTTTGTAGGATTTCAGGGTGGTTTTTGAACCAACTTGAATGGGATTAAATTTTTTGCCATCACACGTACACACATACATTTTAAATTTGGATTTTTGCTCTTAATATTGTATTTTTCTTGGAAAAGATTAGAGAGAGTAAACTAAAGGTGTGCAGCTGCTTTTTAAATAAGCTCCTGAGACTTCTGTACTGTATTTAGTCATTTATACAGTATTTTAGGAGTAAAACTTTCTTGGTATTTATCCTTAACATCTGTTTGAACTTTAGAGGGAAAACGATTTCTGTGCTGTAAACCCAACTTAATTTTTAGAGGTCAGGAAAACAAACAGTACAGTATTATCATTATTATTTCAAATGCTTTCCTTCCAGAATTTTATAGTGACGTTAAGTTATTTTCAGCATTAAGGTACCAGATTTTTTGAATGCCAGGTTAAACAACTGCTGCGTTTTTGCCATTTTCTTAAGCTTTATTTCACAGTAATAGTGTGTCTGTTTCACATAAAATCCTATGAAAAAAAAAAGTGAATATTAGGTTCTTAAGTTAAATCTGTTATATGCCAAATGTTTAATTTTTTTGATAATTAATTTTATCTGACACAAAAAAACATATCTGCATGGTCTCTGAACATTGCTATAGGTCCCATGGTATCTTCCATAATTTTATCCATTGGAAACAATAAAACCTTAGATTTTTGGGGGAAGACATTGAAAGCAGCCATGAGATGACCACTGACAGATCAACCATCCTATTTGTCCGATAGCTGAGTCACTGACACAATAAGTATGGATCTCAAGCCAAGAATATGCAAAAAAATAATCTATTCACATTAAAAATATTTTCTCATGTAATAAAAGCATATTACACCTTCACTAGAACTTTTGATACATTGTTTTATATATGCAAGCAAGTACAACCACTCTGAGCCTCACTTGTGATAAGCAAGAGTGTGGGCCAAAAGCTGAACTTTGGCCAAACTACTAAATTAAATACGTTATGGATCCTGCACCATTTGTTTGTCTATGGTCCCCCCAGAAATGACCACAAATCACCAGTTGGTTCTACAAGCAAAAAGTGCCACTTCCTTTTATAGGGTGACAACACTTTTCCACTGCTATTGAATTCAGGTCAGCATGGTCTCCCTTGGGTACACTGTGCCAGCTTGCCTTAAGCATGATACAGTTATGTTATAGGTGACTATCAGCAGCAGGTTATTAATCAGTTGCTGCCCATGCCTATCCCCACCTCCTGATTGGCAGCACTTGATTCAAACATCGTCATAAAAGTTATGGTTTCTGTAACAGCTTGCACATTAGAAAATGTCATGCAAGCACTGTTGAAACTCGTAAACCATAGACCTCTTTTTCTGGGAGTGGGAGTGATCGTGTATGGTTTTTAAGACATAAATTAGATGAAATGAGAACTTGCTGCTTCCAATTGCATTAGGGCAATTGCCAATATTATTAATTTAAGGAAGAGCCTTTGGAAGTACTTTAACATCTCAAACGGTAATCAGCAACTTTAAGTATAAGAAGTGCTTGCTATGATTTAGATAGTTTTGGAAAATATTGGCATCCAGTTTTTGTAGAAAATTATAATTGTTTTCACTGCACATGTGCAGCAGTCTAGCTATGTTTAAGACAGGTAAGCTATGACAGTTTCTGGGGTTTGGCCATCGGAACAATTGTTAGATGTCTCAATGGCCTAGGACAGGGGTGCCCAACCTTTCAAAGAGCGAGGGCCACATAAGCGACTTGGTAACTGGTCGTGGGCCACAATAAGTGGAGTGGGCAGATGACAGATCTGTGTCCACTCTGTATATGCAGAGCGGACATGGACATACCCCACTCTACTCTGTGGGCCGTCCCATCTGATCCAACCAGATGGAAAGGGATGGATCCCCTTCTGTTTTTTTTAGTGGATCAGATTGGAGGTAGGTGGGTGCAAATGAACACAAGTCAGTTTACATCTGCTGCTCCATAGAGGTGAATGGAGGGTACGTGTGGGTTGAACCGATCGTGTGAAAGGGGCCTAAGGCTGCTTTCATACTGATGTGCTGCAGTTTACCTGCACTGCGGCTGCAGCACAGTGGACCTGTGGCTTTCCTGGGTTAGCTGCACTTTGCCATCGATGTCTATTATAACCGGCAGGTGTGACGCACTTTCTGAAAGTGCACCAAACCCTCAGGTAATAACAGAAGTCTATGACTCCATGAGTCCAGTAACCACTGCAGAACAGATATGCCCATATATACACTGATTTTAGTAATAAACTTACCTTTAATAACAGTCTTCCATTCAGGAAGCATCAGCATATGCAGCTCTGCTCCCTCCGCAGCCGCTTGATTCCTCTACCGCTGGCTTCATTCCGAACACTGATACTCTGGGATGGTGGGTCGAAAACCTGTGGCTTGTGAACCTGCTATTCCAAAGCAGGAGGTCGTGGGCCACATTAGAGGGCTCCGCAGGCCACATGTGGCACCCGGGCCACTGGTTGGGCACCCCTGGGCTAGGATGTGCTATGGTCGTAGGAGTGTAGACTGGTCAAAATAGCATACTGTAGCTAAAATGGGAGTTGGGAGTCAGCATGGAGCAGTAATGCTAGCAATAAAAAAATGCATCTTTTATATACCATGACAGGTTTTTGGTCCTCTTCCTTATTTAGTCATGAGGCCTAATATAAAATTTGTAGCACTGAAGAGCACCATGTGTACAACACCCTAGTATTACAAATGAAAAAAAGAGAATAATCTAAGCCTGCTTTGTAGCATGATATGTGTTAGTCTTTTAATATTCATGGTTGCCTTCATTATTCATAAGGTTGGGGATCGTATTGCTTGGAATTGAATGAATATAACCTTTCCATGACTATGACATTGCTAAGCTACCTGAGCAGTTTATCTTTGATTTGTTTGTACATTTGCTGTGCAATGTTCATTAATTTATTTTTTTAATAGACTATACATGTTTATCATCCCTGTAAAAAGGTAGGAGAGGAGGACAAGTTTTCAAAATCCACTGGGTCTCTCACAGTTCTGTTTAGACAGGGGAGGAAAGTGTGACAAGCAACATTGTTTCTGGCAGCAGGCTCTCCATATTCACCACTCTGGGTTGGTTAGCTAGCAGTTTGGCACAAACTAGACTTAGCCACAGCCTACCCTGCCCTGGGAACCAATTTTGCTCAACAATGTTTCAAGTTGAACATCACAGACCTGTTCCATGTCATTGCTCTGCAATACAGCATGAAGCGTAATTATACTGCAGCTATGAAATTGGTCTTAAACACAGTCTTATTTATTGCTTTAACCTTGGTTTTGGCTGCAGTATACTGTCATGCCTTGCCATTTTACACATCCATGACATGGAGTAGCTCTACAAAATATTGTGCTGGGTGGATGGTGTCCATGCTCAGAAAATATAGTATGTGTGCTAGTCTTAACAATGTATATGTACATATCTGGAAAAAAAAGGTCTTCCTGTGATTTTTGAATCAACTGCCAGTAAAATAAATATTTTCTGGCTGGCAAACCTGCTACAACTTTATTTTTTTCCAGCCATATTACTCCTCTGCAACCACCTCTGCCTCTTCGATTCAGCCTCAAAAGCTTCTCTCAACCACCACATCTGTCCTCTTTTACTCAATTACATCTACCTACCCCATGCTTAGTTTACTTTTTTGTATCTAATTAAGATTCATTGGAAGGCAAGTTCAGAGTTGAGCTCAAGTATTCAGTTTAGGTCCTAAAAGCAAACAAGGCACACATCGTAAGTTTGGATGCCCTTTTCTGATACTTAAAGCTTACTAAGCGGTCATATGACTTCACTGTACTTGAAGCCCTTACCATAGAGCTCTCACTGGCTACTATTGAGGTTAGATTGCTTAATGATTTTACCTTGCCCAAAGGGTAGGCAGAAGAAGCAGCCACTTTAAGCATTCCAGCAACAGGTAGGGTGCAAAAAGGGCAGGGCCTGAAACCTATGCTGCTGAGGTGCTAAAAGACCTAGTCTCCAGTGGTGTGCAGAAGGTGGGGCCAATGGTGCCATGGCCCCAGGCATCCTTTGGGGGGAGGGCATCCAGGACAGACAGAGGTTGCTTCCGAGCAGGCTCCTAGCCACTGTGTCATAGCTGTGCTCGCTAGCGATTTGTCCTGAGCCTCTGCCCACCTGGCAACCCACTGTCTGGCAAACTGACATCAACATATGAAGAATCAGAGAAAACAGGGCTGTCATTTCCGCTATGAATAAGGGCAAAATGTATAAACCTGGTAAAATCTCTGCCTGGAAATCAGACACTTGGTACTGTGGGTTAGAAATGAAACTGAAGCTATTAGTTATATCATATCTGACTGACATCAATATATGTAGAACATGACCATCATTTCCACAGTGAGTAAGGGCAAAACTTAAAACACCTGGTAAAGTCCAGCATAGACACTTGGCACTGTGGGTTTGAAATTAAACTGCAGCCATGAACTGTATCAGGTCTGACTCAGACCAGTTACGGATACAGTTCGTGGGTGCAGTTTGAATTCTAACACACAGTACCAAGTGTCTATGATTTCCAGAGACTTTTTCAGGTTTATGAGTTTTGCCCTTATTCATTGTGGTAATGATGGTCCTGTTCTCCAATTAGACATGTGCACACTGAAATATTTTGTTTCGGAATTTCGTTTTCGTCTGAAAAAATAATTTATTAAGTTACTCCCGAAAATTTGTTTTTATTTATTTTCATAGTTAGTTTCATAGTTAGTAAGGTTGAATAAAGACATCAGTCCATCCAGTTCAACCTGAGCGAGTGTCTACAATTGTCCCCATCCCTGTACATTGCACACTCACATCAGTCCCTACCCTCAAGGAGCCCACAATCCAAGGTCCCCATTCATAGACTAGGGCCAATTTTTGGACAGAAGCCAAATAACCTACCTGCATGTCTTTGGATTGTGGGAGGAAACCGGAGTACCCGGAGGAAACCCACGCAGGCACAGGGAGAACATGCAAACTCCAGGCAGGAAGTGTCGTGGTTGGGATTCGAACCAGCGACCCTTCTTACTGCTAGGTGAGAGTGCTAACCACTACACCACTGTGCCGCCCACTGTTTAACTGTTTCGTTAAAAAATGCATTCGACCAAAAATCTGAAATAATTAAGGTCGAATCTGTCATTGAATGCTTATGATGTCTGTCGAATGTTCTAAGAAGATTCCACAGAGCAGCTAAACTGTACGATGCCGCAGTCGTACATTTCCGGTCGAATGTTCCGCCTACAAGCTATAGTAGAATTCGAAAGTTGTATGACACTAGTATGAATTATATTTATTAATCAGTCAACCAACATTAGAATTCTTCTATAGCCTATGGGCGGAGCATTTGACCATAAATGTCCACTCGCAGTGACTGCTTCGTTGAATCTTCATATCAAATCTTTTCTCTCTATGTCGAATAATCTTGGACTAATAGAGTTTGGTTAGGCACATTCAACCTTTTTTGCTATTGTCTCTATAATGTCGAATCTTTTCTCTATGTCAAATCTTTTCTCTCTATGTAGAATAATCTTGGACTAATAGAGCTAAGGTAAGGCACATTCGACCACAGGTTCGATGGACACAGATTGCTATTGTCAGCATCATGTGGAATCTCCTATCTATATCGAACTGTTGTCACAACAAAAACGAAAATAAAGCATTTGTTTATGTCAGATCTTTCGGTTTTCAAATTTTGCATGTTCGTTATCGTTTGTTACAACGATAACGAAAATACCCGAAATTCGGACGAAAATGCATTCGGACGAAAACGAATGCACATGTCTATTCTCCATATGTTGATGCCAGTCAGACACAGAGTGACGGACCAACCTGGCTTTGATCAGCATTGAAAAATAATTCTTCACAGTTGATGTAAAAAATTAATAAATTTGGCTGATTTGTATTGAATTTGAATAAATTATTTAATGTTTACATATTTAAAATGTCTTCCTTTCTCACTTTTCTCAGTACTAGGCCTTACACTTGAGTTATGGGGTTGCTCACACCAAAACACATTGCGTCATCAAATGCTGTAAAGGAGGTCAGCAAACTTTGAGGACCAATGTTACATTTAAAATCAGAAAAATAATAATAGCCCCTGGTATTAGTTTATGTATAATTTTTTTTTTAAAAGCGTAACATACCATCCTCAAATTTAAATACATTTATGAACCCAAACCATGTTAATATAAATTGCCAACCTCTGGTGCATATAATTAGATTACATCAGCTTAGGCACTGAATGCCTAGCTCTTGCATATGGATGAAAGGATACAAAAGCCTGAATCATGGTGCATAGACAACATGTAAATATTATTTATAGCAGTTAAATACGTGCAAATGTGCTAGTAGGTCATTCAGCTTAACCATAGTGTTTACATATTTCTATATAGCCATGGTAGGAACACTAGATTTTCATTTATTTCATACAGCGTCTAATCTAAATTATTTTATGTATTCTGTAAAGTGTTATGGAGTGAGAAAGTGGCTTGTTACTATAGTTATTAATCTCACAGAAGTATGCAGAACTCATTATTTAAAAGTTGTTTTATGAAAACAAAAGCCTCCTAGCTGGTCGTCGTTTGGCAGGGAAAAACAGAATCCAGTGGTGCAGTAATTTAGAGTTCTTAAAGAGAATTTTTATTATTTTTTTTTTCTAATTAAATTTTTTTTTTGTACGTTTTTTTAGTTATTAAAATTGCACAAAAGTTATTGTAAAAATATTTAGAAAGTATTTGAAAATGATTAGCTAAATGATTAGCTGATCTAACAGTATATTCAAATAAACTTTTAAAGAAAAACTTTTTTTTGTAGTCTTGCTTTCCCCACCTCCAAAATTTCTCACGCCCACCTTGTTATAAGACCAACAGGGAGGTGAAAATGGACAAGATTTTTTCAGGAAAGTTGGGATCTGCATATCATTTCAGCTGCCAATATTTTTCAGTGTGCTGAATGTTTTGCATTGCAGTTTTCACTGAAGGAATTTCTGCTTATGCATTTTAAATTGTATGAATAATTCCCCAAAATTGTGCCCCTATAACACCACCAACACTTTAGCCATACCTCCCAACAGCCTCATATTACCTGGGACTATCCCACACTTTCCACTAAATCCCAGGGTCCCCTGGAACTCAAGTCTTTCCCGCTACACCCCACCTGATTCCCTCTGCTTGTGCTGTAATCAGGAGCAGCAGGAACCTGCTGCTAACAGCACCAAGTGTAGTTGTATCTGTCCTGCGCACTGCACAGTCTGGAGACAGAAAGAGTTGGGCCAGTGTAAGGCAAGGAAGGCAGCAGTGGAGAGCTGTCCTGCAAAATGCTGTTGAGGGGTGGAAAAAAAGCTGAACTGCAGGATTTTGCCACCCCCAAACATGAGTGTAAATGAGCCCTTACACTCTCACCACACCAGTTCAGCTAGTCAGTGTCCTTGAACATTTCCACATCAGTCCCAGTGTCACCATAAGGCCTCATTCATATGGGACATATCAATGCATACCCCCTTTCAAGGGCTAGGTTTACCTGAGCAGGGATGCACAGGTGTTCTGTGCATCCCTATGCAGCAAGTTCCATTGATGTCTATTAGGACACAGTGATGACACAGACACAGCCACTGCTCCCAGGTGCAAGGCCCAAATGCAGACAATATGAGTTTGGGGACATGCAACCGCTTGTATTTCAGATTGGGAGCACCGGCTCTCGCATGGGGTGTGCATTGATATCCCCCGTGTGAACAAGGCCTAATAGTATAGCCAGTCACTGTGTTCATGATCACCACCATACCAGTGACAATGTCAGCAGACCAGTGCAGCCAGGAACAGTGTCCTTGATCTTCACCATATCAGCACAGTTTCACCAGAGCCAGTGCAGCCAACAAAAACTTTCCTGTTCACTTCCACTCCAGCGCAATGTTGCCTTGGACTGCCACCTATGCTGACCCTGTCCTGCTTATTGACCACGTTTCTACCTGCTGCTTGTACTAATCCTTTGCCTATTTATTGACAATGTCGACGCATGCAGTGATACATCCTGTTGACTATGTTCCTGCGAGATGCCAGTCCCAGCCATCCTCTGTGGACAACTGCACTCCTGGAACCACAATAAACCTTTGTCCTACCTTTCTTTAGCCTCTTGTATTCCTGACCACTGAACACGGCATTCGTGGGGGTATCCCTGTACCAGTAGGCTAGACTTGTTTGGCTTATAGTTATGGAGACTAATATGGGTGATGCTACACTAAGCTATATTCCTTGACCATTTGTACAGAAATGACCATTGCAGTACATTGTTTTCTATGCAGTGTTGGTTGATTGGTTGATCATATTTTAGGCACCTTGTGACAAAAAATTAAGTCTTCAATAAAAACCTGTGGTCATTTTGTGGGTGTTTATACTGTCCTGTGCTCTAGGGCTCCCAAAATGTGATAAGTAATCAAGAAATTAGATGCATAATGTATGCCCTAAAAAAGTCATAAGGTGGTCCTTGGATTTTGGGCCTCTCTATGTGGTTAGGCTGTGAAAAAGTCTCACACATGTGGTATCCCCATATACATGAGCAGTAGTAGAATGCTTTTTAGGTGTAATTCTGAGTATGCCTATGCTACATTTTTATTTTATTTCTGCATTTTCCAAAAACTTGTAGCAAAACAAAATGACATCCTCAAAAGATGTATTATGCCTCTTAGAAAATACTTTGGTGTATTTGATTTCCAAAGCCTCTTTGGAAAAGACCAATAAATAAATAAATAAAAGATTTTTAATTCAGAAATGTTGGCTTAGTGAAAAGTATGTCCATGTACAGTATAGTATGCACTCAATACTTGGTCGGGGCTCCATTTGCATGAATTACTGCATCAATGTGGCGATCAGCCTGTGGCACTGTTGAGGTGCTATGGAAGCCCAGGTTGCTTTGATAGTGGCCTTCAGCTCGTCTGCACTGTTGGGTCTGGTGTCTCTCATCTTCCTCTTGACAATACCCCACAGATTCTGATTGGTGCTTGATTGGCCAGCAAACTCACCTGACCTAAACCCCATAGAGTAGGGGTGCCCAACCTTTTGAAGAGCTAGGGCCACTTAAGCAACTTAATAACCAGTCGTGGGCCACAATGAGCGGAGTGGGAGGATGACAGGTCCCTGTCCACTCTGCATATGCAGAGTGGACACAGACACAGCCCACTCTACTCTATGGGCCCTCAGATCCGATCAGATGGAAGGGGACGGATCCACTTCTGTTTTTTTAGCAGATCGGATCTGAGGTAGGCGGGTGTAAACAGACACAAGTCTGTTTTCATCTGCCGATCCATAGAGGTAAATAGAGGGTCCGATTGGGTTGGACTGATCGTGTAAAAGGGGCCTAAGGCAGCTTTTACACTGATGGTTTGTGGTCTACCCAAGCCGCAGGTGCAGCACAGTTCACCTGTGGTTTTCCTGTGGGTTAGCTGCACTTTGCCATACAATTCTATTATATCCTGCTGGTTTGGTGCACTTTCTGTAAGCGCCCCAACCCGCAGGTAAAACCAGAAGTCTATGGCTCAGTGCAGGTAACCCGCAGGTGCACCTGCGGATCAGTTTGAAAGCAGCCCAGTAACCACGGCAGAACAGATATGCCCTTACATACATACATACATACATACATACACTTTTTTACACAGTTTCATTCAGTTATCCCCAGCTGCTGCTGTCCCAGGCAGAGCGCATTTGGTATCACTCTGCCTATGACAGGAGCCGGCGCTATACTGGAAGCGTTGGCTTATGCGGCTCTGCTCTGCAGGCGTTTGCTTCCTCTACTGCCGGCTTCATTCACAACACTGATGCTCTGGGATGGCTGGTCGGCAACCTGCAATCTGGGCTTGCCTGGGATGGGCAAGAGGTCACGGGCCACATCAGAGGGCTCCGCGGGCCACTGGTTGGGCACCCCTGCCATAGAGAATCTGTAGGGTATTGTCAAGAAGAAGATGAGAGACACAAGACCCAACAATGCAGATGAGCTGAAGGCTATCAAAGCAACCTGGGCTTTCATAACACCTCAGCAGTGCCACAGGCTGATCGCCTTCATGCCACGCTGCATTGATGCAGTAATTCATGCAAAAGGGGCCCTGGCCAAGTATTGAGAGCATACTATACTGTACATGGACATACTTTTCACTAAGCCAACATTTCTGTATTAAAAATCCTTTTTTGTTATTGGTCTTATGTAATATTAAAATTTTCTGAGATACTAAATTTGGGGTTTTCACTAGCTGTAAGCCATAATTGTCAAAACTAGAAGAAATAAATACTTGAAATATATCACTCTGTGTGTAACGTGTCTATATAAAATATATGATTTTTACTTTTTGAATTGAACTACTGATAAATTAACTTTTTGATGATATTCAAATTTTATGAGATGCACCTGTATGTATATACTATAGCATGTAGACTCTATTTCTTTCCCACATATTTAATAATCTATACTGATTTGGCTTATTTTTACCAAAGAAATGTAGGAGAATAAATTTTGGCACTAATTATTGAAAAAACATTATTTGCAAAATTTTATAACAGAAACTAAGAAGCATTTTTTTTCAAAATGGTCTGTCTTTTTCTTTTTATATAGCAAAAAAATGTAAAACCCAGTGGTGATTAACCACGTCCCGCCTGGCCTATAGCAAAATGACGGCCGGGCGGTGGTTGAGTTATTCTGACTGAACGTCAGTTTGACACACCGCTACACCGATCTTGGTAAAGAGCCTCTGACGGAGGCTCTTTACCATGTGATCAGCCGTGTCCAATCATTATCTGTGCCACACCATTACATTAGATACAATTCATTAGCAGGCTCAACAGGTATTTGTGGGACTTTGCAGGGGGGGGGGGGGACTAAGAGAAGAGAAACAGCTCCCAGCATTCATTGTGTGACACCTTCTTATTAAAGCACTGCAGATGCACTTAAAAGTAAGTGCTGCAACACATATTTTGTTAATGAGATACCATTTTTTTGCTTTAATTTACACGGAGCTTGAAAGCTACAACTCACGAGGCTCTTTGTGTGTCATAACCCTGTGGTGTCACAGAGTTCTTAGCAATAAATACTGGATGAGTCCAAAATTCGAGCGATCTGATCCTCTTGTTAAGTATAAGAGAGAACTTTTAAACTTCAGCTGTGAGAGGAGCCATACTGTAGCCAGCACACTTAGTATTTTTTTTTTCTAGTTTCCAGAATAGGCTGTCAAGTAAGATTTGTCATGGCACAGTCGTTATCCTTGCAAACAGATGAAAAAGCTTTGCAAACTAGTCTGTCTTCTGAAGCAAACCTCTTAAAAATGACTTGTTTGAACTGTTGAACTTTCCAAAGAAGGCAACACTCTGAATAAACCTTGGTAGGGATAAGGTGATCCTTTGCTTGGAACGTACCCTCTCACTAACATAAATCAAATGTGTCATGAGCTGGAAAGGCAATGAATAAAATAACAGTGCTTGAATTTTTTTTCTGTTTTCCTTTGTTCTTTCCCTAACCCAAAACCTTTGTGAGCAATTATAATTATCATTTTCAGGAAATGCCACTTGACGTGAAAACCAGAAGCCAATATGTCTGGGAGCAAATTTAGCTTTTCTCCCTGAATTATAATACTTTCATCATGTACGTTTTCTATAGCTGTGCTTTTTTGCTTGACAAATATTAAGGCAATATTTTATTTAAATTTTATCACAGACTATGGATTCTGGCACTTCACCTGCTTAGGCACTTCTCATGGGTGACAATGCATACGGCATAAGCAGTAAAAGCAGATTACAGGCCTACTGATCTGGTCACATTAAACCAAATTTTGATAGGTATGGGTTACCAAACTTTGCACTTTACCATTACATAGTAAATACATTTTTTAACCCCCAGTGGGAAAATGAAAACTAATGATGGCTGCTAAAAGGAACAGTGCAATATGCTTTTTCTCTTGTACCAACAGAACTCCAGATTCACCTGTGTCTGCCCCCCATCTGCTTTAGCCTCTGGTAGTTAACGAATAACTCCAAGCATAGTACAGGCATACACCACTTTTAAGTACGCAATGGGGTTTATTTACTAAAGTTGGAAAGTGCAAAATCAGGCTCACTTCTGCATAGAAACCAATGAGCTTCCAGGTTTTATTACCAAATCTTAATTGAACAAGCTGGGGTTAGAAGCTCATTGGTTTCTATGCAGAAGGAGCCTGATTTTGCACTTTCCAGTTTTAGTAAATAAACCCCCATTGTGTACTTAAAAGTGGGGTATGCCTCTATGTGTTTACAGTTACATTGGTCCAACTTGGACCAATGTACCTATGTACATAATCTACCTGGCTAATGCCTTTGGAAACTGAAAATCACTGAGGTAGATACCGCTACTCTACTTTCTTCCAGGTTTCATGCTGAGTAGTGGCATGTTGCATTGGGAAGCCAGGAGGTTGGCCAATCAGCATGGGCCCATTGAGAAAATGCTTCACATTTTCTGAATGTATGCAAAACATTCTCTGGACGGGATGGAGAGCGTGATGTACTTCTACGTTGGTGCTCCCTGTAGCCTTATTAAGGGTACATTGGCAAATAGACACACCATCAGAAAGACTCTTATTACAATGTAAAAAGAAAAATAGAAACAATGCCAATGGAAGTAATTTCATCGTCAATCATCCAGCGATGTAGATCCTTCATCAATCCTTATGACCCTCTGTCTAATGATGTTTCCTTGCTGCACGATCGCAGCTAAATGATCAAGCGGTTTATTATCATATTTGATCAATGATGTCACCCAGGATCTACATTGCTACATTTTCTTCCTTGACAGCTAGCACTCTCCTCTGCTTTTCTAAGCTCTGGAATGTGGGCAGGCCCTCAACATTTTCCAGCAGTACTCCATTGTACGGGACAATGTCAAGAGAGCTGTACTGGACAGACACAGAGACCAGTTGTATGAAGAGATGGAAGCCTGCTGAAGCGAGGAATAAAGTAAGTATAACACCTAATTTATCATATCCTAGGCAAAACAAGCATTTATCCCTTGTAGTGAGGAGGTTGGCCCACTGCAAAGATAAATCTTTTCCCGGCGCTCAGCTTTAAACCAAATTTTATATGCCCAGAGTGTTGGTTTCAAGGCTATGCAAATTGTAGAACGTTTCCTGTAAAGCAATATGAAGTAGCAAACTAAGAGCACTACTTTTTCCATAGGCCGAATACTAAATTTTTGTGTGCAGGTGTAATAATACCAACTTTCAGTATTTGTCACATTGTCCACCAGCTCTTGCTGGTTTGAGGTTTGAGGTTTGAGTTGCTTGCTTTCTGCAATACAACCACTTGTTTCTTTTTCGTGGCTCTTTAGTTCTTCTGTCTTATGGCTGAATAAGATGATGTCTGTCTTTCCTCGATCTTTAGAGTATTGCAGCAGAATTCCCTGGAGAAATGATAATATGTTATTATACAGTTACCAGGCTTGTGTGAGTTTTAATTAATAGGTATACATCTGTTTTTCTCTTCCATCACTCAGTCCCATGATAACAGCATCTTGTCACCATGTATCTGTACATTTCTGCATTTCATAGTATACAGAATATTCAGCTTTTCCTTAGCGCAAAGGATTATCTCCTTATATCTCAGCTGTGAATTTTCTCATGATCATGATCAGTGCAAGTGAAGTTTCTTTTATGTGGCAAATAGCACTAAACAAGTGACACGATCTGTTTGGATATCCCACTGATGATCAAGATGGAGCTTTCATCAAATAACACCGAAATAATTGCCTGCTGCATTTTAATCTTTATCAGCTTACTTGGAAACGCCATTCTGATTTATTGCACATGGAGATGCATTACAAGACGACTGCCTACATCTTTTGTTCTAATCTTCAGCCTTGCCTTTGCCCATGTTTTGAAGAATATTGTTGTCAATGCTATAAACATAATTTTTAGTGCTGGATTTCCCCCTAATCCTCTAATCTGTAAAATTAGAGTATTTACTGCAACCATGACAACCAAACTGGAAATCTGGTTTACTCTTTACATGGCTATCTTCTACTGTGTTAAGCTCAAACGGGTCATCCATCCTCTGAGGGCACCTCCTAATGGCAAATGGCGCAAGCATCACCTGATCACTGTGTTTGCCTTGTGGGTCATAGGAATCTCGGTTTGTTGTCCTTACTTGGTGTTTGTACATGACATGCAAAGTTTGACCTCATATAATGATACTTATCCTGTTCATCGTAGCTTTCTCTATGACGATTGTGATGTTCGGTTCACAGATGCCATAACAGACCTCTATTACCATCAGATATTTATGGTTGTTACTGATTTACTTCCTATTGTGGTTTTATTCTTGGTTTGTGGTCGCATAATGCTGCTTTTCCATGAGCAGAGTCGGGCAACTTATGGCAATATATGGATTGGGCATGATGCTTCGGAGACTGAGGTTCTGCGAGCTTCCAAAGTCATAGTACTTTCAATGCACATTGTCACAGCATTGTGGGTGGCCCATTTTGTCATAGTTATGACGATAAAGGATATAAATGTATGGTATTGGAGGTCAACTTTGCTCGTTGTCCTATTTTCTGGATATGCTAGCATAAGCCCTTACTTACTGATGCTAATTAATTACAGAATCAGTTTACAGATCAGGTCACTGAGCTCCTTTTGCTGTAATAACACTAACACAAACAAACCATCCAGTGGTGGTCAAAAATCTATACCTGACAGTTCCCCTGCTGAAGATTGATCATATAGAGTGTGGTATTAAATTCATTGAGATTGATATGTGATCAGTTTTTCTTGGTTAGTTAATGTACCACAGCCATTATTGCATCTTTTCAAAGAAACTGACTCTGTATTCCAAAAACCTTCTGTACATAGATTACATGGATGATCATAGTTTATATGCTTAACAGCTAAAATATGTTATGTTTTATAGATTTATAATATATTTTTCTATAGTGAGTATTCACTTCTGAAAAATTTTAATAATTCAACCTTTTCATTTGTAGGGCTTTTTGACAACGCCTAATAATAAATTAGCTATTTGGCTAGCAAATTTTTGACTTTTTAATCAATAAACATATTTGTAAAAAAAAAAACTACTTTTTTTGTGCCGAAAAAGATTGAATTTAATTGGTTTTATCATCTACTAATGCATATTTAAATGTATGTATAGTCATGGGGTTTTTTTTTGAAACATTTTGTGTAAAATAGAAAAGATTATTATTATTATGTTTTTTTTTTTTTTTTACTGTTATGCCCTCCTGGGGAGATTTCCCTCCACCTATTATTCTGGAGGCACAGCTGGAAATGTACACAAAATGAAGGGAATTCCTAGACATAAGTCACTAGAACAGTTGTCCTCATTGGATGATTTCCTCTCACCTCTTGCTTGGGTGACAACTCAAAAATTTGGGATTTTTCCCTCACTTTTACACTAAAATTTTCCTTTTACACTTTCAAAAAGTAAGTTTTGCTGTTCTGTGTGAATGTTTTGTTTTGAAAGAACTGATCTTTCCTTGTTATAGTACTATAATTAAAAGTAAATCTGTCATGGACCAGGGGAAATTAAACTGCATATGGTGAGCAAAATCAGAGATTACTTTACCAATGATAACTACATATCAAAGTAATCAGTAGCATAGTAAGCTGAACCTTTAGGGGACGAAAATTCAAGGTCTTATGTTGCAGCTACACACTAAACCAAAGAAATAAAACTGGCGATAACAGGTGCCACAAAAGGCACATCCGTTAATATTTAGTAATATACAAAGTTGATCAAAATAAAAATATGATCTTCTCACAGGGCACTGGGAATGTTGTGCATTGAAAATATTGTAAGATTGCGCCGCTGTTGAGTAGTGGAGCATTTTCTACTGATATTTTTAATCTTGAGATTTCCCAGGATCCCGTAGTGAAGCCCCATAACATCCCCAGCAGCTATGGAAAAAGTGATTATTTTAAAATGTTTCCCCCAAAATATAAATTAGTTTATTATAGATATTACATTTGTGTAGATTGCATCACTGCACAGGGGCCCTCTAGGATTTAGGAGTCATTTTTATTAGCTGTGGGTCAGATGGGTGCTGAGACCTCTCTTACTGTCACATAGACCTGAGCACAGCTCACTTCTATCTGCCAACTGATAAACCGTGAATGCATGATTTTACTTGACCAGTAAGATAACTGGTGGCCCAGAAATGGTTCTTGCACAGGGACCCTTTGGTGACTCTTTCTGCCACTGATGATGAACTAGAAACTCCAAGAGATAAATTAAGCCAGGGCAATTTACATGTACTTGAGGAGCCACTTTGTTTACTGCTGTAAAGAGTTTTCCTTAGTGTTACAATGTCCGGTCCGATGCTGCAGCTGTCCCCCGCCACCTCTAAAACCAAGAACTTCTCCTGTAATAATTAATGGCACCTGCTCATAAATTCAGTCACATTACGTTAAGCTTACAAATGACCCCTATTGACAGTTCTGTCATAAGAACCTAGTAAGAGAGTAGATATTCTAACTAGATTCAGGATAGTGTGTGCCTTATCTGTTTACAATAAACAGTAGTGCTGTAAACCCATTTTATAATGTAAATTGAATAATGTTTATTAGCAAGTATTTTGTGCCATGTCCATTTCACATGCTTATACTCACTGACATGTAGCTAAAAGCCTAATGCATTATGGAATACGACAGCTATAGCAGCCAATCTCATTCAGGGTCCTTCCAGGGGTTGTTGGGTGTTCCACAAGTTGTTGATGATTAACCACCCATCTAATAGAGCCTTAAAGGGGTTGTAAAGGTTAATTTTTTATTTTCTAAATAGGTTCCTTTAAGCTAGTGCATTGTTGGTTCACTTACCTTTTCCTTCGATTTCCCTTCTAAATGTTTTTTTTCTTTGTTTTCTTTGTCTGAATTTCTCGCTTCCTGTTCCTCCTCAGTTAGCTGTTCTGGCTGACTTAACACTGCTCGGATGATGGTGTGAAGTTTACTGAGGAGAAACAGGAAGTGAGAAATTCTGACAAAGAAAAAAAACATTTAGAAGGCAAATCGAAGGAAAAGGTAAGTGAACCAACAATGCACTAGCTTAAAGGAACCTATTTAGAAAATAAACCTTTACAACCCCTTTAACTGTTCTGCGGCCAATGCCACTTGGCAGAGCCTACAACAAAACACAATCTGTAATATCGGCATTCTGACCACCACTGTAAAGCCCCATACACACGCGCGGACAATCCGTGGACCAGGTCCGTCGGACCATGTCCGTCATACTTTGTCTGATGTTGGTTTTGCGTACACACGATCGGACAAAGTTGTCGGAAAATCCGATCATTCTGAACGTGGTGACGTTTGTTGCCTACGACGGGACTACGTAGAGGCTAGTAGCCAATAGCTTTGGTCTTGTAATGTGATCTGAGCATGCGTAGCACTTTGTCCGGTCGGACAAGCGTACACACGCTCGTATTTGGTGTGATCGGACCGGGTTGACGGGAAATCTTTCCAGCAGGAGATAAGACTTTGTCCGACGGACAAACCGACGAACACTGTCCGATGGTGCATACACACGGTCTGATTTTTCAACAACCTTGTCCGATCGGACCAAATTGATGAAAAAGTCCGACCGTGTGTATGGGGCTTAACAGGGCATTCTCCTCACTGACCAACAGTGTAAGGGGATTTTTTTTTCCTACTGACCCCCAATGAATTGGAATTAACAGGTGTTCCCTGAGACCTGAAAATCATTTCAAGGTTTTTATAGCGTAAAAAGGCTGAGAAAGGCTGAGCTATAAGGATGTCTGTAACAGCAAATATATGTTTTTCATAAAACCTTTTCACATAAATGTTTTCTTTAAAGTTTAGGTGATATTGCTTATATCTCTTACATTATGATGTGCTCAGAAAACATAGCAAATAAAATAATTTATCCACATTTCTTTCAGTTACTTGTTTCTCTTGCCACCGATGCTTTTGCTTCCTGTCTCATCAATGTGTCTAAATTAGTGGAATAGGTATGCAAGCTTGAGTACTTCGTCTAGGTGCCCCGGGTTTCTAGATTTGAGTACTGGGTATTGGGTCTGCAGCTGCCAATAATGTGTAGTCATGCATGTCTGTACTTTACCTGTACCAGGCAGGTGGTAGCGGTATCAGGTGATGTAGGGGGGTGCAAGCCCTGCTACATCAGCATACAATATCACAAGTCTTTCTTCAAGTGCCAGAAGGCTGAAATGTAAGTGAGCAAGACATTTCCTGGACTTCTAGACATGCAGCTTTACCACCAGAAGCAGTTGGACACACAAGGCAATTTTTGTGCTGCATCTTGTACACTAATATAGTGTTGAGCATCTTGTACACTAATATAGTGTTGAGCTTCTTGTAGTTTATTTTGCCAAGATAGTGTTTATTATGCTGTTGCTGTGGGATGGGGAGGGTAATATTCTGGGGGTGAGAATTGTGAGGTATGCTCAAGGGTTCAGTATTGGGCTGGGATAATTATTTAGAAGCTTAATTGCTGCACAGTTGAGGATAAGGAAGGTTGCTTTTGCTACTCCGCATAAACCGCAACAGCGTACAGATTTGCTGCTACCAAACAATTACAAATAACACTTATTTTACAGTTCAGCTTAGGACTATTTTTAGTTTTGGGGTTACAGGGACTTCAAACTAGTGGAGAAAAGTTTGTGAATCCCTGCCTGAATGTATCTTTGGGGACACCCCTGGATACCTAAGCAACAGATTTTAGGAGTTTTCTGAAATCCACTGTGAACCAAATTCTTTGTACAAAAAAAATAGCAAATGTATACTGTAAATTTGTTGCACATTACAATGTGAGCAGGATGATTACCAAGGCACAAAAGGCACGTAATATATTATAAAACCTTATTTTATTATTTTGGCATATTTTTATATTTTCCCTTCACATTTGCTTCTGTAGAATTTTGCTTGTTAGCTTTAATTGTCTTAGTAAAAAGAGGGATTCTTTATAGCCTGCGATAACTTTTACTGGACGCAAGTTGGTGTTTTTCTTAGAACCTTGGTAACCACAAAGACCTGATTTTTATAAAAATCTTATGTGGTCTTTCAATTGTAGACACAGTCCAAAGTTACGCAGTGGGATAGAGTAACTCATAACACATGGATACTCTGCTCAGTAAGTTCAGCAGCAGTGGGGTCATCATAGTCGAGCCTGAACTGTAAAGACGGGGGTAATTTGATGCAAGCACAAGACTCCAAATTGCACAGGTAGTAGCTTATAGGACATGATCAGATAACCAGTGGTTATACAGCTGTGCGCAGCGTCTGACAGCATACTGTTCGGTTACATTCTGAGAGCCAAAAGACATCTTAGCCAGTTAAAGGACTATGTATTTTTATTAGCAATGCTTTTAGATCATGTCTATAATATAAGGAAGGTTACTTTTACAGACAGGGCAAGGTTTAACTGAATTCTGAATATAAGTTCATGTAATGCATTTTTAATGTGGACCTCATTTGCTATGCTAAAGGAACCGTCAAGAGTTATGCCCAAGCAATAACCTGCAAAATCTTTCTGCTTGAATCCCACCTGAAAAATAGTGATGTAATTTCGGTGCCTTCTGACTCCTGGCAGTTTATCTGCTGCATGAGATAATCTATAGAAGGTAATGTAACTTTCATTGCTATTTTCACATGATTTAAAGGTGAGATTTGGTGATGCAACTACTGTTTTTTTTTTTTTTTTTTTAACTGCTGTCCTTGCTGGAGAGAAGCTGCAGTCCAAGGATCTCCCTACTTCTACTTTATCTATTCTGTGGACCTGTGATTTATGCATCTTTCCTGAAACTTCATAAATATACCCCATCACGGGCAGCTCTGAAGCATAGGGTATCCAAACCCTCATCCTCTACCACATTTATTTCCTTCACACAGAAGCACAGTGCAGAACAAGGTATAGTTCATTTGTAATGGGGAAAAGATCTTAAGGAAATCCAGAGGCAATACTGGTGACTAGTCTTTTATTCTTTACTTGCCCTTTTTTGAGCACATCTTTCACAATTCAGGTCCTTCTTAAAGCAGAGCTATAGGCAATTTTTTTTTTTTCATTTTGAATAGAGTAAGGGAGGGTTATGACCCCTGTCAGATTTTACAGAGATTTCCCTTCACTTCCTGTCCCGTAGCCAAACCGGAAGTGGGAGGAAATTACTGCAAATTAAGTAAATTCCTTGTGGACCCCATCGTAGAAGATACAAACAGATTCCCTATTGGAAGATTTCCCCTCTATTACTTCTTTGGGGACAACCCAAAATGGTGGGGTTTTCTTTTACGTTCATGTTCAATGATAATGGTACATAGGACAAATAGAAAGGGTGAATCTCCTGAACCGGGTCACAGACAGCAATAAAAACTGAGGTGTTCTTGTCCATCTCCACTCTATCCAAAACGTTAAAAAGTTTTGCCTTTAGTTATACTTTAAATTCTTGAGGTTATACCGTTTATTATGAGCAAGGGCAGATGTATTGTACAGTAATCCTGGTAGCTTGGCACAGGTATTTAAGGCATAGAGCTTTCAGCACAGAGAACAGTTGCAAATCATGCCTCCTCTCTCACTGTCACTGTGTTGTAAATTGACCCAAACACTAAAGCTCTTCCCACTTACCCTTCCCTTTTCTGCAATTCACCCCTAAACTTAACAAAACTCAAAAATAGTGTTATAACTCTTAACCTAGCACTTGATTTTTATTTAAAAAAAATGTTGTGGTTCATTTACACCTAAACCGCCATCACTTAACTTTTAAATTTTTCTAAAAAATACACATATAGAAATACTTTCCTTTTTTAAGTGTATATTACCCCAAAAATTAATTTCATATACTGTATGTATATGTGAATAAATGTTATGTAACATTAATAGGGCCTGTTCATTTTAAACTTAGAATTCTCCCAAATACTTGCTGGTCCTGCCAGTTCTTCATCTCTAGTTTTCATTCTGACCATGCCAAGCATTAAATCAGATCCGTTTTGGTGTGGTCACTTTGTATATCCATTCTTCTTCTAAGATGCAGGATGCCATTCTTACACACAGTATTCTGTATCTCCCGTAGTTAGATTAGCAGCCTCACTCCCCCAGCCAGTGTTGCTTTCTTGATTATTGTGGCTCCCAGATTTCTGGCACATTGCGTCAGCCATATGGAACACAGTGTACATAGTGAGGAGTGTACTTCTTGGCTGTGTGCGATTTAATAAATGTACCCACCCACTTTGGAAAATGACACACCTCCCACTATCAAGGAAAAGGACAGCTTTGTGGTCATGTGACCGCATAATAAAATTACTGAAAAGGTACTAAACTGTGCTATTAACTCCTTTGAGATTATAGTATAGGAAGAATATTTGTTTTCTTAACACGTTATTTACTTAACATGCATTCACAATAACCATGAAATATTGCATAAAATCTTTTTGAATTGTCATTTTTAAACCAGCAGATGGCTCTGTAGGCTCTGTCCTGTATGTTTACTTTCTATCCTTCTATCTTACCTATCTATGTTGCTGAAAAAAGTCTATTGTTGACAGAGCTCAATAGCTCAAGCTGAAATTTACACAGTTGAATAAGTCAGAGCAGTGACTCATTCCCTTCCCTTTGATTCCTCTAACAGTGTGCAGCAAGCTCTACTCAAAGTTTCAATAGAAAGAATCATGTATCATGGATGAAACCTATTTTAAATGTTTTTTTTTTTTTTTTCATATTTGTAAATAAAAAAAAAAAGCTATAAAACATCAGTTTGAAAAGTTATAAACTTTGGCTCTCTGTAATGTAAACTAAAGATCCATCAAAAAAATGTCAGACCTTCTATTATCAGTTGTGACTAGCTGGCAGAGCTGGGAAATCTATAGCAATAATACTGCCAGACTTATCCACCTTATCAACCGCTCAGTGTCTGCCAACCCTCTCCTCCAATCCCTACACTGGCTCCCAATCTCCCAGCGAATTAAATTCAAAATACTAACCACAACATACAAAGCCATTCACAACTCTGCCTTGAGCTACATCACCAATCTTGTTTTCAAATATCACCCAAAACGTCCTCTCCGCTCTTCTCAAGACCTCCTACTCTCAAGATCTCTCATCTCCTCCTCCCATACTCATCTCCAGGATTTCTCCTGAGCCTCTTCCATCCTCTGAAACTCGCTACCTCCACTGGTCCGGCTATCCCCTACTCTTGCTACCTTCAGGCGATCCCTGAAAACTCATCTCTTCAGGAAAGCCTATCATGTCTCCAACTAATCTTCTACCACTTCCATCAGCTCATTCCCCACCCTATTAGATTGTAAGCTCTTCTGAGCAGGGCCCTCTTAATCCTATTGTATTTTATTGTATTGTAACTGTATTTCTCCTTTTATATTGTAAAGCGCTGCGTAAACTGTTGGCGCTATATAAATCCTGTATAATAATAATAATAATACTCAGCTAATGGCTAATGTGGAGGGATCCTATAAGGGAGCTTTAATACAAAATGTTATTTTATCTATCTAAACCTTTTCACAGACTATGAAAAAGCTACATTGACGATTTTTATGGTATCAGACAGTACTGTTTTCAGAACTGATAACAGTACCCTATCTTTACTAAAACATATGCAATATTTATGTATGAGTCATTGTATGAAAATCATACTTACTCTTTTTACTTTATTTTAATATAAATGAAAACCAGGATAGGAAAGCTGACACTTGATGATTAAATTACGGCACTGTGAACCCTTGCGTATTGTCTTTTATGGAAAAGTCATTATTTCTTATGGCAAGCTATTTTTTGAAATCCAGTGGCAGTTTATAACCTGGAAACAGCCTCCAAGATTTTCACAGCCAAAGATATAAAATCTTTTCTGGATGCTGAGATTCACTTGCAATCTATCTGCCCAACACATAGATACAGTCCAAAGTAAATCGGAAACTAAAGAAATGGATTCCAGTTCACAGTGTTTGTATGCCCTGAGCTTGAATCTCATATAATAATGACCTTTAAACCATAGCTTATTTGTTATGCAATGGCTTTGGCAGTAATCGGACACCCCGGTGTATTTAATTATATGATTAGAAGAATGTCTTTGACCATTTTTATTACAACACCTGAGGGGTATTTACTTTTAATCTTGAGTTACACTATGACATGCTGTATTGATTAATATTCTGTTGTGCAATGGATTGTAAATATTAGGTTAAAGTGGTGCCATGACTACTTCTTTACACATACAAAGCAACTAGGTAGACGTATTTTATTTGACCAAAATACATACATTTAAAATGACACTAAGTGCATTCATGGTAAAGTTGAAAGTGGTTTTTATTATTAATAATGTTAGCACTTTAACTGCTTAAGGACCGCCCCTTGTACATATAGCGCAGCAGGGCAGTCCTTTAGCGCGAAATCATATACCTGTACGTGATTTTATGTTCCAGGTCTGGATCGCGCACGTGTGCCGCTGGCAACCCGCTTCCACTGTGATTGGAGACAGCGGGACAGCGGACCCGATGTTTGCCGAGGCCCACCTTCCTATGGCAGAACGGCGGTCTTCCTATGTAAACCAGGCAGATCGTTGTTCTGTGTTCTTGTGTTTCTGCTATGCAGGACCACGGATCACTCCCCACATAGTTAGAAAGCACCCCCTAGGGACACATTTAACCCTTTCATCACCCCTGATGTTAACCCCTTCCCTGCCATTGTCATTAGTACAATGACAGTGCATATTTTTTAGCACTGATCACTGTATTGGTGTCACTGGTCCCTAAAACAGTGTCACTTAGGCCCCTTTCACACCGGGGCGTTTTTCATGCGGTGCAGCGCTAAAAATAGCGCCTGTTCACCGCATGAAAAAATCCTGCCCCTTTAACTCCAGTGTGAAAGTGTCCAATTTGTCCTCTGCAATGTCGCAGTCCCGCTATAAGTCGCTGATCGCCGTCATTACTAGTAAAAAAAAATCTATAAAAATGCCCTAAAAATATCCCATTGTTTGTAGACGCTATAACTTTTGTGCAAACCAATCTATATACGCTTATTGGGATTTTTTTTTTTTTTTTTTTTTTAACAAAAATATCTAGCAAGATGCATATTGGTCTAAATTGATGAAGAAATGTAAAAAAAATAAAAAAAATAAATAAATTATTGTGTATGTATTATAGCAGAAAGCAAAAAATATTGTTTTTATTTTGTAGTGACCATGCTCTCCAATGGCTGGAAATGACTCAATCAGATGTGACGTCAGCATGGCGCTCTCCAACTAGTTTCATCTGTATGATGTCTTTAGGGTACAGTCTGTAGACGTCATAACGACGAAAATTGTTTGGCAGAGTCACATAAAACAATTCTCCTGCACTTGGGTTCTAGGTCTAGAAATGTGTTGTGCAGTCAACCCTTCAGTAAGGAATGTCAATAACGAATGTCAATGTCCTTGCTGCATTTCTTAGAACAACGGGTGTTCTTGGAACTGTAACATATAAAGAAGAAAGGAGGGCGCACCGACAGGCAAAAAGGCTGTTTTTTTATTTTCCATGCATTTTATTGGGTATTCTTTGCAAAGTGAAACTGTACCTCATTTACTAAGCTTTGGCGCAACTGCACTTGCACAGTGCAATTGCACTTTGCAAAGTGCACAGTCTATTTGCCTTTAGTAAATCAACCTCATTGATTTTTTTAGCACAGCACTTTTTCCCACACAACATTTAACACATACACTAAGGGGTTGATTTACTAAAGGCAAATAGACTGTGCCTTTTTCAAAGTGAAATTGATCCAGAGCTTGGTAAATAAGGTAAAGCTTTACTTTGAAAAGAATACCCAATCATGTGCAAGGAAAAAAAAGGAATTTTTGCTTACACATGATTGAATGATGGAAGTCAACAGAGCTTCTGCTCATTTAGGCTACTTTCACACTGGGGCGGGGGGGACAGCGGTAAACGCTGCTAGTTTTAGTGGGGCTTTACCGCTGTTATAGCGACGCTTTTCGGTTAAAAGTGCCCAGTTAGCGGCAGAGGAAAGGGTTAAAAGCATACACCGCTCCTACACTGCCCCAAAGATGCTGCTTGCAGGACTTTTTTTCCTTTACTGCAAGCGCAGCACCCCAGTGTGAAAGCACTCGGGCTTTAACACTGGGGCTGCAGAAGAAGCAGTTTACAGGCGCTTTTCAGGCGCAAAAACGCTTGTAAAACGCCTCAGTTTGAAAGTAGGCTTACTAAGCTGTTGAGCAACTGCTTTTGCAGAGTGCAACTGCAAATTGCAAAGTGCACAGTCTATTTGTCTTTAGTAAATCCACCCCTAATGCCCCGTACACACGAGCGGATTTTCCGTCGGAAAAATCTTGGATGGTTTTTCCGACGGAATTCCGCTCAAGCTTGGCTTGCATACACACGGTTACACAAAAGTTTGCTGAACTTTCGACCGACAAGAATGCGGTGACGTACAACACTACGATGAGCCGAGAAAATTAAGTTCAATGCTTCCGAGCATGCATCGAATTGTTTCCGAGCATGCGTAGGAATTTTGCGCTTCGGAATTGCTACAGACGATCGAAATTTCCGATCGGAACTTTTTCCGACCGAAAAATTGAGAACATGCTCTCAAACTTTTGCTGGCGAAAATTCGGCCAGCAAAAGTCCGATGGAGCATACACACGGTCGCATTTTCTGACCAAAAGCTCTCATCAGTCTTTTGCTGGCCGAAATTCCGATCGTGTGTAAGCGGCATTAGTGTGCTTGCAGCTCAATAGTATCCTGTGATATCCTATTGATGCACAAAAATTTGGTTCACAAGATTTAATATATATATATATATTTTTTTTTTAGGGGGGTGGTTAATATCACTTTAACTGCAGAAGACACAAATCTGATATCCTGCTTTGCCAGAAAGGATTGTACTGTGTTTCAGAGTTGTGTAAATCCCGGGACAGGATGGACAGAAATCTGAATCCTTCAGCATGAAAGGCAGCTCTTGTATATGTATTTAATTTGTGTATTTAGCCATTTACTTGGAGTTCAGTTTTAAGTTTCACATTATGCCTCTAGCAATAAAATATTTATATAGAATGTGTTCTTTATTCTAATGTTGGTTCACTTTGGGTAGGCAGTGGGTGCTCTTTAACACATCTTATTCTGCTTAACAAGCCAGCATATGGTTATTGCCGGGGGGCATGCTGACCCCTGCACCGTTTATCATCTGTCTTTGTGTTCCAGCACAAGTCAGCCATACTACAGGGAATTCACTGGACTTTGCGTGAGGGAAAGTAATGCTCTGAAATATTGTTCCCTGGCTTCATGGACAAATGTTTGTGATTTTCTCCTAGTGATGTCATGCCACTTGATTGGTTTTATGTTCTCATTCAGTAGTTACATAGAGTTATATGGGTTCAATCAAAGTAATCTATAAGTATCGTGTGCCTAACTGCTGGAAGTTAACAGAGCTTGATGTAATGTGTTGTATCTATTCCAAAGAATACAGTGAGTGTTCTGGAATAATGGGCTGTTCATGTGAAGAGGATTGTGGTGTCACTATACAGTGAAGGTAAAACTTGTGTTCATGTGCTTGTGTTCCCACACTGGGACTTATCAAAAAAAACCTTTAGCTTATTCCACAAGACAGTGTCATATTTCAGTTTAGGTCTGATCATTAAAAAAATAAGTGCCTATTGCCTTATGCACTGGTATCTAACACTCAAAAGTAGAGTTGCACCGATCCTGCCTTTTTAACGGGCAACTACGAGTACCGATATTTTTGGTCAAGTGCTAGCCGATACTGATTACTGATACAAAAAATTGGCACAAATCACACTGCAAAGAATTGCATGTGATTTGAACAGGAATTTGGTGCAATTCATGTCCGAATCGCATGCGATTTCCCCCCACTGCTTCTGTGTGTGTGTCTAGAAAGGGAAAATCGCCATCTAGTGGGCAGTTTATTAAAAATGGTAGAACTCATCCTGGTCCCACCAATTAAAGCAAATCACGGCTGATGGAGGTGCTCACAGGGCTGGAGGAGAAGTTCCAGGACCCCATGTGGATAGGGCGGAAGTGATGTCATCTTGGGGGCGGACCGCCTCTACATCTCCTCCAACCCTGTGAGCAGCCCCAGCTGCCATGATTGCTATCATCGGCGGGACCAGGATATCTATGAAGATTTTGCATTTGGCCAGACATGTACTGTGTACACTTATGTACACCAGGTGAAAATAAAGTTAAAATGTCAAAAGAAAAAACAAATACCACATCTAAGAAGTAGCAGTTTTATCTTTTTGGGGCGGTCTAATACTGCTTTAGGTCTTTTTTTTTATTTTTATTTTTTTAAGTGTATATGTATATGTCTCTTCTAGATGCATCTACTTGCTTTTTGTTCTATAACTTTACACTAAGTTGTGCATTTGCAGCAAAGTGTACAGTCTTGGCACAATTCTGTGCTAGAACACATGTTCAAGACTTATGCCATGTGGGCCTGGCAAATCAAGAGGCCAAAAACTTTGAAATCTAAGAATGACGGAACATTGAACCGCCAATGACAGGGGGTAGCGTTGCCATTCCAGCACTGGGGAGAATCTATTTTCTAAATACATCTATCTACCATAATGTGCAAATTTGTCATGCATAATTGCACATTATGGAAAACACTCCCTGAGGGCCCAACATTTCTAATTTATTGTGGTGGTTTACTTCCGTTTTTAGCATTTATTTTGGGACTGTACAAATTTCAAACAGTTCTGGACCAGAAATCATGCTGGAATAAAAATCACTCCTTAGGGCTAAAAAAACAATCTCTTTTCGCTCAGGCCTTTCCTCCTACTACTATTTCCCGCTCTTCTCCTATTTGTACTGGGCAAGTGCAACAACTGATTAGTACAATACAATATTAGGCACTACACCCATCATTTAAAGTGACCCTGTTAATATATTAATGTTCTCTAAGCAACGGAGTGTCTTTTTAGCTTTAACAGGAAATGTACACTCTTTTTTTACAGGTATGGCCTTTTTTTCCCTGAAAATTTAGCTATAGCAACAGGGATCCTTTAAAGCATAAGTAAAGCTTTTTATAACATGTTGCATGTTATATCCATCCAGGGTGTATCATTACTAAATAAGCAGCCCCACAAGACCCCCACCCCCCTAGGCATCCATTGTGACAGCGGGCCAGGGATCTTCTCCCCTCACCCACTATCACAATTTAAAAAAACCATGGCAATGCAGGGCTGCACCCACCCAGCCGTCATTCATTCACATTGCGGCTGATGGCTTGTAGGCCTCAATGAACTACGAGGGCACTGATAAGCGCTCTAGGTAGTTCAATGATTCATCCTGTCATTCATTAACTGCCTGCCCATAAGAGGTATGAGCAGACATCTACACTGACCGTGTGCAGGAGCCCGAGATTGCACCCATGCACAGGCTCCTAATAAAAAAATTAAAATAAATCCACATTTTTATACCTGCAAACAGATGTGCATTTATTTATTTATTTTTTAAAGGTGAACCTATCCTTTAAGTAATTTTTGTTGTTCTACTTACAATATGTGTGTTATAACTGACAACTCCAAGAACCTATAACACGATTTCAATAATGTTAGCTCTATGATATACTATGTGACTGTACCACTTCTCTCTTAATGCATATATAAACCCAAAAACAGCAATGTTATATATTGTATCTCATTAATCTTTAGATGTGGTGATTAGTTTTATTTTATTTTTTAAAGTGGTTGTAAACTCTCTCCTATACCCAGTGAAGTGATCAGCATCAGATGATACACAGAGAGAAAACAAATCTGCCTGCATACGTCTTACATGTATATCTGCTGTCTTTCCCTTTCTACAGTCTTTTGAAAGTGCAGATCATGTTACAAATCTTTCTTCCTGTTTCAGAATCGCATAGAGGTGGGTGTAAAGTCTGGGCTTACACTGTGTGAGAGCTGATTGGAGGAAAGGCACACACCCCCACTCCACATAGGCAGATGAATGAAGGAACATGCAGAGCTGTACTCTGAATAGACCAGCTCTCTGCTTATCTACCTCTAAGCTCCCTCCCTGACACAAATTTTCTACAGCTACTGTTATCTTGTGTGTCAGAGAACTTGTCAGAAGTGACTTTGCTGATAACAGAGAAACGGAGCAGCAGAAAGACATCACTTAGAGCTTTGGAGAGATATAAGTAAACATTACAGATATATGTGCCCAGGTCAGATTTCATGAATGGGGTTTACAACCACTTTAAGGCTTTTTCACTTTAAATTTTATCTGGTGATCATGCTGGTAAAATACCTCCTGACCTATTGTAGGTTGCCAACATTCACTCACTGCCATGTGGTCCATAGAGAAGCAATGTTTCCACCTTATTCCGGCCAAAATTCAAACCATTAATGGGCAGGCTAAATGTACCAAGTTGATCAATCAATTAACTGGGATACAACCAGCCCGCTGGATTCTCTTACGATTATGGCTAATGGCTGCTATAGCCGCTAACGATAATCACTGTCTTCTCCCAGTGGAGAACAGCTTCCCCCACCAGGAGAAAAAAATGGCCCGGCAGGTGGGATTCCTGCATCAAAACTGTCTGTGTTGATGGAGGAATCAAGCTAATTTCTTTCCTGCACTCGGTGGTTGCAGGGAAGAAATTTACTCCGTGTATGGCCAGCCTGATGCCCCGTACAAACGATCGGAAATTCCGCCAGCAAAAGTCCAATGTGAGCTTTTGGTCGGAAATTCTGACCGTGCGTATGCTCCATTGGACTTTTGCTGGCGGAATTCCTGCAAATTCGGTCGGAAATTCCGATCGTCTGTACTAATTCCAATGTGCAAAATTCCTACGCATGCTCGGAAACAGTTCGACGCATGCTCTGAAGCATTGAACTTAATTTTCTCGGCTCATCATAGTGTTGTACGTCACTGCATTGACGGTCGAAAGTTAAGAGAACTTTTGTGTGACCGTGTGTATGCAAGCCAAGTTTGAGCGGAATTCCGATGGAAAATCTGCTCGTGTGTTACGTGGCATTAGACTGCCCTCCTGATTGGATTACAATTGCCTTACTATACTAATATTACATAAAAAAGTGCTGGTTACTGTGGGTTATTTTAGATTGCATATGGCTTTTTGGCAACATGTTGTTCAAAATGTGCATATATGAATTTTCTGTTTCTGAATGAATGAATGAATGAATGATTTGTATAGCGCTGCAACTGCGAACTGAATCGCCTCGAGGCGCTTGATCCGACCTGCGTTGATTCCTTCTTAAAAGAGGTAGGTCTTGAGTTTTTTCCTGAAGGCCCGATGGTCTTTTTCCAAGCGGATGTTCGTAGGTAGAGCGTTCCATAGCCGTGGTCCTTGGACTGCAAATCTTCGTTCACCCCTTGACTTGTACCGGGATTTGGGGACAAGGAGGAGGTTTTGGTCGATAGATCGGAGGTTGCGATTGGGGGTGTAGTGTTGTATTTTTTCGCATAAGTATTGAGGAGCATCTCCTTGTGTGCATTTGTGGGTCAAGCAGAGGGTCTTGAATGTGATCCGATTCTTTATGGTTAGCCAATGGAGGGTCCTCAGGGATGGGGAGATGGATTCCCATGGTTTTTTTCCTGTGACTAGTCTTGCTGCTGTGTTTTGAACGACTTGTAGTCGTGCAATCTGGAATTTAGGTAGTCCTATGTAGAGGGAGTTTGCGTAGTCTAGTCGAGAGTTGATGATTGTTCCTACCACTACGGCTTTGTCCTTTTCTGGAATGAAGGGGATGAGTCTACGTAGCTGGCGTAGAAGGTGGTAGGATCCGCTGACTACTGATCCTATTTGTGCATTCATTGACATTTCTGAATCGAAGATGACACCGAGACTTTTGGCTTTTATGCTTAGGGGGATGGTCTGTCCAAGGATGGTGGGCGGAGTCCATGGTGTCATAGATTTAGTTTTCCGGTTTGCATTTAGGAGAAGGAGTTCTGTTTTGGTTCCGTTAAGTTTGAGGGAGTTTGTGGACATCCAGTCGTCTATTGATGCGAGGCATTTTTCTAATTCCTGATATTGGTCTTTTTGTCCGGGGATCCGAAGGTAGAGTTGAGTATCATCTGCGTATGAGTGGAAGCATAGATCAGATTTGCTGATGATTTTTAGGAGTGGACGGATGTAAATGTTGAAGAGCACGGTTGACAAAGGTGATCCTTGAGGGGCTCCATAGGAGACTGCACGGGATTGAGATGTGAAGGCTCCAAGTTTCACTGTCTGTGACCGATTTCCTAAGAAGGAAGTGAACCATGGTAAGTCTGAAACTGTGACTCCTGCTACTTCTTTGAGGCGGGTGAGTAAAGTGTTGTGATCCAGTGTGTCAAATGCTGCACTAAGGTCCAGGAGTACCAGGAGACATGATTCTCCATCATCGGCTGATTCCAAGGCATCATCCCATATTTTGAGGAGAGCTGTTTCTGTGCCATGGCCCGGGCGGAAGCCTGATTGCAGAGGGTCCAGGAGATTGTGTGTGTCCAGATGGAGTTGTAGCTGTTGTACCACTACTTTCTCCATAATCTTGGAGATGGTGTTCAAGCTAATTATCGGTCTTCGGTGGTTGGGGTTTCTTGGATCCAAGTTGGGTTTCTTTAGGAGGGGTTTGACTATGCCTTGCTTGAGGGCGTTAGGAACAATTCCTTCTTTGAATGACTGATTTATGAGTAGTGTTATAGTAGGTGCCAAGATGTCAGAGCATTCTTTCAGAAGTTTTGTGGGGATGATATCGTTGGGTGAAGTGCTGTCCCGGAGGCTTCTGATGATGTTTCTTGTGGTCTCTATGGCGATCGGGGTCAGCGAAAAATTCGGTGGTTGTGCGATGTTTGAATCGGCTTCCTCTTTTTGGATGCAGTTGATTGTATTTTTCTGTTGGATATTTTCCCGAATGCTGTCGATTTTGTCGATAAAAAAATCCGATAGCTCATTGCAAAATTCTTGAGTTTCGTTGGTAGGGGGCTCTAGGCAGGTAGGGTTCATAGTCTGGGCGACTAGTTTGAATAGTTCACGAGGGCGGTTTAGGGCTTTTGTGATGGTGTTTGAGAAGTGTTCTTTTTTTGCTTTGAAGATAGCTTTGTGATATTTCATTGTGAGAGTATTGTAGTTTGTGTGGTTTTCTTTAGAACAGTTTCTTCTCCAGGCTCTTTCAGCTCTTCTGCGTTCCTGTTTCAGTAGAGTAAGAGTTCCATTAAACCATCCAGAGTTTTTATTGCGGATGAGTGTTCTGCGTTTCGGAGCGATTGCGTCTGCTGTTTGTAGTAACGCTTTGTTTAAGGAGTTGAGTGTTTTTTCCGTCGAGTGGTTTATATTTAAAGTTGTTATTTTGTTGGATAGTGTAGTTTTGAAGAGTTCCGAGTGTAGCTTCTTCTGAGATCTGGTCCAGTATGTCGTTGTTGAGTGGTTCGATTTCTGGAAGGTGTTGTTGGTGGTGATTTCGAATTTGATGGCGTGATGGTCAGTCCATGGTAGCGGCGAGTTGTTGAGTATGTTGATGATGATATTTTGTTTGAAGATGAGGTCCAGAGTGTCCTGAACCATGCGTTGGAGCATTTATCAGTTGTTGAAGACCTAGTTCTTCCAGTTGGTTTATGCAGGCAGAGGCAGGCCATTTGTGGTCATTGGGCTAGTTAAAAAATATGTCAAAAGTTACTATGGAAATGTCCCATGTGGTGTAACAAGAAACCTAAGAACAGTAGTGATGCTGATTAAAAGACTGAAAATTTGGTTCATTGATTGAAAAATCATTGGTTTAATAAATTGAGAGCAGCGTGAAGCACGGTCTGGTGAAACAAAATAATTATACACTGTGTCAATTTGCCATAAGTGCACTGATCAATTCATTGATTGACATGTTGAATTACTCTAAATGTTCCAGATGATTTTGAAAGGGTAGATTTACTGATACAGGTGATACAAACTGCTTTTTTGTTTTAGTATTTTGCATCTAAAAGGCTAGATAGGAAATATCTAGGGTTTTGGCCTCAGCTCCCGCTGTAATTGATATAGAAGAGAAAGGTATATAATGTGCATCAATCATTTAAAATGGTCTTTGCTTTATCCAAGTTGTATATCTGTGCTAGGTTTACATTCTATACTTCAATTTAAATATGATGTAGGGCCGAAGCTCTTTTGGCTCTACCTCTCCTGTGAGACACAGAAGTGTACTTCGTTCTGCATTCCCATGAACCATATTCAGCCGACAGTGGGCTAAAGCTTGCTGTTGGTTGACATCACTGAGCCGGTCCAGGCTCTGGAGAGAACCCAAAACCCAGATGCCTGGATCGGCAGATAGCTTAGCCTCTCAGCACACTGCCAAGAGCCTGAGCCAGCCACTCGGCGAGAGCGGCTGACTAAGGCTCTCGGCAGCCTGATGCTCCAGTGGGCAGAGCAGAGAGACAGTGACTAACAGTCACCGGCTTTCTGCTCAGTGAAGTCTGAGAACCAAGCGATCAGCTTTGATTGCTTGGTTCTTGGTCTTAGAGCTGGTGGGGGACAGATGCAGCATTAGACCAATGCTGCATCCACCTAGGTGAGTATGATTGTTTCTTTAAATTACCATACTTCTCTTTTAACCATTAGACTCTTAAGAGTATGAAAAACAGACTGATTTCCCAGAGTGAATCTGTGCTGTTATCTGTAATAACAGCACCTTAAAACGAGCCCTTGTTTGTCTCTGTAGCTATCGGCATTGTGGAGAAATTCATTTTCAAAGTTCAGAGAAAATTGAGTACTGTCCGTGATACTTTTTTTATTTGCACTAACATATAATTTTTCATGGACGAGCTTTCGTGGTGTGTCCCCTTCTTCAAGGTCTAAGCCAAGGGTCTTCAAACTATGGCCCTCCAGTTGTTCAGGAACTACAATTCCCATCATGCCCAGTCATGTCTGTGAATGTCAGAGTTTTACAATGCCTCATGGGATGTGTAGTTCTGCAACAGCTGGAGGGCCGTAGTTTGAGGATGCCTGGTCTAAGCAGTACTGATTCACAAAAGTTTTAGCAGAAAGTAAAATGTTAAAAACAAAAGAAAAAAAAATCTGAGGGGTGGGGAAAGAAAACAAAACACATACATATACAAATCAATAGTATGGCAATGGTAATAAAGCTATCAGAAAGTGAGATAAGACAGCATTGCCATACTATTGATTTGTATATGTATGTGTTTGTTTTTCTTTTCCCACCCCTCAGTTTTTTTCTTTTTTTTTTTTCTTTTTTTTTACCATTTTACTTTCTGCTAAAACTTTTGTGAATCAGTACTGCTTAGACCTTGAAGAAGGGGACACACCCCGGAAGCTCGTGAAAAATGATATGTTAGTGCAAATAAAAAAAAGTATCACGGACAGTACTCAATTTTCTCTGTCACAATTGCACTAATACGGCTACAATCACTTCAAGTATTTTCAAAGTTCAAAACAGAAGCACTAAAATTTTTGATCTTTTCCTATTAGTTTTTATTGTTGCATTTACTAAAGTAAACATAACCAACACCCAAATATAGAGTCTTTGTTGTGATCTATGAGGATTCTGTGCCCCCCCTCTAAGATTCGGATGTGTTTCAGATTAAGATGGAGGAACTGACGACTACTCTCTACAATCGTGAAGAATAATTTTGCAACACTTGGCTTCCCAGGACTGTCTTTACTTGCTCTTCCCCATACCGGGCTCTGTTGTACACTGCTGTTCGAAGTCCCCAATCTTGCTAACATTTTGGTAGCATGTAAGGGATTCAGGCAGTACTCTTGTACTAATAAAGTAGTATCAGTCTGCCTCTACTGTGCCATCCCTCAGGTGGGGGCATTGTCCCTGGTGCACTATCCCTACCCTCCCCTGTTCTCCCTCTCAGTCCAGTCTCTTATCCTATACACTTTTTGTTTGTTTTCATTTTTTTCTGTAACTTTATCCCCCAGCTACTCCATTAAGTCTTAATGCCCAGGCTGGTTATCTGGCTTTTGATTCATTTCCACATATTATACACCTGAGTTATCTTTCTTGTTATTTGTAAAACTTTAAGCATCTCATGTTCTTCTTCTCTTGTGCGTTTTTATTTATGCAAATATGCTCAGGTATATGGTCTGCGAATATATTGTGCTTGGTGTATGTGTGAAATAAAAATAAAATTAAATGAATAAAAGATAAACAGCAGCTCTCACAATATTGTAACCAGCAACATCCATAATATATATAGAAAAAACTTGTTGCACAACGTGTTTTTTTGTATAGATGCTCATGTATATGTCTTTATTACGTTTTCAAAGTCTGTACTTTTGTCTATAAATGGACATGTTCTATCTAACCTAAATAAAGAATAAAAAAGGTACCAAATGACAATCTGACTACACGATTGGAGTAATTATATTTATAATTTAATGAACAGTCATGGAGTCGGCTGCATAATGTCGGTACAGTATTGCAGTGTTTATGGTTAATAAATGCATTTAGCACCTTTGTGCCAATGCTCAACATTTTAAAAATGCATGAAACTCATGCATATAACACAGCTTGCACTTAAAAGATGATTTCTCTGCTTCCGACAGATTTGTGAAGCTGCCATGTCAACATAAATTAGTACCACTTACACTCCAGTGCCATTATGCCCAATGTTAACAGCTCTGGAAAATTCATAGAGTTGTGTTATAGCTTTAAAAGGATGAACAAAGGCAAGAAGGAAGACAGATAAAAGAAAATAGGCATAATATTAAAAAAACAAACAAAACAAAAAAAAAAAAAAACACCTTTTCTACACAGGAGTATTGTTCTGCAGTGTGCCATGTAGACAAGGTTAATTGCAACTTTGAAATGGAGCACTAATGTGCACATTGATATGAGTGTAGCAAGCAAAGCATGATTGAGGGAATAAAGCAATCTGCCAACATATCAGACCAAAAGACAAGAATGAATGCTTGTAATTGACTTCACCACATAACCTTTCCTTTTAATTATGCATGAAATAAATCCTGCTGGGAGCTTTTACAAAGAGCTGTTTACAAACCTAACATAACTCAGGCTAGATAAATAATTTATCAGATTGCATGAAAGTCTTGGCTCATCACTCATGTGATTTGATAATAAAATGAAATAATATCTCTCTATCGCACACAAAAATATACATAGTCTATATCCAACTTCATTTATATCATGTGACACATGTATTTGAAAGCTGCCTATAGTTCTACAACATGCTTGCGGTATGCGGAAAAATAGTTTATGCGTTAATGCTGGAGGCAGAGGAAAAAAAGCAGTAAAGGAGGTTGCTTGGGGTTGAGCAGAGGTGACAAGATACCCTAACCTAACAATACTGCTTTCAGGACCTGCCAAAGAGCCTATTGGACCCAGCTGCATGACATGAGCTCTGTGGGGCAAAGGATCTTCTTGCATTACACTCATTCAGAAAACACAGTTATCAATGAATATGTCCTCCTGCCACTCTCCAGAACCCTGAACCTAATATCTGCTCCACCCTTGGTGAATGGCCCAATGTATTTTAGAGGCAGTGGCCAAAACACACAAACCTCTGCCCCCTCCCCATCTCCATGAATTAACCTGCACCATCTGTATTTACCTGTTTGTCTCTTGTTCCCAATCAATCTTTCACTAACTGACTCACTCACAAAAGTGTTTCCACCAAGTACAGAACAAACAGTGACTATTGAAAGCTCTGGAGCAAAGCCAACCTGCTGATACTAACAGGGCTAAGGCTTTATTAAGGGCCAGGGTAGTACACCACACTCAAAGTTTACCTCTACCTCCATACTTCTCTGGCCCATGGGACAGCAGCCTCTTGAATCTTGTGCATATTCCGGATAATTTGCCTTTTAACCAATAAAGAAAAAAAAGGACCGTAGATTGACTTCAGCATTATGTCTATGCCAGGGTGGTATGCCAGCACCTATAACCCACTCAGCATTTACAGCAAAATCTTTTTGCCAGGGAGTATGTGGTGATAAACAGTATCACTGGGCAGTATCTTGAAATCTGGTCTAGGGTCAGAACCACTTTATGACAGCTTTGCTGAGAGCACTAACCCAATATAGGAGGAGGGAGAAGGGTCTGCAGATAGTAGGACTCAACACTCCTGGGTCATTATTTTGCAGGGCTTGTATCTACATATAGGAGTTGTTTCACTAAAGGCAACAAGACTGTTCACTTTGCAAGGAAGCACAATGCGCTAAGTGGTTAACGCTTCTACCTGGCAGCACTAGGGTCCTAGGTTTGAATCCCAATCACTGCCCTGCCTTGTTGGAGTTTGTATGTTCTCCTTGTGCCTGTGTGGGTCCCCCCCCCCCCCACACACCAAAGACATGCTGGTAGGTTAACTGGTTCCTGTCTAAATTGGACTTAATATGTGTATGTATGAATGTGCGTTAGGGACCTTAGATTGTAAGCTCCTTGAGGGCTGGTACTGGTGTGAATGTATAAAAACTGATGGTGCTATATAAATACCTGTAATAATAGTGATTATCCCTAGAGCTTTGTGAATGAGGTGAAGCTCTGCTGGCTTCCATTATCCAATTGTGTGCAACCAAAATGCTGTTTTTTTGGGGGGGGGGGTTCTGGCATGTGATTAGGTATGCATTTGAAAGTGAAATTTCACCTAATTTACTAAGCTCTAGGGAAAACTCTCATGCAAAGTGCAACTTCCATTGCAAAGTGAACAGCTACTTGCCTTTAGTAAATAAACCACAGAGAGACAGCAAATTGAAAGTCAAAACACATGCATTTATATATATTTTTTTTACTTAAAAAAATTCTAATTAAAAAGTGTGAACTGGTGCCAGGGACTCTTTTTAGGTTATTAACTATGAAAGCTTCTTTATTTAGGCATACAATATTGGGTCTAATACCATATATTTTTATATCCTTTAGTAACAAAGTGATAAAGCGAAAATATCAGTTTTCTCTCCAAGGCCCATGAATGGTAATGACTGTTGTAAAATTGTAGGATATATAGATGAAGATCAGGGCTTTGAAGTGTCATCAGGGAACAGATACTTTAGAGATAAGAAGTCCAGGCACCCTTTCCACCTCTTTGTGAGTGTGAAAGTCTTTACCTTTGATCAGAGGCCCAAAGGAAAACAGGCTTCCTTGACAGATATAACAACTTCAATTAAAATAGTAGTGGTATGTACAATTTTTGTCCTAATTTAGGAACCTTTCAAGAGTTTTATTTATTTTTTGCTTTCCCATTCAATCGCCCATTTTGTGTAGATTATATTTTTTATGCATAACCTGTATGGTTATATTGTCACATTGCATACCAAACCCTAGTCCATAGAAGATATGATTTCCACACACTACCCTAATGATAGCCAAAATAGCCTAAAACATGCTATATTTGTACGATACTCCAGAAGTTTTGGATGGGCATCTGGCCACTTGGGTGTAAATCAATGATTTACATGGCTCTCCCCACAGTCCTGAAAATAAGAGGATTATTCTTCATTTTAGGACATGTAATAGAATGAGACATGTGGTTACCTCCTGTTTTAAAAAGACTTTACTGTACTACGCACTGATTAAAGTGAGCACATTTTAATTTAGTCCCCCTGTATGCTTTTACTGGCTCTTTGGCTCCCGCTTTAAAACCTTTAGACTGAAAACATCGTGGCAGATGATAATAGGTGGCATTACAATTGTATTCTGTTTCTATTCCAGTGCATGTGAATTTGTAGTTTGACACCCACAGCATGAGAAAAGAAAAGGGATTGCTGTGAAATAAAATAAATTAAAATAAGTATATAAGAAGACATACTTAATGTTTTATTTTTTTCTATCTTAGCTGTAGAGCTTATTTAGAGTTACCATTGAGCTGTAGACTGCTTCACTGAGTCAAGCCCTTCCCATCGTTACAGAGTCATTAAGTTTTGATGGACATCTGTATGTAGTCAAGATTGTTCCCTATTCTTTTTGTTTTTTTTAATGGGCTTCTGGGGATGTTCAAATTTTGAGTTTTTTTTTTACAACCCAAGCATGACTAATGCTTTTCCAGACATTTATTGTGGATTAGTTGTGGTAGCTATTTGGTCTTCTTGGTACTTTTTGTTAAGATACATTCTATAACAGACTCTGGGGCCTTCCAGAAATAGAAGTATTAATTTTGAGATCATATGACTCTTCATGACTTCTGAAAAGAAAGAAAGAAAGTTTTTTTCCCCATTTCACCATTGGACTATTTTTGTGCAGATTTGTGTTGTAAAATACCAGTCAAAGTGGTTCTAAAGGCAGAATGTTTTTTTTTTACTCTAATGCATCCAAAGCCCTAAGGTTAAAAAACTTCTGGGTGCAGCTCCCCCCCTGAGCCCCATCTCAATCCAGCATTGTGCATGAGAGCAGCGGCTCTCCCGTGTCTCTATCCTCATTGGCTCACACAGCAGCGGAAGCTATTGACTCCCACTGCTGTATATCACAGCCAGTGATCCAATGAGGAGAGAGCAGGGGGCGCGGTAGAGCTGCACTCTGTGTGCGAATAGACAAAGTCCATTCACAGGAGCGTGGCTTGTGAGCGGGCCTGCTCGAGTGCCCCATAGCAAGAGGTGGGAGGAGCCAGGACTGCTGGCAGGGGACCCAAAAAGAAGAGGATCGGGGCTGCTCTGTGCAAAACCATTGCTCAGAGTAGGTAAGTATTACATATTTGTTATTTTAAAAAATGCAACCTTTAGAATCACTTTAAATACATTTTAATTCCAGGATGTAATATTTTAAAACAAGGAAAAGTCTAAGGGGTTGAATACTTGCAAAACATTGCATTTCTAGAAATGCTACTCAATCTAAAAACCTAGGGGGTAGTTCTTCAATATGAAATATGTGACTTGAACAGAAAAGCAGAAATGGTAACAATTATTTTAGAAATGTCATCACGCAAAAAATTAGTTTCTGTAGAACGTTTGCCAGTCCTAAATTGTACCACATGATCCAGAATGAAGCACAATTAGATCAAACAGGCTTTGCAAATATAGAGTCTGTATTGAATTTTTGCATACTTCACATAACTTTGGTATAAAAAAAATGAAACTGAAATTTCCTGAACTAATATTTTGTCTTCATGTGTCTAAAATATAGACTGTTTATAACTTACCGGATTAATATCTGTTTCCTTCTGGAAGTATCACAACTTGGTCGTGTGGGAGATTCAGAAGATGTAATTTAGGGACCAGTTACTTTTTTGTAGGTTCTTACTGCTTTTGAGAAGTAAAAACAAATACATTCACTATATTTATTTATTTATTTTTTTTTTTTGCTTTACATTGAAATAATCGGTAGAAAGTTAGCAGGCACACCTCCAAATCAATTTCCTTCTACCTTAAAATGTTTACTTGTGGTGTTATTCCTTTCCAATAATATTTTTTTTTTCTTAACTTCTCCTGGCACGTCATGGCACTGTCCTATTTAGGGAGTGTACAATATGATTACTGTTCTATCCCAGGTCCTCCATCCCTCCATTCATCTAACTACATTACCTTTCATATACATACGAGGGGGTGCTGATGAGTATCAAGCCTTACCTAGAAAAAATTTTGACGAGGAAGCTGTAAATTGCAGGTTGTACTGGCCAATTTGTCTATATTCAAAGGTGCAACAATCCGCTACCTATGATTTTTAACTTATCTTTCTTTTTCAGGGCCAAAGTAAACATGGCAGCACCTCCAGAAAAATTCAATGTGGAAGAGCATAGGACCATAATCAAGTTCCTGTTTCTCCAAGGGAAAGGTGCGAAGCAGATCTATGATGAAATGTCACAAACTTTTGGTTATAGTAGCCATTCATATGCAACATTGGGTTGTCAATTTTAAAACGGTCCATTTCGTTGTTGATATTGACAAAATCAGTGGAAGGCCTGTTTCTGTCTCTGTGCCTTCAAAAGTCAAATGTTTTTGGATCCACTTTGCTGCAAGCGTTCTCATTTCCAAGTCAATGTGGATAATGGCACCAACTCTCTTGCGTGATATTCTCAGATATGTAGCAAAACTTTTGGCTGATATTCAGCGGTCCTCCGTGATCATGTCATGGATGGCTTTCACACTTTCAGGCATAGAGAAAGAAACAGGCCTTCCACTGGGTTTTTTTTCAACACCAAAATGGCCAGTTTTAAAATTGGCAACCCAATGTTTAACTGTTGCATATGAAGGGCCACTGTCACCCAAAGTTTGTGACATTTCATCATGGATCTGCTTCGCACCTTTCCTGTGGAGAAACAGGAACTTGATTATGGTTCTATGCTCTTCCATATTAAATTTTTCTGGAGGTGCTGCCATGTTCACTTTGGACCTATAAAAGAAAGATAAGTTGAAAATAGATAGTTCATTTTTGCACCATTTGAATCTAGACAAATTGGCCAGTTACACCCTGCTTTCGCACAAATTTTTCTGGATAAGGCTCAGAACTAATCAGCACCCCCTCGTACCTCCCAACTTTTTGCGATAGAAATGAGGGACACCTATTAGCAAAAGAAATTTACCAATGCAGAAATTTAGAAACTGTATTGAAAGGTTTAGCACTGCAAAACACTTTTTATAGATAAAAAGTGCATTTTATATACAACTACTGTATTTTTTCATGTATAAGACGACCCCCACTTTTTCAACCCAAAATTAAGAAATCAATATTTTAAAGATAAAACAGAACACATTTTTATTTAGTGTTTTAGGTAACATTTACATAACAGTACTATGATATTATGCATCACACTTGTGGGCTTTATGGGCTCAGAACGCTCTGACCGCTCTGACCGTTTTTTTTTTTTTTATATCTACACAAAAGAGGCTTTTACATGTAAATACAATGCTTAACACATGTAAATACCTATATAATATTATAGGAAGATTGTTGTTGAAATAAATAGTCTGGTGACATGGTCTGTTTAACATTGACTCCCATTCAAGCAAATGCTATAAGTACCGAAGCACTAGAGCAGACCTGAAAAAGTGACTTGCAAATTTTTCTTTATTGCTGTTAATTTAGGAATATTTACAACTTGACTATTGCAGAAGCAGGACGAATGTTACATGCATCGATAAAAGGTTTTCACTGAAGAGTCAGTGAACCAAAATAGAGATTAGGAAGTTCTGACCATTTTAACAGATGATCAGATAAGTCATACACAATGGCCCATAGCTTATGATAGTATTAAGTCTCTACTGATTGTTATTACACACATGGCTTTCCATTTTAGGGTAATTTCTTTTATCCCTGGGAACTAGACAATCATGTGTGCTCCATAATATATATACATTTTTCAAATGATTTAACTTTCACCCCAGTCTTCTGACAATGGATGACTGTTTCACTGTGCTTCTGGACGTCCACTTAATTCAGCTTTATTTCATTTTTAATAATTCTTCATCCTTGTTATAGCTGATGACTGTTTCTTCTGTTTCCTGACCAATTTAAATCTTAGAGCTTGCCTAATCTGAAATGGAATTAAAGATCCAAAGCACATACTTCAGGCAGGGTTAGACTTCTCTATTTCAGCCACAAACAGTTCTTCTTCCTTCCTCGCAGAAACTTGACCTTGCCATTTTGATTTCTTTCCTCTGCAGCTGGAGCTTACTCCACATCACCTGGATGAGTCCTATGGAAAAATGCTATTATTATTGCAAGGATTGCAATAAATAATTTATTCTCCCTTTCAATTTCCCTGCAGACACAGGGTCTTTAGACCCGCACCAGACCAGTAGCCTGACAGCTAGTACTGGCTTTTGCATACAACTTGACCTGTAGAGTGTGTATCCTCACCTTATTGCAAACCAACCTATTCAACTGCAATGATACAAACAATACAGAGTTTTCTATGCTACTTACAGGCTACTGGCCAAGTTCAGATAGATTGTGAAGACTGCACGCTTACAAAAAAAGGCTGCCCATTTCCAGGGAGAGACTGCCAAGATACAAGTCCTGTATACAGAGAAAAAAAAATGTCTAACTGTCACTCTGCCGATGCTAGCGATAATTGTAAGATAATCTGGCAGGCTGGTAGTACCCAAGTTGATCGATCAATCAACTTTGTACATTCAGCCTGCCCATTAACGGTTCAAAGATTCGAACCGTGTATGGCCAGCCTTAGTCAGCCATTGTGCCAGCACAAAAAAAATCCTTTTCCATTAGCTTTGTGTAAACTATAGGGTGGTAAAATGTGTAAATACAGTCTACCCTCAGACATCTATGTCAGCAAGTGCATACCTCAAACACATACAGGTGCCGTGCATCATTTGTTTTGGGTTAGTAATGTGAGTTGTGCACTGAAGAGTGAACTAAAGATTCCTCTGGCTCCAACATATTAGAGCAAAAACAAGTGTGATCAGAAAATGTCTACCAACCTATCCAATTGCTGCTATGAGCCTCAAATGCAGTGTCTGTAAGTGAAGCATTAAAGTGACACTAAATGATATTCTTAGAATAAACCTCAAGAATGTGGGATTTTGTAGGCAATTAAAGAAATATCAAATTTCATATACATAAAATTGATATTTATTATAGAAAAATTACTATTATTATTAGAAATTTTTCTATAATAAATATCAATTTTAGCTATATGAAATTGTATACTTCTTTAATTGCCTACAAAATCCCTCATTCTTGAGGTTTATTCTATGTATTACCAAGGGATGGTGGCAATTAACATGTGTGAAAAATAGAAAGTGACCTTCGCGCTTTACTAATGGATAATGGATTAAATAAATCCACACGTGTGAGTGAATAAATGAATAAAATAAGTGCAAATGTGCAAAGGACACTTATAAATATAAATCAAATAGTAAGTGAAAAAAATAGGCTCCAATAAATAGTGACAAGTGTGATTCAGTGTAGATAAATTACCTTACATGAATAAATTACTAGCAGCCAAACCTAAATGTGTTCAAAATACACAACAACAAATTGATAGTAAAAGTGATTCAGCGCTTAAAATAAAATAAAAACACACAGTAAGAATATCACATCTAATAAAACCCAGTAAAGGATCAATAATTAGTAAAAATAAATATAAATAAATATAAGCACGTAATAAACACCACAAATAAACTGGTTAATAAAGAAGGTGGTCTGTGAGTCTAATATAACTTAAAAAAGTCCGATGAATAAAGGAGTTAAAAAAGTTCAAATCGGGGGATAGCTCTTGTTGACATCACTGGGAGATAAGTCTTGATAACATCAGTAGTATAAATGGTTAAAAGACAACTATTTAGAATTCATCCACACATATGTATGCTGAGTGCTTTTCCAAAAAGCGAGGTGTTTCACAACTGTCAGCAGGGTAGGTTGGTACAATCCTTAAACGGTTCCCCTAACCTCCCACCTCATATCCAAAGAGTAAGGTGTTTCACAACTGTCAGCAGGGTAGGTTGGTGCAATCCTTAAACAGTTTCCCTAACCTCTCACCTCATATACTCTTTGGTAGCGCGTGTGATAAGGAACGTTGAAGCCCTTCTCTACCATCCGAGCGCTTCTTAACATGTGTGGTCCTGTGAATCATCTAACTCCTAAACGATATTCTTAATCTCCAAAAATAATCCATACACATCCACTACTTAATGGCCCAGTAATCTGTTTTTCATGAAATTGTTTCCTATTGTATTTTTATGCCTCTTTGTAATGTTTATTTGGAATAAGTGGTGCACGTTAGTTGCTGTCATGTGCACCGCTCTATGCACATCACAAATCCTATAGTCTTTAAAGTTCATCTCGGGAATGGGCAAGAGAATGAACATAGCCACCCTCTAAAAGGATCCTGGATCACAGCAGCAAAAAAAAAGAAGACATTTGGAGAAGACAGAGCAATAGAAGGAACTTCTTTATTCAAGTTTAGAATACAAACTTGATTATAGTTTTTGAGTCCATTTGTTTAGTGCCACTTTAATGCCCCGTACACACGATCGGACATTCCGACAATAAAATCCATGTTTTTTTTCCAACGGATGTTGGCTCAAACTTGTCTTGCATACACACGGTCACACAAAGTTGGTCAGAAATTCCGAACGTCAAGAATGTGGTGACGTGCAACACGTACGACGAGCCGAGAAAAATTAAGTTCAATAGCCAGTGCGGCTGTTTGATTCCGAGCATGCATGGAACTTTGTGCGTTGGAATTGTATACACACGATCGGAATTTCCGATGGAGCCTACACATGGTCGGATTTTCCGACAAAAAGCTCCCATCGAACATTTTCCATCGGAAAATCCGACCGCGTGTACGAGGCATTAGATGAGATTGTTTCCCAAACTTGCTAAAACTGCCAGATTTAGAAACGAATGTCATCTAATCTATCTGCAAACATTAGAGCCATCTTTGGGATGTGTGTGCTGTGGCAGTACATGTTATGTGCTATAGCACATTGCGGTACTATTAGTTTTAAATGGCACACAAACACATTAAGACAATGTTGCTCTCCACATGTGTTGCAGTGCAGCATTACGCACAGTAACACACCGCGGATTGTGGTGTGCTGCATCAGAAAAAGTGTGCATGTCCATTTTTTGGTACACTTGTTAACACTGGTAGCTTTTTCAAAATGAGTAGGCTGCTCTCATACAATCCCTGTTAAGACATGACACAGTGTGCATTAAAGCAACCCACAAAAATTAACTAACTAGTCTGAATGGACCTTTAATGTAAACCTGTAATGCATAAAAGAATGCTTGGCTGCTTATACGGGATCTCCTGGAATCCTAACTTCCACTAGTGGCTGCAGCAACCGGACAACATTGCTACAGGGGTGAGTTACAAGTGGAACTGGAGAGCAACCAATGTGGTAATGTTAAACTAGCATCCACAAGCTCTTTTATACTAGTATTATTAAGACCTGGACACTGAATTTAGTATAATAAATGATTTGCCTTTAAGACAGTAAACCCAAGATCTGGATGAAAATCAAGAAGTCTTCTTTTAAAACCGATCAGAAACTTCCATCCTCTTTTTCCCTTAAAGTTCTTAGCATACACATTTTGGGTGGAGTGATTTTTAAATAAATTATCAATTTTTCTCTTTTTTTATTGTTTGCAAGTCCTTTACTAATCAAATGGTTAAATGGAAATCACAAACTACTAAATTAGGGAAAGCAGTAGAATAACAGATGAGTCCGTTAATTTCAACTGCATATGTATGAAAATACTGTGGTGTTTCAAGATGGTTGTTTGAACCCAATGTCCTGTTTTGCACCTGCTTGCAATTTATCTATTGAAGGATATTGGTTTTCCTTATGCTGCTCTCACATCCTGCTATAGTCCCAAAGTAAATGAAAAACATTCATAAGTCCTAGTGTTATTGCTTAGCTACTCTGCCATCTTTAGAATTTGTGCACAAAGGCATCTTTCTTGCTGCTTTACAAAGTGTTCCCATTCCTGTATGGGCTGGTATGGAAGTCATCTATTACACAGATTGTTTCATTTATGTGCATTTAGGAGATTGTGTTCATGTTTTTGATGCAGAAGTAAATGTATTTACCTGTATGCAATTGTAACATATACCGGTAATTCATAATGCAGTTGTGTTATATTGCCTACATTTATGTAAATGCATTGCATTTTAAAGGAGGGAAGGGTTTTTGATTACAGCCTCGGGCATGGAAATACAACAGTGACAGGTCCTGTATTCTAACACTGACGGATTCTCTTTAAAGTTTCTATCTCATTAATTATGTATGACACAGTTCAGCTAAAACTTATGTACAAATGTGAATCACAGTATTCTTATAAGAATCCTCTATGTTATGGATATCAGTTACGTGTTTGGTTATGTGCCAACCTCCTCCCTACAAGTTCCCAACAGTAATTTTTCAGTGTGTGTTGGAGGACACATGGATAAGTTAGGAATAGATCACAGAGTGTTTACAGGGTAAGCTGTTGGTGCTGGCAACTCCTAAAAAAAATTATTTTTACATTGAGTCACAAACCCATTCACTGTGTGGGACAGTCCTGGAGTATATAGAGATACAAAAAAGTCTGTGCATGGAGAGCTGATTCGTCCCTCTTAAAGTATGTGATTTTGAAATTGTGTGCATCCAAAAAACATGCACCTTCACCCCAGGTTAATAAAATGCATGTAGCACAAGGGCAAGGCTTTTCTCCCTTCATGACTCTGATGCATGCCGCCATCTAGGAGACCTTCAGGGCGTGCCTGTTTGTGGGAGGCTCAAGGCTTAGAAGTACAACCACTTTCTCACTTAAAGCGGGATTCCACCCTAAAGTGGATCTTCCGCTTTTCGGAACCCTGCCCCCTCCGGTGTCACATTTGGCACCTTTCAGGGGGGAGGGGGTGCAGATACCTGTCTAAGACAGGTATTTACACCCACTTCCAGGCATAAACTCCCACGGGAGGTTACGCCACTTTCTGTCCCGGCGTGCTGTCTGCCTGGACACACACTGGTCCCAGCAGACATCGCTGACGATTCTCATTGCGCTGCGCGACTCGCACATGCGCAATAGGGAACCGGGAAGTGAAGCCGCAACGCGACACTTCCTGATTCCCTCACCGAGAATGGCGCCGGCAGCAGCAGAGAGCCGAGCGATTGATCGGCCTCTGCTGCCGACATTGCTGGAACCTGTGACAGGTAAGTGTCCATTTATTAAAAGTCAGCGGCTGCAGAATTTGTAGCTGCTGGCTTTTAAAAAAAAATTTCAGGTACAGTCCCGCTTTAACTCACATATTCTCAGTTGACATATAATGGCCATATACTTCAGGTATTAGTTCAAGGTGATGGCGCTACCTTCCCTCAGGACAATTGGTTCCCCATATAGTTAGTGATGCCCATGGCATTCAAAGAACAGTCCCCCATTCTTACTAGAGACCAAGCCACGAGTGGAATGCTTATCACTCTATATTTCACACTGACAGTCATGGGACAGACACCAGCTACGCCAGCTCCCCCCACCCCATAGTAGCAGACTCCGATAGGGTGCATACACCCTAAAATGGTTCTAAAGTCAAGACATTTTTTACCCTAATGCATTCCTGCATTAAGGTAAAAAAATGTCCCACTACATGTTCCTCCCCTCCCTAAACACTTAACTCGATCCAGCACTGTGCCTATCTGCAGCAGCACTAGACAGTACATTCTCATGATGGTAGAACATATAACTTATAAATAGTTCCAAAATGGCCAGTTAACATGCTTTAGATAAACTGCTCACCACTGGTCAGATACACACAGATATCCCATAAGGTAATCGTCCTCTGTCCCAGTGTAGGAAGAATTAGTAGGCCCATCCTAAGCGGGTCTCTATTTGGGGGGAAACATTTCTCTCCTCCCTAAATCTTTCCATCTCTGCTGGACAAAATTCTCAACTCCAACTTTCTTCAGCTGGCTCCACTTCTTAAATATGCTCCCAACAAATGAACAGGTGCAGCCAATCTAGACAAGAGGGAAAAGGGCAGAAGATACCCTAAGGGGGACCAACACCCCGTTACATTTAGCTTTTCAGGCAAAAATTGGGCCTAGAAATTGTTTTGTGTTTAACCTCCTTAGCGGTAATCCCGAGTGTGGCTCGGGTTGGATTTTCAGTACCAAAAGCAGTAACCCCAAGCCACAATCGGGATTGCATTGCAGGATCCAGGCAAAGTTACTTACCTTTTTCAAAGGATCCTGAGATGTCTCCCTGCTCTGTGTGCGAGCTGTGTCCTCCGCCGGATCTATCACAGTGCCGAGCTCCGTTCCCTGCGAGCGTTGCGACGCACGGGGACAGAGAACGGCGTCAAATTCAAAAAGTAAAAAAAACACAAAACACATACAGTACACTGTAATCTTACAGATTACTTTACTGTATCAATTTATTTAACCTACCTTTTGTCCCTAGTGGTATGTCCCATGCCCTGCATGCAGTTTTATATTATAAATACTGTTCTTTCTGCCTGGAAACTGGAGATTGTCCATAGCAACCAAAAAGTGTCCCTTTACATCAAAAGTGGTTTTGGACAGCTAGAAAACAGCGATAATAAATAAGAATCACTTGCAGAAGTGAGCGATAGTGACTCCTGGGGAAATCCGTCATTAAACACTGAAAGTAATGACAGCGAAAATTCTGCAAGTGAGCAAATTTCAGTGTTTTTGATTGGATTACATTATTGAATAATTTTTAGTATTATTATATATTATTATTTGTTATAATTATTTATAGTTATTTATTATATTATAATTTATAATTTCGTGTTTCAAACTTTATCATACCAGGGATGTCTTCTAGACTCTTGTTTGGACAGATTTAAGTGAGTTATTCCTAAGAACTACAGGCCTACAATATAAAAACGCCAAATTTCCATGCAAAATGATTGTACTGCTTTCAGCATCAAAAATCTGACATAATCATACCACCAGGGAGGTTAAATATACCTCCTAGGTTGCATTGCTGTCCCTGTCCAAATCTCTAAATACAAAATACAGGTAAAAAAAACACTTACCCCAGAACTTCTGCCTCTCAGAGACCTTGGTTTTTAGTTTTAGTTTAATTTTAGTCAAACCGCTTCAATACTGGACACTTTCACCCTCTTCCTGCTCAAGCCATTTTTCAGCTCTCATCGCTTTCGCACTGAATGCCAATTACTCAAAACATTTTTTGCTACAGTTTCTGTTATGGGGAAGGGGAAGGAGAAAAAAGTCTATATTAGCAGGAAAAAAATGGCTTATATGTGCCCTTGAGAAGGAAGAGTAGAAAGAGGTTGCATTTTTTTAGATTGTAAGCTCTAATGAGCAGGGCCCTCTGATTCCTCTTGTACCAAATTGCAATGTAACTGTAATGTCTGTTAAGCGATGCGCAAACTGTTGACGCTATATAAAACCTGTATAATAATTAGGAGACCTGAGAAATGGCTGATATGAATGCCTGGAATAAGAGGAAGAGCAAGAGGAAAATGGTGCATTAGCAGCACTTAAAAAAAAAGTAGCTGCCATGCATTCTTGAGGAGAAAGAGGAGAAAAGGGCAGCATAAAAAATGTCTTTGTGCTCTTTGAGGAGGAGAGAAAGGCCACTTTAGCAGACCATATAAAATGGCTGTTCTGCACCTTTGAAGAGGAAAAAACAGACTAGGAGCTTTAAGCTACAATGTACAGTATGTGAGGGGTTGAAGTACAAATAACGTAAATAAAATAAAATTGCTGCAATGTGTCTGTCAGTAAAAGGAGGGAGAGGAATAGGGTGCATAAGTAGGCCCAACAAAAATGGCTACTATGCACCCTTAAGGAGGTGGAAGAAAAGGGTGCATTAGTAGCACCTTCAAATAAAGTGACTGCTATACAGCCTTGAGGAGGAGGACTCCATACCTTTTGCCGCTGGCTTGCTTCATTAAGATGCTGCTCCCTACATGTTCATTGCTGTAGAGTTATGTTTCTTTTCTCTTGCCTGTAATACCTAGATTGCTGGTACTTTTGTCATGGCTAATACACTGCATGCAGAGGCTGCAGACCATAATGCTGATGTCATCAGCCAATACAATTAAAAAGGCCCACGCTCCAGAGCTCTTTCTATGTGCTGTCTGTTCATTACTGTCCTGATGCTGGCTAATTTATATCAAACACATAAGCAAAGTCTGTATTTTGAATATTTTAAGACTAATTGGAGATATAGGGATGGGAGGGAATTCAGGGTTGTGGTTATACTATGTGGGGTACTATGAAAAACAAAAGCTCACAAACTATTCTATGAAACTATTTTGTCACTGACCAGTTGTTATGACGTTGATAACTTTTTTTAAGCGTACACTTTTCTTTAGTTTTAGCTGGTATTTCCACCGTTCAATTCAGACTTAATACTGCTAGATAAAAAAAGCATGCGTTACAGCCAAGACAACCTAAAAAAGCCTTTTCTGTGAAGTTTAAATGAATCAGATTGGGGTATTTTTTTCTGTATTCCAACCAAGCTGTAAAATAAAAAAAACAACAAAAAAATAAACAATTACCCATGCACAATATGTGACGCCAGAATACAGTGTCACTGATGCTGTCTGTGTGAATTCTACAGCTTATTGGCATTTCCCGAAGAATATAGTCCTTGTTTTGTCTCAGAGGATCTAATACAGGGTATCATTTACCTTAACCTGTGGTCTTACAGCAGCTGGCGCTCCAATCCTCTCTTCTGCCCTGAAAGTCCGCAGTCACTGTTTTACATTTTACGTGGTGACATTGGTAGGGCACTGACACTACTTGTCAGAACAAAAAGATGAGGGGCTTTGGGTGACCTGTTGTCGTTATGGTGGGAACTGGCAGGTGAGAAGAATAGGGCTATGGATTAAGGTGCGCAAAACACTGTATTAGATCCCTCTAACAAACAAGCATTATATTCTGCATTTGCAGTAGGAGGGATGAATTATTTTTTTTTGGGGGGCAGCCTGGAGTTCCACATTTTTTTTTTTAGAGGTTAAACCAAAAAGAGGGACGGTTGTGGCAGAAAGAGGGACAGAGAGATTTGCTGCCAAGGAAGGACAGTTCCTCCAAAAAAAAAAGACATTTGGGAGCTACGTAAATGCAAATTTTTATGTTGCTGTACACTTATGTAATCAGTGAAGATCACAAAACGCTAGAAAGCATATATTCTCTGCAAGCAACCTGGTTCTTCTTAATTCACACATTTGCAAATTTAGGGAACAGCAAGTAGATTTTAAATGTTTCTTAAAGGCGTAAAATATTCTACTAATTTGAAGACTTTCTCAAATTCTTGTGTGTAAAGGTTAGGTGAGCACATTTTTCAGAAAATTGTATCTTTGTGCAGGGTGTGGACAGTAATTTACATAGAAGGCATATTTAACATTTCACAGATCTGGGGACATTCTAATTATGAGTACAGACACCCCCAGGGCATTATACATAGTATTGAAAATAGTCTGTCATTTGTTCCTCTGATAATGCAAGCTGTAAGCACTTTCTTTTATTTGGACAGCGTGGACTATATTGCAGAGGATTGCTTCTTTTGAAATCTCCATGTAAGTTTATACTTCTGGATTTAAGAAATGTAAATTATTATTTTTTTTGTTCATTTGATACTATACATCTACATGCATGTATGATTTGTGCAAGTATTGGTTTGCTCACTCCCTTAGCAGATTGTATAGAGTTTTTTTCATAAGAAGATCTTAAAATTGATTTATCTACCACTTACATTGGAAAAATAGGCACTGAAAACCTTAACTGTCTGGAAAAAAAAAAAAAAAAAAAAAACATAAATACTTTATATTGGTTACAGTACAATTTGTTAAAGGACTGATCTCTGCAAACAGTACAATACAATAGAATACAATGGAGAACCATTTCAAAATGTCAACCCAAGAGGCTGTCAATAGACCTTTAGTATCCTGAGAATGTTGTGGTTGCTTGTAACCAATTTACTCCCTGGACAGATGAATATTGTCCGTACTGAACATAAGGCATGTAATGTGTTCCATTAACGTATCTCCCCCTGTCCCTCTGTTGGACTCAAATCCCCTTATCCATTAAAGAAGTAAGTGTATTTTACGATACTGTATGTCTGATGCCCAGATGTGTAAAAATATGTAAAATAAGTATGTTTTAGCTTTGTATCTTCTCTTCTTTTAGTTTTATTTGTCATAAAAAAATACAGTATTGTAACTGCCACTATTGCCTCCTTCTAAAATTGTAGTTGCTTGATGGTTACTGACCACCTGGCTTGAGTACTCTCTAAATTGCTTACCTGAAGATCAGGAGAATCTGAGAAATGTTTGAAGTCTTTGGCTACTTTCACACTGATGCGTTTTTGCTGTGTTTTTTTTTATCTTGCTTAAAAAGCAAGAAAAACTAAAAAAAATGTTCTCTTTCTATCTTAGGTGACTCTTTACATGACTGAGCTGTGGGTGCTGTGTGGTTTGAAAAGTCCTTCATCTTTGGTGTGCTTTCCAAAACCACACCAAAAACGCAGCTCCCCAACAAAATGAATAGAAAATGTGTCAAAAATGAACCACGTTTGCGTATTTGGTGTGTTTTTTGAGTCGCATGTCCATGTTTCACAGGTGCATGCTGGGAGTCAGGCACCCAGAAAATGCAAAAAAAAAAGCAACAAAAACGCATATGCGCTTTTACTGCATTTTTTGCAATGGAGCCGTAAAAGCACCCTATATCATTGCACTTGTCTTTATCAGCTACTTAACTGTCATAAAGCAGGAACGTAAGCATGACAGACAGGTAGCCAGCAATGGCTTTAATTTGTTTTTTCTTCTGATGTAGACTACTTTTATTTGTGCCAGCAGGGCAAGGTGGAGGGAGAGCAAATAGAGCCCGGTGGGGGTCGGAGGAGGACAATAGTGCCCAGCGTAAAGTATGAAGGAACAATAATGTCTAGCAGGCGATGGAGGGGAATAGATTAATAAAGCCCAGGAGGGATGGACTAATAATGGCCAGATGGAGATGAGGAGTAGAAGTAGAGGTTGATAGATGGAGATGAGGAGTAGAAGTAGAGGTTGATTTACTAAAGGCAATAGAGTGTGCACTTTTCAAGTGCAGTTGCTCTAGGGCTCAGTAAATGAAGCAAAGCTCAACTAACTTCCAATATTCAATCATTTGCAATCAAAAATGCGTTGTTTTTTTTGTTAGTTTTTTTTGCATGTGATTGGGTATTCTTTGCAAAGTGAAGTGTCACCTCATTTACTAAGCTCAGGAGCAAATGTCCTTGAACAGTGCAGCTGCACTCGCAAAGTGCACATTCTATTTGTGTTTATTAATCTAACCCCAGAGTGTCCATCGGGGAGTTGGAGGAACAATAGCGCCCAGTGGGGGATGTGAACATTGCTGTCTGTGGACAACACACTTACCTTTATGTCCTGTGCTGCTGCTGTCTCCTCCTCTTGGTGCCAGAACTGTGCAGACTTGGTCGGGCAGGAGATCATTGAGTCACACAGAGTCTGATACAGTAGATCTGGAACCGGGGCGTTGGAGCAAGTGCTCCAGCACTTAGCTCTAAGACACAGCCTTTTGTTGAAATTCCCATGTAGTCCTGTGGAATCCAGGACAGTTGGGGGGGTATTTTGTGAGGATTTGCCTGCACTTGCATGTAGTAGTCAAAACTTACAAACCTATGCTTAGATTAAAGTCATACAAATGTGTAAAGGCCCATACACACTATTAGATTTTCTGCAGATTTTTGTCTTCAGATTTACCAAAGCCATATAATATGAGGTCAAACCTTAAGAATTTCAATTTGTATGCAATCAGGCATGCCCTTGCACTGCATGGTTTTGGTAAATCTGAAGACGAAAATCTGCAGAAAATCTAATGGTGTGTATGGGGCTATTGTGAACTCAAGGCTACAGTGCTGTAATGTCACAGTGCTGGTTACGGAGCTGATTTTTGTTTTTTAGAAATCGACTCTTATTTTGAGCCCAATTTCTAAAAAAAATCTTATCTGTCCCACATCAGCTGCTGTCCACAAGGCTACCTCCTGAAGTGATATATAAAATTTCCTAATGCTGAACTAGGAATTGCCTAACATCCTATCATTAATTTGTGAGGCCTTCTTCCACTACACGTAGCTCCTAGCTGTCAAAATCAGAGCACAGCTCCTCAGGAACCACGTGTCCAGGCTCTCACTGACATTCCATAGGATGTATGCCCAGCTGCGGCGGCTTATTCCAATTTCACTACAATGAAGAAGGAAGGGTATGTGCAGTGTGCAGTTTGCATTTCCACCTCTCACCTAACCTGATATATCCATTACCATCGTCCGCTGAGAACATTTCAGTGCTACACCCGAAATGCAAACTGATCTTTTTGTCAAACCGCTCCATCCGCACGTTTTGTGTAAATGAACTGTTTTTAAAAATTGCTCCTGACACATTGGCGAGCTTGATATGAGTTATTGCTTCCTTGTTATTTGGCTCATTACAACTGTTGTTTTGACAAGATGTTTTCTTTCTTGCTTGAAACACATGTGTACACAGAAAGGTTGACTACACTTAAACCTGGTTCAGACTTTCATCTACCAGTGTAATACTAGGAGCCAAGAAAAAGCAGTTCTGTAGGGACCTTTTTAAATAAACAAGGGAGAAAAGTAATTGTAAGGATTATATCAACTAAATCTAATTTGTAATTACAAAAGGTGCAAGTGTAACAGGGTTACATAACTTGCAGAGGTTAGCTTTCATTTTTCAGCCCATGTTACAAAATCAAGTAATATCATTAATTGGTTAGTCATTTTTCCTTTTATGAGATGTATAGGAATCATTCCTCTAAGCACTAAAGCCCCATACACACGGTCGGATTTTCGCATGGATTCTGTCCGATCGGACAATGTTGTTGAAAAATCAGACCGTGTGTAGGCACCATCGGACAGTGTACGTCGTATTGTCCGACGGACAAAGTCTTATCTCCTGCTGGATAGATTTTCCGACAACACGGTCCGATCACACCAAATCCGATCGTGTGTATGGTAGTCCGACCGGACAAAGTGCTACGCATGCTCAGATCACATTACAAGACCAAAGCTATTGGCTACTAGCCTCTACGTAGTCCCGTCGTAGGCAACAAACGTCACCACGTTCAGAATGATCGGATTTTCCGACAACTTTGTCCGACCGTGTGTACGCAAAACCAACATCAGACAAAGTATGACAGACATGGTCTGACGGACCTGGTCCTCGGATAATCCGCGCGTGTGTATGGGGCTTTACTGTATGTGTGTTCACTACTGGGCTGCATCCCATGGCTGGGCCCTGGCCTCTTTCCTGCTAGGCCAGGACTTCCTGTCTATGCCAGAGAGAGCTCTCACCCACCACAGCAGCACTAATGCTGCACAGCAAAGCACTCACCTGTTATTGATTGGATCACCGGACTACAACTTGAATGTGATTGGTATATGCATCTGCCACATGGAAGCAATGAACACTTATATAGGGCAATAGCTTCTTATGTATGTGCTCAAGCGTGATGCGCAGGGGCAGGAAGAGGAAAAAGCAGTAAATATTTCATACTGCTTGGTTTGTATGGGCTGTAATAGACGTTCTTTTGTCTGTGCTGCTGTGAGTGCCGATGAGCCATAACGTTATGACCAATGACAGCTTAAAGCAGTGTTTCTCAAACTTTTTCAAGTCAAGGCACCCTTTAAGATTATATACAATCTCAAAGCACCCTTTACAATTATGGACAGTCTTGAGGGCACCCCGTTCTATAATGTAAAAAACGATTCTAATAGCTTTACATAATGCAGCAATATCCACACGTAGGACACCCAACATTAGAGGTGATTTATTCTTCCAAAGCAAATACACTTTTGCACACTGGTAATGATTAGTATTCCAATGTTTCTCCTCTTCCTCAATTTCTCTCCATCAGTCAGCTAATGTCACTCCAGCACGGTGCACAATGAAAACTCATGGTTTTGTGTAACTAAAAGGTAGGCTTGATCCACCTGCTGGCTTGTATACAATTTTTGAAAATTTTTTAGGGCTTTTTCCAAGGCACCCTGAAGAAACCTCTAGATACCCCTGGGCCCCTTTGCCTGGGCACCCTGGTTGAAAAAGGCTGGCTCAAAGATACTTCCCAACTTTGTGAGATAGGAACGAGGGACACCTATTAGCAAAAGTATGTAGGCATACTTTTGCATACAGGTAGTATGTAGACACACCCCCTGCCACACCCCCTCAAAAAGCCCACAAGTGCTTTTTTTTTTACCACTACTATTCCTTTATACCGGCTTTTGAAATTTACAAATGCAACAATTTAGAAATTGGATGAAAGGTTTAGCATTGGGAAACACTTTCTGATAGATAAGTAGTGCATTCTATATACAACTATATAGATGAGACCAAAATGAGGGACAAATGAGGAGCAAAGAGGGACATTGCTCCAATTCAGGGGCAGTCGCCTCAAAATCAGGGACAGCTGGGAGCTGTGGCTTAAAGGATAAGTTCATCTTTCATAACATATTCAGGGTGTAACATGTAACATGTTACTGCTGCAGCTGCCCCCGCACCCCTCCCCCCACCCCAAGTCCCCGCTGTGACCGCAGGCTGGGGATCTTCTCCTTGTGCCTGATGTCAGTTTGAAAAAGACACGGCCATGTGGGGCTCTACCCACCCTGCCGTGTCATTCATTCAGAGTTCTATTAAGGAGAAATTACAAGTACTAACAGCCTTTGCGGCTGTCGGCTTGTGTTCTCGATGAACTACCAGGGCGCTGTTGAGCGCTCTAGGTAGTTAATTGAGAAGAGGAGAGAAAAAGGGACTTTGTGGCAGTTGAAGAACAAGGTAATAGAGTTTAAAAGGCTAACGCCAATTTTATTTATATACAATAATAAAAACAGACAGAGGTCCATAAACATGTACATACACAAATACAAAATACAAAGATTTAGTTTAGAAAATACCCTAGACTGGAAGATGCATCCCACAATAGCTGCCTACAAGAAGTGGACTGGCTAGGAGGATTTCGCAATACAACCCAACATGTTTCGGAGTGATTCCTTCTTCTGGGGATTTGGGGTACAGAGAAATCTATAAAGTAATAAATGACAGTTAGCATATAGTGGGAAAAGACCATCTAAAATGTACAGATTGATGTATTCAGTGTGTATAAACATCATAATACAAATATGCCGCAAAAAGTACAAGAGGCTAATTACACTTACATTTACATATGGTATGAAAAATGAATGCCTTTAAATGGAGCTGGAATGACACATTTCCCGGTTCGCAGAAGGAGTACAGGCTTCCATGCCAAATATGTGCTACCGCAAGGGCCCACCCAAGAGGTCACAGCCAGGTTGCCATAGGCAACCACAGAGTCAAGCGGGAGAGGTGAAGGGTTTGCAAAATGTCTGCAAATAAAAAGATGTCAACAAATTATGGTATACTATAGGGAGGATGAGCAGTGTGGACTTTGGCCATAACAGATCTGCACTGCTCATACTAGCACATTTCAACATTATTCAACAGGGGCCTATTTGCATTTTGCTACTCCTTAAAACTGTGCCGTTATTAAGCAGCCGTGAATTTTCAGCTTATGTCAGACCTGGTAATGTCTATTATCTCCTCCAAGTACCTAGAAAGCCATATGCTTCCCTAAGCACTTGTAAATTTTAAAGAAAAACTGTCAGGTCATTGCTGAACTCCTGAAAATGCTTGCTTCATGGCTGTCTCTAGGTTCAATACATCCCGAGTCACTGCCTTGGATATATAATATAACTTGTGAAGTTCAGTGCTGATGACCCAGAAAGTATAGAAGTCATGGGGTTGATTCACTAAAGGCGAACACTTGCAATTGAAGTTGTGCTTTGCAAGGCAAATTTCTTGGAGCTTAATGAATGTGGTGATGGGAGCGGCTGGCTCTCAGTGGCACGCTGTCAGGATTCTTGCAGAGCCTCGACCAGCTCTGTGATGTCAGCCGACAGTGGCCTTTAACCCGCTGTCTGCTGAATCTGGGTCACAGGAGTGCGGGACTAAGTGCACTCCTGTGACCCCCAGGGGATGTATGGCCAAAATAGGTATGGCCCTACTTCTATCAGTAATTTCCTTTGAGGGGTGCTTGGCAGACTTCAGAAAAAACTCTCTGTTTGAAGCCTAGGTGGACTGATCCCTACTATGAGCACCATGGGCTCCTTTTTCGAAAAGGGAAATTTGTTATTTGTATGCTCAATTTTAAGGCCTCTCTTTTTAGCTTTTATCTTAATCAACACAGAAGTTCTGTAAATGTTTCAGCTATTATAATACAAAGTCAGATATGGTACAGTTCATTATTTCCCAAGGAAGGTGTCTGAGTGATTCAGGAGTCCTATGCTTCTTATTAATTTTTATGGCTGGTATAATGATCAGTGGTATAAGTAACACAAAGTGTAACTACTGGAATATTATACTGTTTTCCTCTACTTTTACTGAAGTGCATTAATACTTCCATTTTTCATACATACCCAGATTTTACCCCTGTGAATCAGTTCAAGATACATAAGGAGAAAATGTTAGCTACAGTTTTTCTGTGACGTGCCTTATTCAATAAACTGTAAAGTGAGGCAAACAGCTAAATGCACACTTTAAAAACTCATGTAACTAATCTGTATCGTGCCTGCCAAAAAAATGTGTATTTCTGTTAAGCCAGTTTGCAGAACCTGAAAGACTAGGATTCTGAAAGACCCCGGGCACACTCAGGAGAGGAACTGTAGGAGTGCCTAAGTCACTTGAAACAATGGGAGTGGCTAAAAGTAAAGGTCAATTTTCTTTTAATAACAAACATGTTATACTTACCTCCTCTGTGCAATGGTTTTGCACAGAGCAGCCCAGATCCTCCTCTTCTCAGGTCCCCCGCTGGTGTTCCTGGATCCTACTCTTTCTCTGAGTGCCCCCCATAGCAAGCCGTTAGCTACGGGGCACTTGTGCTTGCTTGCTCCCCAGCCCCGCTCTGTGTGTCCATAAGACACATATAGAATGAGGCTCTGCCCCTGCTCCCTCCTCCCTGGCTGTGATTGACAGCAGTGGGAACCCATGGCTCCTACTGGTGTCTCTCAGCCAGTGAGGAGGCAGAGACCCAAGAGAGCAGCTGCTCTTGTGCACATCGCTGGAGGAGGCATATCTCACTAATGAGGTCATCTCTGTACTCTCTCCTCCAGTCAGCAATCTTCATTTGTTAGACTTTACTCCAATGAACAGTGCTGTAATTCTAACTGGCTTACAGTGCTGCCCCTCTATCTTCCAGTCTAAATGTTGAAGGGCAGGAGAACACAGAGACAGACTAGGGTACTATTTAGTATACAGCTTAGTATTTTTAAAGAAAACTGTTCTTTGTCCATGCAAACGTTTACTCTTTTGCCTTCCCTTCTCCCCCCTGCCGCTTCATAAATGCTGGGAATGTAGGGAAATATCAGAACTTGTGGGTATACAGGTGGTGCATGTGACTCACTCAACTTTTCTCTCACATGACATTGTTAGTGTGAGCAATGGACTGCTCAGGCACCAGCACCATTACATAAGGGGGGGTAAGAAAGTTTATAACCCTTTGTAAATTCATACTAGAAAGAGTTTACACAGGGCTTCTTCTCCTCACCCCCCGCAACAAAGGGAAGTTATTGGTAAGATTGAGATGGAAAGAATAGAAAAGTAAGAATAAGATGATTCTAAATGTTTGTTTTTTTTTTTAAATAACAAACATGTCATACTTACCTGTTTGGTGCAATTGTTTTGCACAGAGCAACCCCCAATCCTCCTCTTCTCGGGTCCCTTGCCGGCGCTCCTGGCTACTCCCCCTTGACCAGTGCCCCCAATAGCAAGCCGCTTGCAATGGGGGCACTTGTGCGTGCTCACTTCTGAGTCCTGCTCTGTGTCCATAAGATGCATAGAACCAAGGCTCAGCCTGACCCCACTCACTCTTCATTGGTTCACTGGCTGTGATTGACAACAGTGGGAGCCAATGGCTCTCATGGCTATGTCTGAGAGTGGGCTTAGGTGCGTATAAGAGAGGGGCTATGGGGAGAGCAGCACACAAAAGGTTTTTTACTTTGTAAAAAAAAAAAAAAAAAAAAAAAAACTTCAGCCTTTACAGCTACTTCAAGAAGGTAATATTAAGATGTTGCTGGGGCTCCCTTTAAAGTTAACCTGTTTCTTTGCCCTGCATAGGCAAAACACAGACTGACTTTATGGATTACTAACTGGTTTTTATATCTGCTTATACTTTTTTTTCAGAAATTATCGTCCATTCTTGATAAAGGTGCAGCAATTAAAAAATGTACTTTGTATCATTTTCCTCTCCATTTTCTCTTACTGTACTCCATATGAGCATATGTATTGTATAAATATACAGTACAGTGATCATTCCTAAAGGTTGCCTGATGCCGCGTACACACGACCGGACTATTCAACGGACTAGGTCCAGCGGTCTTCCCGACAGACTTTCCGAATGAACGGACTTGGCCACACACAATCACATCAAGTCCGACGGATTTGAACGTGATAGAATAAGGAAGTTCATAGCTAGTAGCCAATAGCTGCCCTAGCGTCGTTTTTTGTCCGTCGGACTAGCATACACACAAACGGATTTCTTGATAGGAACTGGGTCCGGCGGAGTTCCGGTGGAAAAATTTGAAACATGTTCTATTTCTAAAGTCCGTCAGATTTTTGGACAGCAAAGGTCAGATGGAGCCCACACACGATCGAATTGTCCGACGGATTTATTCTGTCGGACCTCTGCTGTCCGGTCGTGTGTACGCGGCATGACACTTTCTTCTATCACCGTATCAAGGCTGCCATACTTACTGGTTTTCTCCTCATAGTTTTTCAATCATGGAATTACACCTGTATAAAAACTACAACAAACTTAAATTGTTAATAATATAGTCCATGCTATTTACAATATGTGATAGGGATTTTAAATTGCGAGGCATAATATTAAAATCCTATGAAGCATGTATAGATTTCTCCTGTCCTTCACCCTCTGGCAGACAATTAAATGATGTTACTAGTCTTTAGACTCTGAGTGGAAATTGTATGTAGAGATTCTTAAAATATTCTGAAACCGAATAGCATCCTAGCAAGTCTTTCATCTAGGCTAACAACATCTGAGCTCTGTTATGCTCAATTAAGTAACACCATAATTTGTTTTTAACAACCATTTAAAAGAAACTATTTGGCTTGTACGCAAACATTGATCCTTCTTTTCCCTTTCATGCCACTGTTAACACTCAGTAAGCGTTAAATTCATGCCGCTCGTATTGCTTGGTATTCAGTTTTAAGTACAGAGTGTGGAGTTTCATGAATGTCTTTTCCTATTACCAGGTTTATTTTTATTTTTTTTATGGTTGAACTAGATGGACTTGTGTCTTTTTTTCAACCTGACTAACTATGTAATTATGTTTAGGTCACTGCTGTCTGTAGCTGAAAATGAGCATTGACGAATGATGGAAGCTCCAGAGTACCTCGATTTAGATGAGATCGACTTCAGTGATGACATATCTGTAAGTAAATAAAATAGGCTTCTCAAAATCAATAGGCCTGATTGCTATTTGTAACCAGTAAGGTTTTTTTTTTTTTCATGTACTGAAAAATTACACCTGCAGACTGCACAATTCTAAGTGCAGTGATTATGAGAAAAAAAACAGAGAAAAAAGGCTTCAGTGCGGCTTCGATGAGGCTTTGGTGAAGCTTCGATGGGGCTTCGATTAGCCTTTGGTGAGGCTTCGTAGGGCTTCAGTGGGGCTTCAAGTGAGCTTTGCCATAGACTTCTATGGAGGCTTTGAAGATGCATTGAAGCACCACTAAAGCTACATGGGGTATAATTTTTGAAGTGAAGCCGAAGCAAAGCAAAATCAAGGTGTAAACAGGACTGTAAGCTAACCCTTTTATTTAGTGACAGGAGCTTTGACTAGGGTTTCTGAGAGCTTTTACAAAGCCTGTCCGAAGCCTTGTTTTGAAGCAAGTGTAAACTAGCCGTTAATGTCTTGTTGCCACATAACACCTTTCAGTGCTAAAAGAAAAACCCTTATTGGATCCTGCCAAATGATGTGAAGTCACTGAGTGTTTGTGATGCCTGTACTTTGCTGTAGCTTAAAGCGTTTGTTAACCCAAAAAAAATAAAAAACAGATCCTGTTTCCATAAAGCATGTTATACAGCACAGTGCTTGTGCTGTGTCATTTGGCCCTCTCTATAACCTGAAATACCTGGCTGATCCTGCCAGTTTCTACACCCCCTTTGTACACTGACACGATATATCAGGGCTGCTGAGCCCTGACACCGTAGTCAGTGTACGTGCCCCCATCATACGCTGCTTTGTGCAGCTCTCCCTGTGTCTCCTCTCCCTCCCCTACCTGCCTGTCATCTCTCACTAGTGCTGCTCTGCTCCTCTCCCCATGGCTACACAACTATCTGTCCTTGTTATCATCCCCTCTGTCAGATAAAAAGCTTTATCCTAGTGCCTGTGCTTTATTAAACAAAAAGCAGATTTCTATCTGTTTTAACAGCATCTCCCAGCGATCACGTGACTTCAGATGACTCCAGGCTCTCTTCTCCTCTCTTCCCCGCCTCCTCGGCTGACGTCAGGGGAATCTCGACCCCCACCTGCTGATGCTATCAGACGGGAGAACAGAGAGGCTGAAGTCATGTAATCACTGGGAGACTCTGTTAAAACAGGTAAAAATCTGCTTTTTTTTTTTTATAAAGCACAGGCACTAGGATACAGCTTTTTATCTGACAGAGGGGATGGTATAAAGATGGGATAGTGGCTTAACAACCACTTTAAGCTTCCTCTACATTTGATAGAAAATGATAAGTGGTGACTTGGATCACTTTTTACCAACTATCGACTCAAATATTCAGCTGGCAGAAAACAAAAATTAAGAATTTTCATTATTTGCTAATATTGAGTCGTTAGGCCAGTCTTGCTCAACAAGGCTTTTTTTAACCCTTGGATTCCTCCAAAGGTACCTAGAGCACTGGCAGGTTGATCTTTCACCTACACCTACTACCAATATGTCCAAAACCAAACAGGAAAAAATGAACAGACTTTACAGGTTGCCACATATAATTTCAAAATAAAGGAGGTGAGTACTAGAATTTATATAAAACTGCAAGGTTTAGTCACAATCCAAAAATCTTTACAATCGGTATAAAAACTTCAAGCACTTGTAGTAAATGTCAACTATATTCCCAATGGGATAGCAATGCACTTAACTCATACAAATCTAGCCCAAAAGTATATATGCAACATATGTACATGAAAAATAAGTAAGACGTTTCCAAAACTGTACTGGGCCAGATGGTATGGAGAATCTAAATGCCCATCTTGAGCTCTACATGTTTCGCCAAAAAATGGCCTCTTCTGGAGATCCTACATGTGTTGCAAATACTTACATAATGTTATAATTCCTATATATGAATGCCATATCAAGTACTCACACGTATATGGTCAATAAGCTCAGAGATGCTCAGTTCAAGCAGAGGAATCCAGGCTACCCCATAGCCAGTAGCCGAGTCCAGAAAGAATTTTAAGTAAATTTTGTGAGAATTTAATAAAACATGTTTTAGGGGATCTAGGCACTTTCTCTTGCTCAGGGTTCTGACACTATATAACCTAAGTAAGACCGTATTCAGTAGATTGATTGTCATACTTGTATTATACAGTCAGATTGGTACTGCGTTGCCTATATTATCTCATTGTAGCAGTATTTTATAGAAAGTGAACCAAATGACACGAGGGGCAGCACTTTTTCAGGTGTATGATCTCTAAATATGGTCCTTGTCCTCATTGCCACCTGCAGAGACTTCTCTAAATGTGCACCACAGTAAAATATTGGTTACAGTAGCCAAGAAAAAAAAAAGATCTGATAGGTTGGGGTTGTAGAGTGATGATGGTAAACCTGTTAGCTTGCATTATTGTCAGTGATGGATCTGCCCATATATGGTCCCTTAGAAATGGAAATGTACATTTTTCAATGTGACCTCATTTAAAATTATCAATGTGAAGATCTTACATTGTGAATGAATAAAAGATTCTCAGAACAGTTGCATTCTTTCCTTCCCTGGTTCCTGTCCCACAAGTGATACTCGTGGCTAATGCTTACACAAGAAATCCTGACCTATAAGTCACCCCAGTGCCTGGGTTTAGTACAAAGTGCTCACATTCTGCAAAATGTGTCTGCCACACATCACCAGAAATCCGATGTAAACACACAGGTCAATTTACCTGTTCCAGCATTCTTTAATTATTTTATTGGTGCTTTCCTAAAACACAGCCAATAGGCAGCTCTAGATAACCTCGTAGGGACTGAAATAAGCCCAGACAGAAAACTTGATCTAAAAGATTTTAAAGATAACGTAAAATGATTCCGTAATGTCCTGTGCTACAGCTGGATATACGGTAACTTTAACTCATCCTGTAGGTGATGAAGTTTAGATTATTTCTACTTATGTCCAGGAACAGTATCATACAATATAATTACATATTTTTTTACATCCTCATGTGAGCAAGTAACATCATTAAAAATTCTGATTAATTTCCTGGTTAATGATGGGAAAGTATTAAAGAAAGGATCTGGGGGATGTTTCCATGATTCCACCAGGTCGACTGCCTCCTACTCATGATGACCTCTGTGTGACAAGGCTAAACTAACTTACTGCATAAAGGATTAAAGGGCAAATTGGCAATTACTAAATATGTGGCTTTGATCTGTGATTCATTCCTTGCTGAAAGAAAGATGAATTTTGCCAGAACAGTTCAAGAGAATTAAACGTCAATAGGCAGCTATATATTTATTAATTATTTAGCAAAGGTCTACTTAGTAAAAAAATGTGCCCTTGGAGCCAAAAGCAAGTCATGCAGTGTTGTGATATGGGCTGTAGTGTTCTTACATATAGGAATGCCATACAGTGAGTCCAAATATAAAAGGGAAGGCTCATTTACTGCATCAGGGAGATGTCACAGCAAGTGTAACAAGGTTCCATTTACAGTGCCTTGAAAAAGTATTCACACCCCTTGAAATTTTCCACATTTTGTCATGTTACAACTAAAAACGTAAATTTATTTTATTGGGATTTTATGTGATAGACCAACACAAAGCGGCACATAATTGAAGTGGAAGGAAAATTATAAATGGTTTTCAATCATTTTTACAAATAAATATGTGAAAAGTGTGGCACGCATTTGTATTCAGCCCCCTCGAATCAGTACTTTGTAGAACCACCTTTCACTGCAATTACAGCTGCAAGTCATTTTGGGTATGTCTCTACCAGCTTTGCACATCTAGAGAGTGAAATATTTGCCCATTCTTTGCAAAATAGCTCAAGCTTTGTTAGATTGGATAGAGATCATCTGTGAACAGCAAGTTTCAGGTCTAGCCACAGATTCCCAATTGGATTAAGGTCTGGACTTTGACTGGGCCATTCTAACACATGAATATGCTTTGATCCAAACCAGGGGTAGGCAAACTCGGCCCTCCAGCTGTTTTGAAACTACAAGTCCCATGTGACTTTTCAAGACCCTGACAATCACAGGCATGACTCAGAGGCAGAGGCGTGGTGGAGTTAGCAGTTTCACCACAGCTGGAGGGCTGAGGTTGCCTACCCCTGATCTAAACCATTGCATTGTAGCTGTGGCTGTATGTTTAGGGTCGTTGTCCTGCTCGAAGGTGAACCTCCACCCCAGTCTCAAGTCTTGTGCAGACTCTAACAGGTTTTCTCTAAGATTGCCATGTATTTGGCTCCATCCATCTTCCCATCAACTCTGACCAGCTTCCCTGTCCCTGCTGAAGAAAAGCATTCCCACAACATGATGTTGCCACCACCATGTTTCACAGTGGGGATGGTATGTTCAGGGTGATGTGCAGTGTTAGTTTTCCACCACACATAGCATTTTGCTTTTAGGCCAAAAGTTCTGTCCCCCACATGGCTTCTCACAAACTGCAAAAGGGACTTCTTATGGCTTTCTTTCAACAATGGCTTTCTTCTTTGCACTCTTCCATAAAGGCCAGATTTGTGGAGTGCATGACTAATAGTTGTCCTGTGGACAGATTCTCCCACCTGAGCTGTGAGTTGCTGCAGCTCTTTCAGAGGTACTGTGGGCCTCTTGCTTGCTTCTCTGATTAATGCTCTCCTTGTCTGGCCTGTCCGTTTAGGTGGACAGCCATGTCTTGGTAAATTTGCAGTTGTGCCATACTCTTTCCATTTTCGCAATGATGGATTGAACAGTGCTCCGTGAGATGTTCAAAGCTTGGGATATTTTTTTATAACCTAACTCTGCTTTAAACTTCTCCACAACTTTATCCGTGACCTCTCTGGTGTGTTCCTTGGCCTTCATGATGCTGTTTGTTTGTGAAGGTTCTCTAACAAACCTCTGAGGGCTTTACAGAGCAGCTGTATTTATACTGAGATTATGTTACACACAGGTGGACTCTGTTTACTAATTAGGTGACTCTAGGCAATTGGTTCCACTAGATTTTACATTATCAGAGTAAAGGGGGCTGAATACAAATGCACGCCACACATTTCAGTCATTTATTTGTAAAACATTTTGAAAACCATTGATCATTTTCCTTCCACTTCACAATTATGTTTCACTTTGTGTTGGTCTATCACATAAAATTCCAATAAAAAACATTTACGTGTTTGGTTGTAACATGACAAAATTTGGAAAATTTAAAAGGTTATGAATAGTTTTTCAAGAAACTGTACCTCTAGAGATTTTTCTGTGAGCTTAAAGGCATAGTTCACCTTTACCAAATAAATGCCTATGCAGATATAGGAGGTGTGTAGATAAAAAGAGCGCAAAGTTGACTAATGCACTTGCTTTTGGTATAGGCCATTTATGTTGCTTATGAAGCTTATCTGGAAAGACGTTGCTAAGATAAACCGAGCTGTTACTTTTCACCACCACTATCACAGGAACCAGCTCTTGATCTGATTCAAACCCCATGACATGCATTTCTCTCCCCTGATGCAGCAGCTCTGAGCTCAGTGTTTGAGAACTCACTTCTGTGATAGTGAAAGGGAACAATAATAGCTAGCGTCTCTTAGCTATATCCTAGAAGTTTTCCAGTCAGGCTTCATAAGGTATGTAAATGACCTACGCCTATAGCAAGGACATTATTCAACTTTGGTCAAAGCACAGTTTTTCTTGTCTACAGGTGCATAGGCAGTTTTTTGGTTAAAGTGGATGTAAACCCCCCAACAAATAGAGAATACGATTTCCTTTCATTTGAGCCCAGTCTTGCCACACAGATTTACTCCAGCCCTGAGAAATCCTCTTTTATTGTACAATTAGAAAAATTTTGAGAAAGTGCTGAAAACTTTGTCAAAAACGCCCCCTTGCTGTGAGTGACAGGTGATTTACATATCTCATGCACTAGCCTGAGACAGGCACATCCTGTGTAATTATAAAAAGTGAGAAATCCACCCCTCCCCCACATAACAAATCCTGGTGATGGAAAGGAATGTTATCTGTGATCAGGTGACCTCAGACACACACACACTGCACTATAACAATCATCAGATCACTGGATGTTCTACTCTGCCCAGCTCTGACTACATACATCTCCCCTATATTCTTCTTGCTGTTCACTCGAGAATACATTTTCTTTCACTCTGGTCTGTGCCTGTCTCAGGCTAGTGCATGAGATATGTAAATCACCTGTCACTCACAGCAAGGGGGCGTTTTTGACAAAGTTTTCAGCACTTTGTCAACATTTTTCTAACTGAACAATAAAAGAGGATTTCTCAGGGCTGGAGTAAATCTGTGTGGCAAGACTGAGCTCAAATGAAAGGAAATTCTCTACATTATGACATCATTACATCCACTTTAAGGTGAACTAACTCTTTAAGGAGAATGGAGGCATATCGGAGGAGAGTTCTTTTAGAACATATACAAAGATATAGTATTTTTTCCTGTACAGGTAGGTTTTGGGAGAATACTTGTTATAAATAACCACTCCATAGCTAATTGTTGGGTAGTGGCTGCAAATATGAGCACCTGTGCCTCTGCTACTACTGGCTGAAATGACATCCAGACACACAGTACTAGTGTAGAATTTAATGAGGCACCAATATAATAGCCAGCATATGCTCATGCAGGGCAAGGCAGAAGGCAATAGCTCTGCTTTAAAGCCCAGTCCTCCAGCAGCACATAATCGCCTTTCCTTTGCTTTCCATCCTTAGAATTAGTTGCTGGGAGCCATGTAAATACCCATTATTTCTGGGAATGGAGGAGCATGTGATTTACCTCATTTGACATTGCTGCTGCTTGGTGATTTTGTTACAAAAACACAGGTTCACTTTAAGCAAAATGTGTTAATCTATCTGCCTTCCAAAATATAAAACACTAAAGAGGTAATTTCCTAATGGCCCACACCATTACCTTTATTGAGATGCAATGATACCAGACATTCATGATTGCTTGGACTTCTATGGTAACTAGAGCCAGTGGACGCAAAAGAAAGGGGGGTTAATAGTATGTTTGCATACAGTGAGTAGATGTTGGACTTCACTTTAAAGGTGAGGTTTTCTTTTGGCGTTGTATTGACCTTAAGTACTAAATGCTTTCCACAAAAATGTAGTCAGGAAAACTGTTTTCTAAAGCTCTGAATGGTTTCCTTTTTCCTTCAATTGACACATCACTTTCTTCAACTTCCTTTGAAAATACATTGTGGTCATTGTTCTCAGTGAGGAGGCTGGTTCAGTGTGGAGAAGGATATAACTGTAGAGTGATCTGTAACATTATTCAAGATAGGGAAAGTCACTTTGTAAAATAAAGTTATTACCTTCATAACATTCTCACGTAATCCCAGCTTTCGCTTTTTCCTCATTATAATAGCACACTTGGACCTGTTAACAATCAGATCACTATAGGAAAGGGAACACTTTTGGCATCTGGTGCAATGCATCTGTTGGAACTGTTAACCCTGTGAGTTCTTGACAAACACTTCTAGCACGTCAACAGGAACTGGCTGAATTATTTGGTGCGATGGCACTATGGCTTTCAGCACTATGCACACATTTACCAGTCCTTTGTAAAGTCTGACTTTATGCCAGTAAAGTGACTAGCTGCTACAGATACACAGGCAACTCTCTGGTTTAACAAGCAAACAAACTGCAAATAGGTGCAAAAAATTGCATAGGCTGTAGAGATTTTCAAGGCACATCAACTTAAAGTAGAACTATAGACACAACTTTTTTGTTTTCATTTTGGATAGAGTATAGGAGTGTTATAACCACTGTTGGTTTATTTTTTTGCCATCTGTGCCCCATTGGGGAGATTTACCTTCACTTCCAGTCCAATATCCAATTAGGAAGCAAGAGGAAATCCCTGTAAATTAATCCCTTGGGGACCCCCGGGCCACCAGAACTGGTGTTCCCATTGGAAGATTTCCCATATATTACTTTTCTGGAGACAACCCAAAATTTGTAATTTTCTTTTACTTTCACTTTCAATGATAATGATAAACAGGACAAATAGGATGAATCTCCCTAATGGGGTAGCAGACTAAAAACTGATGAAGTGTTCAACTCCATCCCCACTCTATCCAAAACTAGAAACAAGAAAAGGTGTTGCCTTTAGTTATACTTTAACATAATAGGGATCTTTTAACAACAGTAACAAAAATGTAAGATTTTGTTTTATGTCCATGATAGACTTGTGTATGATGGCTTCCCATCTACCTTGGGATTTATGTGTCATGATATGTCTACCAAAATGTACAGTTCACAATTGCCACAGCTATTAAAATAAATGCTGTTATGTGTCTACCTTCTCCTGTCCATTCTTAATAATGTCAAAATTGGAAAGAAATGGGCAATCTCGCTGCAGGGGGAGGAAGTGCGATATTCATTGTATGCTTCTGAAAGGGACTAGGATAACAAGCTACTGAAGCAAAAAAAACCACTAGAATCTGCACATCCAGCAGGGGATTCTACCCATTGGTGCCCTCTCACAACTGATATATCAGCTGCTGACGGACTCAGCCCCTAAGTAAAGTGGTTTTCCTGCTTGAATAGATGGAGGCCACTTTAGGGCATGAGAGGACAATAGAGGCTTCCAGTAGACTTGTAGCTATTCTGTAATTGGCTCCAGCTAGAGAAGCTCATCAAAATAAAATTGGTCCTATCATAAGTCTCACTTTACATGAGTCAACAGGAAATGTGTCAGCATTGCCAAAATACATTATTGTTTTGAAGTACTTATATAATAAGTTATTTTCTCCTAACTTCCTGTCTATGTAGCATTGGTCCACCCCACTCTCTGGCTAGAGAATTAGAAATTGTACAAAGAAAAAAAGTTCCTGCCTGTCTCATTAAAGAGAACCTGTCACCTAAAAATTATCACATAGGGAACTTTTTGTCCAATATGTAAAGAAAAAAACAATTTAAGCAAAAAAATGTATTTTCTTCTTGCAAAAAAATAAAGCTACACCCATATTTCCATGCATGCCAGAGTGAGAGCAATGATTCATCTAAACTGATGACCTGTAGGGGGCTTTTTAAGTCTTTCCTATAGAAAATATAGGGTGCTGAAGTTTTACAGATTTAAGGTTTGACATGTTGGGTATCTATTTACTCAGTGCAACCTTTATATTTTACCAAAAATTGCGTTTGTTTGCCATAAAATTCACTTTAGTGTGTTTTTTACAGAAATTTTGCATTTCTTAGACCTTTGCGGTAATATTGTCTGACATACAAAATTGGAACTACCACTTTTTTATTCCCTAGGGCAGTGACGGCGAACCTTGGCACCCCAGATGTTTTGGAACTACATTTCCCATGATGCTCAGGCACTCTGCAGTGTACTGGAGCATCCTGGGAAATGTAGTTCCAAAACATCAGGGGTGCCAAGGTTCGCCGTCACTGCTCTAGGGTGTCTGCTTTCAGAAAATATATAATGTTTGGGGGTTTTGTGTAATGTTAAGGCCTAAAATGATTTTTTTAAACATGTGTGCAAAAAATGCAAAAACAGCTCTGGCAGCAAAAAGGTTAAAGCCCACAATTAAAGAGGAAGTAAACTTCATTTACTGACTTTTACCTATAGGTAAGCCTATAATAAGGCTTACCTATAGGTAGTGTAAATACCTCCTAAACGTGCACCGTTTGGGAGATATTTACATTAGATGCAGGTAGTGACATCACTGGAGCATGCGCTCTGAAGGAATGGTCACCCGTGCCTTTCCTTCAGAGCCCTGTGCCATGAGCGGCGGCTCCTGCGTGCATATGCGGGACTGAAAAGGTTAAAAGGTTGCTTACTGAAAGTGGAAAACCCCTTTCAGTTTTAGAGACTTATCAGACTTCTAGGATAAAGTTGAGGTTATGCAAGGATATGCTCCTTCACATAGTTAACTTGAAGACTTGAGGTATTTCAGGTTCTGCTACCAAACCATTTCAATGACTTGTTGACTATAACTTATGGAAATCATTTCATTGGCCTTCTACTCCTGAAATGACAAAATATTTTGTAGGGTGCTGGAAAGTTTCTTCTTCTACTGATGCTACAAAATGTCATTGTTTGAAATAACCATCTTCCAATGGTTTGCAAACTTGATTATAATAAGAAATACTGGTTGGTGCTTGGCCAGCTGTACACAACTTCTTTCAGTTTGCAATGTTATTATACTATATAAGAATGAACTAAGGTCAGTGAGTAAGAAAAAATAATTTTTTTTGCTGCTGAAAGTTGCTAGCAAATTGGAATTTGCAGTGCTGGGAATATGTTCTAGTCAGTGCTTAGTTACATAGCTACGGCACAGACATCCAAGCAGTTAGTGATATCATCAGATCACCGGCTTCTGGCAGACAAGCCAGGAATAGGAGCAGTTCCAGACCAAAATCCTGAAGTTCCCTAGCTGAACCTGAAAAATATGCCTTACGGTTTTCATAAAAATTTCAAGGCCTGTTTATTTATTTCTCCTTGACTTTGGATTGAAGAAGATGAAATCTTCAGGTCATTTGAAAGGCATCATAAATTTAAAACAGTTTTATGTAAAGAAAAACATACTTTTTGGAAAGTTTTCTAAAGTAATAAAAAAAACAAGATAATTGTCCATCCCAAGTAGTGTACAAATGTCCAGGTTTCTGTACAGAGTTTGTGTGCCAATAATACTCAGCCAAAGCATGCACTGCATACATCATGGCATGTTTTCAACCATTGTCTTCTATTAGACTTGTTTTTTATTTATTTAGGGGCATTCAACAACCTAATATCACTAGGTAATATGTAATATAATATGACAACTAATTAAAATCAGTTCCGAAATAACTAGAATATAAATATCTTTATTAGATGTCTGAAAAAAAAACGAAAGCGTGCCATACATATGAAAAAAATGATGCCATTCCTCCATCCACACACTCAATGTGGATGGGAGAATCCTCCCTACTGAGTCTTTGTATTCTGACAGCAAGGAGACTTTCCCGCCATCAGAATACACTGATCAGCACTGCTGCCATTATCCGGCAGCACTCTTTGAACAGGGAAAATTGGACGGGCTGGTTGTACAGAAGTCGATAGGTAAATCAACTTCCATACAACCAGCCTGCCCATATATGGATCTAAATTCAGCTCTGTATAGCCGGATTTAGCTAATGTATTTGGAGCCCATGGTTGTAATAGACACAGGTTGATGTACCAACAGCAAATAGACAGTTTTCCGTGCAAGGAATTTTTTTCTTGACTTAGTGAATGCAGTGAAAATTCACTTTGCAAAGAATAACCAATCATGTGCATGAAAGTTGGCAGAGCTTTAAGGGTACATTTTTTTCAAAATGAAAATTCCTTTACAAAGTGAACTGCCTGTTTGCCTTTACTAAATCAACCCAATTGTCTTCTGGGTACAGTTTCACCTTTGCCTATTTTTATAGCTGCTTCTCCTCCTCGGCATCCTAACTGATAAAAGTGCTATTCTATCATGTTGTCTGTTAACATTCATCAGTCAGCATGCTCAATAAATTATGCAATCTAGTCTCCTGGTGCTGATTTGCTGATTGTATCTTGTGAGTTATCTCTGCTTAATAATGTATGGATATCTTGCCTGAGTTTGCTAATGAGCTCACAATGACCATAAGTCAAAACATCAGCATCAAAGTTCCTGAAATTAAGGAAAGTTTTATTGGATTCTGGAAGACTTGTAGTCACTCACTTGTATATTGTTCAGTATCTCCAGGTTAACAAGAAAACAAACAAATAAGTTTAATTATGTACAATATCTCACAAAAGTGAGTACACCCCTCATATTTTTGTAAATATTTTATTATATCTTTTCATGTGACAACACTGAAGAAATAACTACAATGTAAAATAGTGAGTTTACAGCTTGTATAACAGTGTAAATTTGCTGTCCCCTCAAAATAATTCAACACACAGCCATTAATGTCTAAACCGCTGGCAACAAAAGTGAGTACACCCCTAAGTGAAAATGTCCAAATTTGGCCCAATTAGCCATGTGACTCATTAGTGTTACTAGGTCTCCGGTGTGAATGGGGAGCAGGTGTGTTAAATTTGGTGTTATCGCTCTCACTCTCTCATACTGGTCACTGGAAGTTCAACATGGTGCCTCATGGCAAATAACTCTCTGTGGATCAGAAAAAAAAAAAGAATTGTTGCTTTACATAAAGATGACCTAGGCTATAAGAAGATTGCTAAGATCCTGAAACTGAGCTGCAGCACGGTGGCCAAGACCATACAGCTGTTTAACCGGACAGGTTCCACTCAGAACAGGGCTTGCCATGGTAGACCAAAGAAGTTGATCAAGCAATGTCACCAGATCACTTGTCAAAACCTTCTATTCTATGGAGAGTTCATATTATGCTAGCATATGGATTACAAACTCTCCATAGGAGTAAATGCATCTTTGATGCACAGACATGGGCCTGGACCCAAGATATTGCAAGGCAGTTTTGTGGCTTTGTGGGGGATATCTGGCTTATTCTGGGACAGGTAAGTATGTAACTTGCAGAGTGGGTGGGGGGAAGTAAAATATAAATAGTATACAGAGTATAAAGCTGCGCCAAAGGTATGAAGCCACACCTATGCTCAAATGTTAACACAAATGTTTGTTTTTGGTAATCTTGGTAAGTGATTAAATTTTGAGTAAAAAAAGGGCTGAATTCTTTCCTTTTCTGCAGAGATTGCTATCCAGATTCCCTCTAGTGCTGCCCACACTTAGACCTTATGATATGTGCCCATGTTATCGTGAAGCACAGGATTGATTCGTTGTTTGGTACTACAGCACCCGACTAAACAATACCACTGCAGTTCTCAGTGTTTGTTATATATTGTGCATTACTACATTCCTGGTATGCAAGGGTTTATGGGAACCATAAAGTTAGATTTCAAGTAAGGATCAGTTGTTCACACCATGTGAACTGCGTTGATCTGCATAGCCATAGATCAATGCAGGCTCAACATCAAGGGCACATAGAGTCCCAAATGGCAGTCAAATATTAAATTCTCTCTAAAGGAGACCCTAGATAGCAGTAGAAGCAGGGTTTCTATCCTTATAGAACTTATATAAGCAGTGTTTTAAGCAGACCAGTCTTTACAAAATACAAAGTGTTAGGCATCTTAGACATGCAACTGCAGGCATCTCTGTGGCTTTATATATGTATTTTTAACAAGAATTTCAAATCCATTACTTGAATAAAAAAAAATTCAGAAAAGAGTTTATCTTCAGAAAAATGATGATTGTACTCACTCTCATTTTGTAAATTACAACGTTTCTGTATAAAGTCTGTTTTATTGTAAAAAAGCAATAGGCATTAAGAATAAGGAAGGCGCATAGACTGAGAATGGGAGAACATGAGACTGAGGTAGCAGAGCAAGTGTGCACATGAGGCTCACTTTAGCAAAGGAAGGGTTAATAAAGGCAGCTGTGCGAGATGAGGATGGAAGAGAGAGTTTGGGGACAGATAAAAATGGCTGCATAAATGTGCGGGATAGAAAACTGGAGCAGTAACAGCATATACATTCCATTCATTCAGGTACTTGCCAATCTCAAAATGGCGACTGTCAGCTTTACTGATGTAAATACAGATTTCTGTGTGGACAATGGACATTTTTATCTCTAGTTTGTTTATCTGTTCACATGGTCAAATTCCTATTTTACTTATTTTGTTAGACTGCTGTGTCCACTGTAAATGTAAGCTGATTTTCTGACTTCCTGAGTGGTGAATGCCACTTTTCCGTGCCGATTTAAATGAAGCCATCTTCCTTCCTGGGCATACATTTTCTAGGAAATCTTTCCCGCTGCTGCAGTGCAACTGACATTTAACAGGTATATAGGATGACAGGTTAACTTTGAAGTGAAACTCAAGTTACAACATTTTTTAAACAATTTGCAATGAGGATTTTATTGCTGACTGTGTCTAAGTTGTGGAGATTTCCCCTCACTTTGTGGTTAGCGATCCAGAAAAGAAAGGGAGATATCTTCCATTGGGACACAGAAATAAAAATACTTTTTTGGTACATTGAAGGAAGGGTTGCAACTTCTGTTAGATTTCAGTTGGCACCTGTGTCTCTGTTATGAAGCTTTCCTCTAACTTCCTTTTCAGTTGACTATACCTCCCCAGAGAGTGCATAGGCACCAAAAAAAAAAAACATGCTTGCTATGTGGTCACAGGGTTTGGGGGAAATCTCCCTAGTGTAGACATAAAAATAAAAACATGAGAAAAAAATGACTGGAGTCCCACAAAACAACAATGAATTACAAATCAGTCAAGACCTCCATAAATCTTGTATAGAAGTTAAACATAAAATCATAAATGCTAATAAATAGAGGAAAAGGGTGCCAAAAAAACTACAATCAAGGACATCCTTCTCCCAATGGGGAAACGCAGAACAAAGAGTTATTAATCCACACTGGAGCTCAAGTGAAAATATAAATAGCATCTCATTTAATGTGGTTTCATCTGTGGTTACTCTACTCTGCTTTATTCTCCTTTTATTTTTTTGTTTGCTAAAAATATTCTTCTACTTGTAAAACTGAATGCATTGCTTGAATTTATCTAGTATATTTCACATTTGTTTTCTCCATAATGACGTTTGAACAATGAAAAATGAAGCCTTTTTATGTTCTTGTCTTACATATACTGTGGTTGTTTAGGAATTTTAAATTTTTTCCGTAATGGGTTGAGTATTACTTAATGTTTACATAATGATGATGTAACTGAAGTTGCAGAGATGTGGGGTCTGTTGACCATTTTAGATTGACTACCACTTTTTAAATTCCTAAAGTAAACTTCATGACTGCGTTGTATGCTTTTAATTATTGCCCCACAGCAATGTAAGCTCTTTAAATTATACAGACGCACCCTTTGCTTCAAATTGAAGTACATACCATTCAGATTGTCAGTTCCCATAAAAGTCAGGGTGAAAGTTTGTACATAACACTAGGCCTAGAGGATAAATATTAAGATCATGAAAAGACCAGAACATACTATTAAGTCATGATGTGTATAGATTTACAAAGTACTGATCTAAATTAACCTAGATCCACAGGGAGCTTGAATGCATGTTTCAGTAACTAATTTGATTTTCCAATGTTATTTATTCTTGCTGGAAAATAGAAAGAGTTTAAAGAATAGGGAAACATAGACATGGACAGGGGTGTAGCTAAGCTTTTATGGGCTCCAAAGCAAAACTATTATCAGGGTCCCAAAGTAACTCCTTTTTAATACCACCTACCAGATGCTCCCCCACAACTAGGGAGGGTAGAGATCAATTTGGAGCTGATGCACACACAAAGTGATATGTGTGTGACAGGCAATATTGAGTTATGATCTGAAATAACTCCCCTGCAGGGCCATGAGTCCATTACTTTTTTATATCTTCTAACCCTGTAGCTACACCAGTACAAACTGTTTAAGAGAGGGGTGGTTAAAGACATAGGACCTTGATGCTAAATTTTAATCAACCAAAGATAGCAGGCTGTCCTATTAAGACCATGTGGTGCTAATTTGAAATTATTGTGGATAAAATACACCTTTTTTAGTCCTCGTAGTCTTTTAGAGACTTAAACAGCAGAAATTGGAGAGCATGTATAAAAAAAGTCTGCCTACTACTAAATAAAATGTAATATGACCACACAGATGATGTTGTATGGAGATAGCATTGAAGATGACATTTCCTGAGACAAGTATGAAGGCTGCCATAGTAAGTTCTCTTTCTGAGACTGATAGTTGCCTGTCGGTCATACTGATCTTCTGTCTACAGAAGAAACATGCAACATGCAATATGTGAACTCAAAACTAAGCAAGTAAGTGCCTGTGTCAATGGGTTTTGGGCTTGGGTTCATGGGAAAATTCAGCCTGCCTCAGGTGCATTCCAATTGTACTTGACCTTCGTTTTAGATGCTTCTGATATCATTCAGAGTTATGGTGCATTTTAAAGGCAGTTGACCTCCTGCTAAGCTGCATGAATTTGCTTCAAGCTGCTCTTTCCATCGACTTGTGTGGGGAGAGCAGCAGTTCTTGTAAACAAAAGTCCATTAACACAGGTTCTTTCTAATGCAAACATATTATTTAGTATGACTGTCTGTCAGCGAGAGAGGTCAGCAATGACTGATCTTGAATATCTATTATTTCAGGTTTTCTAATTATTATTATACAGGATTTCTATAGCGCCAACAGTTTGCACAGCGCTTTACAAAATGAGGGCAGACAGTACAGTTACAATACAATTCAATACAGGAAGAATCAGAGGGTCCTGCTCGTTTTCTATAGTGGTTCACCACCATGGGCTCAGGAACAGTTACCCCTACCCTACCCCACTTCCTGATCCCCTTGCCTTTTTCTCTGCTGATTGAAACTCTAAAGAAGATTGAAAATAAGCATATGTTATTTGCTTTAATTCTATTTTAGCACCTCATGTGTTTGCACCTTGACCTTATATATTTAATTATATGTCTTTTAAAACAGTATGTACTAAAACATTGTTATAACTTTAATGCTTTCATTGTGCTTTTTGTGTAAACGTTAGAGGCAAGGTAAACTAAAGATAAAAACTTGATGTAGTTTCTGGCCAGTTGTTTGGTACTATGCACACAGTACAATCGTTTTATACATTATTATTATTATTTTATACAGGATTTATATAGCGCCGATAGTTTACGCAGCGCTTTACAACATTGGGGCAGACAGTACAATTACAAAACAATTCAATACATGGGGGAATCAGAGAGCCCTGCTCGTTAGAGCTTACAATCTAGGAGGGAGACTAGCTATATATAGGAACCCACAGGTTTTATAAGATTATCATCTAAACCTAGAAATTCATCATAATCCAGCAATCATGGAGCTATCCCACAGCACTGGGCGTTCACATTCAGTAAAGTTTTTGCTGTTGGACATACTGGCTTTTTCAGCCAGTGCAGTGCTGAGGGCTGTTCTAATAAAATAGGGTGCTCATAGAGTAAGGACATGTTTATAGGTATTTTGTGATTTGGGGGATTGTTTTATGATATCCAAAATATATATGTAACTTAAAGTGAAACTTTATTAGGTATGTGTAATCCTTATGCTGTTAGCCTAATAAATAAAATATGTATGGGCACAGAGGCCCTCCTTTTAAAGGGCCGTTGAGGTAACATGAGGTGATGCCGCGCTACTGCGCATGCGCGCGTGCCGCTTGGCGGAAACACGAGTGCGCACGCGCCGCCGAATCTTCTCCCTGTCACTGGCTATAAGCCGGGAAGCTGAACCCGTGGGCCTGCGCACTAGCGTGCGCAGCGGACGGAAGCCCTGACAGTGCCCCCCCTGAGGGGCGGCCTCCGGACGCCCAGGCTCTCCATCAATTAAGGGTGTTCTTGTCGGAAGATCTTGATTAATCTTGGGGCATGGAAGGTTCTGGATGGTTCCCAAGAATTATCCACTGGTGGATAGCCCTTCCATTTTACTAAAAACTGAAGCTGACGACCCACCTTCCTGCAGCCAAGCAACGACTCTACCACGTATTCTTCTACTCCATCAATTGGTATAGGTGGAGGAGGAACTTCTTCTCAGTTCGGGAAAGGACTGGGGACCAAGGGTCTCAGTAGGGAGGCATGGCATACTGGGTGTATTCTGTAGGAACTGGGTAAGGCAAGTTCAAAGGCCACAGGGTTTACCATCTTCTTTATTTCGAATGGTACAATGAACTTGGGACCCAACTTCTGTGCAGGACACGCGATCTTAAGATGGGTAGTTGCCAGCCATACCTTCTCACCAATCTTGAAATGAGGATTCTCCCTCCTCCCCTTGTTGTGATACTTTTTATATCCTTCCTGGGCGTGTTGCATGGCGTCTTGAAGTCTTTTGAAGTTGGTTTGGATGTAACTTATCCGTTCTTGTACAGCGGGCACCCTTGATTCAGAGACAACATTAGGGAGAAAGGATGGATGAAACCCAAAGTTATCCCAAAACGGAGTCTGATTTGTGGTCGAATTGGAAGAGTTATTATATGCAAATTCTGCAAAAGATAATAGAGAGTACCAGTCGTCTTGTGCGGAAGAACAGAAACATCGTAAGTATTGTTCAAGAGTTTGATTAGTGCGTTCAGTACCATATAGAATAGGTATAAAATGTAGTGCTAAAACATAAACATTAAACAATATAACAAATATTGTATGTGAAAGTGATCAAAACTTGGGACCCAACTTCTTTGCAGGACACGCGATCTTTTGTGGGTCCATGGAGGTGCCTTTTGTGGAGATGATGAACCCCAGAAACTGTACGGTAGATCTTTCAAACTCGCACTTCTCAGCTTTAAGATGGAGCTGATGGGCTCTGAGGATGGTGAGGACTTTTCTGACATGTTCCCGATGTAGTTCCAGAGTGGCTGAAAAAACAAGAATGTCGTCTAGGTACACGACTAAAAAGTCATCCAAATATTTTATAAAAAATGTCGTTAACCAGGTGCTGAAAAGTGGCTGGAGCATTACATAGGCCCAAATGGCATCACCAAGTATTCATAGTGGCCAAAACGAGAGACCTGAAGGCCGTCTTCCACTCATCCCCTGCACGGATTCTGACAAGGTTGTAGGCACCCCTGAAGTCGAGTTTAGAAAAAACTTTAGCTGACCGGAACCGCTGGAAGAGTTCAGGAATAAGTGGTAGAGGATATCGGTTCTTGATAGTGATTTTATTAAGTTCTCGATAATCAACGCAGGGCCTGAGTGAACCATCTTTCTTCCCAACGAAGAAAATACCAGCCCCTGCTGGAGAGGTGGATGGCCGGATAAAGCCCTTCTCGAGATTCTCATCAATATAGGCCTTGAGGGCCTTTAGTTCGGTCTCTGACAGAGGAAATATGCGCCCAAAGGGAATTGCGGAGCCTGTGAGCAATTCGATGGGGCAATCATAGGCCCGATGTGGTGGTAGATGGTCGGCCTTCTTCTTGTCAAAGACATCTTTAAAGTCCTGATAGACCGGGGGAATGTGTTGAAGATTCTCTGATGTCGAGATGACCGATAGGACAGAGCAGGGAGTTGGAGAGATGCAGTGTTGGTGACAATATGGTGATGAGAAGGAGACCTCCTTCCTATTCCAGTGAATTTGGGGGTCATGAGCTTGCAGCCAAGGAAGTCCAAGGATAATTGGAAACATTGGAGAAGATATAAGATCAAAATGTCAATCCCAAATATAATGAATACAACAGAATATTTGTAAAATGAGTGGAAACACAGGTGAGAAAGTCCCAAAGGTGAAACAATCTTGGGGCAAACATATAAAAAGTCCACTGCGGAAAGTCATTGCTCAGAATTGGGGTACAGAGGCCTCAGCAGGCAAGTAGTGCTTCATTGATAGTGTGTCCTCCACCGAAGATAAGGGGTATGTACTCTTACCAGAAATAGTGGACTTGAATGTCAGCGACAAAGAGTCAACAAGGCGTGGATAGCTGGATCAACAGATGGCCAAAACAATCCAGGGACTCCGGAGAGCTCCAGGAACAGATCCAGCGAATCGCGCCGATGATCATGAGGTTGGAACTCAGATGTTGGACAGCCAGACTATTTAACGACCGCTCGGACTTACGACCAGCCCCCCCCCCACCCGAACAACGCGCTGTACATCATTGTATTGTACAATACACTACAGAATTTTCTGCATACCTGAGCTTGCGGAAGTGTACCAGCAGCCTGCGTATATTGTATTGTGAGTGTGTGAGATTTTCAAGGGCAATATTGCGAGGAAAAGGAGCAAAAATGCAGCAGGAAAAGCAGCAAAGATGCAACGAACAGCATTTTATAGGCCGCCTCCCTGGTGGGGGTTTGGGTTGCTCTGAGCTCTCTTGCAAATTGGCCTTCATGTTTTTCGTTGGATTGATTTTCCTCCCTCCCCTCAAGCACCAGCTATTTACCAGACCCTCACGAGCCACCCCCTCCCCTTGTCCCCCCAATTTCCCTTCCTCTGCATTCGGGTGTCTTGGTGACGACCCTCCATCATGGTCTTCCAACTGCAGCTTTCATTTCTGCACTAACCATCTTTACTATCCAGTCCACCCTCACTTTTAATTATTAATTCACTCACATAGCCCCAATATTGGTTCACTTGACTGACTCACTGATTACTAATGCTTCCCATGTTTACACCAGGAGTGCTTCTGTGCCTGGTCCCGCTTGGGGCATTTTTATTGTGACAGGGATCAGAAAGACCATAGACCGTGCAAATAATATCTTGCAATATGTGTATATCCAATCATGAATGTTGGTAGATCCCTCAATCTTATCATGTGATTAATGTTTATAAATATGTTATTACCAGATATTAGTGTTTCAGAAATTGGCCCTATGGAAATGTGAATTTCTATGTATATGAAATTGAATATAGTTAAACATGTATCTATGTATTATTAAATACTTTACTATCCACCATTCTATTCATTTTGTTACCATGAACTTCATATAAAGTCCCACCCTTTATGTTGCATCTTTGCTGCTTTTCCTGCTGCATTTTTGTGCCTTTTCCTCCTTATGATGGGGATGGAGGCACATGACCATGGCCTCATTCAAAGTCCCAAATTTCCCAATTCCCCCCTTTTTATGAAGGGCAAAATTGCAATGAGAACATATGGATTCCAGAGAGCAAATTTCACATGAATCATCTGCCGTTACTCTAGTTGGCCACAGCTGGAAATGCTGGAAGTGTGTTTTTCAAATTGATTTCTCAACAAAATAAAGCATGGAGGCATGGATGGATCGGGGAGTTTGCTTGCAAAATTAAAAATGAAGTATAATGAATAGCGAATTCAGTTTGTGGTGCTTGGATACAGTTAAATTGGTTGTAAAGGCAGAAGGTTTTTTTTTATCTTAATGCATTCTATGCAAAAAGATAAAAAAAACTTCTATGTGCAACAGCTCCCCCCAGCCCCCCCAATACTTACCTGAGCCCATCTCTATCCGGCGATGTTGCAGGGGAAATTTGGCTGCCCGGGACTCTCTCTCCTGATTGGCTGAGACAGCAGCGAAGTGCCATTGGTTCCCGCTGTTGTTAATCAAAGTCAGGGAGCCAATGAAGAGAGAGAGAGAAAGAGTGGGGCCGGGCCGCGGCTCCATGTCTGAATGGACACACAAAGCTGCAGCTTGACTTGGGGGCACTCAACAGAAGGGACGGGACAGGAGCATCAAAGAGGGACCCAAGAAGAGGAGGATCAGGGCTGCTCTGTGCAAAACCACAGCAAAAGAGCAGGTAAGTATAAGTATTTGTTATTTTTAATTAAAAAAAACTAGACTTTCGTATAATTTTAAGTTCTGCTTTAATTTACATGAAATCAAGAACAAATGTTAGTTATATATAATGAGATTTTCTAAAGACAATAGATTTCTGCATCACCTCCAGTACCTAGAGATAGGTTGTCAGACACATTAATAACACAAAATCTGCTAGAAGCTAGTACATCAATTTTCCCTTTTGCTACTTGACATGAAGTTAGCAAGTTTAACATGTTAAACTGCTCTTCGCCATGAATAATTGAAGCCTTTGTTACATTTTTAAAGCATGAAATAATTAGACTTTCTGAATGTGTATTCAATAACAGACAAAAACAGGAAGCAATGTTAATAATTAGGAAATAATAGCTTGTTCCTAATTTTTTTGTATATCACAAGTGATGGTGGGAAGGGGAGAGCACACAAATGCCGCCTAAACTAAGAAAACAGTCTACTCATTACTGCTTTCTGAAGTAGTGTACTAAATTTGTTTGTCTTTCTAATTCAGACTATACATCTGTAATAAGGATCACGTCTGTGGGAAATGCTCTTTAAATGTTGCACTGAAATTGTTGGAAAGCTATATTTGTGCTGTATTGAAATACTGCTGAGTTAGAGGCATTGCAAGCCCATGCATGTGGTTTGGATGATACCGTTTTATTGAACTAACCTAATTCAGTGAAATTATAGCATTTTGTGTATACAGTGTCATGTATCTTAATGTAAACTTTACAAGCAAAAATAACCAGGCACTGAATTATGTTTAACAAAAAGCGTTCCTCTGCTTCCTGAGTCTTCCTGCTACATAGTTTCCTAACTAGCAAGGCTCACACAATGTGTAAATGTATGAATGGCCGCTGCTTTCCCAAACAATACTGGCGCTTCCATTTACCACCCATATTACGGAACTCACGCAGCTGGCCTTGTAAATACAATGGGACTCAGGAATCGTTTTATTTTATAATGACAGTTTTTATCTGATTGCATGGTACAGGAAGCACTAAAATCTTTCCTTTTCTTCCTGTATACATAGGTAATGCTGAGTAATGTTGTTAAATATAAAATTAAGATAGAATTAGTTGATGTTGATATCTATTTTTTCATCTTTTCCTTTCTAGTATTCTATAACATCCCTGAAAACAATTCCTGAACTATGCAGAAGGTGTGATGCACAAAATGAAGACAGACCCGGTGGGTATTTAATACTTATTTCTGGTATAGAAAACATTTGTTCACCTTAGAAATCGACAGCTATATGATATGATAATTATTAGCATTTTACAGCAGGTAGTAAGTAACTAAAATTACACTTAAATTACTTAAGCATGACTAGGGTTAAAACAAAACTGATAGAGTTCATGTCAAAATTTTAGAGACTAACTGGGGATGTTGTCAAAATGCATTGAAGTCAATTGATAAGTTGAAATTATAGCGGTTCTAAAGGCTGAAGTTTTTTTTTTACCTTCATGCATGAAGGTAAAAAACCTGTGTAGATGGCCCTCCCCAGTCCCCCAATCCTTACCTGAGCTCCCACCGATTTTCACGATAGCCTTGGCTGTCCCAGGACTCTTCCTCCTCATTGGCCCATTAGCTCCCACCGCTGTCAATCACAGCCAGTGAGCCAATGAGGAGAGAGTTGGGGGCAGCGCCGACCTGCGGCTCTATGTGTCTTTTCAATGCACAGAGCAGCGGCTCAGAAGCGAGCATGCAGCGGTGCCCCTAGGGCAAGCAGCTTTCTCTACACTGCTCGAGGGGAAGTAGCCAGAAGCGCCAACGGGGGACTCAAAGAAGAAGACCGGGCAGGTCACAGGGCAGGTAAGTATAATATGTTTGTTATTTAAAAACGCAAACAAAAAATTAAGCTTTAAAGCGGAGTTCCACCTTTCAGTCATTTTATATTTTTTACATTTAGATTTGTAATTTCATGGTGAAATTATTTTGACAAAATCACTCTCCTTATCCCTAATCATGGCTGTGAAATGTGTCATTATCTTCTGCCGAGATATGTGTTGTATTTAAATGTTGCAGTCGACAGCAGATTTCCACTGCGATCGTTGATTGTCTTATCTTGGAAAGCTAAGCTGCTTCCTTATGTCCTATTTTGATTATAATGTACTGTATTTAATTGTACCCTCCAGCTGCTTAAGTGCTTTATACACCATTATAAATGTTCTTAGTATTGTGCAATTGTATTTACCATGGTAAAGCAGGCTATACACGGTGCACATTTCTTTCCTGCAACCACGGGTTGCGGGAAAGAAATTTGCTGTATTCTCCCATCAACAGTGTTGCTAGGGGAATCTTTCCTGCCAAGCCATTGTATTCTTGTATTCTCCCATGGGGGGTGAGAGAAGACTGTGATTATTGCAGATAAAATCTGACGGGCTGGTTGATGGATCGATCAAATTAGCGCATTCAGCCTGCCCATGCATGGTTCGAATCGCAGCCGGTTCCTGTTAAATCAGCCAAGATTTGAACCGTCTATGGCCGGCATAAGCAAAATTTCCCTTTTTTTCAGGAGTATTTAGCAAAGAAGGAAAATTCTGTGCAGATTGGTACACTGTGATAAAGCAAAACTCTAGAGAAATATGAAACGCCCTTTAATCAATTTATAGGGTCATGTTTAAATATATATTTTAATGATATATTTAAAGCAGGGGTCTCAAACTGGTGGCCCTCCAGCTGTTGCGAAATTACAAGTCCCATCATGCCTCTGCCTATGGTAGTCACGCTTGTAACTGTTTTCCTTGCAATGCCTAATGGGACTTGTAGTTTCGCAACAGCTGGAGGGCCGCCAGTTTGAGACCCCTGATTTAAAGGCATATATGTAAAATATAATACATTTCTGCTTTATGTTGAGGAGGCACATTTTATAGCATATACAGCAGTGTACAGGTGTTTCCCCTGAGTGACTGATGGATACATTTCCATATATACACTGCTGTGGCAGGTATAACATGTAACTAATTAACTTGGCAACTTGACCAGGAAGAAAAATTAAATCAAATTTCACATCTAACAATGTTTAAATCAAAGCCGCATTGTACTGTATATGTTGTATACAGCATTTTTTTCTTTTTGTATACAGCATTTTTTTCTTTTTGCTTAAAGGGTTCTAAGGAGTCACCTGTTTGTGGGCTAATACTAATAATGGCCAGAAAAGAAGCAAAGGCAGTGAACATGTTCTTTATCTGAACATTGTATATATATAATCAAACCAATAAAGAATTAAGGGACTAATAGTGTTGAAACAATAACAAATTTAGTGTTTAATAGTGTTGTAATGCAGGGATAATAATACAGTGGTTTGGTTATTAGAGGCCTGCAGGGCATTAATTATAATATGGCCCTTTAATCAATGGTGACTAGACAATACATGAGCAAAAAATTTCAATCCTGACAATATATGAGCTATGAATAGGCAATCATTTATAATACACAGGCAACAAAGACTCATTTGTTATAATATACAGACAACATACAGTCAGCTGTTACTCTACACAGGCAACAAATGGGCAATAGTGACAATACAGTGCCTTGAAAATGTGTTCATACCCCTATAATTTTGCACATTTTGTCAATAATTTGTAGAACCACCTTTTGCTGCAATTACAGCTGCAAGTCTTTTTGGGGATGTCTCTACCAGATTTGCACATCTAGAGAGTGACATTTTTGCCCATTCTTCTTTGCAAAATAGCTCAAGCTCTGTCAGATTGAATGGAGAGCATCTGTGAACAGCAATTTTTAAATCTTGCCACAGATTCTCAATTGGATTTAGGTCTGGGCCATTCTATTGCCCCGTACACACGGTCGGAAATTCCGAACACAAAATCCGTCTGATTTTTTCCGACGGATTTTGTCCGACACTGGTGTTGCATACACACGGTCAGACAAAGTTGTCGAGAAAATCCTATCATTCTGAACGTGGTGACGTTCGTTGCGTACAACGGAACTACGTAGAGGCTAGTAGCCAATAGCTTTGATCTTGTAATGTGATCTGAGCATGCGTGGCACTTTGTCAGTCGGAATTCGATACACACGATCGGAAAAAGTCCGATAGGACTTTGTTGACGGAAAATTTGAGAGCAGGATCTCAAACTTTTTCCGTTGGAAATTCCGACGGAAAACGTCCGATGGAGCCCACACACGGTCGGAATTTCCGACAACATGGTCCGATAGGAAATTTTCCATCAGAAAATCCGACCGTGTGTACGGGGCATAACACATGAATATGCTTTGAGCTAAACTATTCCATTGTAGCTCTGGCTGTATGTTTAGGGTCGTTGTCCTACTGGAAGGTGAACCTCCGCCCCAGTCTCAAGTCTTTTACAGACTCTAACAGTTTTTTTTTTCTACGATTGCCCTGTATTTGGCTCCATCCATCTTCCCATCAACTCTGACCACCTTCTCTGTCCCTGCTGAAGAAAAGCATCCCCACAACATGATGCTCCCCCCACCATGTTTCGCGGTGGGGATGGTGTGTTCAGGGTGATGTGCAGTGTTAATTTTCCGCCAAACATAGCCTTTTGCTTCTAGGCCAAAAAGTTTAATTTTTGTCTCATCTGACCAGAGCACCTTCTTCCACACGTTTTCTGTGTCCCCCACATGTCTCCTCGCAAACTGCAAACTGGGCGTCTTATGGAATTCTTTCAACAATGGCTTTCTTCTTGCCACTCTTCCATAAAGGCCAGATTTGTGGAGTGCACGACTAATAGTTGTCCTGTGGACAGATTCTCCCAACTGAGCTGTAGCTCCTCCAGAGGCCTCTTGACTGCTTCTCTGATTAATGCTCTCCTTGCCCGGCCTGTCAGTTTAGGTGGACGTCCATGTCTTGGTAGGTTTCCATTCTCTTTCCATTTTCGGATGATGAATTGAATAGTGCTCTGTGAGATGTTCAAAGCTTGGGATAATTTTTATACACTAAACCTTCTTTAAACTTCTCCATAACTTTATCCCTGACCTGTCTGGTGAGTTTCTTGGCCTTCATAATGCTGTTTGTTCACAAAGGTTCTCCAACAAACCTCTGAGGGCTTCACAGAACAGCTGGATTTATACTGAGTTTAAAGTACACACAGGTGGACTCTATTTACTAATTAGGTGACTTCGGAAGGCAATTGGTTCCACTAGATTTTAGTTGGGGTATCAGAGTAAAGGGGGCTAAATACAAATCCACGCCACACTTTTTAGTTATTTATTTGTAAACACCATTGATCATTTTCCTTCCACTTCACAATTATGTGTCTTTGTGTTGGTCTATCACATAAAATCCCAATAAAATACATTTAAGTTTTTGGTTGTAATATGACAAAATGTGAAAAATTTCAAAGGGTATGAATACTTTTTCAAGGCACTGTATGTGGGCAACAAATAGGCAATCATGACAATACATTGGCAATAGTCTATTAATCACGTCAACACAAAGGTAATGCCAAAACCAGTGACAACTGTGACAATACCTGAAGATCATCAGTGGGAACAAAACCATATGGTCATCAAGAGTTGTGTTACTTAAATTGATGATCGGGGGGGGGGGTGACATCTGCTGCCCTATTGCCACTTGTTCTGCCAAGTGTTGTCAGGACTTTTTAGACATTATCAGGTAGGATGTCAATCCACTTGGCAGTGCCTACATTTCCACAGTACTCTGAAGTTGGCGGCACTCTGGGTGGAACGCACTGCCTACCCTGCCCTAATATGCCAATGTGTAAGGTGCAAGGGTAGCACCACAATTCAGAATCGCTATCTGGTCTTTTGTGTACAACTGTCATGTCTTGATAAACCACAATGAAAACATTGCACCAAGTGTGAACACCTGTTTTTGACCAAATATCTGAATAATTTCCCTTCTCTAGGGTTTTGTTTGGAGGTCATACGGCTTCCCCAGTGTCTAGTGTGAGAGTTCAAGCTACTTGCAGCCACAAGTACATATGCTGCTGTAAAACCTCCATCTCCACCACTAATTCATGCAAAAAAAATTACTCTCCTATTTTCCACTTCTAAACCCTGCAAGCAGAAAAATTAATTTTCCTTTTGAGACAGACCTCAGTTAATCCACAAAGATCAAAGTGTAATTAAACATCTCTGACTTGTATACACTGGAACTGTGAGTGATGTATGAATTAGTAATAAATATGTGCTTGAGAGCTTCTCTACAAACAAACCGCCCATTATCTTTCGCAAGTATTTGGAAGGAGCTTGATACTAATTCTTCTTATCCCAATCTGTCCATTAAGCCACAAGACACAAGTAATCCCATCATATATTATCTGCCCTGGCAGCTTTGGAAAAGGGCTCAATCTTGTGTGTACATTAATATCATTCTGCTCTTCTGATAACAGGACATCCAGTTAGTAATGCAAAGCATACTTTCCCATTGTATATCAGTTTGATCCAAATGGTATTACTATAGTTGGTCTCTTTTATCAAAGAGTCTGTAGGTCTTAGTCAGACTGTGGTCCCTATCAAGAGAAGAAGAAAGGATAACTGTACTTTTGAAACAAACATTCATTTTTTTCAAAGAAAATAATAATTTCTTCTGCCTTTTAAATACCTTTGCTGTGAGAGCTGTCATCAAACCAATGTAAATATTGCTCTGATGAATTCAACATGTCTGCATCTGCACTTTAACTGCAGACAGAGGTAAAAATACATACGTGACCTAATGGGAGTTATTTACTAAAACTTAATGGTGCAAAATCTGGTGCAGCTCTGCATAGAAACCAATCAGCTTCCAGGTTTTATTGCCAAAGCTTAATTTAACAAGCTGAGGTTAGAAGCTGATTGGCTACCATGCACAGCTACACCAGATTCTGAGTGCTTCAGTTTTAGTAAATCTCCCCCAATGTGTTTGTCTCCAGGAATCGTAAATTAATATTTCTGTGCTGCAGTGCACTAATACAACCATTATAGATCACAGACTGCTAGGAGAAGGCAGCTCTTGTATGAGTTTAGCTGCAGTGTAGACATAAAAGGTCTCTAGAGCAGGAAAACATCAAAGGTACTTTGAGACTAGCATTCTTTCTTCCACAATTCAGTGTCTGCAGTCATATGTAAGATGACGGGCAGTTCGTGATTTTTTTATCCTAGGTGTATACAGCATCAGTTCGATGCTGCATCCGTCTCCTGCCGACTCTTATACTGAGAACCGAGTGATCAAAGACCGCTGATCTCTCGGTTCTCAGAGCTCCCTGAGCAGAGAGCTGGTGACTGTCAGGCACCTGCTCTCTGCTCCCCTCCCCGCACTCACTGGAGGAGCGCAGGGGTGTGGAGGGGACGGGAGCAGCTATCTCAGGGTTTCAGCGACTCGCTGAGAGGCTGAGCCAGGTGTTGGTCCAGGGCAGTGGGCAGATCCCAACTTTATTGTCGCACCCTCAGCCTGGACTGGCTTTGTGAGGTTAGCTAACAGTGGGCTTCAGCCCGCTGTCTGCTGAAAACGGGTCAGAGGAGTGCAGAACGAACTGCACTCCTGTGATCCACAGGAGAAGTACAGCCAAAGGAGCTTTGGCTGTACTTCTCCTTGAATGGTCTTTCTGCCTTAAGTAGTTTATCTCTGATTACAATGCAGCATATACATCTATATAGCTCTTCAAATATTGAACCAAAAAGTTACACAAAGCAGATGCTTTGTTTTAAATTCTTATCTGCAGTTCTAGTGCACACAGACAAAAAGGATATAGACAATGCAATTTTTTTACAATGACATGGGCCTTTGATGGTAGCGCTCAAAGTATAAGCAAAGAAAAGGCATAGGCAAGATGTTTATTTGGCAAAGCTGCTTGGTAGCCCTGGGGTGTGTTCAAACAATAGATTGTTGTTGGAGAATCTACAGTTGTACAATTGAGTGTTAGCAAGAAACATAGCTTTTCTAGCTGTAAAAACGCACACAGGTAGGCGCAAATGCCTAGTGCATTACCACTATTAACATTTTTTAATTTAAAATTCTGTTAGTGTACTCACAAAGATAGTAAGAGACAAGTGCAAAACTCCAGCTACAAGTCAAAGGCATCTATCCAAACATGGCACAGTTGAAAGGCTAACGCATTCAGGGGGTCGTGCCCCCTCGCTCTGATGAATTCAGCTTGTCACGAAGATAGTCTCTTACTATCTTTCTGAGTACGCTAACAGATTTTTTTTTAAATACAATTTAATGGTGCTAATGCACTAGGTGTTTGCCTTCCTGTGTGTGTATTACAGTTTGAAGCTTTCCAAATCTAAGAAGGGCTGCATTGGACGAAGCATTATGGTGACACCGCTGGATGGGCTGTTGCTTGAGTGCTAGAGTATTTTTATATATAGCTTTCTAAGAAGGGGGATGGAAGCTTGCTAAGTTGGGGCACTACATATAAAGGTTTATAGCAGGGAATAAATTACATTGTTAAAAGTCAAGTTGAGGTGGTGTGGCAAGATGACTGATGCCAATGAAGATGTAAGAGGTTAAGATTTAAAAATTAACATGTATAGTGGTGCACTTTTTACTTTCCCCCATGATTCTTTTATACCCCATTCTAAAGTTCAATTAGTGGGAATCTAGATCATTTTTTTGTGGGCTCTGGTCTAAACATTATAAGATTCTTTATAAACTTGTGGTAAATCTGAAACACAGATCAGTTATTGTAAATCTGAGAAAACCTGAAAACAGACAGCACGAGACTGAGAGCATGTAGACTCTTTTACCCAACAATAGAGTTATACCTTTTGCTTTCAGGCGTTACACACTGAAATTATGCCTGGTTTGTACAAGTTTACAGCAAATGCCGGACTTCTTTTCATCTTCTTTAACTTTGTTATTTATACATATATTCTTTTTTTATCGCAATCATACATTCTATTTTGGGATTGCTATTTAGTTACACTTTTCAGCAGGCTGAACGAACCCCGTCTGTGAAAATCTGTTTTGAAATGATCAATGGATACCTAGCATGTGCCCTACCAGATTAAATATCATATAGTTAAGTTAAGCAGATCTATTACACCGCAAGAGACAGTGGCTTAACTTGACACGTAATATAAGTAAACAATGTCACTGATCGTCTGAACGCTTATAATTTCAGTGTTAAACAGAAGGAAGTGTGTTTATGATGGGAGATTATTTTAATATGAGTATTTTGTCTCTAGTTATATAAGAATTTTAACAAAATGAACAAGTCGGTGCCAGTGTGATAGGCAGACACACAAGTTAAAAACAATTATTTTATATTTGATACTTCATACTTGATTGAGGGAGAAAAAAGTAATTCACATAGGTATTAACATGGGAAACAATGAAGAAAGCCTGAACCAGTACTCATAGACATAAGATGGTCTTCAGAAGATACATGGAACAATTGTGAGAACTTCCGAGCTACCTATTTGTGAATATTTATAAAGATTGTGAAATCCTAAATTACGGTATGCAAATGTCAAAGGGTGACAGGATGTGTTCCCGCAAGCTCTTAAATGTAATTGATAATCATTATGTAGCGCTCCCTAAGAGAACTATTCTTATGTGACACCAAACTCACACTTCTAGGACAAGAATATTTTGTATTGGCACTAGAGCAACTACTTCACAGACTAGCACTATATTTATTGATTATCTTGCGATTTTCAGTTTGGCTTTAGATTGTTTATCTTGTAGTTTGGATGTATGTTTGTTTTAACCAAGTTATACAGTGGGGAAAATAATTATTTGGTCCCCTGCAGATTTTGTAAGCTTACCCACTTACAAAGAAATCAATGGTCTATCATTATTATCATAGGTGTATTTTAAATGATAGTGACAGAATATAAACCAACAATTCTGAAAAACACATGATTCAAATGTTATAAATTGAGTTACAGTTCAGTGAGTAAAATAAGATTTTATTTTCCAAGCAAAACATGACTTAGTACTTGGTGGAGAAACCCTTGTTGGCAAGCACACACAGAGGTAAGACATTTCTTGTAGTTAGTGACCAGGTCTGCACGGATCTCAGGAGGGATTTTGGTCCACTCTTTACAGATCTTCTCTAAATCCTTAAGGTTTCTTGGCTGTCACTTGGCAACTCAAAGTTTCAGCTTCCTCCATAAATTTTCTATAGGGTTAAGGTCTGGAGACTGGCTAGACCATTCCATGCTTCTTCTTGAGCCACTCCTTTGTTGCCTTGGCAGTATGTTTTGGGTCATCATTGTCATCCTGGAAGACCCATCCATGACCCATCGTCGGTGTTCTGGCTGCGGGAAGAATGTTCTCATCCAAGATTTTACAATACATGGTCCCGTCTTTTGGCCCCTCAATGCAGCAAAGTTGGCCTGTACCATTAGCAGAGAAACAGCTCCAAAGCATAATATTTCCACCTCCGTGCTTGACTGTAGAGATAGTGTTCTTAGGGTCATAGTCAGCATTTTTCTTCCTATGAGTTAATGCCAAAGAACTAAATTTTGGTCTAATCTGACCACAGCACTTTCTCCCAATCCTTCTCTGAATCTGTTAGATGTTCATTGGCAAACTTCAGACAGGCTGTACATGTGCCTTCTTGAGGAGGGGGACCTTGCAGGCACTGCAGGATTTCAATCCATGGCAGCATATTGTGTTAAAATGGTTTGTTTGGTGACACTGGTCCCAGCTGCCTTGAGATCATTCACAAGCTCCTCCTGTGTAGTTCTGGGCTGATCCCTCACTTTTCTCATGATCATCCTTACCCCATGAGACGAGGTCTTACATGAAGCTCCAGACCCAGGGCGATTGGTGGTTATTTTGTATTTTTTCCATTTGCAAAAAATCACTCCAACAGTTGTCTCCTTCTCACCAAGCTTCTTGCTGTTGGTCTTGTAGCCTATTACAGCCTTGTGCAGGTCTGCAATCTTGTCCTTTATGTTGATTGACAGCTCTTTGGTCTTGCCCATGATGGTGAAGTTTGAATGGAACAAAGAGATTCTGTGGACAGGTGTCTTTTATAAACATAACGAGTTGCTGTTAGGAGCCCCTTCTTAAATTGACAGGACTAATCTGTGTACCACATAAGAACCTACTGTAGCCAGTCTGTGTTGGTTGGTAGGGGATCAAATACCTATTTTACTCACTGAACTGCAACTCAATTTGTAACATTTGTATCATGTGTTTTTCTGGATTTTTGGTTGCCTGTCTCCATTATTTAAAATACACCTATAATAACAATTATAGACCTCCCCCTTCATTTCTTTGTAACTGGGCAAACTTACAAAATCTGCAAGAGATCAAATAATTATATTCCCCACTGTATATCTATAGAGTTTGGTGTCGCATATTGAGTTTAACAGAAGATAAGTTCTCTTACGGAGTGCCGCATAATTGTTATTGATTATATATATATATATATATATAGATATATATAATCTATATATATATATATATATATATATATATATATATATAGATAGATATAGATATCTATGACCTTCAGAAGATACAGCCACTGAGGGATCTTTAATTGAATGATCTTGGTATAAATATTCATGCTTGTATTTGCCATTTGTGCATGAAAAGAAAGAAAATTACATGTACAGAATCACAGTATATATAAAATATGCAATAAGCTTCAGAATGACAAAGATGTTTTTATTACAAAATATGTGAGCAGACTGCAGTTCCTTTTTAATAACAGGTGTAGGTGCATCCCTAAGGTGACATTTACTAAACAATCACTGCAGGTAAATGGAACTTGGAAGTACAGTCGCTCTAAATCTGAGGGGTAAATCTGAAATGAGTGGAAGCTCTGCTGATTTTATCATTCAATCATGTGCAAGCTAAAAGGCTGTTTTTTATTTTCCTTGCATGTCCCCCTTGGATCTACAGCGACTGCACTTTCAGTGCAATTTCCAGTGCAAAATGGATTTGCCTTTAGTAAATAACCCCCATTGCGTGTTAATGCAGAGTAAATTATTCACTGCCATTGAATGTTTGATGAATGCCATAGTCATGACTTTATAAACATGCCCCTTATGCCGCGTACACGCGATCGGAATTCTCGTCGGAAAAAGCTCTGACGGTTTCCCCGACGGAATTCCGACGGAATTCCACTCAAACTGTCTTGCCTACACACGGTCACACCAAATTCCGACCGTCAAGAACGCGGTGACGTACAACACTATAACGAGCGGAGTTCAATGCTTCCGAGCATGCGTCGAATTGTTTACGAGCATGCGTAGGAATTTTGTGTGTCAGAATTGCTACAGATGATCAGAATTTCCGATAGAAACCTTTTCCGTCGGAAAAATTGAGAACATGCTCTCAATTCTTTGCTGTCGGAAATTCGGCCAGCAAAATTCCGATGGAGCCTACACACGGTCGCATTTTCCGATGAAAAGCTCTCATCAGTCTTTTTCTGGCCGGAATTCCTATCGTGTGTACGCGGCATTAGAAGTTAGGCTAAGGGGTAATGAAGGGCTCAAAACTTCTGCTCTTCGTATAATTTAGGTTTGTTCTAAATTTTATTTGACATTATTTCAACAAATGCGACATTCAACAAAGGCAGGAAACACATTGGACAAAAATGAAAGGAAAACAGGAACAAAATTGAAGAAACTAGTTAATTCACTGAGGGACAGATTGGGATGAGGAGATCATGCTGTCCGGTAGGTTGGATAGATCTCAGCCTTCTAAACAAACAATGAAGTAAATAAACAGTAGCGCAGAAAAAGCTGGGATAGTTAAGTTCATGTTCAGGTTATAAGCCAAAACAGCGGATCTGTGTCTGCAAGATTGACAAGAAGCTGAAAGTGTAGCCGACTCTTCCCTGCTGGCCAGACCATTGTGCAGAAAGAAGTGTTTTCATAAGGCTTAGACAGAATTCATTTCCATGCACTGCCTTTAATGGTTCCTGTCAGAACGAAACAGCTGGTGAGCATATGGGTTTCATTTCCCTGTATCACGTGGAAAAAATTTCACATGTAAATAGAACTAACATAAAAGTGTAGCCCTTGAACCCAGAATCTTATAGAAGGCCTAAAAAAAGCATGTGCACAATGATGTGTCTGTGGCGGGGAGCAGGCTATTGCGTTTTCCATTGTCCTAAAGTAATAGAATTGCAGGCTTAATAGTTATCGCTTTCAGCCTGCCGTATTCTAACTCAAGATTTGATTGTTTTAATTGAGTTACATTCCCAAATATAAAATGATTCTTTATAGATCTTTTTTATTGTAACGGCAATGAAAATGTAGGCCAGTCTGGAATGTGGCCAGACATTGTATATCTGTCTTCTGCTTGATTTAAACAAAGTCCATTTTAGGATTGGTAAAGATTATTGTGTCTGAGTCTATGACAATATAAGTGCGTGTGCTCCCTGGGTAATTTGTAGATAAAAAAACAATACAAAATACAGGCAGGGTGATTTTCTGGTCAATATGTGGCAGATAGTGAAAATGGTGTTGGCTGCGCTACCCCAATATCATAATAAAAAAACACCAATCTTTTCAACCATGAAAAAAACAAAAAATCAAAAAAATATTATTAAATAAAAATAAAAATATTTTTATTTAATATTTTTTTTTTTTTCATGGTTGAAAAGATTGGTGTTTTTTTTTTTTATGATATTGGGGTAGCGCAGCCAACACCATTTTCACTATTTTTTTCTTTCATTTATTGAAGGTACATTTTTGACATTTTTGCAGCAACCAGGTTTTTTATATATTATATGTTTTCTGACACAAATAATTGTTATTTTTTGGGCCGGATGCATTAAGGTGAAAAAAACACAAACCTTTAAGCTTAAATTGGATTGTCAAATATAAATGTATTGCTATTACAATTTTAATGTTATAAAATGTAAGTGTGCGACTTTGGATCTCCTTTAAAATACTTTACTTTTCTGTGCTGTTACCTATAGTTTTTTAAATTGATGAAAGGGTCCCTTTTAAGTGATTCTAAACCTTATTTTTTTTTAAAATAATAAACATGTTATACTGACCTGCTCTGTGCAATGATTTTGCACAGAGCAGCCCGCTCCTCTTCTTCTCGGGTCACCCACCAGCACTCCTGGCTTCTCCTCTTTGAAGAATGCCTACCATAAGAAGCTGCTTTCTATGGGGGTACTGATGCAGGCTCGATCCCGAGACCTGCTACCTGTGTGTATACACACAGACAATGTGACTCGGCCCTGCCCCCTCCCCCACTGCCTCATCATAGGATTTGATTTACAGCAGTAGGAGCCAATGGCTCTCCCAGCTACCAATCCGCCCTGTGTGGAGGAAGAGTGGAAAAAAACACTGCTCTCGAGCACACCTCTGGATCGAGAGTAGCCTCAGAAATGTATAAGGGGGGGGGGGTTTGGGGGTGCAATCCTGGACACAGAAGTTTTTTTTTACCTACATGCAGAGAATGCAAATTTTTTAAATAACAAACATGTCATAATCACCTGCTCTGTGTAGTGGTTTTGTACAGAGCAGCCCTGATCCTCTTCTTTTCAGGTCCCCTGCTGGTGCTCCTGGCTCCTCCTCCTTGAGCAGTGCCCCCAGAGAAAGTTGCTTGCTCTGGGGGCACCGCTGCATGCTCGCTCCCAAGCCGATGCTCTTTGCATCCATAAGACACATAGAGCTGAGCCCCCTCTCTCCTCATTGGCTCACTTGCTGTGATTTACAGCAGTGGGAGCTAATGGGCTCCTGCTGCTGTCTCAGCCAACGAGGAGGGAGAGTCCCCATACAACCAAGGCTATTGTGAATATTGCATGAACAACGCTGGATCAGAGGGAGCTCAGGTAAGGATTGGGGGTGCTGCACACAGAAGGTAAAAAAAAAACCTTCAGCCTTTAGAACCACTTTAATGCTTTAGAACCACTTTAACAGTGGTTGAAATTTTGCTTTACATTTATACAAAACATTACAAGAAGGAAGTCAACAGATAGGCCATGGAAAAAGTGTAGACTTGAAGTGGTATGTTCTGGTTTGCTGACTGTGCAGTTACAGCTCCATTGCAATTAAGATATTGTTTATTTACTGTGCGAGCTACAGTATATGCAAATTAATCCAACCCAGTGTGTTTAGTGAATGTCAGTGAACCAAAAATTTACATGATGAAGAATTACGTACTTTCCGTATAATGTTAACATTCCAAAGATAGTCTTAAAACGAGCTGAGAGGCAAGTGCACGTCAGCCAGCAAAAAATAGCAAGTGTGGTCTGAAAATGTTTTATTCAAAATAAAATGTGACATAGAGCTATATTTTAAATACAACATGCTGTATATATTCAGCAACAACTCTGGGTGTAGGGCCAACAGAATATAATTTTCATTGGCATTGGCATGACCCCCCTAAACTACTATGCTTTTAAATATGTAACCGATATAAATAAAGCAATAAGGGTTATGTTTACTCTCCAATGTGTGATATAACTAACTGAATTAACAAATGATCATGCACTGTCCACTAAATTACTGGAAAAGGTCTATATATCTATGCACAGTTACATCTAAATATTACCACCAACTCATTGTTTATAAATGATCAATAAGTGGTAATTAGATTTGCCAACTAATGCCTAACTTGGAAAACACAGACAATACAAATCCTTGTAGTAATGGTCTTACACAGCAGTATTAAAGTTTACCAAGAATGTTAGTCATAATGACTTCTAATGCAACTAAAGTGTACGCATGCCAAAAACATTTTTTTTCAGTTGTGGATAGAGTAGGAAAGTGTTAAAACCCTTGTCAGATTATTCTTTGTTGCCTGTGTCCCAATGAGGAGATTTTACCTTCCATAGAGATGGAAAAGGAAGTAATGACGCGTACACACAATCGGAAATGCCGCTAGAAAAACTCCAATGGGAGCTTTTTGTCGGGAAATGCGACCGTGTGTATTCTACATCAGTCTTTTTCTGGCAGAATTCCAGCCAGCAAAACATTGAGAGCATGTTCTCTATTTTTCGGTCGGGAAAAGTTCCTATCTGAAAATGCAATCGTCTGTATGCAATTCGGATGCGCAAAAAATCACGCATGCTCGGAAACAATTCGACGCATGCTCGGAAGCATTGAACTTTATTTTCTTGGCCCGTTGTAGTGTTGTGTTGTACATCACCGCGTTCTTGACGGTCTAAATTTCAGAGAACTTTTGTGTGACCGTGTGTATGCAAGACAAGCTTGAGCGGAATTCCGTCGGAAAAACCATCCAAGATTTTTTGGACGGAAATTCCGCTCGTGTGTATGCGACATAGGAGTAAATTTGCACAAAGTGAGGAGAATCCCCCCACCTTATGCCCTGTACACATGGTCGGATTTTACGACGGAAAATGTCCTATCGGACCATGTTGTCGGAAACTCCGACCGTGTGTGGGCTCCATCAGACTTTTTCCGTCTGAATTTCCGACGGAAAAAGTTTAAGATCCTGCTCTCAAATTTTCCGACAACAAAGTCCTATCGGACTTTTTCCGATCGTGTGTAGCGAATTCCGACGGACAAAGTGCCACGCATGCTCAGATCACATTACAAGACCAAAGCTATTGGCTACTAGCCTCTATGTAGTCCCATCGTATGTGTCACCACGTTCAGATTGATCGGATTTTCAGACAACTTTGTCCGACCGTGTGTATGCAACATCAGTGTCGGACAAAATCCGTCGGAAAAAATCCAATGGATTTTGTGGTCGGAATTTCCGACCGCGTGTACGGGGCATTAGACAGCTGTCCCTAGAAAAAAAACAGACCAATTGGAAGATCTCCCCTATTTCTGTTCTGCAGTAGTGTTTTTCAGTGTTTTTTAGCGTTTTTTAGCTGTAGCTTTTTTTTAGAGAAACTATACCCCACAAAAGCTTATGGCTCAAAAACCCTGATAAATGCTGAATAGTCATGTGTTTCAGCATATTTTAGCGTTTTTAAGCTTTTATCACAGAGTGTTTTTTTCAGCTGAAAAACTCCTTTTAAAACCCACTAGTTCTAGGTTTATTTTCCAGCCTGAAATGGCCCCTGCCAAAAAACACTGTGTGCATGGACACATAGGATAACATGCTGGGGAGTTTACTGGCTTCAGAAAAAAACGCCTGAAGCCAAAAACAGCAGCTTTTAAAAATGTCCAGTGTGCTCCATGCACACTGGCTTAAAGAACATTGCTTCTACAGAAGTTTTGTGTTCTGCCTGTAGAAGCAACTCATTGTTATCCTATGTGTCCATGTATATTCGAACATTTACAGGCATATTTTGAGCTCAACATTTAGGCAGGAAAAAACCTTCTGTTTTGCGTTTCTGATTGGAGCACATCTGGCAGAAAAAAATAAAAACTCTTCTAAACTCGTGTAGACCTACCTGGTTTGTGGCAGTGAGTTTTGTCTTTGCTCTAATCAGCTACTAAAGGGTAGATTTGTAAAAAAAAAAAAAAAAAAAAAATGAAACAGTTAATAAAATTTAGAATAAACACTGCATTTATTCTGTTTTTATCTCTATCTTATAACATGTAAATCCAAAATAATGGTTTGTTTGTAGAAGATGATTAAAAAAGTAGTCACGTAGTGTGGTATTATGTCTCAGCGTACAAACATATCCTCTTACTCTTCACAGACATGCATGATGTATACAAGTCTTTCAAATCCAATGAGTCACATAGTGCTGGCTAGCCCAGTGGCCACAAGAAAATGCAGTTTCAGCTTTTTGGTGAATTCTGAGGGAGTTGAATCACCAATTTGCTCTTTACGTTTGTAGGGGAATATTATGGCAAGGTCTTTGGAACTCCCCACTCGGCCCTCTTCTCCCCTTGCAGTGGCCATTGGAAAGACAAGCAGGGCCTTGTTTCCCATTTTATTTTATATAATAATAATATAGATAGATAATAAATGATTTATAAAATGGACAGCACAGCAGTGAGAATTAGATTGCCCTAATGGATGTTGTAGGGTGAAGATGCAAAGAGAACATTGACTGAAGTAGAAACTCAACTGCATAACTTGAAGTAATAGAGAGAGAAAACAAAGAGACATTTAAACAAACAAATGTAAGGAAAATTGACATTATAAGATAAATAATTTTAGAATCCAGTGTCTATACACCACCCTGGCAACTTATCTTATTCAGTAAAAAAAACTTTGTTCCAGAAACATGTTTGTAATCCAAAGCACTTGTATATCAAAGCAAATTTTCCCATAAGAAATAATGGAAACTCAAATGAATCGTCCCACAACCATTTATTCATAGATCCTTCAGTTTATAGTCCATATAAAAAGATTATAGCAATGTGATCTGGTTGTGTAACCATAAAATGTCCATCCACAAATGGAAGCCTCCACAAGGGGATTAGACGCAAAATCCAGCAGGAGCTACAGAGTATTAAAGAGAAGAGAGGCGCCTCTAAGTGTAGCTAAATGTTCTACCTTCATTAAATGTAACCATATTGCTACACTTAGAGGCGCCTCTCTTCTCTTTTATACTCAGCTGTGACATGACGCTACTTGTATATCAAGACATCGCTTGTATATCAAGTCAAACTTTATTTAAAAATGTTGCTTGTCTTGCAAAACGCTCTCAAACCCAAGGTTTTACTGTATTTATATATATTTTTTTTTAACCTGCACTATTATATGGCAGCTTTTGTTGTACACCATGGGCTTCATACATTTTAAGTCTGTCTGGCAGTCTGCAGTAGCTAGGATGGAGTGGGTCTACTCCAATCCCCACTTTTGAAACTCATGTTATAGTAAAGGAGAAATGCAGCCAAAGCTTGTTTGGCTGTACTAATTCTGTGGATCACAGGAATGCAGATGGTTGTGCACTCCAGTGACCCGTTTTCAGCAGATAGCAGGCTGAAGCCTGCTGTCAGCTTATGAATGAATGAATGAATGAATGATTTGTATAGCGCTACAATGCGAACTGAATCGCCTCAAAGCTTACATCACAGAGCCGGTCCAAACTTGGGAAAGATCACGACCATGTGGTCAGGATCCGCCACATGCCTGGACCTGAACCCAGCTCAGCCTTTCAGCAAGCCGCTCAGAGCCTGAGACGGCTGATCCTGCCCCCTCCGCAGCCCAGCACTCCAGTGAGTGTGGGGGGGGGGACAGATCAGAGAGCTGGTGACTGACATTTACGTCTCTCTGCTCAGGGAGCTCTGAGAACTGAGCAATTAGTGGTGTTCGATCGCTTGGTTCTCAGCCTAAGAGCCGGCGGGGGACAGATGCAGCAACAGACTGACGCTGCATCCACCTAGGTAAGTATGATTAAAAAAAATAATTCCCGTACTTCTCTTTTAAAATATATATAAACCCTTACCTGGCAAAACAACCCTTTCAGTTTAAAACAGAAATGAAAAGCAAAGCATTTGAATATATACATTGATTCAGAAAATGAATAGTACATATACTGAAGAGTAAAGTAGAATTCTATCACATGGTATCATCTTATAATTTGAATTCCTCAGTGTCAGGGTTGCCAACCTCCCCCATTTTTTTTCCCCTAAAAATGTACAAATTTTACTGACAGAGCACATTTTACTGACAACCTGGAATTTTGCAGACGTTCCAATGAAAAACTAAAAATCAATATATTTACAGTATAAACAATATGCAAATGTTAACAATACCCACAACAAGTAATCCGCCTTGCTTTAAAATACCGTCCAACATCAGAAATTAGGAAGGAGAAATGCCTGGAGAATAATGGACAAGGATGCAGCGCAGGCAGCGTGATGAAGCTAAAAAAAGGGCTGTGGCTACATTTTGCAAATATTGGGTGTGGGTTAAAGTACAGTCTGAGCCTAATTAAAGTTGTAACTGTATACAGTCCATTGTCTTTGTATACACAAAATAATGCTTAATTATTGTGCTTTGAGCTAGAGTCTCACAGTCTCACTATGTAACACACAACATTGCGTATTGAGCCTATGTAATATTCTAAACAGAATATAAAGCATAGCGGACAGGACTATGCAATGTACATCATAGTGCAAAAATGTGCAGTGGTCAGGAGTATGCACTTACATCTCTAGTCATTGGTATCAGTGGAAGGAAGGACCCCACAAGCATAGTGGTCAGTGGTAAAAATAATGCATTGGCATCAGTGGGGAAAAAAATGCCCTGGTGTCATTGGTTTCAGAGAAAATATTGGCGGTTTGTGGCAGGAAAAATCTCCTAGTTTTAGTGGTCAGAAAAAAATACTAGGGTTGTTGGTCAGTGCGAGGAATGCCTGGTGTCAGTATCTGGTGAAAGAAGAGTGTCCTGACTTCAGTGGTTAGTAGGACAAGCCCTGATGAACATGAACAAATCAGTTAGTTATTTTTTTTACAAATGGTAAATTCCAAAAATCCCCCCAGTTACATTGTTGTTTAGTATGAAGGCATGCTACACTGGCCACCAATGTAGCGGGGCATTTATAATTACCAACAAAGTAATGGAGGATTCTGCACTGATCCCCAGCATAATGGAGAATTGTACATTGAGCACCATTGTAAGGGCGATTCTACATTGACCACAAATGTGGGAGGGGGGGGGGGGGGGGGCGGGGGTTCTACACTAACCACCAATATATCAGGAACAAACACACTGACTACCCTGACCATCAGTGAGGGTATGTACACTGCCCACCAATATAGTGGAGCATTCCACACTGACCACCATTGTACTGGAAAGATGTACACTGACCACCAATGTAACGGGTATTTACACCAACCACCAGTGTAGGAGGGACATTTACACTGACCACTAGTGTAATGAGTTATGGAATAAAACACTATATTGTACTGTATTTTGGATAACTGTAGATAACAAAAATGAATGTACATTTTATAGAGTGTCCATTATGCTTCTTCCAGCCAGTTCCTTTTATACTTCCAGATGTAAACCTTACTAAATAAATATCTGCTGCTGGATATGCATCAGTATTTATATAAAAATATACTTCTAAAGTCTGTACATAAACAAGAATTAAACCGTCATGGCCATTGACTGTGTCTTATGTTTTTGGTTTCTAAACCAATTAATGAGTCACTTTATAATAACCTAGCAATGTTTTGGATTTTCATTCCAGAACTCCTTAAAAGGGAAGAGCTAATTTTCATATATTTCTTTCTTCTAAGACTAAAATTTGTCCAGCAAGCATTAGCTGTAGAAGATCTAATTTAAAAAGCACATGGTCAGCAATATTTGGCATTCCTTCCTATAAACAACGCAAGTACATTGACTTACAAGTGCAGTATACAATGGTGTGCTTATTAACACTTGTTGTGCCTATAGCGTATTGGTTATAACAAAATGTCACAGCCAGATGCTGGAAAACCATCTTTTTAAGGAATTCTACCCAAAACAGACATTGGCCTTTGGGAGTTCTGACATTGCCACCTATCGGTAAATGAACCAGATAGTTTGTAGAGTTCGGAAATATTCCAAAGTCAAATGTTAAAAAAAAAAAGTGGTAACCTGTAAAAGATTTTAAAGAATCGCCTATGGATAATATAATGTACACAGTTTGTCGCCATTCCATGGGTGTGCACAATTGTAAAGCCTGACATGTTTGGTATCCATTTACTTGGCATACCATCATCTTTTATATTTTACCAAACATATTAATAAACATTGCATTTTTAATCATTCAAAAAAAATGTGACATAAAAAATTGCAACATCCATCATTTTATTCTCTAGGGCCTCTGCTTTAAAAAAAGATATATTGTTTGGGGGTTATAAAAAAAAAAAAATTCTAGCAAAAAATTACATATTTTTACATGTATGTCAGAAGTGTCAGAAAAAGAGCTGGTCATCAAGAGGTTAAATGGTTCTAAAGGCTAAAGTTTTTTTTTACCTTCTTGCATAGAATGAACCTTCTGTGTGAAGCAGCCCCCCTCCCCCCATTCTTACCTGAACTCCCTCCAGTCCAGTGATGTTCACGATAGCTTTGGCTGTCCTGGGACTCTCCCTCCCCATTGGCTGAGACAGCAGCTGTCAATCACAGCCAGTGAGCCAATCAGGAGAGAGCGGGGGGAAAGCTAGCCACAGATCCATGCGTCTTATGGAGTGAGCAAGCGGCTATTTCTGGGGGAACTGCTCAAGAGGGAGGGGCCAGGATTGCCGGCAAGGGACCTGAAAATAAGAGGATTGGAGCTGCTCTGTGCAAAACCACTGCACAGAGCAAGTAAGTATAACATGTTTGTTATTTAAAAAAACAAAAACAAAGCTTTAATACCACTTTAAATTATTCATTCATATTAATAAATAAAGGAGAATCATATGGTTGTTTTTTTGCTTCTAAACTGTAAAGTAAACCATAAAGTATATTTCTGCATAGCAATGTGATGGATTTTATTTCCAGAACCCCTTAAAGGAAACCTGTCATGAGAGAATTGTAGAGGCAGCCATTGCTGGCCACTCAACAAAATGCTAATTACCTAACTGCCATCCTAACCCAGGGGCTTCAAGACTTTGAGTCAGTAGGGTTGATTTACTAAAGGAATAGATTCTGTTCACTTAGCGAAGGGAATGGTAGTAAGTTAGGTGAACCTGTGTCCCCTTTAATACTCAATCATGTGGGGGGGAATTAAAAAATATTATTTTTGCATATGATTGGTTGATTAAAATGAACACAGCTTTATCATATTTACGGATTCACATTGATTAGTGGGAAGTCACTAATCGTTCAGTAAAGTAATCCTAGTAGTGACCTGGAATAAGCATGTAGCTAAGACTTTAATTCAGTATATGCAAATAGGAGTCAATGATCTGAGTAGTTATAAGGCACGTTACAAATTTTGTATGTGATATTTGTCCTTTTTAATCCCACAACTAACTGATGTCTGTTCTGCTGACTTTCTAGTTTCCAGCGCAAACTGGAACTGTGGAGTGTCTGCTCTAATCGGAAATACACAAAAGCCAACAGGTATTGCAGATATCTACAGCAAATTTCGGCCTGTTAAGAGGGTCTCCCCACTGAAGCATCAACCTGAGAGTCCAAAACTAAACGAAAGTGATGATCAAAAAGAGGAAAAAGAAGAAAATGAAAAGAATGGAGAGCCTGGAAAGACTGCTGGGAAAGATGGAGGTCCCGGTGAGGATAGTGGGTTTAAATGTAGGAGCCTTGAGCCAAGTGTTTTGCTTGGGGAGCTTGAACACTATGACCTTGACATGGATGAGATTTTGGATGTGCCTTACATCAAATCCAACCAGCCTTTGACTCTTTTTACCAAGGTAGCCTCAGAGAAAAGGACTTCCAGCATACACCCAATATCTAAAGGAAAAAATGGTCCCATGGGGAACCTGGAGAACCTGCCACCCAATGCCACTCAGTACTGTGTATTGTCTCCTGTTAAAAACTCAGCACAGCTCGCTGTCCTCGATCCAAGCAGGCATTCATCTGGGGGATTAGAGCATTCCCAGTCTGGCATTCAGTGCGCCTCAGTCCACGAACCTGATTGCTATAACAAGGGCTTCCTCAATAGGGCTCTGTCTGATTCTCATGCACAGAAGCTCGAAAAAAGCATGCCTAACTGCCAGCTTCGGCCATTCAACCTGCCAGCACCAGAAACACAACTAGATGGCATAAACGGCAATGTGAACTGGAACTACACTGAAGGAGAAGACATGAAGAAAATCAAGAGCATTTTAAATATTGTTAAAGAAGGGCAAATATCTCTATTGGTAAGTACATATACTACTGACTATAATCTAACTTTCCTTTTATCTTATCAACAAGTTGCTTTATTTAAGACACAGCTGTACAGTTGGCAATGGTGACTGTTCATTCACAGTAACAGTTTATTATGTAAGCCTGATTTATGTAGACTGGAACATAGAAAATCAGCCAATCACCTACCAAGTGTAATCCTGTATGAATGGCATTTAGCGTTCGAATGCTTGCCTTCAGCAAGTACCTATTGTTGCCTTTAAAGTCAGCTCAATTTTATTTTAACCCATATATAATTCAGTATAGAAAGTCCTGTTAAAAAGTATTTTGTTATAAAATTTGGTGCATATGTTCCCACTTATTTACCAACGTTAATCATTGCAAGGAGTAACACATTCTGCTACATTGAGGATCCATTTATTTCCATGAAGTGCTACAGTTTGTCAGCTCTTCAGCTTGTTTTCATCCCAATCGAAGCTCCCTTTCATTGGCTCAGCGTGGGAACACCGCGCCGCCTGTTGTCCTTTCATTAGTATTCACAAGGTCTCTGTGCCAGCTCTTTGTAGCTACCATTCAGACAGGAGCAGGAATAGAAAGCCTAAAATGTCCCACGATCCATGCAAAGTATTTCATTAGCAACAGCTTTGGCGATTAGATTCCACAAGTGCGTGTTACCGCAGTAACAAGAGCACTAAAAACGCAATTTAATAGGAGCAAGATTAGATCATCCATTACAAAATCGGGTTAGTTCTGCTGGATTGCTGCCTTCCTTCAGAACAGTGTGTGAGTCTGTGATGTACAATTATTATTATTACGGTCAGTACAGTGCTCGCTGTACAGACTCATTTTATAAGAGGTGCAAAGGAATAACACATGTGTCAAGGACAGTTATCCATACTGACCAGCTGGGTATCAGTTTGCTGGCATCAGATCAGTGAAAGGGTTTTTGTTCATTTATCACTCTGGATTTCTGTATTTTGAATTTTATTGCTATTACATGCATGAAATAAACAGGCTTTTTTTTTCTCTAGCAATTTGAATGTACCCAAATCAACTATTGGTTAATAAAAATGATTAACCCTTTAGGCTGTCCATTGAAAGTTCAATTCTCGGCTGGTCCAGCAGGATGGATTCCCCTGTCAGCACTGTCTGTGTTGATGGGGGAATCGTGCAAATTTCTTTCCTGCAACCATGGGTAATTTGCACCGTCTATGGCCTGTCTAAGGAACAATAGTCTGTAACAATGATCCTAAAATATAACAAAAACGTTGTTTTTAGTTTTGGATAATGTGGAGAAGAATTAGAACCCCTGACCGTTTTTATTACTGTCTGAGCCCCTGTTAAAGAACCTTGGGAATAAAAACAAACACTGCAAGACAAAGGCATAATGAGCTAGTATACATTGCATACTAGCTCATTATGAAATACCTACCTCAGACGACGCCCTGCATCTGCGTCGGCCTTCAGAGTACATGCCCGACATCTTCCTCCAGAGTTACTGCCTGGTTCGTGGCTCCAGCGCTCTGATTGGCCGGAGCCACAAAGACATCACTCCCACATGCGTGCGGGAGCCGCCAGTCATGGCACGGCTACTGAAGAAACGGCACCAGCAGCCCGTTTCTTCAGTACGCATGCGCCGATGATGTCGGCAGCAGTGACCTTGGGGTTCCTAAGGAATTCCTTTAGTTTGCAGGGATTCCTCTCACTTCCTGTTTGGCTATGGGACAGGAAGTGAAAGGAAAGCTCCGCAAATTGCTCTAAAGTGAGAAAGTTTTGCCTATAGTTTTACTTTGAACATTTTCCAGCAAACGCTGTGGTGTACAATTGTGATATTTTGGAGCTAATAGTCTATAACAGGTAAAGTTGAAAAAAAGCCTGTTACTAACTATTCATAAAAAGGATACCTTCCCCTCCTCCTACCTAGCCTGCATACCATGTGTGAAACAGATCTGAGTACTTACCTCTTTGTTATATACTTTGGCCATGTGATCCTGCAGCTCTGGCTGGACCATGGGAGCCTATGGGTGACATCACAGCTCCCCGAATTCATAGCCATTGTTGAACTCTCCCAAACACAGGGAGCAGGAGCTGCAGGATCACGTGACCAGACTGGACCGAATTAAAACAAAGGTAAGGACACAGATCTTTTTTACAGATTATGTAGGATAAGTAGGAGAAGGGGGGAGGTAATGTTTTTATGTATTTAGGAATAGTTAGCATTAGGCTTTACTTTAAGTTGGCATACAGTAGTAGAACTTAATTTAATATGTTTTGTTTTAGGAGCATTGTTCCATTTCCTAATTATTAGTCGGGTCAAATTACCGTTCGTTTTTGACTGCAGTGACAAGAAAAGCAGGATAGAATATTTTTCTTAAATAAATGAATTTCTAATACTGCACGTGGTTTTCGTTTGAGAAAGTCCATTAACTCCAAATTCACACAAAGATTGAACCTCCACTTTTCGGAACCCTCCTTTCCTTATCGAAGACGGCGGCGGCAGCACCCGAGAACCGAGGGACGGTTCGGCCTCGGGTGCCGACATCTCTGGACCCTGGGACAGGTGAGTGTCCTTATTTTAAAAGTCAGCAGCTGCAGTATTTGTAGCTGCGGACTTTTAAAAAAAAAAAATTGCGGAACTCCCGCCTTCTCTGGTGCCATGCAGCAAAATAACCCACGGATCATTATCGAGTTCGTTACCCGTAATTTCCTTCACGTAGCCTATAATTTTGGCCCAGTAAATCTTAATTTTACTGCAGTCCCACCACAGGTATTTTGGCCTATTTTCCTTCATGTAAACATCATCATTTTTTTTGCTAGAAAATTACTCAGAACCCCCAAACATTGAGTACGTTTTTTTTAGCAGACACCCTAGGGAATAAAATGGCGGTCATTGCAACTTTTTATCTCACACGGTATTTGCGCAATAATTTTTCAAACGCCTTTTTTTGGGAAAAAAAACAGTTTCATGAATTAAAAAATAAAGAAAACAGTAAAGTTAGCCCAATTTTGTTTATATAATATGAAAGATGATGTTACGCCGAGTAAATAGATACCAAACATGTCACGCTTTAAAATTGCGCACAACCGTGGAATGGCGCCAAACTTCGGTACTTAATAATCTCCATAGGCGACGCTTTAATATTTTTTTTTTACTGGTTACCAGTTACGGAGGAGGTCTAGTGCTAGAATTGTTGCACGCGCTCTAACGCACGCGGAGATACCTCACATGTATGGTTTGAGCGGCGTTTACATATGCGGGCGGGACTTGCGTGTGCGTTAGCTTCTGATCGTGAGCTACAGGGGACAGGGGCGTTTTAAATTTTTTTTTTTTTACTCTCTTTTTTTTTTTTGTTTTATTTATTTATTTATTTTGATTTTTTACTTAATTTTTTTTATTCCTTTACACTTTTTTTTTAAAAAAAAAAAAAATATTTTGGATCACTTTTATTCCTATTACAAGGAATGTAAACATCCCTTGTAATAGGAATTGTATGTGACAGGTCCTCTTTATGGAGAGATGTGGGGTCAATAAGACCCCACATCTCTCCTCCAGGCTGGAAAGCATGAGATCGGTAAAAAAATGTTTACCGATCTCAGACTGACAGCCGCGATCGCGGCTTTGTTTACATCCGGGTATTGATGATGGCCGGGTAATTGAATATTGGACATCCGGGACAGGTGTGTCTCCTGGAGGAAGACCACACCAGCCCCGTCATAACGTCGCGCCCGGACCTCCGACGGTCATAGAGATGACTGGTGACCATCTGGTCACCGGAAATCTCTATGCTCGTCATCCGGCGGCGAGCGATTCTTTCTCCAGGCCCCCGATGGGACGGGAGAGCCCGGAGAAGCACCGGATGGCGGCGGGAGGGGGGGACGTCCCCTCCCGCTGCCTATAAGAACGATCAGGCGGCGGAACTGCCGCTATGATCGTTCTTATGGTGCACAGAATCGCCGGCCGGTAAAAATGATATCTGAATGATGCCAATAGCTGCACGCATCATTCAGATATCACCACTTAAAGTCAAGGACGTCATATGACGTCCTTGGTCGGCAAGTGGTTAAAAGGAGAAAGAAAATGTAAGTACTTTAGAACAACATCAAGTCGTCGAATGTACTGTGAATTTATGTACGAAAGTTTCTTTTGAAATCTCCTAGTGTTTGGCCAGCTTTAGCCTTTTATAATCAGTGCCATGTCATTTAAAAATAACTTTATCAGAAGGAAAAATCCTAGAGTACCCAGCTATTGTGTGATTAGCTGGCAGCTATTTTAGCTTTTACCATAACCGTTATAAGATTGTTTTTTATGTGCTCAGCAATAGTGATGGGCGAACAGTTTGGGCCGAGCAACGGTTTGGCCCGAACATCACCGAACACCTGAATTTGCAGGGCGCTCGGTGGGATTTTCACCCACCGAGTGCCCCACAATGCACTGCGTGCTGCACAGTGCATTCTAAGCCCTGATTGGCTGAAGCAATGCACCGCTGGTCAGGTGCAAGGCTGTGCCCAATCAGGGCACAGTGAATAGCTGGTTGTTAAGGAGTGGGCCGGGAAGCCGGCCGCTGTTTTCTTAACAATGGATGAGTTGTCACCCGCTGAATGAAAAAAAACACTGCCAGAAAAAAAAGCATCCCTTTTGGGTCTGGTATGAATTTTAAGAGGAACCCTACACCAAAAGGAAAAAAAACGGCGTGGGGTCCCCCCAAAATCCATACCAGACCCTTATCCAAGTATGCAGCCTGGCAGGCCAGGAAAGGGGGGGGACAAGCAAGGGACCTCCCCCCACCTGAACCATACCAGGCCACATGCCCTCAACTTGGGGGGGCTTTGGGGCAGGGGCCCTTTTCCCTACAACCCTGGGCAGGGGGGTGTGGGGGTCTGCGAGCAGGGGGCTTTTCGGAATCTGCAAGCCCCCTCAAACAAGCCCCCAGATCCCGTTTTTTTTTTGATATTTTTCAACAAAAAAATGAGAAAATGTAAATGTAATTTTTATATATACAGGCATACCCCACTTTTAAGTACACAATGGAGTTTATTTTCTAAAGCTGGAAAGTGCAAAATCAGGCTCACTTCTGCTTTGAAACCAATGAGCTTCTAACCCCAGCTTGATCAATTAAGCTTTGGTAATAAAACCTGGAAGCTCATTGGTTTCTATGCAGAAGTGAGCCTGATTTTGCACTTTCCAGCTTTAGTAAATAAACCCCATTGTGTACTTAAAAGTGGGGTATGCCTGTATATCAGTTTTACTGCAGCAAGTTCTATACACGGTACAAACGTGCCACCTTGCAGGCAGACTAAGGGGCCCCCAACAGGCACTATATTTAAAATAAATGTTTTATTTGTTTTGTTTCACTGCATCATTAAAATCACTGCTCCTTTAAAAACGATCTTTTGTAAGAAAAATGTTTGCATTGATACATGTCCCGAACCGAGGTGGATTCAGTCCATCACTATTCAGCAGCATGTGGCACCTTCATACATGCAGAACTACAAGTCACAGCATTGGGAATGCATATTTTGGTCAGCACTGAAGAAGTTAATCCAATAGCGATTCAGAGAAGAACAGGACGACAAAGCGTGTGTAATTAGATTTTGTTCACTTGAGCGATAAGTGTTTTCTTTGTAATTTTCTAGGGATATACATGTTTTATTAATTTTAGCTGCGCCAGCTATTAAAGGCACTGGGAACAATTGTGTAGTCTGCAATGTACGGACTTTGACTCTCCAGCAATTTATCACAATTAAAGGAGGGCTAGGATTTTTAACATGCAGAGTATACTTGTTGCCAATTGGATTGCAGTAATTAAAACATTGATAAGTGTTTTGTCTAGTTTATTATTGCTTATACTCTGGCTTATATTCTGTTTTGGGTTGAAACATATGGTAACATGCTGTTTTCCTACAGGGAAACATTTCTTGGATGATTATTTTACAGGAATCGCTTACATTTGTTTAAATCCAGTAAAACCTAAAGTTTCGAGTACCCAGGAAGGTATTTATAGTAGAGTTGCTGACTATAAGTCAACGTATGTTTCTTATGCTCAGCAGAAAGTTGTGAAATCCTTTTGCAGAATGAATATGAGGTTGGCCAAAAAATGATCCGCTATGAACATTCTTTTAACTGATGGGAAAGAATATAAAGGAAAACTTCACCTGCATAAACACAGTTTTACTTGGGAGTTTAGTGTGCACAATGGGACCTGCTGGATATTTTCGAAGCATAACCCCTATTTTATTTTGGTTTGTCAATATACTCACTTGTGGAGTATAAGGACCTATGTCAACAGGCTTCGTTCGGCCTTGTGTCAATGGCATTAGTTTGACATCAGTATGAGATACTTCTGGGTTCCATCAGAATTCAATAAAAGGTACATTTGACCTGAATTTTATCTGCTTCAAGAGGGTTTTACATTCCTATAGACATGTATGGATTTGCAAAATAAATTCTGCAGATCTAAGCGTAAAGTGGTTCTTAAGCCAGAAGGTTTTTTACCTTAATGCATTCTATGTATTAAGGTAAAAAACCTTCTGGGTGCAGTCCCCCCAGCCCCAATGAGGAAAGAGCAGGGTATGGGGCCGAGCCACACTCTGTGTGTGAATGGATAATGTCCATTCATAGGAGCGCAGCTGGGGAGCGAGCAAGAGGCTTGCTATTGGGGGCACTCTTCTGCGGTGAGGAGCCAGGACTGCTGGCGGGGGACCCAAAAAGAAGAGGATCGGTGTTGCTCTGTACAAAACTAGAGCAGGTAAGTATAAAAAAAATGTTTTTGTTTTTTAAATGATAACCTATAGAATCACTTTAAGCCCTTATACACACAGGCAAAATATCAGTTCAGCAAAAATCATCTGACATATGGCCCGTGCGTACATCAGCCTGTCCAACAGAAGCCAGCCATACAGCTGGCTTCTGTTGAATGGGCATGCTGGAAACCCAGCAGCCGATCGCCATCCGATCAGCGCTCGCAGCCAATGGCTGCAAGTGCTGACTGGTGTGTTCTGGTGGGGGGGGTCCCCCTGTCAAAGCACAATAGCTCAGCAGGTAGATCTTTGTTCTAACATTGCATAGTTAGTACAGTGAGCTCCTCTCGAGCGCCTTCATTTTATTTTTTATTCAGCCTGCTGGGTTGAATGAAAAAAAACTTAGTGTATACCAAGCTTTAGTCTTTGGGAGTGATGAACCGGAACTCATCAAGCTGCAAATTGATAGCAGTCGTAGATCACACTGCTTCTTTCATCAGGGAGGGAAACTCGTTAAGGTTAATTGAAGTAAAACCAAGGAAAAAAGGTTGTTTTTTTTTTGTTTTGTTTTGTTTTTTTAAATTTCAGTTTTCTTTTGTGTCCCGATGGAGACATTTACCTTCACATCCTGTCCCATATGTAGCCAGGGTTCACTAGGTTGCCCTTTAATTTAGTTGCTCCTTTATAATCTTTTCAGGAACGAGAATGAGTTAATTTCCTCCTGGCAGGATCAAATAAATAATTGGGGTGGAGCTTAGTTTAGGAGAAGCTGGCTGATGGGAAGTTGATTGCCAGTCAGGAGAGTCATGACCTAAGCAGGGAAATCTTTATTTTTTACCACTCCTGGGATAGGCACCCCTGTTACTAGACATACTAAGATACACCACTATCTGACCAGAACTTCAGAATGATTGAGAAGATGTGATTTAATGAACTTTTGAAGAAACCTTTTCAAATAAAATGGCGTTGGACTGAGCTCCTGGTTGCTTCTGAAGTGGATTGTTAGTAACCTTACTGTTGTGAAGTGGGATAGTACCCTGTTAAGCTAGAGTCTGTACATCTCAAGAGGTACCCACATGGAGACAAAGGATCACAGTGTAACCAACTGCAGACCTGGTTGGGCTAGGGGATGGTGGTAGATGGGGAAGTGAATGCAAGACTTTAGGCCCAACACAAGAGGTGTCCCCAGTCAGAGTGGCAGTTGCCAAGGATGACCCAGGAGTATGTTGTGTGTGCATTGTGTGCACCTTGCCTTTGGTGTGAAAGGTGTGAAAGAAAAATGGAGTACTAGGGGGCTGTGGATTGAGAGTATGGCCAGTGCTTGTCCTGAGAAAGCTCTGATACAGACGCTGTCTGAAAGAGTACATGTGGGTGATTCAGGGGATCGGGGATCCACCCACACATAGCCAAAACAGGAAGTGAGAGGGAAGTGAGAGGAAATCCCTCCAAGATGGAGGAATCCCTGATTGTTACCAGGGTCACCAAAACAAGTTTCACAATTGACAGACTTACCCTCTATTACTGTTCTAGTGACAACAATCACTTTCACATTTAATGGTAAACATGACAAAAACGGGGACACTGGCAGCAATGAAAACCTGACGGGTGTTCCATTCCCTTTCAACTCTATGCAGGACTAAAAAATAGTTGCCTCCCATTATACTTTAAAGTGGTAGTAAAGTCTTTTTTTAAACTTGTACCTACAGGTAAGCCTATAAAAAGGCCTACCTGTAGGTACTGGGAATATCTCCTAAACTTGCACAGTTTAGATATTCACACTGCATGCAGCTGATGATGTCACTGGTGCATGCCCTCTTAAGGGACAGCATCCCCGTGACATCCCTTCAGAGCTCTGTGCCGCACCCGTGACTCCCATAGGCATGTGCGAGAGTGACGTTGTTGTGGCTTGGCCAATCAGATGGCTGAAGCACACAAACCCAGATGGAAGACCGGGTGAACATGGAAACCCTGTCAGTGGTGACAGCACAACGCTGAAGGGCTTCATTCTGAGGTATGAATTTCATAATGTGCTAGTAGGCGATTGAGAAAGCTTTTTCACTTTAGCAAACGGTATAAAGTTATTACACAGTGTAGATGTTTTCCTGTTATGCTACCACACCACCCTACCTCTACCTAATCTGAGTTTTCCTTTGTATCAGAGTACAAATATTTTTAAAATGTGAAAAATTAATTTTCTTAATTTAGCTGTTGTCCAACCTCAGGATCCTGAATTTTGACCAGGTATATGGAAAGAGGCGAGGTTAACTATTCCTCAATTGCCAGCCTCCAGACATTCTGATTGGGTAATGGTTTTAAGTGCACAGGGAACTATATTTTATTTCCTGATATGTTGTGCATTTGCAAATACACTGAAAAGGCTACTTTAACCTCTGCATTGCCATCAGTACCATGGACAGTGCACATGAGGCAGCCTTACCAATCATTTTAGGCTGATATTCACTTAAAGGGAACCAGTCACAACCTGTACAAATCATATTAAGTGTATGATAAATGTGTAAGCAGAAGTTGCCTTTTGTAAAAACTGCAAGTCAAAGGGATCAGTAGATCCAAAGATACAGGCAAGAGAATTTATATATAAATCAAAGACAATAGGACATTGGTATTTTTCTGTAATGGTTGTATGCATAGTGTTCAAAGGTCAGTCCAAGAAAAGGCTTTTTTACTGTAAGAGCTGCGAAAATGGGCAATATACTCTCAGGAACTAGTTATTGCCAGTTCAGTGAATTGTTTTAAAAAACAGCTGCATACATTTCCTAAATGCACAAAATATAACTGAATTAAAAAACAAAATTGTTAATAACATCAGAAACTGTTGATCTGCTGGAGCAAATTTAGACCATACCTTATAGGGGTTTTTGTTGCCTTTCTCTGGATAGTGGATCTAGGGTTCTTTATATAGAGGTCAAAAATGTATTTATTTTGTTTCTATTGGTTGAACTAGATGGACTTACAGTATATCTGTTTTCAACCTACAATAACACTCAGATTCCATCTTTGGTATCCAGTGTTGTGTCATCCTGCCATAGTCACAAAGCCTTCTGCTGTAAAATGCATAGAGTAAACTAATGAAAAGTCCAACAAGAAGATTAAGACTCCAGTACAGTAGACGGTTGCAGCAGATGACAAGGCCGGGACACTTATGCACAGAGATCTTGCTTCCGTAATCACTCTAGAGATGGCGCATAACTATAATTTATGGGGCCCCCTAGCAATATTTTGATAGGATCCCCAACAATCTCTTATTATGACACTTGTCAATGTCAATTGTGACAACAGTCAAATTGATCTTAAGGAACTTTATCCAAATTCCCACACTAAAGTGGCCCCCTACTGCACATGCATGTGATTCACTATCTGTAGGAGACTGTTTTGGAGGCTCCTGGGATGCATGTTATGTATTCCAATGGGCTGCACATAAGGGGGGGGGGGGGAACACAATGTCTTCCCCACCTAGGCGATGAATGAGGAAGTGGGAACAAGTACCTGCTGAAAAAGGTACCTGCACCCCCTCTTCTTTGAAAAAGTTCAGCTTTATATTTTACATCTATACTTTTAAAATAAATGTAATATAGCTAATATAAATACTTCAGGAAGTGTACCTAAACACTTTGGGGGGGATTTACTAAAACTGGAGAGTGAAAAATCTGATGCAGTTATGCATAGAAACCAATCAGCTTCCAAGTTTATTGTTAAAGCTTAATTGATCAAGCTGAACTTAGAAGCTGATTGGCTACCATGCACAGCTGCACCAGATTCTGAGTGCGCCAGTATTAGTAAATCTCCCCCATAGTCTAGCTATACAGCCAATTCATTCTAGGACTCCTCTAGAAATTTTGGTCTGTATTGTGCTTTTTGCATATTTTAAAGGCAAAAACAGCTACTTAAAATATTTATTTGCATGGAAGGTGCATGCAAGGACTGTTATGGCACATATAGAAGGCATTCATTCCTATTGTACCCTGAAAATATGCCAACCACTACCCACCTGGAATAGTTATATCACGCAGGTTTAATCCTCAACATGGATGACCAAATGTGTTCCTAATCAAACCACATACAGTCAATAAGGCATTTCTTTTGGTTTGGTTTGCCTGTGTTTGAAGCTAATAGCATAGGGTTACAGTGGGAGAATACAGAGTACATATCAAGCTGGAGGAACTAAGAAGATAGGAGGTTAGGCTAGATGAGACACCAGTTATATAATTCTAACTGTTATCCTTATTTTCTTAATATTTTGCACCACTGAAATCATGGTATGCAGGTTCAGTTCTGAAATGTTGCTATCAAAGCTAATAGAGATTTTACTAGCCATAGCCAACCTAACCTAGGGTAAATATGCTTCCCTAGAAACACTTAGAATATGTTTTACTTCCTTTTTTGGATATAAATGCCATTTATTATGTCCATGTATGTTTTTCTTTCAAGTACAATAAAGTAGGAGCTGCAGTAAGTCAGACACATGGTATTATATATTTTACAAATGAGCCATGATCCTGTCAAACCTGAGTCATTTTCCATTAGTTTTAGAATTGTTTGGCGGAGGACTTTTTATTGATATAGTCGTTTGATTAGAGCAGATCTTTTCTCCAGAGCATAGTGAAAAAAGTCAGTCTTTGCTGGAAATGTTATTCAGTTTTGTCTCTTATGCAGACTCCAGTTGGATGGTATGTCTGTGGTTTGTTGCCATAGTAGAATTCGGTCACATAACTGGAAACAGTTGAAGAAAGAAATCCGCAGTGGAGCCTATTTTGCTCTGCATGCATGGCTGTCATCAGTCAATGTTAATTGCAAAGTATGGAAACAAAAATAAAGGGGTCAATGTGATGGGATGTGTATTTACTACTAGCTGTATAGTTTTTTGGTAGCTGGAGACTTTCATTTGCTGATGCTGTGTTGGTTCATTAAATATTATCTTAATATAATAAAACATGACATTATTATTCATATGGTATATCTGTTTATAATAAAGTACAACAGCTCTAGTGTACTGTAGGTTGCAGTTAGGTTGCAGTGCAGATCTATATGTGTTGGTTTATTATTTACAAATGAATGTCTCCTACCCCCTGCCCCCCCCCCCCCCCAAATGTACTGTCATGTCCACTTCTTTTGTATTGTTATTGCTTTTTGTTTGTGTTGGGTTTTATGAGCTTTTGCCCTGGGTCAAGGTGCTGCAGTGTTATATTGTATCTGTAGTCAATATACAAAATTATATATTCATTTTCATATTTACGTCTAGCCCTACTCTTATGAATCTGAATAATCTTAAAAACTTTAGCAGTGACATCTAAGAGGGGACAAATAACAAAACTTTATAATGCACTATTACAAAAAAGGTCAAAATCAAATTCTCTGAGGTGCAAATTATATTGGCAAATGGATATTGACCCTCTGAATGATGTGGAGTGGTCTGACATTTTTTATAACGTAAAACAGGTACCCCTTTCTGCATCTCAGACTTACCCTCCTTATTCATCGGACATATTATACCGCCCAGAAACATTTTAAGTGGCATAAGAGGGAAACTCCTCTATGTGACTTGCGACCGCTTTACAGCTCTGATACATGGCTTCTGTAGGAGGGGCTGAGATCTCCCTCTAACATCGGCTGGGGAGGTCACATGGCCGCTCAGCCTCTCCAGCAGTAGCCCTGGAAAATGGCTGAGAGTCACGTGACTGGCCTGAAGATCGCGCTAAATCGATATTTACAATGCTTGTTTTTATAAAAGGCATGTACAGTGTGCTATACCAGGCTATAATAGAGGGGCTGGAAGTGACCATTTAGAATTTTTGATTTATAATAGCAGTGGCGGAGGGAGGTGAAGACAGAGACAGACACAGAGCTGACTGGCAGGGAGGCAGGGGTGAGGAGGAGAGAGGAGGCCAGAGCAGGCTGTGGATGACAGAGGGACGTACACTGACTACAGTGGTCAGGGCTTAGCAGCCCTGATTTTCGTGGTCAGTGCAGAGAGGGGGATACAGGAAGTGGCAGGTTCAGGGTGGCTTTTTTACAGTTTAGAGGGGGACAGATTACACAGCAAAAGCACTGTGCTGTTTAATCTGCTTTAAGGGACCAGGATCTGTATTTTTTTTTTTTTTGGGGGGGGGGGGGGGGGTAACAAACACTTTAAATAAATGGTGTATTTAAATAATGGATAAAAACACTTAAAGCGGACCTTCAGTCATTTTTTCAACTTTGCTTCTATTAAATCTTCTGCCCTTGTTTTAACTTTGGATAGTAAAACATTTTTCTTCTGCCAGTAAATACCTTATACAGCCCACTTCCTGTTTTTTGTTTGGTCATCAGCCTAGGCTTATTATGACATCATGAACAGCTCTCTCTCACTCTCCTTAGAGTTTGCCAGGAAGGAAGGGGAGTGAGTTATAAGAGGGCCAATGAGAGCTGCAAAGCTGGAGGTGTGCCTCGGTGTGTCTCGGTGTGTCTGTGTAAATCTAGGAAGTGAACAGGCAGCAGCTTCAGCTGCCCACAGTTAAAATGGTTGCAGCCAGACTCAGTGGAGGGATATTTCTGCAGCATATTTGGCAAGTACAGAATCACATATATATAAAACATTATGCAAAGTGCTTGGATGGAAGCTTCAGCATGGCAAAGATGTTTTTAATACAAATTATGTGAGCAGACTGCAGTTCCTCTTTAACTATGGGGTGTATATAATATAATTTAAGATGTTTATAGGGATTTGGTTTCAAGAGTATGAATAGAATCTGTTTGTTGATAAATACATATGTGTATGTTGTAGGCTATTAAATATTAAAAAAATGGAAAACTGGAGTCAAAAGTTTGGATAATGTGAATTGTGTGTATATTTTGTAAAAAATTGATAAAAAAACAAACACAGAGTGTGAAGACTGAAAGAGAAACCAGAAACTTCTTTGCAGTAAGGCCCCTTTCACACTGGGGCGGTGAGCCGCGGTGACGGTAAAGCAGCGCTATATTTAGCGCTGCTTTACCGTCGTTTTCACCGCGGTTTTCGGCCGCTCGCGGTGCGGTTTTACCCCCCGCGAGCGGCCGAAAAAGGGTTAAACACCCCCCGCAGAGCGCCGCCGTAGCCGCGGTATTACCGCGGTAACCGCGGTATTGCCGCGGTTTTACGGCGGTCTCCCATTGTAATCAATGGGAAGGAGCGGTATAGGAGCGGTGAACACACCGCTCCTATCCCGCTCCAAAGATGCTGCTAGCAGGACTTTTTTTACCGTCCTGCTAGCGCACCGCTCCAGTGTGAAAGCCCGCCGGCTTTCACACTGGAGTGAATGGGGCCGGATTTTTTGATGCGGTGAACAGGCGCTATTTTTAGCGCCGCACCGCATGAAAAACGCCCCAGTGTGAAAGGGGCCTTAGCGAGTGAGTACAGGGGAAAGGGGGGCTGTGGTTGCTCATCTGGTGTAAGGGGGGCTGTGGTTGCACATCTGGTGTAAGGGGGGCTGTGGTTGCTCATCTGGTGTAAGGGGGGCTGTGGTTGCACATCTGGTGTAAGGGGTGCAGTGGTTGCACATCTGGTGTAAGGGGTGCTGTGGTTGCACATCTGATGTAAGGGGTGCTGTGGTTGCACATCTGGTGTAAGGGGTGCTGTGGTTGCACATCTGATGTAAGGGGGGCTGTGGTTGCACATCTGGTGTAAGGGGTGCTGTGGTTGCACATCTGATGTAGGGGGGGCTGTGGTTGCACATCTGGTGTAAGGGGTGCTGTGGTTGCACATCTGATGTAGGGGGGGGGGCTGTGGTTGCACATCTGGTGTAAGGGGTGCTGTGGTTGCACATCTGATGTAAGGGGGCTGTGGTTGCACATCTGGTGTAAGGGGTGCTGTGGTTGCACATCTGATGTAAGGGGGGCTGTGGTTGCACATCTGGTGTAAGGGGCGCTGTGGTTGCACATCTGATGTAAGGGGTGCTGTGGTTGCACATCTGATGTAAGGGGGGCTGTGGGTGCAAATCTGGTGTAAGGGGTGCTGTGGTTGCACATCTGATGTAAGGGGGGCTGTGGTTGCACATCTGGTGTAAGGGGCGCTGTGGTTGCACATCTGGTGTAAGGGGCGCTGTGGTTGCACATCTGGTGTAAGGGGCGCTGTGGTTGCACATCTGGTGTAAGGGGCGCTGTGGTTGCACATCTGGTGTAATGGGTGCTGTGGTTGCACATCTGGTGTAAGGGGTGCTGTGGTTGCACATCTGGCGTAAGGGGTGCTGTGGTTGCACATCTGGTGTAAGGGGCGCTGTGGTTGCACATCTGGTGTAAGGGGCGCTGTGGTTGCACATCTGGTGTAAGGGGTGCTGTGGCTGCACATCTGGTGTAAGGGGTGCTGTGGCTGCACATCTGGTGTAAGGGGTGCTGTGGTTGCACATCTGGTGTAAGAGGTGCTGTGGTTGCACATCTGATGTAAGGAGGGTACTCTGATAGAGACACCTTATGTAACCTGGTTCTATTGTCTTTTACTTGAAATATTATAGAGCAATTCGGACCTCATCTGGAAAAACTTTAGCAACCGGCCTCCTTGAATTTGTTTATTGCCCCGTTCTTGGTGGACATTTTTGTGTTTCAGGAATGTGCACAAAATTGTGTGCATTTTTGCAATGCACAAAAACACACACAACCTTTTTGCAGGTGTGCAGTGGTGCCTTTAAGTCCTAATGGCACTACCACACCTCCTTGCTTTTGTGCTCATTCATCTGCGGCAAAACGTATGGTAACAAAATAGCATGCGTTTTGGTGCAGCACAATTTAAAAAAAAGGTTATATAGGTTTTACATCTATTTGTATTCCATTTTGTTTTTCATTTGTTTTGTAAACTACAAAAAAAATAAAAATTCAGCACGGTGCTTAAGTGTTCGGATTTTGCTTGATGGAAAGATGGCAACCCAACTCATACTTACCGGAGCTCCCTCTTATTATCGCACTTATCAAATACATTGATGCGCATAATGTGCACAAGTGCCTCCGCTGTCTGGGACTCTCTCTCCTGATTGGCTGAGACACAGCAGTGGCACCATTGGCTCTCACTGATGTCAGTCAAAGTCAGTTAGCCAATGAGGGGGGCAAAGCCGACCGGCCGCTCCATGTCTGAATAGACACACAGAGCTGGTCAGGGACCTGAGAAGAGGAGGATCTGGGCTGCTCTGTGCAAAACCACTGCACAGAGCAGGTAAGTATAACATGTTTGTTATTTTTAACCGCTTCAGCACCGGGCCATTTTACACCCTTCCTTACCAGAGCACTTTTTGCGATTCGGCACTGTGTCGCTTTAACTAACAATTGCGCGGTCGTGCGACGTTACACCCAAACAAAATTGACATCCTTTTTTTCCCACAAATAGAGCTTTCTTTTGGTGGTATTTGATCGCCCCTGCGGTTTTTTTTTTTTTGCGCTATAAACAAAAGAAGAGCGACAATTTTGAAAAAAAACACAATATTTTTTACTTTTTGCTATAATAAATATCCCATTAAAAAAAAAAAAAAAACTATTTTTTTTCTCAGTTTAGGCCGATACGTATTCTTCTACATATTTTTGGTAAAAAAAATCGCAATAAGCGTATATTGATCGGTTTGCGCAAAAGTTATAGCGTCTACAAAATAGGGGATAGATTTATTGCATTTTTTTTTTTTTTTTTTACTAGTAATGGCGGCGATCTGCGATTTTTTTTTTTCGTGACTGCGACATTGCGGCGGACACTTCGGACACTTTTGACACATTTTTGGAACCATTCACATTTACACAGCGATCGTTGCTATAAAATTGCATTGATTACTGTGTAAATGTGACTGGCAGGGAAGGGGTTAACACTAGGGGGCGCTGCAGGGGTTAATGTATTCCCTATAGGAGTGATTCTAACTGTGGGGGGAGGGGACTCAAGCGGAGGAGACCGATCATGTGTTCCTCCATACTGGGATCACATGATCGGTCTCCTCTCCGCTGACAGGACGTGGAGCTGTGTGTTTACACACACAGCTCCACGGTCCCGCACGGTCCCGTTGTTTTAACGGGCAATCGCGGGTGCCCGGCGGACATCGCGGCCGCCGGGCACTCGCACCGGGTCCCGAGCGACGCCGCACGCCCCCCAGGCGGCCGGGAATGGGAGGACGTCATATGACGCCCACCCAGGATGGGAGATCCACCTTGTGGGCGTCATATGACTATGGGCGGGTAGGGAAGTGGTTAAAGAAAAAAACAGGACTTTAGTATCACTTTAAGTTTACAGTGACTTTACTAAGTCTATGCAAATGACATACAGCTATTTACTTTAAGACTATTCCCAAAGGCAGCAGATGACCCATGCCAATAAAAGGTAAACGTATGGGCATACGCAATAAAACTGTTCTGACTTCAGTAATGTGATTTGCTGCTAAATAACTGCACTTGTGCATGTATAGCATTGCTCCTTTCATTGCAATATGTCCATTAATTTAGGTACAGTTCCAAGAAACCTTTCCCAAATGTATTGGTGCACAACTAAGGGCTTTTGATACCTAAATACAAGGGCACAATTTACATTTACCACATGCCTAGGGTAGGTATTCTTCTTCCACCTGCCTGGTGTCACCTTATGTCAGTGCCTCCCAGGAATCTGGATAAAGCATCCATTCTGCGGGATGTTTTTTCCAGTGCTCTATGCTTGTTCATGTTGCAGAATACAGCCACTTCCTCCCAGCAGTTCAGTGGGCACAGAATCACAGTGTGCCACACACTGGGGTGTTTAGCTCTTTCAATGTATTTGATAAGTGCTGTAGGCCTCTACCCCTTGGCTCAATGCTAAATGGACACCAACTCAAGCCTATGCAACTGTACTTTAAAATGTGTTTTTACAGTGAAATGTAGATTGATTGAGACAATAATTTTCACACCAAATATATATGAATTTTTATCAGGTGAATGTCTGTCTGTGTATTGAAGAATGTGAATTTGAACACTATATTTAATGTATAGCTTCCAGTTAGTTCAGTCCACTTCTCTTCCTGCCAGCTCTCTTTTAGCATCATTGTCTGAATAAAGATCCAAATCAGTTCCAATGAGGTTCAGTATCCTGTTCGTTTATCATTCTTCAGATTTTGACCCTGGCCTTCCCTAAAACTACCACATAGCCTCTTTGTTACTGGAGAGTGAGAGTGCTACTACAAGAAGCTGAAAAGCAAAGTTGCAATTCTTAGCTATGAATTTATGTAAAGTCTGGCCCTAGTAACAAAGTGAAATGAAATCAAAGAGGAGCACAAATGAGGCCTGTCACTGGCCACCCTTTTTCCCAAATCTTCCTATGACCCAGCGCAGTTCACAGGATCAAGCCTCCACTCTAGGTGCTACCTAGACCTTGCTGTGCCTAAATTGGCGCCCTGCAACCTTTTCCCTAATTTTGCTGTATCATATTGCTGCCTTATGATCTTGCTATCTGTGCCTTACTTTGCCCAGATTGATGCCCTGTGACTATAAATGTAATATTTGCTGTACTATATTGCTGCTCTGGGATCTTGTTAAGTGTCCTTGCTGTGCCTTGATTGCTGAACTGTGGTTCAAGACGTATCAGTTGCTGGACCATATTGCTGCCCTGTGATCCTGTTGCTTGACCCTTGATGTACCCAGATAGCTGCCCTGTGACCCTGGGCTTATCTTTTACAATACTATGTTGTTACCCTGTAGACTTAGGCTTCATGAACACTGCTGCTGGTAAACGGATGTTTAGGAGCAGTTGGGCATTTTTATCAGCTGCCCCTGAACTCTCCTCTATGTTATCTTATCAGTACATGTACACAGGGTCGTTTATAGTCGTTTCTAGGCAGTTGAGTTTTAGAAGCATTTTTTGAAACGCCAAATGCCTGTAACAGCTTGTGAACGTGTGTAAACGCGGTAACACGCATTTAACTGCGCTTCGTTTACAGGCGTTTTTATTGGAGATACATTTTTGACTATTTGAAAAAAAGAAAAGCTTCTTAACGCAAACGCAGCTAAACGTGGCATGTAAACGCAGCAAAACGGACATTTTTAAACATTGGTTACTATCTGTCAAGTTAAATCGTTCAGGAGAGGTTTTAATACGTCCCGTGTACATTAAGCCTTATCCATTTGCTAAACCTTCATCTTGTTGAACTCCTTAAAAATGGAACTTCCGCTTTTCTGGTTCCTTCCCCCCTCCGGTGTCACATTTGTCACCTTTCAGGGGGGAGGAGGGGGGGAGCAGATACCTGTCTAATACCGGTATTTTGCTCCCACTTCCAGGCATAGATACCCGAGCCACCTGCAGGTATCCCATCCCCGTAACCCCCCCCCCCCCCCCCGCTGTCTTCTGGGAAACACACAGGTCCCAGAACACAGCAGGGACCAGTGGGATAGCGCAGCGCGAGTCGCACATGCGCAGTAGGGAACCAGGAAGTTAAGCCGCAAGGCTTCACTTCCTGATTCCCTTGCTGAGGATGGCGGCGGCAGCACCCGACAGCCGAGGGATAAATCGGCTTCGGGTGCTGACATCGCGGGCGCCCTGGACAGGTAAGTGTCCATATTTTAAAAGTCAGCATCTGCAGTATTTGTAGCTTCTGACTTTAAAAAATAAAAATAAAAATCGGCGGCACTCCGCTTTAATAAAGAACTTGGTCTAGGGTCCAGAACCTCTCTTGATCCCCATCTGTATTCTGTTCTGTCCACACCACCATCACAAGGCCTTTATGACTAATACAGGGATGGCACTATGACTATGGCAGGGATCCTAATGTGCTTGCTCTTAGGTAAGACTTTTTGTTTTAAAGGTGTGACAGACCTAGCCGGGATACGGGCTTTTTGAGAGGACTACATGCTAGCCTCCTGCCAGCTGATTACGGGCCCCCCAAAATACACTCTCTGTATATGCATTTGGCATTAGAAATAGACTAGCATCTGACAGCTTGTATCACATTCAATGTCATGAACTCAAGCCACCTGTCTATTGTGTAAATGAGGCTGGTCTGGCTTGTAAGGTGTATTCCACACAATGTTGTTGTGCTAATTAGCCCTGTGTTACTGTTTATGTTAATGTATGTTGAATAGTCATTCCAATTAACTAGGAGCCTTAAAGTCTGACCCTGAAAAGCCTTTTCAGGCAGTCAACTAGTCTGGGCAATGATTAAGATAATTAGCTCATGCTAATTAGGTTAGCGTTGAGTCATCTGGCTATATATGTGTGTGAAATGTCAAATAAAGCATTCCTGATTTACCCCAAGAACTAGTGCCGTCTAATTCTTGGGGGTTCCTATAACCAGATCCATTGGACTCCAGGACTTAGGAAGCATTTACGGACACCTTGAGTACAGGATCCGTCACAAAAGGTTTACAATTTAAGCCAGGTTCACATTAGGTTTGTATATCTTGATCACTATAGGACTAAGTATTTGAAGGAAGAACCGATCATGTCGCCCATAGTAACTAATCAGATTTTCCCTTTTATTCTCCATAATGAAAACCCTAATTGGAGATTGTGCTTGCTAGGAGAACAATGTATGTTATTAGCTCAGACAGTTTTATGCATGAGGCCTTGTGTGAGTGTTTAGTTCTACAACTGGTATGAGTGATAACACCTCCATGTGCAATCTTTCAGTATCTCCATGCTTTAGTAATCTGAGCTGGGAAAAATGAAACAGTGTGTGGCATTCAGGCACATTCTCCCCATGTCACAGTAGACCTGAATGAAAAGACTAATCATGCCTATTTTGTTAATCATGGGCTGTCAAAAGTCATGATTTATTTCGGAAATTTTCTCAAAACGAAACCATTTCCATGAATACACAGCATGAAGTGATAATTCCTCATGTGTGATACCGTTGTGGTGTTTCACAGATCTAGACTTTAATGTTTATGAGATCTGGGCTTTGATAAATTTCTTTTCCACTTTTCCCACAGTTTTGTGCCTGTAAAATGGATATTCAGCCTTGTTTTCCACATGCTGCTAGGAATTCTGATTACTGACATTCAATTATGTCAGTCATTAGAGGAATTTCAACGTATAAGTGACAATCAAGTTAATGCATTTCACTTTTACAACGATTCATCACAGATTGCACTAACCGAGGGCTGGATTCACTCTTTTACAACTCCTTTAGTACATTAACCTGTGTTGCCTCGCACATAAATGTGTATTCCATTAAAGCAGAACCTCACTCTCTCAATCAACATTGACTATTTTTTAATCCTTATGCAACTAGCTTTAGTAAATACAGTATCTCACAAAAGTGAGTACACCCCTCACATTTTTGTAAATATTTAATTTTATCTTTTCATGTGACAAAACGAAAGAAATAACTTTTCTACAATGTAAAGTAGTGAGTGTACAGCTTGTATAACAGTGTAAATTTTCTGTCCCCTCAAAATAGCTCAACACACAGCCATTAATGTCTAAACCGCTGGCAACAAAAGTGAGTACACCCCTAAGGGAAAAAAAATCTGACTTGGGCCCAAAGTGTCAATATTTTGTGTGGCCACCATTATTTTCCAGCACTGACTTAACCCTCTTGGGAATGGAGTTCACCAGAGCTGGGCATGAGCCGAGCACACCCCATTCGGTTTGCACCAGAATATGCGAACAGGCAAAAAATGTGTGCGAACACCGTTAAAGTCTATGGGACATGAACATGAAAAATCAAAAGTGCTAATTTTAAAGGTTTATATGCAAGTTATTGCCATAAAAAGTGTTTGGGGACCCGGGTACTGCCCAAGGGGACATGTATCAATGCAAAAAAAAGTTTTAAAAACTACATTTTTTTCAGGAACAGTGATTTTAAGAATGCTTTAAAGTGAAACAATAAAAATGAAATATTCCTTTAAATATCGTGCCGGGGGGGGGGGGGGGTTCCCTTTGTCTGTAAAGTAGCACATCTGTCTGATGTGTTTTACAGTCCCTCTCAAATTGACATTTCTAAAGGAAAAAATGGAATTTAAACTTGCTCGCTGCTGTATTATATCGCTGTCTCCTGGTAATGTAGATAAAGATCAAGGAAAAAAATAGCGTGGGTTCCCCCCACCCCCAGTCCCTACCAGGCCCTTCGGGTAAGGGGAACTCCACGCCAAAGTGTAAAAAAAATTGGCGTAAGGGTCCCCCCCAAAATCCATACCAGACCCTTATCCGAGCATGCAGCCTGGAGAACAGAATAGGGGGGAGCACCCCCCCCACTACTGAACCATACCAGGCCACATGCCCTCAACATGACAAGGGTGCTTTGGGGTCCCCCTCAAAGCACCTTGTCCCCATGTTGATGGGGACAAGGGCCTCATTCCCACAAATCTTGCCCGGTGGTTGTGGGGGTCTGCGGGATCTGCGGGAGCCCCCAGATCCTGCCCCCCATGTTAATGGGTAGGCCCATTCACCAAAAGAAAGTGTCAAAAAGTAAAAAAACACAAAAGAAAGTTTTTGACAGTTCCTTTATTTAAAAAAAAAAAGTGTCCCGCGATGTCCATCCTTCAATCACGGCACAGAGGGACCCAAAAAATAGAAGAAAAAAAAAAAGCTCTGCCTCGATTTGAGGCGTCCTGCTGACTGTTGTCTATTCGTGGTGACAGCTTACGTGCTGACTTAACTGTATGACCCCCTCTTATGGCACATGATGTCAGAAGGGTGGACCACCCTTCCCTATATAACAGCTGTCACCGCAAAAAGACAGCAGTCGAACCGCGGGTCACTCGGTTACGTCACCGGGTGGCCCTGCCTTTGCCTATATAACAGCTGTCACTGCGAAAAGACAACAGTCAAATCGTGGGCTCATCCCTAACCAGAGTTTCACAGGTTGCCACTGGAGTCCTCTTCCACTCCTCCATGATGACATCATGGAGCTGGTGGATGTTGGAGTCCTTGCACTCCTCCACCTTCTGTTTAAGGATGCCCCACAGATGCTTAATAGGGTTTAGGTCTGGAGACATGCTTGGCCAGTCAGTCACCTTTACCCTCAGCTTCTTTAGCAAGGCAGTGGTCATCTTGGAGGTGTGTTTGGGGGCGTTATCATGTTGGAATACTGCCCTGCGGCCCAGTCTCCGAAGGGAGGGGATTATGCTCTGCTTCAGTATGTCACAGTACATGTTGGCATTCTTAGTTCCCTCAATGAACTCTAGCTCCCCAGTGCCGGCAGCACTCATGCAGCCCCAGACCATGACACTCCCACCACCATGCTTGACTATAGGAAAGACACATTTATACTTGTACTCTTTGCTGCCACACACACTTGACACCATCTGAACCAAATATGTTTATCTTGGTCTTATCAGACCACAGGACATGCTTCCAGTAATCCATGTCCTTAGTCTGCTTGTCTTCAGCAAACTGTTTGCAGGCTTTCTTGTGCATCATCTTTAGAGGAGGCTTCCTTCTGGGACAACCACCATGCAGACCAATTTGATGCAGTGTGCAGCGTATGGTCTGCACTAACAGGCTGACCACCCCACCCCTTCAACCTCTGCAGCAATGCTGGCAGCACTCATACGTCAATTTCCCAAAGACGAGGCCTGTTCTGAGTGGAACCTGTCCTGTTAAACCTCTGTAAGGTCTTGGCCACCGTGCTTTAGCTCAGTTTCAGGGTCTTGGAAATCTTCTTATAGCCTAGGCCATCTTTATGTAGAGCAACAATTCTTTTTTTCAGATCCTCAGAGAGTTATTTGCCATGAGGTGCCATGTTGATCTTCCAGTGACCAGTAAGAGAGTGAGAGTGATAACACCAAATTTAACACACCTGCTCCCCAATCACACCTGAGGCCTTGTAACACTAATGAGTCACATAACATCGGGGAGGGAAAATGGGTAATTGGTCCAAATTTAGACATATTCACTTAGCGGTGTATCACTTAGTGGTTTAGACATTAATGGCTGTGTGTTGAGTTATATTGAGGGGACAGCAAATTTACACTGTTATACAAGCTGTACACTCACTATTTTAAATTGTAGAAACGTGTAATTTCTTCAGTGTTTTCACATGAAAAGATATAATAAAATATTTACAAAAATGTGAGGGGTGTACTCACTTTTGTGAGATACTGTATATGTTAAAGTATATTTTATTTACTTCTTTTATTACATTTCTTCAATTGCTTCCTGGTTTTCAGGCCTAGGCAAATGATGTCATACATCCCAGGAGTCTTCAGGAGGGGAGGAGAAGAGGAGGGGTTTTCTCAGCTAAGCACACCCTCCTGCCTGCGTGCCTGAGCTGAGGGCAAATGGATGAAAGTAAATGCTAGATTAGTCATCTGCCCTTACTCAAGATGGCCAAGGCTAGAAATTCTAGGGGGTGTTTTCAAAGTGTATGCTCAGCAAAATAAAGCATGGAGACATTGATGGGTGGGTTTGCTTTGAATATAACTAAATTAATTAAATAGTGTTTTTGGTTTAAGGTGCTCAGATGCAGTGTAGTTCCGCTTTGAGGCAGCCTATTTAATATGCAATTCAATATGGGTAAAAAAATGCACATTCCTCCTTTTTTAGCAATGCAGAGTACCACATTGCATTGTATATGTGTTGTGGTGCTCTGTGCGTGTCCCTGTCAATGCATTGATGTTCTTGGAATATGGTTTGCATGTTAATGCTGGAGTTTTTAAGAGGTATATGTGAAGTTAGCAATATGGGCAGTGGTGTTGCTGTCTTTTATCATCATCCTGGATGTTTAGACTTCACTGTCTGTATGCTTGTGCTTTTTTTCTACACAGGTTGTTTGTAATCAGTGCATTTCCTTAACCAGTTGAAGACCAGGCATTTTCGGGCACTTTTTGTTTACATGTGAAAATCTGTTTTTTGCTAGAAAATTTGTCAGAAGATTTCTTTAAAACGGAGGCCCTAGAGAAATAAATTAGTGGGTTTTGCTATTTTGTATGTCACACGATATTTTCCAAAAAGGCAGTTTTTGGAAAACTATTTTTAAAAAATACACTTTTTTATATTTTAACCACTTAAGACCGAGACCGAGCCTCTTTCTGAGATTTGTTTTTTACAAGTTAAAAACAGTTTCATTGGTTAACTGACTTTGACAGCAGTGGGAGCCAATGGCGCCCTGTTGCTGTCTCAGCTAATGAGGAGGGAGAGTCCCGGACAGCCGAGACTATTAGGGGGGCTGCTGCACAAAGAAGTTTTTTTTTTATCTTAATTCATAGAATGCATTAAGATAAAAAAAACTTCTGACTTTAGAACCATTTAAAAAAATTAACCCGAAAGTGCTCTCTCCACATTGTAGGGCAAAATTTCGAGGAATACTATAAAACAAAGAACAAGTGCCTTTCAATCCCAATGGACATAAATTCTATTTAGGCTTATGGAATTTATCTCATACTTAAAGTCAGTCCTAGTTTTGAAATCTCAAAATGATATTCTCACAGGCTCATAATATCCAGTAGATGTCATAAATAAAAGAATAAAAGTGGTCCCTTATGCCAGTTATCCCATCCAGTTATCAGAAGGATCGGACGCTCCTTCCATCATATTCGCCAGACTTGAAGAAATGATTATCATCACCAGTCCTATTAGTTTCCGGTATGACTTCAAAAGATGCCAGTAGCTTGGGTTTACTACATATGGGGTAGCTAGGAACTGAAATGACTAAAAGAAAGTCTTAAGGATATTTTATCCAGCTTCAATTTTTGTATTAAGTCTTAGATCCAGTCCCATACTCCCATCATTTGGTTCCCTTACATCCAAGGGGTATGGATTTCCTTGTATAAGAACATCTGCTTACAAGTACAGGAGATTGACATTTTAAGAGAAAACCTTTCCCCTCAAAAATGACTTGATAGGCTTGATTTGAAAGGCAGTGTTGTGCAATTTTTCAGTTCAATCAAGAACAGATACCCAACATCAGTTGGCCAGTGATACGCAATTCAAATTATATTATACAGCTTTATAGAGACCGTGTGAAACCGGTCTACCAATGTTCCTGTAACATCCTGTCTACGTCCTTTGGCACTTTGACAATAAAGTAACTATTCTACAGAAGTTTTTCCTTATATGGTGTGCAACCAATCTTCTTTTTCTTCAATTATTGTTGACGGTGGTGAGACGGGGCCAGCACCCACGAGGAAATTTTAATCCACAGCCTGAGCGGTGTTACACTCTTTCATAAATCATTAGTTCCAAAAATCATCAAATTTCAAAATGCCAAATGTACATGCAAAGCGAAATAAGCATAGAATAAATTCATACCATGCAACAATCTAGTTCACAATGTAGCCATCCTTGTTTTTTCCACCTCAGCAGTCTGTGTGGAATGAACACCTAAACTAGAGGATGATTAATGGAAATGTTATGAACATACTGTAAGTAAAGTGTAGTTTTTGTTTTGGATTAAAGGTGCACCTGGCCCCTATATTCCTCTGTTCATTTTGTTCTCCTATTGAAAGGGCTAAATAAAAATTCCAAGAATGTAGATGCAGGCAACAGGTTAACGAGGAATAAAAGTGATATTGTTGGGTTTGTCCACATTGCTAACTAGGATATTTGTTTTAGTCCACAAATGGGATTCAGTGTGGAGGCACCAGGTCCACAGTAATATATATATATATATATATATATATATATATATATATATATATATATATATATATATATAAAACTTTTTGATAAAGAAGTCTTATTCTTAAGTGTTAATTCTTAGGTACAGTAGCCCAAAATGACCAATTAGAATTCACTCATCTAAGCTTAGAAAAGTTAAATTGAAGATGTGCATTCTAATTGGTTACTGCTCAAAAGAGTTAGCACCTAAGAATGGGAATGTTTTATTGAGTAAGACTATTGATAACAAAAGCAGGCAGAAAGCAATAATAAAGGGTTTGCCCACAGCAACTAGTCATATTCATGTCATAATTCTCTAATCTTTGATAAACTAAAACATATCTGGCTGCACATCAGCTATCATTTTATTCTACTGTAGTTAATAAATGTAAATATGGAGTGCTTTAAGAAATACATTATAGATACAGTACCTCACACAAGTGAGTACACTTCTCACATTTTTGTAAATATTTTATTATATCTTTTCATGTGACAACACTGAAGAAATAAAAAGTACTGAGTGTACAGCTTGTATAACACATAAATTTGCTGCAGTGTGCGGTGTATGGTCTGAGCACTGACAGGCTGACCCCCACCCCTTCAACCTCTGCAGCAATGCTGGCAGCACTCATATGTCTATTTCCCAAAGACATCCTCTGGATATGACGCTGAGCACGTGCAGTCAACTTCTTTGGCCGACCATGGTGAGGCCTGTTCTCAGTCGAACCTGTCCTGTTAAACTGCTGTATGGTCTTGGCCACTGTGCTGCAACTCAGTTTCAGGGTCTTGGCAATCTTCGTATAGCCTAGGCCATCTTTATATAGAGCAACAATTCTTTTTTTCAGATCCTCAGAGAGTTCTTTGCCATGAGGTGCCATGTTGATCTTCCAGTGACCAGTATGAGAGAGTGAGAGCAATAACACCAAATTTAACACACCTGCTCCCCATTCACACCTGAGACCTTGTAACACTAATGAGTCACATGACACCGGGGAGGGAAATTGCTAATTGGGCCAAATTTGGACATTTGCACTTAGGGGTGTACTCACTTTTGTTGCCAGCGGTTTAGACATTAATGGCTGTGTTGAGTTATTTTGAGGGGACAGCAAATTCACACTGTTATACAAGCTGTACGCTCACTACTTTACATTGTAGCAAAATATAATTTCTTCAGTGTTGCCACATGAAAAGATATAATAAAATATTTACAAAAATGTGAGGGGTGTACTTACTATACTACTGTATATGATATTGTGATGGTGTCAGATCCAGGATGATAAGAAAGTCCGTCTTTATTTATTTTAAATTCATTTTCACACTAACAAAAATTATTTTTTTATTACCTGGTAAGACAATTAAGCGATAAAGGTATGGTGAACCTTAGCAACGTTTGTTGTATAAGTATAAGAATTTGTATAAGAAATTGTTCTGTTGCTGTTCTTGAACCTTCCATATTAGTCTTGCTTGTAATAAAAAAAAAGTATTTGAAACCACGTGGCTCAATGCCAACATTCTGTCACACAAGCAGATATTGTACTATCTCAGTGTGAGTGTCGGACATTGTGGCGGCTAATCTCAGGTTCAGTTATCGCTCTTCTGTGTTTATATAGATGGACAGTAAAGTGTGCTGCACTGTATGCCTTTGTGCAATAATGACTTGAGAATTTCCAGAACTGTCCAAACTGAAGATATGCACAGATATCATAAGTTATTTCCTAAGCTCAGTGCAAGTGTTGTACAGAAAAACAACTGTGATTCAGTGAGACTATCATAGACCTCAGAAGATGGACGTAAGTGTAGGAATAATCTGAATGCCATGTGGTTGGCTTCATGGACACTCAAGTATTGTATTTTTATGCTGTTAATAAGGAAGGTTAGAGGCAACATGGTGGAGACACCTTGGGGTCAAAATAGTGATTAGACTAGGTTTTCAAACTTGTCTAATTAATGTTTGCCCTAAGTGTGATTGGCTGCTAACTGTATGATGCTGTTATAGACATGACATGTGTCAATCTTAGTAGTTTATTTTGGAGAAAATCTAAGTAGTTAGCCACGATTATCCAGCACAGTCAGTATCTATTTTTCTTAAGATCATTTGGTCAGGACTTAGTAACTTTAGAAATGAGGACTGTGCCCAGATACAGACAAGTCTCAATGACTAGGGTCACCTTCAGCCATCAGTACTACCTGCTAAACCAGCATCTTTTCAGTGTGACTTGGCTATAACACAACCTGCTTTTTCTATTATAACAAGAGGTAGAAAAGTCAGTTGCTACACTCATCCACACATACTACATTGTACTCTTTCACATGTTCCATTGATCTTTAGTGAACAGGGATCAGGGTTGAACAGGGTAGTACATTGGTGGGACGCATTCAAAATTACTCTAGTGATAGCTACCAGCAGCATAGGGTATGGGACTGTGATGAAAACATTTGTATGGGTTTAATTGCAGCTAACATTCAGCTAACATTTCAGAGGAAATAGGTTGTGACTACTACACAACTAAGATGAATTTGAGGAGAACTGCATTACTATATTTCATTTATGTTGAAGCATATGAAAAGACAGCCATTAGGATTATTGTGTATGCCCTTTATCCATATCAAACAAATATAATGTTGGTTTTAAAATAACAGAACTGCATTCCTTGCTGTTTGTGATCTTTCATTAGTAACACTAAACTATAAAAAAAAAAGTTTTTTTTTTTGCTTGTATATTTAATTATCTTAAAGTATACCGTCACTTGGAGCAGGTTCTAATCTCTCGATTCTTACAGAAACCTTTACTGAGAGAATAGGAAGGTTGTAATTGCATTTTACCTAGCTGCTGTGTTGATTCACTGACTTCATTACAGGCATACCCCACTTTTAAGTATGCAATGGGGTTTATTTACTAAAGCTGGAAAGTGCAAAATCAGGCTCACTTCTGCATAGAAACCAATGAGCTTCTAACTCCAGATTGTTCAATTAAGCTTTGGTAATAAAACCTGGAAGCTCATTGGTTTCTATGCAGAAGTGAGCCTGATTTAGCACTTTCCAGCTTTAGTAAGTAAACCCCATTCTGTACTTAAAAGTGGGGTATGCCTGTATTTTGACTTTTTAACCCATGTTAGTAACTCTGCAAGTATTGAAGACAGGGACAACCCAGCAGCTAGCATTCCTAAAAGTGCATCAGTACTGCAACCTCCATATTTTACGGGTTACTTACTCATTGCTGGACTGCTTATGATGTTTTCCCTTTCTGCCCCCCAGCCTCACATCGCTGTAGATAATTTGGACCAAATTCATGATGAAAATGGAAACAATCTACTGCACATTGCAGCATCCCAGGGACATGCCGAATGCCTGCAGCACCTTACCTCACTTATGGGCGAGGACTGTTTAAGTGAGAGGAATGAGGAGCAACTGACGCCTGCGGGATTGGCAATAAAGGTAATGTGTGATGCATTAAAATTAGTCTTTCTAAAGTTTGTGATGAGTAGCACTGACTTTATACTGCCTAAATTTATTCCATTAGCAGGGCCTTATTTGCAGGGCCACTTTGCAGGAAAATATGGTCACTGACTTACCAGTGAAAGTCAATAGGGGCTACTACTACTACTACTCCGCAGATTGAATGTCTCTGCTTTTATTTGCTCCAAAGTCATTATGGAAAGTTACTTGAAGAACTCTCAGGGATTAGAAAGAAGGGCCAGTTTATAGATGAGTTCCTGGCCAGATTCTCAGTACAGGTAGAACAGTGTTTTAGCAGTATAAGTAGTATACACTGTAACATTTAAAGCTTAACTCTAGGTATGAATTCCATATGTAGATACATTGGTCAAGCTTGTACCAATGTTAGTATGCATATTTCCTGAGTAATGACTGTGGAAGCTGCAAATCACTGTAGTAGTTGGCATTTTTTCCAATAAATAAAATAAATTATCTGATTGTGCAAGGTGAAAATTGTGATGTCACCACCCCACCTCTCCACCTCATCCAATCAGGGAACACATTGGTTTTTATTTACTAAAGGCAAAAAGACTGTGCACTTTGCAAAGTTGCTCCAGAGCTTAGTAAATGAGGTAAAGCTTTGCTTTGCCACCACCAGTCATCTGGAGGTTTTCAGATCACCAAGGGGTTAGTATCATTCTCTTGAAAAAAAAAAGATTTGGATATGTCCATTTTGCTTTTCTTTATGATTTTTTCTATGAATTGTATACAGGAGTATTTATAAATATTTAGTAAAATAAATGATTTTTTATTAATATATAGTTTTTCCTATTTTGTTGCCTTAAAAATCCCATCATTAGAGGTCCCCTTCAATTCTCAAAGTCTACAAGGGATGATGGCAACTACATACCCACTGACATGAGTTACAATTTTTTTCAAGCTTTGCTTTGCAAAGAAAATCCAATCATATGCAAGAAAAATAAAAAAACAGCATTTTTGCTTGCACATGATTGGATGATGGCAGTCAGCAGCTCTTACAAATTGCAACTGCACTTTGCAACGTGCTAAGTCTTGTTGCCTTTAGTAAATCCACATTATTGCATTGATTGAAAAAATAAATGACAAGACGGTTTGTAAATGGCAGCAGTGCCATGTAACAACCCCCCGTGGTTACTATGCAGAAGGGAAGCCTCTTGGCACCGGGCCTGGAGGACTTTTGCTATCTATGTAATAGCGCCAACTTCTACAGTGATTGTCAGTTTTTACAGTGATCACACAGGTTTAAAATTTTCATACTTACACTGGTCCAACTGGTCCAATCTAACTATGCAATATAAATCATAGCTAGAGTTTAGCTTTAAGAGAAGGTAGGTGGTACTAGTTTTCAACTTCCAATGTTGTGATAGTGCCATATGACGCTTCTGACAAGTTTTCATGACATAAAGAGAAAAATGATGACAGGGGAGGGATCTCCAGCTGATTGACAGTCTCAGCTCTGTTACTGAGTGCTGAGTGGATGTCAGAGCTGTTAGAGCTCTCCTCACTGAGCTCTGCAGAGTATAACTCTGTACAGTATATTGGCTCCTGCTGCTTTCAATCACAACCAGTGAGTGGGGGGTGGGGCCAAGTCCCATTGTCCACGTCAATAGACTCAGACGGCGAGGCTCAAAAGCGAGTCCACATGAGTGCCCCATAGCAAAAAAAAAATACTTTTCACATTTATCAGCCACTTTGGAATCTAAAGTTAACCAAATATGTTATATGGCAATCAGAATACTGGACTTTGACATGATATAATAAGCACCAAATAATGCAGTTATCTATTTATTAAAAATAACTAAATGTACCTCTTGTAACAACATGGATAACAGCACTCAAACTGGGGGAGGAAGGGGCAGCACTAGGAGCCAATCAGGTGTGCAGCATGCAAAAGTTCTGACAGGGAACATAATTAAAGGGGGTAGAGAGCAGACTGACAGAGAGGTGGAATACTGCTGCTCAGTCCCAGCCGGGGGCAGTAAGGTGATCTAGCTTTATTACTTAAAGTGGAAGACAATCCTAACACTAACTATTGTTAAAAACATTCCTTCCCCCTTCTTCCTACCTATCCTGCATACCCTGTGTAAAAAAAAGATCTGTATACTTACCTGTTTTTAGTTCAGTCTGTCTGGGCCATGGGAGCCCATGGGTGACGTCACGGCTCCCACAAAACATATCTGTTTTTGAGTGCTCCCACACACAGGGGAGCCGGAGCCTCTGATTCATGGGACTATACCGTACTGAATTAAAAAATGTAAGTACACAGATCTTTTGTAGGATAGTTAGTGTTAGGCTTTTCCTCCGCCTTAACTACACAACAGAAAAGTCAGGTCACTAGCCTGGCTCTGCTGTCTGGCAGAAATATGTAAATCACAAAACTTTTGGCAACTAAAAAAAGCGCTTAAATGTGTGTTTCAACTATGTATTTATTTTTTGCCTGGAGTTCAGCTTTAAGAAACACTTCTGAATAGGTCTGCTATGGGAATTAACAGGTAGAGATTCCTGCCACTAAATAAGGGTAGTAAAGCCGCAGGCAACCATATAACCATTTGTTACTTACTGCAGTTTATGATTGCAGTGGATGTGCTCCATTACTCAACTACAGGATGCACCGTGGTGGCGACAGGCACTATTTAAATATTCATTGACAGCATTCCGTATTTTAGAAGAAGGCACCCATAAATGTGATTACAATGCCATGGTACAGGCTGCATTCAAACACTGGCAGGCCATTAGGGAGCAAATACTGATGCGCAATACACATATTTGTTTAACAGTTCAAAAGTAATCTTCCTGGGTTTCAAATGTAAGTCATTATATTAATGGTCTAATGGGAGATACTGAGATCAGACTTTCAAGGGATTTTCTGACACTGTACTGGTCAGGATGAATACTGTATGTCAGGTAAACAGGGGATCTGGAGAGGATCTAATCATATTTGAACAATCAGATCCTGTGAATATGGGCAGGCTCTATGTGAACTAAGACCCCTTTCACACTGTGCCGCCACCGGCGTCAGCGGTAAAGCAGCGCTATTTTAGCGCCACTTTACCGTCGTTTTAGTGGCGCTATTCAGCCACTAGCGGGTTGGTTTTAACCCCCTGCTAGTGGCCGAAAAGGGGTTGAATCTGCCCACAAACTGCCGCCGCAGCTGCGTTTTGCCGGCGTTATAACAACGCTGCCCCATTGATTTCAATGGGGAGGAGCGGTGAGTTTACCACTCCTTCACCGCTCCAAAGAAGCTGCTGGCAGGACTTTTTCTGATGCCCTGCCAGTGCACCGCTCCAGTGTGAAAGCCCTCTGGCTTTCACATTGGAGTGAATGGAGCAGCTGTTTTAGGGTGGTTTGCAGGCGGTATGTTTAATGCTATAGTGTCTGCAAAATGCCCCCAATGTGAAATGGGTCAGTCAGTTGTGAAATCATCTTCATATATTCAGAAGATCTAACACTTGCACACACACACACACATGATTCTGTAATATAAATTCTTTATGTTGCATTAACAGGACCAACTGGAAATGCTTATATGCAACTTATCCTCCACACATAATAATTTACTAAATTACTTTAACTAGGATTTTGGTAATCATAACACATATATAAGACCACAGCTCTGCTTATAATTGCACCAACGTTTTTTTCTGGCAGTTCAACAAGTTAGCAGTAGCTATAACCTGAAATAGGTATTTTCTTTTACATTTTTTTAATTTTTTTATTACAGTCAAATAGTATAGGTAATTTTACAGCTACACAGTATAGGTGAGTTTTTATGGCTCTTCATTGTTTAAAGGGTACATTGTCCAATAAAAAGCTATCACCTTCTGCTAAAGTGTTGACATTTTATTCTCTATATGACTTAAGTTGCTGGAGATCTGCCATTCCCCATTAAAATGCCTATAAACCTGAATCCTTATGAAAACAGTACAGAATAAATTAAACTTACATATTACTTTCCAAAGCCAACCTGAAAAAAAAAACTTAAGTTGTACTAGATAGGCTGTGACATTCAAGTTGTTTAGTCTTCTTATTGGCTTTTAATTATCATAATGTATCAGCCACATAGCGCTGGAAGTCCTCAAACAAGATGAAGTACTTTGAAAAGACTTTAATTAAAATACTCAGTGTAATAAAGCATGAAGTATAAAACATATGCACGAGTTGCAAAGAAAGACAGTTAGTTCATCAGTTGATGAACCTCAGTCTAGGGAAATATTTTTTTAACCACTTGACCACTGGGCACTTTTTTTTTTTTCACAAAATTGTCATATTAGCAGGTTATTTCTCACACACAGCATATGCATACCACAAATTACACCCCAAAACACATTCTGCTATTACTCCTGAGTACGGCGATACCACATGTGTGAGACTTTTACACAGCGTGGCCACATACAGAGGCCCAACATGCAGGGAGCACCATCAGGTGTTCTGGAGCACCCAGGACAATTCTGACATTTCTCTCCTACATGTAAAAATCATCATTTATTTGCTAGAAAATTACCTAGAACCCCAAAACAATATATATGTTTTTTTAGCAAAGACCCTAGAGAATACAATGGCGGTCGTTGCAACTTTTTATCTAGCACGGTACTTGCGCAGCAATTTTTCGAACGTGTTTTTTTTTGGAAAAAAAATGTTTTGTGCTTTACAAAAAACAAAACTGTAAATTTAGCCCAATGTTTTTGCATAATGTGAAAGATGAAGTTACGCCGAGTAAATAGATACCCAACATGTCACGCTTCAAAATTGCACACACTCGTGAAATGGCGCCAAACTTCGCTACTTAAAAATCCCCATAGGCTTTAATTTTGTTTACTGGTTACATGTTTTGAGTTACAGAGGAGGTCTAGGGCCAAAATTATTGTTCTCGCTCTAACGTTCGCAGCGATACCTCACATGTGTGGTTTGAACACCGTTTTCATATGTGGGCGGGGACTTACGTATGCGTTCGCTTCTGCGTGCGAGCACGCGGGGACAGGGACGCTTTAAAAAAAATATATATATTTTATTGTTCATTTTACTTTATTTATTTTAGTTTGACCCTTTTTTTCCCCCCAAAAATTTTTTTGATCACTTTTATTCCTATTACAAGGAATGTAAACATCCCTTGTAATAGGAATATGGCATTACAGGTCCTCTTTACAGTGAGATATGGGGTCAATAAGACCCCACATCTCACCTCTAGGCTGGAAAGCCTGAAATAAAAAAAAAAAAAACGATCCTGGCTTTGATCGTAGCGAGTATCGCAGGGTATTGTTGGGTATTGCAGGGTATGGCAGAGTATCGCAGGGTATTGCAGAGTATCGCCGGGTATTGCAGAGTATCGCAGGGTATGGTAGAGTATTGCAGAGTATCGCCGGGTATTGCAGAGTATCGCCGGGTATGGTAGAGTATCGCCGGGTATCGCCGAGTATCGCAGGGTATCGCAGGGTATGGCAGAGCATCGCAGAGTATCAAAGGGGATTGCAGGGTATGGCAGGGTATCGCAGGGTATGGCAGAGTATCGCAGGGTATGGCAGGGTATCGCAGGGTATGGCAGAGCATCGTAGGGTATGGCAGAGCATCGCAGGGTATGGCAGAGCATCCCAGGGTATGGCAGGGTATGGCAGAGTATCGCAGGGTATGGCAGAGTATCGCAGGGTATTGCAGGGTATGGCAGAGTATTGCAGGGTATGGCAGAGTATTGCGGGGTATGGCAGAGTATTGGGGGGTATGGCAGAGTATTGGGGGGTATGGCAGAGTATTGCGGGGTATGGCAGAGTATTGGGGGGTATGGCACAGTATTGCGGGGTATGGCACAGTATTGGGGGGTATGGCACAGTATTGGGGGGTATGGCACAGTATAGGGGGGTATGGCACAGTATAGGGGGGTATGGCACAGTATAGGGGGGTATGGCACAGTATTGGGGGGGATGGCAGAGAATCCATCCATGCTTAGCCATCCCTCCATACCCTGCAATACCCAGCAATACACTGCAGGCTATTGCTGGGTATTGCAGGGTATGGAGGGATGGCTGAGCATGGATGGATGGATGGATCGGTGGTGGCAGAGCATGCTGTGGGCACTACAGATCCCGCCCACAGCACTGCTGCCACCGATCCCTCCCCCTCTCCTCTCACACTGTACCGATCGGTACAGAGAGAGGAGGAGAGAGGAACCGGCGTCATCAAATGACACCGGTTTGCTTACATGTGATCACTCCGTCATTTCACGGAGCGATCACGTGGTAAACGGCCGCGATGAGCGGCCGTTTACCGTGATCCATGATCCGCCGGGTCCTCTGGACCCGGCGATCATGGATGCTCTCGAGTGCGCGCACCAGGGGGCGCGCAAGAGCAGAATTCTGTGAGGCCGTTAATTAACGGCCTCCCAGAGTTAAGCAACCGCCCTGTAGCCGTTTTTCGGCTATGGGCCGGTTGTTAACTGGTTAATGATGTTCATATGATGGTTTCCTACCACTTAACTCATGATCAGTGGTCAGTCAAGCACATTCTCATTCTTGCTTAATAAAGTGGACTGAATAAAGATGAATTTCCCAACAGAAAGAGTTGATCCCCCTAAAACATTATTAATTCATGTACAGATAGACACAAGTGGTTCTTAATTATCTCTCAGAGACTTGAGCACGAAGATCTCACATCCAGAGTTCCTAGCTCAGCCCACCATATCATATGGTTTAATGTCTCCTGCTGTGACACAACCATTTTCAATGGGCTTGCTTCAGTGTAGTTTAACGAAAAGCTTACCAAGGAGAACAAACCCCCACACAATGGCTTTTGCAGAGAGATTATCCTGGAAATTAGGAGTAGATTTCTTAATCCCTGAGTGAATCCCTGAGTGAATCCCTGAGAGATATAAGAAGCTGGTGACTGATTTATCAGTTTTGGGTGGACCGACAATGGAATAGCATTCTTTATGGGGATCTGGCTACATCATGTCCATTAAAGTATTGGTTGTGGTGATCTGTTGACTGTTTATTTTCCTTTTAATGTGCCATCATATCACTTGCATCTGTAGCCTTTATGGGGATCTGGCTAGATCCTGTCCATTAAAGTATTGGTTGTGGTGATCTGTTGACTGTTTTGTTTTCTTTAAAGTGGTTGTAAACTCCCCCACAACTTTATCCCATGTGAATCCGCATAAAAAACCCTAATGCACACTGCTTGTAGATATCTCCTTACTTGCATAGTATTGTTGTAATCCTTTTTGTTCTTGCATGCCCATATCTCCCATGATTTACGGCACACTCTGTGTGCTTGTCTATCTATTATCAGGACTTCCTACGGCACAACACTGAAATCCCACAAAACTGCATAATCATTTAGAGCTTCCTCCTACACCCCATGTGACTTCACATGGAGTGGAAAAAAGACATCGGACAGCATTACTGCAGTCTTATCAGCTGAAGCTGATAAGACTGACATATGCAAATACTAGATAATCGGCACAAGTAAATACTATGAAATAAAACAAGTCAGCTATGAGCAGGGAAGCAGGGTTGCCATAGAAATGTTGGATTGAGAAGGAGGCTTGGTTAACAGTACAGGAAGTGCTCAATGTAAGGGCGGAAATACACTCTACTGTGGACTCAAAACAATACTTAAGATGGCGCTGCCTTACCCATGGAAACAATTTTTTTAAAGTTTCTTTAAACAGTAAGTAATTTGCGATTTGGGCTGGATTACAGTGGCTATAGTTTGATAATTACTTATTATATAGGACTAAATGAAAAGAATCATCAGAGTGGGAGAGTTTACTTCCTCTTTAATGGGACATCACATCACATGCATCTGCAGCCTTTATGGGGATCTGGCTAGGTACTGCCTATTAAAGAATTGGTTGTGGTGAGCTGTTGACTGTTTAGTTTTTTTTAAAGGGCCATCATATCACTTGCATCTGCAGGACACCGGCATAGAGATACATATGTTGGCATCCCAGAAAGATATAAGAAATATCAGTTTTGGCATGTGTCTTTAGCAATCCCGGATGGATTAAAACTAATAGAATTAATGCTCATGAAAGTGTTAGCGTAGAGGTTGGAAGTGTGAGATGTTGCTTTACTGTCATTTCATAGGCTGTTTGTACCAGTGAAATACGTGCACATTCTTAACTGTTCACCATAAATTTGCTGGTCATCTGTACAATATGTGGTGAAAAGTCATTGCTGAAAGCTGTATTCAACATTTGGAAAAAAGAAACTTCCCCTCCTGCCCCTATGGGCTGTCAGTCTCATATTTCAATTGAAATAACATGAATTCTTTGAGATTGAGATGAAATACCGATATAGAAAGACATACCATACCAGGGCCTCTACAGTTCCTTTAGGCTACATGTGAACTGAATAAAGGTTCTGAAGGTGGGGATTGTAATAGCCTTTCAACAATGTTTTTGACATTGCTATTTATGTGTTGCTGCCTGAGATGTGTTCATCACATGAATAAAATCTATATAACTTTCTGTGTATACACCTATGTTAAATATGCTTAAAATCCAGGAAAGTTCCCAAATTAAATGTTACATGAGACAGCAGTGGAAGTTCCCCTGACCCATGCTGTGGTAAGCCTCATCCTTGGGGATAAGCCCTGTGGCTGGTGTTTTTTAGTATAGATGATGACAATACATTAGTATGGATTCTGCATCCCTGTGCTGTTTCCTTAAGTGTCCATACTAGCAGAATGGAATTTGTTTAAACTGGATTTTTGCATGCAGGTGTATAAAATTGACTGTGTTGCAGACAGATTCTCAAAGGAAACCTGTATTTACAGAAAAACATAGACTCCCTTTGCTGACCTCTCTTTACGAATATGCGTGTTCCCTGGCTGTCACAATAATTGAATGGCTTCAATACGTTTAAGCTTACGCCCTGGGAATATAACTGTACATCAGTAGTTCTTACTTCACTGCAATGTAACTTTCTCCATGCTTGCTTTAGATCGGGTACCAATCGTCAGAGACAGCCAGGCAACTGGCATTTTAAGATGGTAAGCAGTAGAAACCCGAATATACTTTTGTTCTCAGTCCTTCTGACTCACGGAATTCCTATTTTTAATGTGTCCATGAAGTTATCATTACACAGGTCACGCATAAATCTTGTCCAGTTTAAGTAGGAATACAGAAACAAAATATGTTGATTGTAAATTGTGCTTAAGTAATGTTAGTGGCAAAATGTCTACTTTAGTAGCTTGATTCGTAATCCCAAGTGTATATAAACTGACCGAGTTCCAAATGCTTTTGCCATACGTAATAGTCATGGTGAAGTTTTTTACTTTTGGATTATTTCCAACGTGGAGTCTGTCTGGTTCAGCAAAGATTAAATATATTTGGAAAAGGGGGACATGGGGAATAGTCTAAGACACCTTCCAGTCATAAATAAAACATAATCATTTGGAAGACACATATAAAATATACATCTGAGAGCACATGCAGTCACTACTAATAATATTTTATGCTTCGTAGTCTTGGAATTTTGACCTAAGCCACATATTCACGAAAGATTACTGTTGTATAACAAATCAAAGAATGCACAAATGTAGACATGAGAAAGATTACTGGAGACATTTGAGGTGGCTGTAACTGCATAGCTTCTTAACAGAAATTTAAGTGGTATGAAAAAGCACAAAAAAAGTTAGTCTCATACTAATATAAACTAATAAAAAATGGAAACCACCTATAACATAATTTGTGCATATCAAATATAAATGAAAGCTTTGTTCTGAAAATTTGTCATGTTATCTTGGCAAAATTGGATTTATGTATCGAAATTGAAACCAGTATTGTGTCAGTGTTTCCAATAAAAAGCACATATCTGATCTGTCTATTTACTAAAGAAAAAGTGGGCCCTTTGGGAGTTTCAATTCTAGGCTACCTATTTTGCCTAGAATGGCTCTCCATATATCACATTACTGGATGCTTTCATTTTCAGAAGGGATCGGAAAATTGTGATTGACACTTTCAGATTTTCCTTATTATTTGCTCATCTCTAGACAGGAAACCAATTCTTTTTGTACCACCATTGCTAAAATTAGAATTGTAATCTGTTTGCTGGGGCAATGTGCAACTCCATTTCCCCAATAAAAATTGGCACGCTGTTTAAAGTCTACATAAAAACAGAATGCAATATATGCAAATCTCATAAACCATTTTTTTATTCACAATATAAAGCATATCAATTTACCATTTAAAGAAAGAAATAAGATAATTTTGAAAAAATTGATAGCAGCAACACCCCTCAAAAGTTGGTGCAGGGCCATGTTTACAACAGTGAAGTATCACCTCTTATTTTTTTTACAACACTCTGTAATTGTCTGGGAACTGAGAAGACCACTTGCTGGAGTTTTGAGAGAGGAATGTTGTCCCATCCTTGTTTGATATAGGATTCTAACTGCTCAACAGTTCTGGGTCTTCTTTGCTATATTTTTTGATGCACCAAAAAAGTTGGTGAAAGGTCTGGACTGCAGGCAGTCCAGTTAAGCACCCAGACTCTTCCATGAAGCCATGCTGTTTTCATAGATGCAGTATGCTGTTTAGCATTGTCCTGCTGAAATATGCAAGGCCTTCCCTGAAACAGACATCATCTGGATGGATGCATATGCTGCTCTATAACTTAGATATATCTTTCAGCATTGATGGTGCCTTACAAGATGTTTAAGCTGCCCATTTCATACACACTAATGAACACCCATACCATCAGAGATGCAGGCTTTTGAACTGAGAGCTGATAACAAGCCAGAAGGTCTCTCTCCTATTTAGTCCGTGGCACCAGTGGTTGCCAAAAAGAATGTCAAATTTTGATTCGTTTGACCACAGAACAATTATCCACTTTGCAAAAGACCATTTTGGATCATGTTCAAATATGGCTTCTGCTTTGCATGATAGTTCTTTACCTTGCATTTTTTGATGCCGCGGCAAATTGTGTTCACATGCATTGATTTTGTAAGTATTAAATAACAATATGTGCGGTGCTAAGATCAAACAGTGAATGAATGAATAAGTAGATAAATAAATAAAATGTAATAGGGTGAATATCTATAGGAATAACCTAGTACACAAATCTACTAATAAATGAATTAATTAAATAAATATATTGAATTAATAATAAATGTATCCTGTGCAAAAAGTCCAAAAACGTGCAAATAACATTCAAGTATTGTAACGTCCAAAATAAAGTGCAAGTGCTCCGTGTGTTGCACAGTATCCTTAATACATTGAATCAAAATCTTGACAGTCCATCATAGGGAGATGGATAAAAGTGATGCTGGTGCCTTCATGCAGTGTACACACAATCCTAGTGTACCCCTCCACTAGATGTACCTTCACTTTAAAGTGGAAGTAAACCCCCCTATCGTTTTCAGCCAAGGAAACTGCCATCTTTGCCTCTGTTTAATCTTCAACTGCCACAGTGCTGCACATGTGATCCGTTATAACACCAGCCATTGGATGGTTTGACTGTTTCGTTGAGAGCACAGCCAATGTGCAGTTAGCATTCACGGCATGCCTTTTTTTTTTAGACTGTTAAATCGATGTGTTCACTTCCGCTTTAAGGGCTTTTTTTTAAAAAAAATCCTGTAGTTAATGTGTAACAGCTTAGGGATTCCTCCCGTGGTTCCTCCTTCCTGTAGTAACCATTTGGCTCAAATTTCAGATAAAAAAAAAACTCCTTCCTCCTGGTTAACAGTGACCTCCTCTCATATATACCACATGTAGAAACAGAGGCTTGCAATAGTGTGATATAATTTTAAAATATTTATTACAACTTAAACTTAAAAAACAAGCCTTGGTATACTCATGTATAATGGGGTGATGGTATCACCTAAAGCCGGATCTGCAGCCCCAGTCAGCGGCATTCCCACCGTCCTTAACCTTATATTTTATTAATTAATTTTAGCAGCTCACAAGGTTTTCACTTATTTACGATTTTGGAAGTATTCCTGGGCCCATGTAGTGATGTCTATCACAGAATCATGACTGTTTTTAATGCAGTGCTCTCTAAGGGTCTGAAGTTCAACGGCATCCAGTATTGCATTTCGGCCCTGTCCCTTGTGCACAGAGAATTCTCCAAGTTCTTGGAATCTTTTGATGATAGTATGCACTGTACCTGATGAAATATTACTGTTTCAAAATGTTCTTCCAGCTCTTCCTTGTTATTACCACTTACTTTGCCAGCTTTTTTTGTTGCCCTGTCCCAACTTGTTTGAGACGTGTTGCTGCCATCAATTTCAAAATTACCTTATTTTTTTCTTAAAATGGTACATTTTCTCAGTTTAAACATTTAATGTTTTCCATTTACTACTGTGAATAAAATATGGGTTTATGAGATTTGCAAATCATTGCATTCTGTTTTTTATGTAGATTGTACACAGTGTCCCAACTTTTTTGGAATTGGGGTTATAGATTATTTTCTTTGGGATGGTTAATTATTTTGATTTTAGTTAGCCAGATCTTATTTTAAATTGCCTAAAATTTTCTTTCTTCCTTTAAGAAAATTTTGATCGAGAAGGCAGAGGAATGTTATAATTTGAGGCTGGGTTGTGTCCAACAAAAGGCCTAAAAAATAAAGAGGAAAGAAAAGTAGAATGCTGATACAATTTGTAGGGTTGTAACTTTTTACATTTATAAACTTATATAATTTTTTTTATTATTTTTTATAATATATAATATATAAAAGTTTCAACTAGATATAGCCTACATACAATAATTAGTCGTGTATCAACATGAAAATGTACCAACTGTAATTTTAAATGTTATCCTATTGACTACTAACCTTCATGCTGGAAATATACTTTAGCACTATCACTCAATATCACTATATACTCAGAACCATCAAGCTCCTCAGAATGCATTTCATTTCAATCCCATATAATATAACTAAACGATTCTCTGGAAACTGAGCCTACAGCCCTGAGAACCAGACCCACCCAATCTACTGGTTAAATCAGCAACCTTTTACCAGTTGACTTCCAACCGCAGCTGGGACAACAGAAAGCTAATTCTTTACAATTCTTTCTTGCAGACATATTGTGGGCTTTGCTTCATAACATCCACACTGAAGAGAACCCACACTGCTATAATACTTCACATAAGGACTCACTTACTTAAATAATATCTTTAAAGCTGAGCTCCAGTAAAAAGAAAACACATTTCCCTTGCAGTGGAGCTGCCATGTACTGCAAGGGCTAAATGCTCATTTAGGACTAAGGGGGCCTCAAAAATAAGATTTACTTACTCGATCCTCCTCCCCTGCAGGCTCCCTTTCTGACTGTAAGACTGGTCCCTGCAGACTCCCCTATGCTCCGGCACTCGCAGGTCCTCTGATGTCATTTGTAGTCCAATGCAGAGCCTATAGTCCTGCAATTGATGTGAGGATGCCGAAGGAAAATCTACTGCCATAGCATAGGGAACTAGAAGAGTGTAGAGGATTGGCTAAATGTGGGGGCAGCCACATTGCTAGGGGGGGGGGGTTCTATTCGCCAGAGATAGACTTTAACTTAAAGCACAACTGCTGACTATTTTTATTTTTCAATTTTGGACAGAGAGGGGTAAGTACTACTATCTGGTTTTTACTAAGATATGTGATCTCACTGGAGAGATATCCTCTCTATTTCTGTTGGAACAAGAATTGATGGGAATTCTGACCAATTAGGACACAGATTTTTGCAAAATATTTAAATTTTCAGTACAATGGGGAAGGATTATAAACTTACTAATGCTCCCTTCCTGTCCCAGTGGAGACAGGAAATAAATGGAAATATCCATATTAGGGTCTAGGACAGCAAAATTAGAGCAAGGAATTTACTCTTCATAAGTCTATCCAAAACTAAAAAAAAATTTTGGCTGGAAGTGGGCCTTTGTGGCAGTTTCAAATAACCAGTCATGTCCCAGGAAATAATTTTTTCTTGACTGCACAATTAAGGTGTATAGTGGCAGCATAAAAATTACTATTAAAATGTTATAATATAAATGTACAATATATATATATATATATATATATATATATATATATATATATATATATATATATATATATATATATATATGTATATGTGTAAGGGCTGTTACTGATTAAAATGTTCGTGTTCGATTAATCTTTTTTCGATTTTTTTTAAATTGATTAATCGACTAATTTCGATTAATTATAACGCACATACAGATCCAACTACTTTTAGCTGATCTCCTTGCATTGCCACCCCTGCATTAGTCAGTGGTAAATGTGGTATACACTATATACAATCACCCGATACTAGTTAGTTTCCACAATCCAGGACTTAACTTCACAGTTCTCACAAATACATTTTAAATTCAAACTGTAGCACTGATGTAAGTATTTTTTTTTTCCCACAGTAGTGTGACAATCCTGCCACCTCCGGTCTAACTAATCACTCTCACCTTATGGCATGGACCCCTGATCAAACAGGTGGTCATGCAAGTGGGTATCAAAAGGGTTAACACGGACCATAAACTTTTCCCACATCTCCTTAGATCTCATCAAGGATGCCAGGTCATGGGTAGCTCCTCCCCCGTATGCGTTACATTCAACCAGAACTTCGATGTCACCGGACTCCTTCCCCCTTCCCTTCGTTAGCAGACAGAGGCACTTGGGGAAGGGGGAGGAGTCCGATGACGTCGATGTCCGTGATATCACCGTATCTCTGACGGAACTCTTTTGATCAATCAAAAAAATTCATAGATTAATCGAGGAATTAATCTTTTATTTCCACAGCCCTAATATATATATATATATATATATATATATATATATATATATATATATATAGATAGATAGTTAGATAGATAGATATATAGATATATATATAGATATATAGATATATAGATATATATATATATATATATATATATATATAGTGGGTTTTACATTAGTAATTTATGTGCCTGGGAAGGTTTTCTAGTTAGGAGAGGTCTTTTTTTCAAACATCAGAACAGAGATGGAAATAGCCATTTCCCACCAAACCACAATAAAATACATGGAGTGTGTTTCTAACATGCACTTAACATTAAGGGTCCCTAGGGAAACAGTCCCTACATAGGCACTACATGTCATTATCTGCTCATCATTTAACACAGGGTATAAACTAGTCCGTAAAATGCCAGAGATTCTAAGCACAGGGACCAACAAACACTAATGAACTGGAAAAAGAAATACTAGAAGTCCATAGTATGTGACTACATACTTAAGTGAAGGGCAGCTGTAGGCTTTCTCCTTTTATAAAAGGAAACCTGGGTCAAATATACACTTTGCTAATTAGCGTGCTACCAGAAAACACTGAGTGACAGCAGCCTGGAAATCGGAAACCTCACACCACTCATTTATACAGATAAATATTTTTCACAGATAGTCCACCAGAGAATTAGGGGACCTTTCAGGTTTAAATTGTCAAAACCCCGGAACTCACTTTTTCTCTAAGGGACTCCCTATCTATATCAACAAGAAACAGATCAAGAGCAATTATATATCCCATTCTGGAAGGACTGACCATGAGTCTAATCCTGAAGAAATGTTTGCACAGAAAGTAATGTAACACCACTGGGAAAGCATGGCTTCTGAAGGGGAATTTTACAATTATGCATGACAAGATGCAATTGAGAATAAAGATTGCTGTGGTTGCCTTTCATAACTGCAGAGTGATTCTTTACAGCTCTGCATGATCACCACTATGGGCTACCCCATCCTAACATAACTCAATAGAAAATATGTAATTCAAATTCCATACGCATATTATTTTAATTTTTGATGGCTTCTCAGATTTTTTAATAACATATGAGCTGTGTGTTATGGTGCACAGTGGGTAAGAAATTCCACACCTGTTGTTAGCAAATTTTTCTTTGGGATGTAGCATATTTGATTAATTGATTGAATATTTTTTTCAAACTAGAGTTTTAAATAGCCCAGTAAAGTCTAAAATCCATTTTTGAAAAAACATATAGTGTGAACCTGATAACTAATGTTTCCTAGTAAAAGAATTACTAGTGAACAATATACAATAAAATACATATGAAGCTGCTAAATTGAAGTGTCACTAAAGGCATATATATTTTTTTTTTTAGTTTTGGGTAGTGTGAAGTGGGATTAGAACCACTATAAGGTTTTTATTGCTGTCTGTGCCCCCGTTAGGGAGATTTACACTCTCTATTTGTCCTGTTTACCATTATCATCAAAAATGAAAAGAAAATCCCAAATTTTAGGATGACATTGGAACAGCAATACAGTTGAAATCTTTGAATGGAGACTAAGTGACACTCCCTACCTACCTAAAAAGTTTTGCCCTAAGTGACACTTTAACATTTAACTGTCTGTCATAGTCTTTCTAAATTTAAGTAAAACAATTTTGTAAGAAGAATGTGAAGAATATTCCTCTCTCTCTCTCTCTCTTAATACAGACAGGTCAGTTGGAGTGTGTGCGATGGATGGTTAGTGAGACGGAAGCCATTGCAGAGCTGAGTTGTTCGAAGGATCACCCTAGCCTTATCCACTATGCAGCCAACTATGGTCAGGTATGTTGTTTAAACTTCTTATGTGTTTCATGAACTAGTAAAGATAAAAAAAAAAATGAAGAAAGTGAATGAGAATTCTTCTATAGCAAACATGCAGTCTCTATAGCACAGAACCTTGTGGACCTTGATTTTCAAGATGACTATTTGAGAACTGGCAATAGGTAGAATAAAAAAACCTAAGAAAGCCCCTAAGAGAGCAGCAGTGTTACTTTGAGTCTACATTGTCCACCGTAGAACTGTTGGCCCTCCAAAAAACATTTTAAAATAAAATGCTGAAAAGCTAACTACCTGTCTGACAAGCATCAGATTAAAGTTGCTGTTTGCATTAAGTCACATAAGCCAAGAGTTACTGACCCTATAGTGGAGCGGGTTGCTGTGGCTGCTGGTTGACCTTTTGGAAAAACTGAAAGGTAGGGCAGCATGCCCAAGAGGAGGTACAGGAACTGAGCAAATGTCAGTGTAACAAGCAAGCAGTAGCCAAGTTTTAAGGCAGTTTTGTGTCATTGAAAGAGATTCTTTAGAAAAACCAGAGACACAGCAACTCAGACACTCATGGAGATGAGCTGAGCTGAGCCAAAATCTAGCTTGTACTTAACAGGCTGCCTTCCAATGCACTTTGGTTCAGTTCACAAATTCACTTCCTCAGTTGTCAGCAGGTATAATATGATCTAGCTAACGTTACATATGCCAATATTTTTATAGCAACACCTATTTCCCATGCAGCATTTTCATGTTCAGTTTGAGGACAATTGGAATAGGAGTAGATGAGGAAGGTGTGACACAGGAACTCCAACAGATCTCACCTCTGGAGAGAAATAAGGAAACTGCGTGACATTTACCACACCCTGTTTCTTGTAATGTTTTATTTTCATTGCTGGTGGAATTGTCTTCTAAATTGTGCAGATGCTAAGCTCTTTTAGACTTCAGTGCTTTTCTGTATATGAAAGAGCTAGCTTGTCCTTTTTGCATAACATTCACACCTAATGGTACTGAATAATAGTGCTAGGCTGCGGGATCAGATTTGTCTGATACTATAATAGAAATTCCAGTAAAAGTACACTGACCCAGCCATGTAAACCCAGCGATAAGTGAGGCAAATTTTTCTAGAGGGCAATTCATTCAAATTTGTAATTAACAATAAGTGAATAAATATGCTACTGCGACTGGGTCTGCTCTAAAGCCATATAATAAGCATATACCTAGATGACACAGAAATAGGCTGGGGTTACACATATGTGAATTGGATTGATAGCAGAAAACAATCCACTCCTGCGCACAAGTGGATTGCCAGACAGTCAATGTATCGTGATGATATATGTCACAGCCCTTGCTGCCCAACTGGAGGACCGTAGTTTGGAGACCCCTGCATTAGAGTATAAGAGAAGCTGTCATTAATGACTTTAACTTTTGAGGATGCGTTCCCCATGTCTGTCATGATAATACATTGGCTTCCATGCTGTCTGAGTTGCTGACCTGAAAAAGTAGGATGCGTTCCCCATGTCTGTCATGATAATACATTGGCTTCCATGCTGTCTGAGTTGCTGACCTGAAAAAGTATAAAGATAGAGAATGTTGCCGCTTTTCTTTTATTTTCTGAGTTGCTGAAACAAGTAAAGATAGAAAATGTTGTCACTTTTCTTTTTTTTTCCACCTTCCTAGCTGAAATATATAAAAGGTAATTGTGACGGAGTGCTTGGCACCCTGCTTGTATATAAGAGGTAATTAAAAAAACATTTTGGACATATGAATAGGAACACATAACAATATGTTGTGGGGTTTTCACAAATTTGACTGCAAAAGTGGAAATACACTTTAAGCTGTCAATAAATACATGTCAGTATGTGAACTGTTTGTTAAACAAGACTTTCTTTATTTTAGGAAAAGACCACATAATGGGAGCCAGTCATGTAGAAATCCTTTTTTTTTTAAGGGTTCAAAAACACTTTTTTGCAACTATACTACAAGCTTAACTTGACAAAACCCTCTCCTGTTCCAAGCCGTTAGAACTGTACAGTATAGTCTGCAGGAGCAATTGCAGCCTTACTTGGGCATGATGTATATACCAGAGGGGAAATGAAACACAGGACATATAATGAATAACAGTTGTTAAGTGGCCTCATAAAACATTGCCAATATACCTGGCTTTTAGTGACCTCTATTAAACAGCATTATGCGGAAAGTTTTGTAGTGTACTAAATATTATCTTCTATCCAAATATTTTTTTCATAGGAAAAAATACTACTGTGGCTGCTTCAGTTTATGCAAGAACAGGGGATTTCCCTTGATGAGACTGACAAATGTGGGAACAGTGCTGTTAATATAGCGTCTCAGCATGGATATCTAGGCTGCATTCAGGTAACAAAAAGTATTCTTATAATCATTCTTCTGGGAAATTATGAGATGTATTATGGCTGAATCTCTACAGGCAGATTTATGAATGATCCAATCACTGTAATATACCAAGAAGGTACATCTGCAGTGAATGTTTAGTGAATGTCAAATGCACTACTTTATAAATACATTGTCAAAGTTTTTAAGTAATTGAACCACTTGCTGCCTTTAGGCTCTATACATACGGCCTCACGATCAAGTGGTTATACCAAGGTCATGGCTGGAGCTGCAGCTATACCTTGCCATAATTTTTTTCAGCCGGCGAACAATTCTTCAGTAGTAAATACTTTGGACCAGTGATTCTCAACCAGGGTTCCGTGGAACCCTAGGGTTCCTCCAAAGGTTGCTAGGGGTTCCTTAAGCATTAGGCAATTCCTGCCTCTCAGATAAGTTCCCACAGATACCATTGATCTTTTTAACTACCTGTAAGGAGGTAATTCTTCCCAAAGACCTCAAGTGTAAGGACCATTCTTCCCACTGACCATCACACTAATGTATTATGGGTTGTAGATTTCAAATTTTTAGCAGGGATTCCCTGAGACCGGAGAACTATTTCAAGGGTTCCTCTGTGTTGAAAAGGTTGAGAAAGGCTGCTTTGGACTGTCTACTTTCCAAAAATGGGTAATTTTTGGGTCCTGGTATTTGTACTGTCCTGGCATTTTCGGGCCTCAAGAAAGGAGCTCAGTACATCAGTACTGATCAATTTTTATATATATATACCATAGTTTGTAGACCCTATAGGTTTTCTACAGACTAAATAATATACACTGATTTAGGTTATTTTTACCAAAGAATGTAGCGGTATACATTTTGGCCTGAATTGGCTTAAATTTATGAAGAAAGATTATTTGCAAAATGTTATAATAGAAACAAAGAAAAATGTTCGATCTTTTTTTTTCCGTTTATTTAGCAAAAAATAAAAATAAAACAGTGGTGATTAACCACTTCAGACTGAAAGGATTTAACCCTTTAATGACCAGGTAATTTTTTTTGATACGGCACTGGGTCATTTTAACTGACAATTGTGCGGCGTTATACCCAAACAAAATTGATGTCCTTTTTTTCCCACAAGTAGAGCTTTCTTTTGGTGGTATTTGATCATCACCTCTGCGGTTTTTATTTTTTGCGATATAAACAAAAAAAGAGCGACAATTTTGAAAATAAAACAATATTTTTGACTTTTTGCTATAATAAATATCCCAACAAAAATAAAAAAAAAAAAAATTTCTTCATCAGTTTAGGCCAATATGTATTCTTCTATATATTTTTGGTAAAAATTGCAATAAGCATATATTGATTGGTTTGTGAAAAAGTTATAGCATCTACAAAATAGGGGATAGATTTATGGCATTTTTATTAATATTTTTTTTTTACTAGTAAAAGGTGATCAGCGATTTTTAGCAGGACTGCGACATTGTGATGGACAGATCAGATACCTTTGACACTTTTTTGGGATCAGTGACATTTATATAGCGATCAGTGCTATAAAAATGCACCGATTATGGTATAAATGACACTGGCAGGGAAGGGGTTAACACTAGGGGGCTAAGGGGTTAAGTGTTCCCTGGGAGGTGTTTCTAACTGTGGGGGGAGTGTACTGACAGGGAGTAGAGAGAGATCACTGAGAGATCACTGTTACTTCTCTGTACTCCCCTGACAGAACAGGGATCTGTTTGTTTACATTGACAGATCCCCATTCTGCCTCTCTGAGGAGCAATCGTGGGTGGCCGTTGGACATCGTGGCCGCCATCCATGTGCATCAGCTCCAGTGACCACTAAACCTCTTGAAGGTATACCTCTTAAAGGAACCGCCATACCGGTATGGCGATTTGCGCAATAGAGCCAACCTGCCACCGTATATCGGCGGCGGCTGTTTGGCAAGTGGTTAAAGAGGAACTGCAGCCTTTAACCTCCCCCCACTATTTTTCCCGGCTTACCTTTTACTGTCTTCTGCACAGAAAGCATTTTCACCTAGCCAGTGGATCCAGCGTTGAGCTGCTAGGATCCTCCTCCCTGCAGCCACGGCATAGGTCCAGCGCCACCATGTTGTCTGTGACAGCTGCTGGCTCTTCCAGGTGCAGACCCTGCTAGAATGGGACTGCATGTATCCCAGGAGGCATTGGGGGCACCGCGTCACTCGCCTAGGTGAATTCCAGAAATCGGGGGGCGGGCCGAGCCTTTGATGCAAAAGAAAAACCATGCAAGTAAACTAATAAGCAATATCGGCACTGCAACGGGGGAGCAGGATGGAGAGGACGAGAGTGCCATGGGAGGGTGAAGGCCAGCAAAAGGTTCACTTGGTTATTCACTATATATTCAAAACACAGACAATTTGTTTAGTAAGATACTAGACGTTATTAAGAGACTTGTTTAGGGCAGATGTGGACCCCCACAAGGTGCATATCGAACATCCAAGCTTTTTCTTCCAAGAAAAAAAAAAGCAGATTAATCCCTTTATAGCCAAAAGCAATTTCCCATTATATGTGCATAATTTACGGTTTATAGCTTGATTAAGCAATTTTCCCTTTTTATTTTCTTTGTGCACTCACAGGTCTATAGATGACATGACATGGTCTGAGCCTTTCATAGGTTGCAGCACATTTCTGGAAGGTTCATACAAGCTTTAGCTGCTTTTTTTTACAGTAGTGTTAGGCTTTCATGTATATCTGCAAATATATGCAACTGAGACCTAAATTAATACTTTACCACAAAAATGTAAGCATCCCCCATCAACCCCCCCTTTTAATTACCTGAGTCCTCTTTCGATCCAGTGCCGTACACGTCAGCAGCTCTTCTCTCCCCTCACTTCCAGGTTTTTCTGGCTTTGCTGGGGCACCAGGATTGGCTAACCAGTGCTGTCAATCAAAGCCAGTGATGAGCAAGCGTGCTCGGCAGGGAGCACACACACAAGTACCCCCCATGGAAAGGGGCTTCCCATGGGTGTACTGGACAGAAAGGATGAGCCAGGAGTGCCAGCAAGGGACCTGAAAAAGAGGAGGCACGTGGCCGCTCTATGCAATTTAATTGCACAGAGCAGGTAAGTATAGACATTTTTGTTATTTATTTATTTTTTTATTCAGATCTTACCTTTACAATCACTTTGACCCTCGTACACATGGGCCAGATATTGGCCGCTATCGGCCGGTTTAACAAAAACTGTGGCCTGTGTGTACACCAGCCTGTCCAACAGAAGCCGACTTCTGTCGAACGGGCATGCTGGAAAACCAGAATCCCATCAGCATCCCATCAGTGCTAGCATTGGCTGCCAGCGCTGACCAGTATGTTCTAATTAGGGCAGTCCCCCTGTCAGAACACAATAGCTCAACAGGGAGATCGCTGCACTAACATTGGATAGTTAGTACAGCAAGCTCCTCCTGAGCTCTTCAGTTTTTTTTTTTGTTCAACTGCTGGTGTGTGTACCAGGCATTAGTACATAAGGTTAAGCTGTATTCACTTTGAATACTCCATTATGTGCAAATTAAAAATAAAAATAAATAAAACATTTTTGCTCGTGCATGATTGGATGATTGAAGTGAATACAGCTTCAAGTCACTGACCTTGCAACTTAAAGATTCATATTTTTTGAACAGTTTCTACTCCCTTAGTAAATAAACATAAGTTTGTACTATGCTGCATTGTCAAAGCACACGATGCACCGGAGAACAACAGCACAAGAATGGCTAGTAGCGAATGTACACTATATATATGTATGTATAACATATATTTCAATTCTAAATATATTTTTTCCCGTAACAGCTGGTAAGGATCCGCTGCCTTTTGGAATTTAAAAACTAGAGATAAGCACCAAGCTTTTCGCGCTCAGTATCTTTCATCTCACCTTCCTTATAAAGGGAACACAGTTTATATTTTTACCTTTTTATAGTTAGGCGCTACAAAAAATGCACGAAGATCAGGAGTGTGTGTGAAGGTGTGAATTTAGCTTAAAACATGACACCGGACAACGAGCAAGAGAAGGGCGAGTAAGGCGATACATTTAAGAAGAAGCTTTTAGTAGGTGTCTAATTTGTCTCAGAATGGTTAAAAAGAGCACCTACATTATGTCTTTCCCCTCTGTTCTGTAATTGAAAACATATCAAGAGCTGTATTCCTTAAGAGTGTACCAGAGCCGATGCCAGAAGGTTGTCTGAATTTAATGAGTCAAGTTTTGGCAAAGTCTAAAACATTTTCTGTCCTCTAAAATATACATTAATATAAAATAGAAGGGCCAGCATTTCAAAAGCTTTAAGCTTTGTGCCAGATACCATAAACTGATGCTTTTCATACAGAAAGCAGCTTAGATAGAAAGTGTGCTCTTTTGACAGTGTAATTGCTCATTATTTATTTAATTTATTTTTTCATCATTTTAAGCTAATGTAATATTTTAGTGTTACGACTGGCCGCCTAGTATACGTGTCACAGCTCTGATGAGGTGTGAATGTTTCATCACTGCTAGGCAACCCATGTGGTCAGGTTGGAAGCAGGCACAGAGTTGTGTAATCTTTATCATACCATGGACAGGAGACGGGCAACCATGAGACACAAGCTGTTCATTGTCTCAGTGAGTTGTGTCTGTGGTGTTCTACTCTCGTGTGCTGAATTTTGGCATAGAGCCTGAATTGGCTCTATCAGAGAGATAAAACATGTCTGGTTCCTAGTTTGTAAATAATAAATGAATGCAGTCTTCTGTTAAATGTGAACTATGTTGTTTCTGAGAGGCTTATTAAGCCAACGCAGTGTGCAGTGACCAAAGCAACTATTCCGCTTCATAATTTATCAATTTATAAGAATCAAATCTGATTGGTTGGTGTAAGTAAGCAAACTTTTTACTTTTTTTTTATTAAAATATAAACACATGAATGTATATATTTTCATTGTTAATTGTACATTTTTCTTTAAGCGGTTCTTTTTTTTATTTTTATTTTATATTCTCTTTTTATTGTTATAAATTATTTTAAAAACAAACAGTTACTAATTAGATACACATATCTGAGCTTCAACTTCACAGCATTTCATATATAAATTCCCATACCCCCCTCAAAAAAAAAAAAAAAAAAAAACAAGAAAAAGACACTACCCTTAATCCCTTACAAGTTACATATATAGTTACATAGTAGGTGAGGTCGAAAAAAGACACAAGTCCATTAAGTCTAACCTATGTGTGTGATTATATATGTCAGTATTACATTGTATATCCCCTGTATGTTGCGGTCGTTCAGGTGCTTATCTAATAGTTTCTTGCCCCCCCCCAATGAGACCACCGCCTGTGGAAGGGAATACCACATCTGTGCCACTCTTATGCCCCGTACACACGGTCGGATATTCCGATGGAATAAGTCAGATCGGATTATGCTGTCTGAAAATCCGATAATGTGTGGGCTCTAGCGGGCTTTTTGAGAGCAGGATCTAAAATTTTTCGACAACAAAATCCGATCAGACTTTTTCCGATCATGTGTAGAGAATTCCGACGCACAAAGTGCCAAGCATGCTTAGAAGAAGTTTGGAGACGAAAGCTATTAGCTACTGGCCTCTACATAGTCCCGTCGTACGTTTTATATGTCACCTCGTTCGGAACTTTGTCCGACCGTGTGTGTGCAACACAAGTTTAGGACAAAATCCGTCTGAAAAAATCCAACAGATTTTGTGGTCGGAATGTGCAACCGTTTGTACAAGGCATTACAGTAAAGAACCTTCTACATAGTTTAAGGTTAAACCTCTTTTTTCTTCTAGGTTTAATGAGTGGCCACGAGTCTTGTTAAACTCCCTTCCGCAAAAAAGTTTTATCCCTATTGTGGGGTCACCAGTACGGTATTTGTAAATTTAAATCCTATCCCCTCTCAAGCGTCTCTTCTCCAGAATAAGAAAGAAAGAATAAGTTCAGTGCTCGCAACCTTTCCTCATAACTAACATCCACCAGACCCTTTATTAGCTTTGTTGCCCTTCTTTGTACTCACTCCATTCCCAGTACATTTACAGTTATCTCCCTCTTCGACCTCCTCTATTCCACAGGACCGATTCCCCCCCCCCCCCATTCAGGTCTTGTTATATAATCGTATCTCTCCTCTTCATCTAAAGCTCTGCCATCTCATATTCCACATATATTAGTCCCCTCAAGCACCCACCATCGTCGTATATTCAATAGATTTTTTAAAGTTCAACCATTTCCCCCATATGGTATACCTCTAGAGAGTCCTCTACTGTATGTATTGTTTCTTCTATAGATCTCAGCTAGTCAACCTTTGCTATCCATTCCTTCATTGTTGAGGCTTCTGAAGTTCTCCATAGTCTCGGAATCAGACTTTTCCCCAGAGTAGATTACTCTGAGTGATTGTGTAGTCTTCACTGAAATTGTCATTCTTCTGAGAATGATCTAAGAGATGTGCACAGAGGTGCTGATCAACCCAATAACACTGTTTGCTCATATGATACCCCAGACCAAGTTTAGTTTAGGTCAGTATCTCAATCTTTGTCTGTATGTCCAAATTCAGGTCATTGCATATAAAACTAGCAGTTGTGAACTTGATACACATTTTGGTACAGGGTATATATTGTCTACTGTAAATTATGTATTGACAAAAGAGGTTCCTATCATCCCAAATGTAATTGCAATTTAAGAGAGAACTGTCAATTCAATATCTCCAAGAACATTTATCAGGTACACAAGAAGAGAGCTGTGACCACTACATTGGATAATTATAGCGTATGACTATGTATATGCAAATAGGTCAAATTCAGTGTAAATTTGTTTGTAGCTGTATATAATTGTAAGTGCAGTTCATGTGTATTCTTTAAACGTAGACTAATGCCCCGTACACACGGTCGGAAATTCCGACCACAAAATCCGTCTGATTTTTTCCAACGGATTTTGTCCGACACTGGTGCATACACACAGTCGGACAAAGTTGTCAGAAAATCCGATCATTCTGAACGTGGTGACGTTCGTTGCGTACGACGGAACTACGTAGAGGCTAGTAGCCAATAGCTTTGATTTTGTAATTTGATCTGAGCATGCGTGGCACTTTGTCCGTCGGAATTCGCTACACACGATCGGAAAAAGTCGGACTTTGTTGTCGGAAAATTTGAGAGCGGTATCTCAAATTTTTTGCGACGGAAATTCAGATAGAAAAAGTCAGATGGAGCCCACACATGGACAGATTTTCCGACAACATGGTCCGATAGGACATTTTCCGTCGGAAATTCCGACCGTGTGTACGGGGCATTGTACAGCATCACAAATCAATATATAGAACAGTTGTTTATCATAAACACACGTAATGCATATTAGGCAGACCCACTATATAATTATATTGTTATTTTGCAGACTTTGGTAGAATATGGAGCAAACGTGACTATACAGAACCATGCTGGAGAGAAGCCATCTCAGACTGCTGAGCACCATGGACATAGCATGTGTTCCCGATACCTGGTGGTGGTGGAGACCTGTATGTCTTTGGCATCTCAAGTTGTTAAGCTCACCAAGCAGCTTAAAGAGTAAGTAGGGTTACATGTAAAGCATGCATTCAAATGTCACCTTTCTTAATATTCTCTGCCTGGAACACATATTCCACTTTTACTTAAGTAAGGAAAAATCTGATTGGTTGTTTTTGGATACTGCACTATGACACAACTGTGAATCCATATGCTTATGTACTGAATCATTCCATTTGTGTTAATCTTATAGGGTTTCTATTAATAGAAAGTAATTTCCCATTTTTGTTTCATAATACTATCATTGCTTTTGTGGAAACCACTGATAAAAGCTGGATACATAATTAATGTTTTAGTGTTAGGCAGCTGTGGGGCTCTGTAGAGAAAACAGCCCCCTGTTAAACAAAGCTGTCTATAGAATAGCTTATGAGCACCACCGCATACTGTGTAATCAGATTTCCTATGACCAAAAATAAAAAATGTCCCATTAGGTACAAAGGAAAAATCAAAAGCAAACGCAACTCTAAGTAAAAAAAAAAAAACAGGAAAGAGATATCATTTATTTAGCTTATTTTTTTATTTTTTTTTACCCTGCCTTCAAATATTAGTTTGCCATATTCAGTTACATTTTAAAGTATACCTAAAGCCAAACCTTTTTTACGTTTTGGACAGTGTAGGAAGTGGTTAAAACCACTGTCAGGTTTGTCCCATTGGGGGGAATTACTTTCACTTCCAGTCCCATATACGGTATATGCAACAGGAATTAAGTTCTCCAAAATAAGAGAAATCTGTTCTTTGACAAAAGTCCCTGAAACAAATGTACCCATTGAAAATTTTATTTTTTGTTCCTGTTCTGGTGACAACTCAGAATTCTGGATTTTCCCGAATTTTAAAGAGGAAGTAAAGCCTCTTAAAAAAAAAAAAAAAAAGACACCCTGCAAGGCAAAGGCATAGCATACTAGCTCATTATGAATGACTTACCTGAAAACGAAGCCCCCGAATCGGTCCTCACCCACGATCTTCTGTGTCGCCATCAAACCTGGAGTGACTTCCGGGTCTCCCCGCTCCAGCGCTGTCATTCGCTGGAGCGGCGATGACGTCACTCCCGCGCATGCGCAGGAAAGCGACATATCGCCGTGAACCCGGCATGCGCAGTGCGCCTGCTCGCCATGGTCTACGGCGCATGCGCCGTAGACAGCGATGCCTTTTCTTTTCTAAATATCTCCTAAACCATGTAGGTTTAGGAGATATTTATTGGACCTACAGGTAAGCCTTAATCTAGGCTTACCTGTAGGTCAAAGTGGTTTGTAAGGGTTTACAACCACTTTAAGTCCTGCTGACACTGGTAACTAGACAGTGGGGACACGAACATCAATAAAAACCTGACAGGGAATCTAAACTTTCCCCACTCTATCCAAAACAAAAAGTTCTGTCTTACACTATAAATCGGTATTAAACCCCAGCCCAAAAATTTAATATATTGCAGCTTACCAATCATTAGATGTGGTGGCTGCATTTGTTTTATTTGTTAGGCTTTTTCCCCTCTGTTTTCACCCGGTGATCTGGCAAGTAACACACCTCCTGAACAGGGGCACCTTTGTACCGCAGCTTTTTTAGTCTGGGGGGAGGGGAGTGTTAGATGTACTCAGTGCCGGGGCAAGGTCATCCAGCACCCAGTACCCAAACTGTGCCCCCTCCCCTTTTTATGATGTGCAAACTTAGGGGATCCTACACCCAGCCATCACTCACTGTCACTACTCCCGTTAGCCCTGCATCAGAAGGAAGGATTTTATTGGTGCCCATGGCAAAAAACTTTTTCTATGGACACCATTTTAGATGTCCGTCCAGGTCAAGGCTGTGTGGGATCTCAACAACAAAAAGCTTTTTTTTATTTTTTTAGTTCTTTTGAAAACTGCCATTTTAAAGCAGTAATAAGGTTTCTGCATAAAAGCAAAAAAATCTCCCTGCAAGCTAATATCATAATGTGCTAGTGTGCTTCGCATACTAGCACATTATGAGAGACTTGCCTTAAAACACAAATTAAATTCAAAATACTAACAACAACTTACAAAGCCACCCACAATTTAGCCCCCAGCTACATCACTAGCTTAGTCTCTAAATACCAACCTAATCGTTCTCTTCGTTCCTCTCAAGACCTCCTGCTCTCTAGTTCCCTCGTCACCTCCTCCCATGCTCGCCTCCAGGACTTTTCCAGAGCCTCTCCAATCCTTTGGAACTCCTTACCCCAATCTGTCAGATTTATCTCCTACTCTATTAGCTTTTAGACGATCCCTGAAAACCCACCTCTTCATAGAAACCTATCTACCCACAAGTAACAACTGTATTTTCATTTTCTCCATCAGATCAGTTCTAATGAGTAGGGCCCTCTGATTCCTCCTGTATTAAATTGTATTGTAACCGTACTGTCTGCCCTCATGTTGTAAAGCGCTGGGCAAACTGTTGGTTCTATAAAAATTGAGTATAATAATAATATTAATAAAAAACAAAGCCCTCCAGTGGCGTGCTTCAGAGGCTTACATCCTCACCCGGTCTTCCTTCCAGGTCCAAGGCTGTGGCTGCTTGAATGGCTAAGCTGTGATGACGTAATTCCTGTGCATGCGTGTGGGAGTCATGGTTTATGGCACAAAGCTCTGAAGGAAGGACCCAGGTATGCTGTACCTTCAGAGCGCATGCGCCGGTGACGCCACCAGCTGCTGCTTACTAGAATATCTCCTATACAGTGCATGTTTAGGAGATATTGATTTTACCTAGAGGTAAGCTTTATTTTAAGTTTACCTGTAGGTAATAATAGGTGAAAAGAGTTTACAACCACTTTAATCCTATCAGAGCACATGATAAATGTGTTATTTTGTGTTGCAGAGAAGGGCAAATCCGATTTTGTTACTTTTCACTCTTCAGCAAATCCTCCCTTTATATGTTAGAAGTTGACCCCACCAATATGTCCAGTGAAGGCGTTTACAAAACCCAAATGATGCCCAAAACAAGACCCTTGTGGTGCCGGATATTTCCTGCTATTACCAAAAACCATAACGGCTAACCATTTTCTGTCAGCCAGCTGTCATCATTCACTGACACTTAGTGATTCTCTGTAAACTTTTCCTGCACTTTCATGCATTATAGTGCTATGTCAGACTTTCACATTAGTCAAAGTCTATAAAGGGGAATCCAGGGTACCAGAGACGTTTTTATGATATAATGTGGTTAGGGATGAACTAAAGATGTCTGTAGAGAATGAAGTCAAGTGAGGCTAGCTGGGCCTTGTAACAGGAGTGCTGCTCTGCCATCTGCTGGCTGTTAATAATATTTACAGCTAACAGAGGTCTACACCGACCACTACTTCCAACTAGTGTTCATGTTAGATATGCACTCCTACTTTGCAAGAATGAAACAGCTTGTGCAAAGCTTAGACATGAATGGAAGTGAGAATTGCATGTAAGATGCAACCTCAAAGTAATATTTTTTTGGCAGGTATGTCTACATCACTGTGCTGTATTACATGTTGGCTTTATATTGATAGAAATAACAGACAAGCATGTCCTTATCACTCAAGTGTGCATGTCTATACACTGAGGAGACATTCTTGGCACCAGCTTATCTCATTCCTATATTTATATCATTATTATAACAGAGAACACTGGTCATAAAAACTTGTGTTGGTAGTTTACTGTTAAGAGTAATCTATCGGAAATCCTGTTTCTGATCTCCCCATAGACATGGTTATGCAATCAGCAACAGGCAATGATCCTCTAATATCCATGTAAAATATTTTATAGATTATTCAAGCAAATACTTAACAGGCAGCTTCTGCAAAGTTAGAAATACTTTCTGTGGGATGCTGGGACAAGGGAGGCCTAGTTCGATTTTCCATTGCAATTTTTTTCTTTTCTGGCATACATTATTATTATTATTATACAGGATTTATATAGCGCCAACAGTTTGCGCAGCGCTTAAAAAAATAAAGGCAGACATTACAATTACATTACAATTTGGTACAAGAGGAATCAGAGGGCCCTGCTCGTTAGAGCTTACAATCTAAAAAGGAAGGGTCAATTGATACAAGAGGTAATGGCTGTGGGGGATGAGCTGATGGAGGAAGTAAAACAGTGTTAGTTAGAAGCAGGATAGGCTTCTTTAAAGAGAAGGGTTTTCAGGGATCGTCTAAAGGTTGTCTAATGGATAGATTAGGGGACAGTCGGACAGATTGGGGTAGAGAGTTCCAAAGGATGGGAGAAGCTCTGGAGAAATCCTGGAGGCGAGCATGGGAGGAGGTGGCAAGGGAGCTAGAGAGCAGGAGGTCTTGGGAGGACCGAAGAGAGTGGCTTGGTTGGTATTTTGGTACTAGGTTAGTGATGTAGCTGGGGGCAGAGTTATGGATGGCTTTGTAAATTATTGTTAGTACTTTGAACATTATTTCTTATATCACTAATTACATTTTGTTCATTCATACTTTTGCATACCGCGTCACATTGCTGATCGTGTTTACAGCCCCTGGAACTTGACAAAACTCTTATAAGACTTAAAATGATAAAAATGAGTATTGTCATAAGGCATGTATCCGTTCTACATCATATGGTCCTAGGCCGCTGTAAGCTGTGGGTGCTGTAATAATAAAATGGGTGGGCTCATTGGTATGTTCTATACCAGCACACCAGATTTGCAAGAGGAAAGTAATTTATTTAAATCAACATAATTATCACCTAAAAGTAGGTTTGAGAAAGCTTCAAATCCATTTACCTAATAAATCATTTATTAAAAGAACACCAAAATGAATTAAAGTAGACTTAAAGTAGACTTTGCTAAGTGAATGATAGCAAATAAAACAAAGCTGTGTTGACCTTGACAACCCAATCAAGTGCAGGGGTTATTAATAAACATAGGATGTTTGCTTAAACACAATTGGTTGATTCAAGTAAACACAGCTTCATTGCATCTGCTAAGACCAATGAACATTTGCTTTGCTTAAAGTGGTAGTAAACTCTGTTACACTACTTGTACCTACAGGTAAGCCTATGATAAGGCTTGCATGTAGGTACAGTAATTATCTCCTAAACTTGCACAGTTTAGGAGATATTCAGACTGCATGCAGCTGATGGCATCACCAGCGGATTGCGCTCTGAGGGTCCAGCTTAAAGTGCGGGGCCATCAGAGCCCGTGCTGTAAACAGTGGCTCCCACTTGCATGCTCCTGGAAGGAAGGCTGGGGGAAGATGTCAGCTGTCTCAGCAGTGACATCGCTGCGCTGGAGGGCTTCATTCTAAGGTAAGTCTATCATAATGTGCTAGTATGCGATGCATACTAGCACATTATGACATTGCCTTGCTGGTAATTTTTTTTGAACCACCTGCGGTTTACTACCGCTTTAAGTGAACTGTATAAATGCCTTCATAAATCAGCAACTGTGTATCTTGCTTTCTTTGCTGCACTTGTGGATGGAGCAAACAATCTGAAAAATGTTTGAAATGTTTGTAAAATGTTTTTTAATGCTGAACTCTGCACAGATATATAAATACACAAAGTTATACAGTCAGTAAAACATCATGAGATGTATTTTTAAATTCAGCTACATTAAGTAGCTAAATCAGTCTTGATATCAGCCTATTGTTTTCCCTTGTACAGAAGCACTCAGCCTGGTGGAGGGAGGGGCAGCATTAAAGTGATTCTAAAGCCTAAACATTTTTTACCTTAATGCATTCTTGCATTAAGGTAAAAAATATTTAGGCATCATTTTTTTTATATTGTAGGCCTGTAATTCTTAGGAATAACTCACTTAAATCTTTCTAGTAGACATCCCGGGTATGATAAAGTTTGAAACACAAAATCATAAATTATAATATAATTAACTATAAATAATTATAACAAATAATAATATAATAATAATACAAATTATTCAATAATGTAATCAAATCAAAAACACTGAAATTTGCTGAGTTGCAGAATTGTCGCTGTCATTAGATTTAGTGTTTGATGACGGATTTTCCCACAAATCACTATCGCTCAATTCTGCAAGTGATTGTAATTTATTATCGCTGTTTTCTAGCTGGTCTAAAACCACTTTTGACGTAAAGGGACACTTTTTGGTTGCTATGGACAATCTCCAAATTCCAGGCAAAAAAAACAGTATTTATAATATAAAAGTGCATGCAGGGCACTGGACAGACCACTAGGGACAAAGGGGATGTGTAATTGTTTTATACAGTACTGTAATATTACAGTGTACTGTATGTATTGTGTGTTTTTACTTTTTAGAATTTGGCGCCGTTCTCCACTCCCGTGCGTTGCAACGCTCGCAGGGAACGGAGCTCGGTGGCACTCGGCACTGTGTGAATCGAGCAAGGAGACAGCTCGCACACACAGCGGGGAGACATCGCAGGATCCAGGGGACAAGGTAAGTAACTCTCCCTGTATCATGCGGTGCAATCCCGAGTCTGGCTCGGGGTTACCGCTAATGGTACTGAAATTCCACCCCGAGACAGACTCTGGAATACCACCAGGGAGGTTAAGTCTGGTACACACTGGTTGAATATCATACAGTATAGCCAGTCCAACAGAAACCAGTTGACATTCAGTCAGTGTGTACAGCAGCCTGTCCAACAAAAGCCTGGATCTGGATATCTATATTCATCTGGGGGGGCACAATAGCTCAGAACACAATAGCTCTGGGGGGGGGGGGGGGGGGCACAATAGCTCAGACACAATAGCTCAGCAGGGAGATCGCTGTACTAACATTGCATAATTAGTACAGCGAGCTCCTTTTTAGTTCAGCCTGCTGGGTTGAACGAAAAAAACTACCTGTGTGTACCAGGCTGTAGGGTTTCAATCAAATGGCATACATGTGCATATGCTGACAAAGAACATGGTGACAGTAAGAGAGGACAGAGGGTGATTTATCAGTATTTTGCTGCTCCCTCATGGTTCAATCATAGTGTGAGGGCAGGAAGGTTGCCAGGACCTGTCTGCTTACCTACATTAAAGAAAAGTCAGGTCACTGGCCTAGCTGTACTATCTGCATAGGATCATTTGGCAGGTGAGGCAGCTACAAACATGTAATCTAACTTCATATTTAATTTTTTGTGTAGATTTCAGCTTTAAAATATATATCTTATTTCCTAGTATAACAGTAGACCATCTTGTATTGCAGAGCTGTATGTTTTCTAGTTGAACAATGCAATGATGACATGCAGAAGCTATAAGTGGTGTCTTGGGAATGGTCATATCCAACAGAACTTCAGTTTAATCTCTTTTCTTTACAGGCAGACGGCAGAGCGTATCACTTTACAGACACACCTCCAGCAGCTACTGGAAGCACAGCGATCCCTGCCAACATCCCCCAGGTATTATAATGCTTCCCATTTATACCCTGCCAAAAGATTCAATAAAGAGGGAATCCAAACGATACAGGAAGCAAAGATAACAGAAATTGGGAAACACTGATTTGCTTGACAGGAAACTTTAATTTCCTAGTTAACAAACTATGTCAGAGATTGTCCATGTGAAAAAAATAACATTGAAGGAAAACATGTGAACGTAACAATGGAGATTGAAGCTTTAATTACACAAATAGTAAAGCTGTAAGCAGACACTTCCTCTATGCTAACCTTTCACCTTCATAAACCACAATACATGCAAAGGAACCAGTACAATCATAGGCCTGGTTCACACCTATGCATTTTTTCGCGCGTTTTCAGTTTTGCAGAAACACACTACAGTCCATTTAACATGGTTTCTTATGGATGTAGTTCACATCTGTGCATTTTATGGAAAGGGCCAGGGACTTTTTATTTTATGGTTCCATAGACTTCAATGGATCAAAAACGTGCAGTGAAAAACGCAAAATGCACCTGGAATATGCAAACTGCAACCTGCATAGGTGTGAACCAGGACTTAAGTGCAATATCTAATTTTACAGGTGGTGTGGTGATTGGGAGTGTGGAGAATCTGGGGCATGCAGTGACAAGCCCATCTGAGGAATGTGAACAATAATGACTATAATGTTGTCATATTTCTGCAGGTGTCCAAAAATATTGCAGAAGAGAAGTTACAAAAACTAAAACAGTAAAGAACCTGGCAAGTAGTGGATCTTGTAGATTGGTAATGTGTTAAATAAAGACACTTAAAATACATACATTTTTAAATCTATTTCAAATCCCAACTCCATGCTGTGTTGGACCCCCACTGTCTGCCCTCCTTTTCCCATCCCCAAAGCTCACAACTTATTTTTCCAAAATTCCATTACACATAAACCAACAGCCTTTTGGCTGGTCATATGACATCATGGGTACTTTTTCTTCTCCAGCGTGAGTACTCCTGGACAGAGAACTCACATAATGATGTGTGTTCTGTTCAAGTACTGTGAGCACAGGCCAGAGTAATAACTAGGGAGTCCATCCATGATGGTCTGGGTTGAAAAGAAGTGAGTTAGATGGTGCTGTTCAGACTTGAAGAGTTGTATTGCACAGTGATGAGTCTGCAGGGAACAGTGCCTCAGAGGCGAATATATTAATTATCAAAGGATGCCTTTTTATTTTTAAACATGGTGGTACTTATATTTTTATTTTATTATAGAACTGAAATTGGGCTTTAGATTATTACTGTAGAAAGTAAAAGCCTATGGGAACAAAATTTGTGTTATTAAAAGCAAACTGTTATGGTTGAATATAAAAGATATAGACATTATAAAAATTGACTGTATCAAATTTCCTAAACTGCAGATAATTAAAACAAAAAAAAATCAACTTGGCATGTAAGTTAAAAAAGAAAATGCTAATATTATTCAATGAAATCGAAAAAGTTTTACAAGTGTATAAACTTTAAAAAGTAGTCTTATAACCTAGCCATGTAAAAGATACATTAGAAAATATAATCACTGAGACCCGAAATGTATTATTTTAGCTGCCTTTACAAAGTAGTTGCCAATGGCAGATAATATAGTGAAGTAATGCAGCCAACTCTTCACATATATTATTGCTTGCCTAACATAAGAGCAGGAACAGTAATGGCCCCTACACACGATCCAAAATTAGACCATCCAAAACGTGGTGACGTTTGTTGCCTACGACGGGACTACGTAGAGGCAGTAGCCATAAATGTGATCTGAGCATGCATAAAATGCCTAGCCCAGGTGGCATAATCACTATGGAAGGGTTTATAGATAACTATATCTTTTATTTTAACTTGGTCAGATCTACAATTCTGGTGCCGGATGTACAGCTGATATTGTACTGTGATGTAGTGTAAAGGATAAAAGAAGTGCAAAAAACTAGATCCTAGACAATGTAAACCTGACTTCTGTTGTACAAAAATTATTGGAAAAGCGTGCTAAGGGATGATATGCAAAACACATATTGGAGAATGTTCTTACAAAAGAGAATTACCATGGATTCATGTAGGATAGGTTGTGTGTAATTAGCAATTAGAGTTTTTATGCAGCTATGGAAAACTGGATGTTGGATGTAAAAAAATCTGGATTGAATTTAAATGAAAAAAGAGCTGGGTTAGAAAAACTGGACTAAATTCCCAACCGGTGATGGCGAGACCTGCTAACTTGAATTTGATATAATTTTGTTAATTGGTTACCGTATTCTTATAACATATGTTAATGAGGAAATATGTGTTGTGTTGATGACTGTCTTGAACAGTTGCTCTTTTTGTTAAAAACTATTTATAAATCAAAAGTAAACAAAAAAAAAAAAAACTGGACTAAAAACAAACACTCTAGAAGTTATGTACTGTATATGCATACAGCCCAGATTATTGATTTCGCTTTTTTTTATTATTATTGCAAGGACTTGCCGTAATAGCCTTGACAGTAAGATACATATTGAAGAAAGATATTACGTTTTATTTTACTTTTTTTGTTTTGTTTTAGTGGTTAGGGCATGGGAAATATGCCACATATATTAATGGCAAGATTAGTAGCAGAAAGGAAAGTCAATATCACTAGTTATAATTACTAAAGGATAGTATGACAGCAGTATATTTTACTAGCAGAAAAACTTCATGCAAAGCTACAATAGAAACTCCAAGCAAAGCTCCAGGTCAATCTTTTAGTGTAAGTGTAAAAACCATCCCATGGCTTACCAGATCCATTGCTTTCACCAGTAGTGTCCAATTTATTCATAAACCCATTAAAAGGTGCCCTGGGCCACCATGTCTATTAAAAATGACCCGTCATTGCTGATCTCTTCCCTTGAACTGGGTATTTGATTGTGTAACCACCATCTGTTGTCCTTGCTAGGCTGTGTTTGCATCATTATGTGGTTCTGGTGGTGGTTCTGGTCTGTGGCTATATGGTTGGTGGCAGAGCAGGAGAGAGCCACAAAGACTGCTGCCCACCCCACAGACTACATTCCTAAGTGTTCATGGGAAATGCATTCCTGTGAAGTGTGCCTCAAGTATAAAGTGGGATAAGGCTTGCTTAGACCCATCCCCATGGCCAAAGGGGATCGCTGTAATTTTCAGGAACAATGAGTGGATTTACAACAGATACAAATACTTTATTTGAGATAAAGAAGAAGGTAATATGAATAAATTACATACAAAGCAGTTGCACATAGGGGGAGGATACTAGCAGGAAAAAGATGGGGCAGCCCCTTAGTTTTGCTTTAAACAAGTGCTTTGCTAAACCAAAACACCAAACATATTGGATAGTACTGCCTTGGCTTCTGGGTTTCATCAACATGGGGATAGTTGTTGTTGTCAAAATGCCTGAAGTAAAGGAGCATTACATAGGGGTTGATTTACTAAAACTGGAGAGGGCAAAATCTGGTGCAGCAGTGCATTGAAGCCAATCAACTTCGAGATTCAGCTTGTTCAATTAAGCTTAGACAAAATAAAAACTGAAAGGTTTCCATGCAGAGCTGAACCAGATTTTGCACTCTCCAGTTTTAGTAAACCAACCCCATAAACTCTTCTACCTTTACCTAAACTGCAGGAAAGTTTTTCCTGTGTTGCTTCACAGGCTTACTAGAATTATCAGGAACAAATTCTCTCCACCATGGGGCAAAATTTGACCACAGTTGCCCAGACTAGAACAGGTGACATTTCTGAGAGTCTGAACTTGACAGAATTTTGTTTTTACCTAGATAACCATGTAAATGTGTGTTAATTTTCTTTAAAAATGGCATACCTATTTTCTGTTAAGTAACTTGGTGTGAGGGGAAACAGACCTCTGCTGTGATGGATTCAGATATCGATCTGTACTCAGTTTTTTTTAACCTCATTCTTGAAGTTGTGAGGATTACGTATACATTATCACAAGCTAGAGTTTCACATCTTGAAATGCACTTATATGTCTTGTAATATAGGGACTGTTTATTTAGCATGTTGAGCAAGAATTCCATAGCCTAATAGCACACCATTAAGTCAGTGAGACTGCTCATCAAATCTAGTCTTCGTAGTCTAACATGCAATAGTGTAATTTAATAGTCAAACTTGGGAAGAATCCTGCATCTGATTCATGTGAATTTCCTACCACATAACTGGTTGGATGGAAGAATAAAATGTATCTATCTGTATGTAAACCAAATGCATAAACTTTTCAACAAGTTGCTAGAGAAAGAACATTGAATATATTTCTAATGTTCTACGTATTGTACTGAAATCTGTATTAGGATAATATATAAACTACAATTCCAAAAAATTCAAACGGTAATACATAAATAATATACACATCATCCTATTGAAAAGGGTTTACTTATTTAGAAACAATACCAGAAAAATCCCACATTAAGATATTGATGTGTGTATGATTTCTCGCAGTTCAAAATCCTGATAAATACTGTACAAAAGGAATAGCTGTCGCTGGGCAAATCAGAGCATTCACTACTTCACTTGCGGCTGGTTGTCTGAAAAAGTTAAAGAGAAAGGTTAGACAGACCAGGAAAATTGAAGGAGATAGTTTGCTATGGCTAGCTGGACTGAAAAAATTAAACTGTCCATGTCTCTTAAATTGTGCTGGATAACATAGAGAGTGTACAGTATATGCTATTATGATTATAGTGATACTTGTTTCAGTAGTTATGTCTGTTTTCAATGAATATGCCTACATATTCCTTTGACATGGGGGGCAAACACAACCAACTGTAAAAGCCATGTTTCAGGGTATTTTTTCTTTTCACAGTTCACCATCTTCGCCAGCATCTGGCAGTCTTCAAAAGAAGACATTGGAATCAGAAGATATGGCACAGAAGAACAAACTGAATGGTATTTATGAAAGCTATCAGTCTCTTGGTGCATCCGTTCCCAACAGACTCAGGTGTAGAACCCTTGATGAAGAGTCTGATAAGATTCTAAGGCAGCTATTGGGAAAAGACTTAGCAGACAATGTTTCTAGTCCTGAAAAACTCTCACTGGAATTCCAAGATGGGCTGGCAAATCGTAGTGGGAAACGGATGCCACTGGAGAAAAGAGACTTCAAGTTGGCTCGCCTAAGGCAGATTATGCAGAGGTCTCTCAGTGAATCTGACACAGACTCCAATAACTCAGAGGATCCGAAGAATACACCAATTAGAAAAATTGACAAACCAAGGCCACAGCCTATAGTAGAAAGTGTGGAAAACTCGGAAACTCTTCAGATGATGATTAAAAAACATACACAGTCAAGCACCGCAGGACGGAGGTTTGTTTTGGGGCTCAAATCCAAGTCTGTGGATGGCCATAGTCCATCTCCAACGTCAGAAAGCAGTGATCCAGACAATGAACTTCAGTACCAATCAGGGAGCATACTTCAGTCTTCAGAATCTGCACTTTCTTCTTCAACCAACTCCTCAGCACAGAAGACAACAAGCCCAAAAAGTGCTTTAAAATCCCCATCCTCTAAACGTAAGACTTCCCAAAACCTAAAACTTAGGGTGACTTTTGAAGACCCCATTGTTCAGGTAGAACAGACTGAGGTAGATAATGAAATTAAAGATAAAGATGGTGGAAAGACTTCTCCAAAAGCTTCAACTAACGGTGAAATAGGGGAGCAGCAGAAAAGGACATTTGGTGCTTTACGATCTATTATGGAAACTTTTAGCAACAACCAGAATAACAACAATAACTCTCAATCTGTGAACAACGTCAAAGCACCTTCGTCGTCGTCGTCGTCATCATCATCACTGTCTTTTTCCTCATTAGGCAGAAAGTCAACCGATACAAAGGCATCGCTTGCAAATAGTGGAAAAGGAAAAAACAAAACTGTAAGTGAAAAGAAAAATACTGTTCCTTCCATAACAATATATACAAGCCAATATGTATTTGAATTTTGTGACCTCAGACATTGGAGTTGATTTACTTCAAGTAGTATATTCGAGATTACCAGTCATTAGATATTGTGGCTACAAAAAATGTTGGGCTTTTTTTCCTTTATTTTTACTTGGTGATTTTGCCAGTTACACACTTCCTGTACTAGGGTGACAACTCTTACTCATCATAGGACAGATGAGTAGGACTCATTCACGCTTTATGTACTCCTTCACCCTAGGACAGGAAATGTGTTAAAGGATAAGTTCACCTTTTAGAACAGATTACACCCATATTTAGGGTGTAACATGTTCTTGTTCCGCTCTTCACCCCCTCACTGCCCCCCCTCAGTGTTACATCAGATGGGAGTTTTTTCCCGACCCCCCTATCAGATTTTGAATATAGCGCAGCTGTGCAGTGCTCTCCCCACACAGCCACACCATTCATTCACAGAATCTGTGAATGAAAAAACTACAAGTTCTGTCTTCCACTGCAACATATGGACTTAAAGTTTGAACGAACTGCAGGCATGCTGATCAATACGCTCATAATTTATTCACACTGCCTACAGCTCTGAAAATGACAGCTCATTCAGCGCTACGGGCAACAGAGCTGCAAGCAGTGTGTGAAGGAGACTGATATTGCACCCACAAATTTGCTGATCATGGGTGCAATACTTTGCAGGCTCCTGTTTTAAAAATAATAAATGCAATTTTTTATTACCTACAATAAGATGTGCAATCATTATTTTTAATGAAGGTTGATCTTAGCCTTTAAGAACATGAAACGCCTTCCCTCCTCTCTTCTCCATAACAAGGTAAGGTGTTTTGTACAGTAGTCCATGGAGAGAGCTGGAAACAATGTAAGTAATAAATGTACTACACAAGCAGACAGCACAGGAAATTAGCTCACAAGATTTCTAGCAGAATCAACAAGCTTTTGTAAACTTTTCAAACAGATATGACAAAACACTTTTAATGGTATAAACAATGGATCAAAAGCAAAAAAAAAGACCAAAGCAAATTAGAGAAGTTATGGCATGCTTTACTTTAAACAGTAAAGGCTATTCTTTAAAAAAAATGTTCATTTAACTTAGTGAATAAGGTGAAGCTTTGTTCACCTCAGTCACACAATCAAGTTTTAGAACTTTTTTTGTACATTAATGTTTCTTGCACATAACCTAAGTGAACATTCACTTTACTGAGTAAATCGTCTCTACCCCTTCAAACATATAGTCCAGTAAATCAGCTGTAGCTAAGGCAAAACTTCAGTGGGCGCAGAGGATGTAAGTACATCAAATGAAAAAGGCGCCACTCTCTTGACCAGCCTTCATAGTATGAGAATGAGATTGGCTTCAGCCTGCAAGTCTCTTCCAAAAGGCCACGCCCTGGATGACTTTTGCTCCACCCACTAGGGGCTAAACCATGGTGGGTGGGGGCGAACTGTGTCAGGGGCATGGCCTTTTGACAGAGACTGACATGTTGAAGCCGATCTCACTCTCATACTTTGGTGACTGGTCAGGGGAGCAGCATCTTTTTCATTCAATATATGCACTGCTTTGGATGGGCTTTTTGGCAGCCTGCCTCCCTTTACCTGAGGATTCTGGGAATGCAATCCCCAACTACCCAGATAGCAAGCAACTGTGCTGCAAGTTTAAAAATGACTTGCTAAGCTATTGCTCGACTTGCCAGGCTTCACAAGTTTGTCGCACAATTGCAGCAAGTCCGCATTGCATGACTCCAGATCAACCTTCTTTGCAAACATTCTGCAAGTCTGCTGCAAGTTCTGGTTCAGTTATGTTGTGCAATAGTCATCCCACCACAGGGGTCACTGTGACTTGCAGAGCTCTTGCTGTAGACTCACCACTGCAACTTTTCTGCAAACTTTGTTCCAGATTAGAGACTTGCCACGCAAATTTTCTACAAATTGGAAAAGTTCCAACTTGACCTAGTGCTCAGCAAGGGTACAAATTTGCCAGTGAAAATGTGCAGCAAGTTAACAGATTACATTTCAACACTGCCACAAATTTGAGGCAAATTTTCCTTGCTATCTGGATATGAGTGACATTCTAGGTTCAGCTTAAGATTGTAGAGGATGTAAGTGTTACAGTGTCCCTGAGGCCACAGTGCCCATAACAGCTATTCCTCTTTTTTCTACCAACTGTATGTTCACATTACATTCAATACAGAACAAAACAGTATTTCACTTTCAAACTGATGTATAACCTTTTTGTGGGCTTATCATAGAAATTAACATCTTTTTTTTTTTAAAGATTACATGAAAAATATAAACGTAACAAAATTGTAAATCTTTGTAAACAAATGAAGACACTATGCACCTTTTTTATTAAAGTGCTCAAGCGCACCAGCGGGTTTTTTAATGTTACTCTATATAAAAGAAATCCAATTTTTTTTACTAGAACCTTTTAGCAGTCATTTACTACTAAAGAGATGGAAAGCACTCTCAATTTTGTAAATATAAAGTAGTATGTACAGTATTTGGTTTATTTGAGTAACATTATTTAAATATTTTGTTTATAGATTTATTATCAATTTTTTTTTTTGTAATATCAGGGTATATTATTATTAAGTCTATCCCATATGGATAACTGACAGCTGCATGCATAGTTATAATATATTTCTTCTGCTCTTTTGTTTACAGTTAGCTGTCAGACAGCGTATTTCATGTCTGTCAATACGCTACATGTTCTAGCTGCAGTTAAAGGTCTGGTTCACATTTACTGAATTATTATAGACTTATAGTAAGTAAAGTTAAAGGATTGTGTGTTAACACATATATATAATAAACATACAGTCATGTGAAAAATTAAGTACACCCCATAGAAATTGTTGACTTTTTCAACAGGTAAACATTGGAATTTTTATAAAACATTGCCTACAGAAAAAGATGTTATACTTGAATAGGAACACAAAACAAAATGTGCCTTTTTAATTGTTTATTCAATAAAAAATATCAATAATTGTAATGGTGTCCTGTGAAAAAAGTTAATTGAGATAAGTACACCCTTGGTATCAAAAGCTGATATTGACCCCGTAGCAGAAATTACTTCTTGTAGGCTCCAATATCCGCTCATTGACTGTGAAAAATCCCCATCTCAAAATCGGAATAAAAAAAAGGAATCAAATCAGAGCTTTGACTAGGACAGTCAATTACCCTCTATGTCTACTTTTCAAGACATTTCTTGTTGGAGTTTCCAGTGTGCTTCAGATTATTATTGTGCTAAAAGAATCATTTTTGGTTCAACATTTGAACAAATAGCCTCAAATTCTTGCCATAAGATGAATGTATAGCTGACTCGATGGCTCCAAGCTGCCTAGACCATGAAGCAGCAAAGAAACCCTAAACCACAACATTTTCACACCATTCTTCACTGTGGTTATGAGATTTGTCTCCTGAAATAATGTCTTTGCATGGTTTAAAATATGTCTACTGTTACTGTGACCAAACAACTCTATCTTTGATTGATCAGTCTTCAGAACATTTTTTCCAGAAGGCCTAGTTTTTGCCTATATGTTGATGTTGTTTTGGAAAGCAGTGGCTTTTTTAAACCTACCTTTCATGCAGATTAACTTGGTGCAATCTATTTCTGATTGTAGATGCATGCACTTTGAACCTAACTGAGTTACCTGAATACCCTGCAATGAAATTGTGGAGTTTTTGGAAACTTCTTTTTAGCATCAACTAACTTTTGGGAAGAATTTGCTGGGTTAGCCAGTCCTGGTCAAAAATTAGCAACTGTTTGAAATATATGCCACTTGTAGAATATTTTCCTCACAGTGGAATGTTTTTTTTTTTAGATCATTTGGTGATCTTTTAGCCTCCCTTGACAGACTCATAGGCATCCACAACTTTCTTTCTGAAGGGCCTTAGAGAGTTCTATTGGTCTTGGTATGATGACACCACACGTGTCAGTAGCAAACAGAACCCCAGGCCCCGGATGTCTAAGGTTTAAATAAGACAGGTTCCACCTGCATTCTCCCTAAGGACATTTTAATCATTGGCACCTAATGTTGAACACCAAAGTCTAATTTATGGATTTGAAATTGTGGTAAATGTATGGGGTGTACTTACTATTTCATAATACAAATCTTAATTTTAGTTAATTTAGACCATAAAAATGAATACACCATGTCAATGTTATGTGTAATTTAAGAGCTAATATTTGCCTGTTAAAATATGTGAAAAAAAAGTCAACAATTTACATTGGCTGTACCTAATTTTTCATATAGCTGTATGTTTATGCATATATTGAGGCACTGGCTGGCAGGATTGTGGAAGGTGTATATGTGACCTATGCCTGCAAAATCCTTAAATAATTTTTGCGGTCACAGCATACACTTTAAATTTTAACATCAGCATTGTAATAGCAATATAAATAATAGTTATTTTGGACAATACAATATAGGGTTACTTCAAAAAAATCTCAATTTATGTTGTGAGTTCTGCCTGTCTGCTGGCTATTCCTTTCCACAACTTCCTGGATTCCCTGCATGCTTTTCAGCTTCTCTGCTGTATACTTTCAACTTTTAAGGACTATATAGCCCATGTTACTTTGCTGTCTGCAAGCAGTGATTCCTGTACTGACTCCGCCTCTGGAATCTCCTCCCCTCAGCACCTCTATAGTTCAAAAGGCAGGCTCTGTGAATTGACACAGCAATGTCTACTCACTGGGCATAGTAATTATGTGTCACAGAATTCAAGGAAGAAAATGTGTGTGGATCTTTGTAAAGTACGTTTACAAACCTCAAGATCAATCAGATTGATAAGAGTAGGCTAGAAATAATTGAAATACAATGTAGAAATGTATATATGAATTTAACTTTTGACCATAGATATGCTTTAATGTGCATAAGTGTACCTGGGAGAATTCATGCAATTTACGCAAAAAAAAGTAGACACTGCAAATATTTGATTTAGGTCTCTAAGGCAGCCCTGACCATGTGCATTTTTTAACTTGTCAGTTTCCAACTCGGGCACCTTTCCTTATACCTTGGGAAATGTCCCATCACTTCCTGTTGTGATCTCGGGACAGGAAGTAAGAGGAGATGTCCCAGCAGGGCCAAAGCAATTAAAAACTGAGAGGGGTTTACAGTAAATGTTCCCTACTCTATCCAAACCTTAAAAACAAAAAAACTGGTGTTGCCTTTTTAGATTTAATATTTTGGTGAGACATAGCCAGGCTAGTTTAAAATTCGTTTACCTCTAGAGCAAATTTATTATATTATAGTTAAAAACAAAAACAAAATTACTGAAGCTTCTTTGGATTACAGTGAACAAGGAGACATGGCCTTCCTAGAAAGGGGTTTGTTATTAGAGATCTTGTCTTAAAGGGGTTGTAAACCCCTTTATTTTTTTAAAAATAACAAACATGTCATACTTACCTCCACTGGGCAGTTCATTTTGCACAGAGTGGCCCCGATCCTCGAGTTCTGGGCACCACGGCAGCGCTGGTAGCTCCTCCCCACATCGATGTCCATGTTGGAGAAGGCTCTCCTAAGGTGGACACTCGTTTCGTGCGCGTTCCCAAGTCCTGCATCTGTGTACATTTACACAGAATGCAGGATTCTACCCCGCCCTCCGGGTCATTGGATTTGATTGACAGCAGCGGGAGCCAATGGCTGCGCTGCTATCAATCTATCCAATCAAGAGCCGAGACAACGGGCAGAGGGGAAGAGTGGATCTTCGCAGAGGGAACAAACTGACTCAGGTGAGTAAAACGGGGGGCTGGGGGTGGTCAGTGTGAGAAGTTTTTTTACCTTAATGCATAGGATGCATTAAGGTAAAAAAACATGAGGGTTTACAACCCCTTTAAGGTATGGTTTGATTTGGGGCCAAGCCTATTTTGTGAATATTTTAGCTTAGAAATGTTGGTAAGTATAGTATATGCAATGAAACCGTGCACTGTCTTTACATATTTAATTCATGAACCAAGTACAAAAAAAAGCATGTTTTTCTTTATATATGCACTGTAATGTAAGCATGCTGCATGCTGCATGTACTGATCTTTATATTACAATTCCCTAGGAATCTTGTGTCTGCTGTGCCAAACTTTCCTCTAGTGCATTGCTCGAAGATCTTCTTCCTAATCATGCATGGTATGTGGGGGTGCTTTTGATTATAGAGGTTTCCTTTCTCTTTTCTATGCTATTTTGCACATTTATTTGCATGCTCCTTTTGAAATCATCCTGTGAGCAGGAATATAAATCAAATAGGAAGGCCAAAGCACGTTTGTCCATTGCAATTAGCAGTGCACATCTTTAAGTCGGTCTTGCTGACAGGCCTAGCAATGTAGATTTGGCTATGTTGCTTTGCCTCATATAAAAAGAGAAGACCTTGTCATAAATTCATCTTGCGGCATGCTACATCTTGGCATGACTCTCGGTCTCTGCACAGCAAGAGTCATATAACAGATGATGTGAATGGAAACTACATTTCCTGTCATGTGTGGGAAAGTCACCTCCAGAATTCTCAAACCTGGATAGCGCAAGCCCAAGATAGATTATGGTGGACGGGAGCTCGTAAAATTCTGTTTACATTTACAATGTGTCAGTAGTGAATTTGTACTTTACTGAAGGTTGTGGAAGGAAGGCGCTGCATTCATTGCATTCTTTAGCTTCAGACTTGTCTCTTATGATGCTTTGTACACCTCAGCATTAGTATTTATTGTGCTAGCATAGGCAAGAACTGCTATTTTTTGTATACTATTCGTTTGTAATATAACAGTCTAGGTTCAGTTCAGCTGCAGGCATCTTAGATTGAGGCTACGGTTGTAACCACTTTCATCTGTACAGAAAAGGTGGTTTGTTCCCAAGCAAGGGGTAGGTGCAGAATAACTTTACAAGGATAATACAGGTGTCCCGCCAATTCCGGGCTCTGTTCGTTAATGGCACAGACAGGCCTTGAAGCAACACACACTCTCCAGTCTGCTAACACAAATCTCAAATTTAGGCCACCTGTAACTTACTCCAGGATAAAAAATTTGGAGTGGAATCGGTGCAGTGTGCCGACCAAGGATCCCACCCACCCTTTCCCTGGCCAGACTCCTGAGCCTTCAAAGCAAAGGAATTTGGATTCTTGTCAAAGGCTTTTTACCTCTGGAGCCAATTACCACACAAATCATCCCAGCTTAGGTAGCAAGTTTATGCCATTCTAGACCATACACTGGGATTTCTAGGACTGTTTATGGCAATATATTGTTTATTTTATATGAGGGTTCTACAAAAAGTTTTACTTTTTTAAACTCTATTAAACATAAAAAAGTGTGGAAACTTTTTAAGGAACCCTTGTATATTCAGTTTTTTTTTCATCTTTTTTTAATGTTTTTAAAGTAAAACACATTAACATACAGCATCTACTGCTGTAGGCCAATAAAGTAAGCAAAGGGCCTAGTTTACATAGGCATATTACAGCATATACCCTTACAAGGGCCGCGTTTGTCCGCATGAGGATGCACAGGTGTTCCATGCATCCTTGTGCAGGCAGTCCCATTCATGTCAATAGGGATGCAACAGATGCACAGACACAGCCACTGCTTCCAATCGAACAGCCGTGCAGGTGCACTGCTGGTGCACGGCCCCTCTCAGGGCTGTCAAATTGGGAGCAGCAGCTGTGTCCATGCAGCCACTGCATCCCAATTGACATGAATGAGACCACCTGCACGGGGATGTATGGAGCACCTGTGCATTCCTGTGTAGACAAACATGGTCTTTACACTGTAGTACACCCATGTGAATGAGACCTTAGGCAGAATATACCTACTAAAGAATTGGGGTATGTTCACTTTGCAAAGTAAATGAGATAAAGCTAAGTGAACGTTTACTTTGAAAAACAAAAAAAAAATATTGACACCAATCCCTGCCCTACTGACACCGTCCACTGCTCTACTGACACCATCCACTGCTCTACTGACACCGTCCACTGCTCTACTGACAACGTCCACTGCTCTACTGACACTGTCCACTGCTCTACTGACAACGTCCACTGCTCTACTGACACCGTCAGTATAAATACACCTGCACACACACACATATGTGTTTGAGCTTTGAGGTGCACACCCTAATACAATAGGCTGTGCACACCTATATATTAGTACAATTAATTAATATAGTTATAGCATTTTAAATAATAACACTAAGCAAGTCATTCCCTGCTTTTTTTTAAATATATTTAGGGACAAAGTACAGAAGTAAGTCACACAAGTCATAGTTTACAAATGTTTTTCTTCCTCAGTGATGGTCAGAAATTCCTGGATTTGTTGGTGTTTTTGACATCTAATACACTAGTCTTATTACTAACAGATAACCCACTGCATAGCTGAAATAAACACCATTACAACAGTGTGGGTGTTAACCACAAACACATCCCTGTACAAGATGATTTTAATTTGCTGCTTTTCCTACGCAAAACAAGTATCATGTAGAATTTTAGTACCTCATAATAAATGGGATTTTTAAGGCAATGTAGTCAACAACTAAACAATATATATTTTATTAATACAAAAAATATAAGTAAAAAGCAAGATACAAAAACCATATACAGGTTATAGAAATATTTGACATAGCAAAATAACTGATTTTGAACGTGTCATAAATCATGTGAGAGTGGCCATTTTATACTACATATCAATACAATACAGAGACAGGAAAAGACATTAGCTCTGGATGTACAGTAGTCTGAAAAAATCAAACACGTTTCGAAATGTGCATATGTATATAGATTCTTCCTCAGGGAAACCACTCTTTCTAAAAATAAAATATGACATCAGTGCAATACAGCAATATTTTAAACTTGAGTTGATATAAAAAAAATGTCATTAAATACAAATAGTAAACAAATATACATATGTGGATGTATACCTACGTATCCGTTCAAAAATTCAGGACATGGATGTATACGCTCTGCCGAAGCCAGGCACAACCAATGGAGACCATAATTACTTTCACCGCAAAAGGAGCACCAAAGTACCAGAACTTAATATTGATGTACAACAAGCTCCGCCCATTGCATCCTAATTGTTTCCCCAAAAGAGTTTGGGTATAACAAGGAAAAGGACCTAGAAAAAATAATGATAGATATATAATTGGGGATATAGGGGGGGGGCCCATTTTTAAAGAAAACGCCCAATATTGTTTTACTTTATGCTATAAAACATATCCAATCAAAACATCAAAAAAATATAAATTTTTTCATAAATTTAAGCCAATATGTATTCTGCTACATATTTTTGGTAAACAAAAATCCCAATAAGCGTATATTGATTGGTTTAGGCAAATGTTATAGTGTCTACAAACTATGGGATATATACTGGATTTTTTTTTATATACTAGTAAGGCCGACGATCAGTGACTTAGTAGGACTGCATTAGTAGGTTGGGCAGTCTGACACTTTTGACACTTTGTGGGAACCAGTGACACTAATAAAGTCATCAGTGCTCAAAATATACACTGTCACAGTACTAATGACGCTGGCTGGGAAGGGGTTAAACATCTAGGGTGATAAAAGGGTTAAATGTGTGCCTAACCAGTGTTTATGTGTGTTCATTAAGGGATGCTTTGCATGGAAACAAAACCAGCACATCGCCGCCTACAGCCGACATAGCTCTTTGTATTGTTTACATAGACAGAGCTCTGTCCTGTCTTCTGCCTTGCTGATCAGTGAGTGCTGGCGGTCATCCATTGGCCAGCACCCGCTGATAGGCTTGTGCTTTGACTAATCACAGCACAGCCGGTGCTCCCACGGCATGCACGCCCCCTGCCCAGAAAAGCAGAATCACATATATATACATGATTCTGCGCAGCCGGCCCGCACTGTAGCAGTAAAGCTACAGTGTGCGGTCTGCAAAATACGTATTTGTTGTGTCGTAGATGAAAATTACTGTATATGTATTTAAAGAAATCAAGTGTATTCCTAAGGATTCATCTTTTTTCTTCTCAGAAAACCAACATAGGTCATTTACTTGTAATGCATTTTAATTTACAGGTACAACTGGACTTATTCCCATTTCTCTCACTCCTATTGGTGAACCCTGGCTACAGGAGAATCTTGATGCTTACGCATTTATTGGATTCCCAGAAAATAGCCTAGGAGGCAACTGCCACTTATATGATACTCCTAGGCTCTTCCAAGCCCAAAAGGGCTAGGAGAGGAGCCTACATTCTACTACCAGGCCACCAGGCTGAAGGAAAAAACCAACAGATTCCTTCATCCACACAAACGAGATGGATGGAGGAATACCCCCCTCGCCAGGACATTGTGTTTTGTCAACCACTGATGAAAAAGTTTTCAACATGTCCCTTAAACAGAAGCCGAATAACAATTGACATCTCTCATCCCATGCAAGAGAGGACGGACAGAGAGGGAAATAGAACTGTCAATGCCAGCTCGGTGCTGCTGTTCCATGAGAGACACGTTCTCTGCTCAGAGCCGTGCTGTCCTGAGAAGGCAGATAGCACTGATGGGATTCACTGATGAGCACTGATAGAAGGCACTAATGGGCACTGATGGAAGGCACTAATGGGCACTGATAGAAGGCACTAATGGGCACTGATAGAAAGCAATGATAGAAGGCACAGATGGGAGGCACTGATGGGCACTGATAGGAAGCACTGATGGGCACTGATAGGAAGCACTAATGGGCAATGATAGGAGGCACTGATGGGCACTGATAGAAGGCACTGATGGGCACTGATAGAAGGCACTAATGGGCAATGATAGAAGGCACTGATGGGCACTGATAGAAGGCACTGATGGGCACTGATAGAAGGCACTGATGGGCAATGATAGAAGGCACTAATGGGCAATGATAGAAGGCACTGATGGGCACTGATGGGCAATGATAGAAGGCACTGATAAACACTGATATGAGGCACTGATGGGAGGCACTGATGAACACTGACAGGAGGCACTGATGGGCACTGATAGAAGGCACTGATAGGAGGAATTTATGGGCACTGATAGGAGGCACTGATGAGCACTGATAGGAGGCACCGATGGGCACTGATAAGAGGCATTGATGGGCACTGTTAGGAGGCCTTGATGGGCCCTGATAGGAGGCACTAATGGGCACAGATAATCCACATTGATAGGAGGCACTAATGTGCACTGATAGGCTGCATTGATGGGCACTGATGTGCAGTAAGGAACACTGATAGGCAGAACTCAGGCAGTATTGATGGGCACTGATGGGCAGCATTGAAGAGTACTGATAGGTGGAACTGATGGATGGTGTTAGGCGTAATTAATGAGCACTGATAGGTAACACTTGTAGGCAAAATTTATGGGCACTGATAGGCGGCATTGAGCACTGATAAGCAGCATTGGTGGGCACTAGTAGGTGGCATTGATTAGCACTGATAGATGGCACTAATAGATGGCACTGATGATTGGGGCACTGATGATTGAGGCACTGATTATCAGTGTAAACAATTTACTGACATTCTTGACAGTTAACGGCAGTCCTTTCCTAACACAGACACAGAGTGGGAGGAAAGGGCTGCAGATACCTGGCAAGTCTGTTTACATGTGATCAGCTGATCACATGGTAAAGGGCTGCTGTGATTGCGCTGGATGCATGTCCCAGGGGGCATGTGGGATGAACGGTTTTGGGAGGATGTTCATGGACTCCCTCCCAAAATTGGAAGCCCAAGGGCTCGGATGGAAGGGGGGCAGGGGGGCCCATTATGGTTTCTTGCACCGGGGGGCCTGAAGGTTCTAGTTACGCCTCTGGTGGTTGGTATACGTTCAATGCACGATCCATCATCCTTAATGAGAAAAACCTAAACGGACATCTGTACATACATTATGCTTGATTCTTCCCAAGCATTTCTGTGTCCTGCCAACAAACAAAGAGACTTTGAGTCATTTTCCGAATCCTTGAAGAAAAGGCATTTTTATAAGCATGCCTTATGATTATTAGAGAGAAGCATTAAAGTTAATATTTTTTATTGCAGAATAATGATAACCATATATATAGTTTATCTTTAAAATCTTTAGCTATCATTTCATTTATTTAAAAAACTGACATCATTAACAGAATAGCAAAGGTCATCTAGACAGTGAAGCTCAGAGCAGCTGTATGAGTATGTAAGTAGGCCAAAACATTAGTACAGATGTTTACTGCAGAGTCAGCACGTTTACTGCCGGCTCTAACATCCGACAGCTGCAAAGGGTTTGGAGATCCTCAGCACCGACCCCATTATTTCAAAATTAATTTGCATACCCCAAAACTGCATTGTCCATGTACAAAAACTGTAATATATTGCAGATTTTTTGCTAATTCTGCAATACATTTTCTGGCCATTCCTTATAACAATACAGCATATGGATTAATATTTATTTCTTTTTTTTTTTTTTTTTTTACATTGCTAACCGATTCTACAGTGTTTTACGGAACACATACATCTTTAACATCAGTCTTTACCCCAGATAAACTTCTACTGCACTCATACCATTACACACTCTAGGGCTAATCATTACCTGTTCCTCTACCACCTGCACCACTAAACACTGCTGTGTTAAAGATCTAAGCTTGCTGAGTACACTTCTGGGTGCGTGTACTATGGCCATAGATAATTAATATATTGCACCAAATATATCCAGCTTGAAATCACATTCATGTCCATCTGTACATTAGACATGGGAGCCGTCAAAAAATTTGCTTTGTTTCGTTCCGTTCCGTTTAGTAAAAAAAAAAAAAACGTAAATTTAATTCGGATTCGTACAAAATACGAATTTCGTACGAATCGTTAATTTGGATAACGAACATCGACACTCTACGAATAATAACGAATTATCCGAAAACGTATTAACGTTACATAACACAAGTCTATTGTCTATTGTTCACCAATCACTCAGAGGAAGTACGAATACGTATTTCGTACTTCCTCTGAGTGATTGGTAGACAATAGACTTGTATTATGTAACGTTAATACGTTTTCGGATAAGTCGTTATTATTCGTAGAGTGTCGATATTCGTTATACTGAATCTCGAATTCATTCGAATCATTCGTTCTATCCGCTATAATTTCTTTCCTATTAGTTGAAATTAGTTATTTGGTAGTTTGGATTCGGATAATTTGGATCCGAAATTCGTAAATGAAATTTCGTATTTCGTACAGAATTCGTAAAAATTCGTAATTCGGATTCGTACGAATGTACGAATTTCGAAAAATTCGTACGAATTTCCGATTCGTACGAAACTAATCGCACATGTCTACTGTACATACAAATGAAAAAAAAAAGGCTTATAAGACAGAAAAATATATGTGCATATGTATAACAAAACCATTGTTGATGAAGCCAGCTGGATAGGCATAAGATATATTTTATCCAAAAGAATTATAAAAGTTATTACAATCACACCGTGCAGATTGTGTATTTACAGCTCATATCAACAAGGAAGATTATCCTAAATTCAACATATGCAATAGATTGCAGGTAATAGAAATAGCATCCAGGCATACACATTGAGAATAGCAATACCTTTAGCTTTCAGTTTCTCAAGCCAGGCTGTATAATGTAGTATATAGCAGCATTTTGTGGCATAATGGCAAATAATAATAATAATGTAGGCAACCATAGACTCAGGCAAATGCTTGAAGATTTAATTATTTCCAGAAGGATTGTACAATATATGCACTTTCACTGGGTGAATTGTTATGCAAATATTTTTATAATAACACCCTTAATGTACTGTTTGGAAGCTGACTTCTCCACATACAGTATCTCACAAAAGTGAGTACACCCCTCACATTTTTGCAAATATTTTATTATTTCTTTTTATGTGACAACACTGAATAAATGAAACTTTGCTACAATGTAAAATAGTGAGTGTATTTGCTGTCCCCTCAAAAAACTCAACACACAGAATTAATGTCGATGGCAAAAAATGTGAGTACACCCCTTAGTGAAAATGCCAAAATTGGGCCCAATTAGCAATTTTCCCTCCCTTGCGTGATGTAACTAGTTAGTGGTACAAGGTCTCAGGTGTAAATGGGGAGCAGATGTGTTAAATTTGGTGTTATCACTCCCACTCTCTCATACTGGTCACTCATGGCAAAGAACTCTCTGAGGATCTGAAAAAAAGAATTGTTGCGCTACATAAAGATGGCCTAGGCTATAAGAAGATTGCCAAGACCCTGAAACTGAGCTGCAGCACGGTGGCCAAGACCATACAGCGGTTTAACAGGACAGGTTTCACGCAGAACAGGCCTCTGCCGTGGTCGACCAAAGAAGTTGAGTGCACGCGCTCAGCGTCATATCCAGAGGTTGTCTTTGGGAAATAGACGTATGAGTGCTCCCAGCATTGCTGCAGAGGTTTAAGGGGTGGGGGGCAGCCTGTCAGACCTCAGACCATACTCTATGGCATCAAATTAGTCTGCATGGTTGTCATTCCAGAAGGAAGCCTTTTATAAAGATGATGCACAAGAAAGCCTGCAAACAGTTTGCTGAAGACAAGCAGACTAAGGACGTGGATTACTGGAACCATGTCCTGTGGTCTGATGAGACCAAGATAAACTTATTTGGTTCAGATGGTCTCAAGCGTGTGTCGTGGCAGCCAGGTGAGGATTACAAAGACAAGTGTGTCCTGCCTACAGTCAAGCATGGTGGTGGGAGTGTCATGGTCTGGGGCTGCACGAGTGCTGCCAGCAGTGGGGAGCTACAGTTCATTGAGGGAACCATGAATGCCAACATGTACTGTGAGATACTAAAGCAGAGCATGATCCCCTCCCTTCGGAGACTGGGCCGCAGGGCAGTATTCCAACATGATAACGCCCCCAAACACACCTCCAAGACGACCACTGCCTTGCTAAAGAAGCTGAGGGTAAAGGTGATAGACTGGCCAAGAATGTCTCCAGACCTAAACCCTATTGAGCATCTGTGGGTGCATCCTCAAATGGAAGGTGGAGGAGCGCAATGTCTCTAACATCCACCAGCTCTGCAATGTCATCATGGAGAAGTGGAAGAGGACTCCAGTGGCAACCTCTGAAGCTCTGGTAAACTCCATGTCCAAGAGTGTTAAGGCAGTGCTGGAAAATAGTGGTGGCCAAACAAAATATTGACACTAAGTATTTTTACTTAGGAGTGTACTGACTTTAGTTACCAGCAGTTTAGACATTAATGTGAGGGGAAAGTAAATTTACACTGTTATACAAGTGTACACTCACTACTTTACATTGTAGCAAAGTGTTGTCACATGAAAAGATATAAAACAAATATTTACAAAAATGTAAGGGATGTACTCACTTTTAGACATAGATATATATCAAGTCTTGCTATATATGTGTGGAGGAGTCAGTATCCAGGATATTTTCCCAAAAATCCTGTCGAACTGCTTGTACATTCATTCTGTGTGAATGCTTACAAAATCAAATGTTACAAGGCTAATTTGTCTCAAGGTTGGATGTTCTTCATTCATAAGAATAGCATGAATCATGAAAATACCTCACTGTGGCCACTAGATGGAGCTGCAGATCATAATAAATAAATATGTATTTCCTTTGATCATCGGCTTTTACTAGTGGCCTTAATACAACATACTGTACGTTTTTTTCCTTATTCATGCTATTACGAATAAAGAACATCCAACTTGGAGAGAAAATAGTCTAGCGGCATTCAAATTTGCCAGAATTCACACAGAGTGAATGTACATATACTGCAGATTTTTATAAATACCCTTCTATGTGTTAACCCTTATGCTTCCATTTTGCACATACAGGATGTATTTTATCTCTAAGTATTTGCATGTGTCTGTAGCTGGTTACAGCTCTTTTATTAGCCATTTGGCAATATCCCAGAGAATACTGATGTGTATTTTATCATACAGCCTGGCTTGGGAAACTGAAAGCTATAGGTGTTGTTATTCTCAATGTTTATGCCTGGATGCTATTTCTATTACCTGCAATCTATTACATATGTTGGATTTGAGATAATCTTCCTTGTTGATATAAGCCATTAATACAGAGTCGGCAAAGTGTGATTGTAATAACTTGACTCTAATAATATGACTGTTGGATACAATATATCTTATGCCTATCCAGCTGGCTTTATCAACAACAGTTTTGTTATACATATGTACATATATTTTTCTGTGACCATTATCTATGACCATAGTTGATGAACTTTCACCAACTTCAGCACTATGATTTTTCAAGGTTTTTTCATGACTGTTGTATTTTAATAGCTTAGAAAATTAAACAAATTATCCTGTTTTTTTTGTTTTTTTTTATCCACATCTAAGATTAAGGCCTCATGCACACTGGACATTTTTTGATGCTGCTTCTGGGGGCAGGCGATTCAGTTCGCATTTGCAGCGCTATACAAGTCATTCAATCATTCATTCAGTAAGAGGGGCTTTTAGAGCCAGGAAACAACCCCACTGCCAATGCATCCAGGAGCAGCAGAGTTTTGGCAGAAAAAAAATGCTTGACTCTTGTAAACGCATATAAACGCGTGTTAACACTAGCTGTGTTTAGGGCTTGAGCGTCAATTCATTTCAATGGCCAGAATAAATTATTATTCTGGGCAATGAAATGAATGAAAATGAAGGAAAATTTCTACATCCTTCCAGATTTTAGTATTACTTCATATACACTATCTATCATATTGCAGTACTTTGACATGTGTGTGAAACCTGCCATCTCAGTTGGTAGTCAGCACTGCCTCTGAAATATATGGAAAAATTTGAATTATAGAATAGAGCTTACATTTCATTATCTCCCATCTGCATTGCTCTATTTGATTGCTCTGTCTTCTCTCAGGGCTCACCCTTCTGCAGATGGTGAGATATCACTCTGATGAGGTTACAATATCTTATCAAGTCTAAGTTGTTATGTGTAATGCACTCTTATTAACTGCCATTGGTGATGTGTTACATGGACAGGAAATGAGTGGATATCTCCCCAAGAGGGTCAGACTCAAAATAGAGGTTCAAACCCATCCACATTGTATTCAAACCTAAAAAAAGCAGCAAGAGATCTGTCTCTGCCAAATCCTTTATGTAATCTTTTTTCCTGATTTGTCAACACGTGGATTTAGCACAATCTTATTGAAAGTTATAGCAATTTGAAAAATAGCTTTAATAACAAGCATTTCTGATTCTCAAAAGTCACTGTTTCATCTGTGATATGAACTAAACAGCATTTCAATCTGCAACTTTGCATACTGCTTTTGGGTCAAGTATGGCTACCCTTTTGCTGCTCATATACAGAGTGTAACTTTTGAACTTTCCATTTATTTTCAAACGCGATTTCCATCTGCCACACACTATTTCAAACATTTTCCAGTTTTAAGTGACCAAATGATCAAACTGGTATGGAAATTGATTGAAAATGCCTTTTGATTTGCCCAGTAGTGATATGAACTGATTGTTGATTTGGGGAGCATATTGCTGGGAGTAAAGATTAATAAAAAGCCCCAAACTGCTAAGCATATGGTCATTCAGTAAACTTTTTGAACGTAAGACTTACTATGTCTATACATTATAAAGGAACCACAAAGCGTGCAAAATCTTGATAAACGAAGGCCTCGTTCACACCATGTGCAGAGACGTCAGTTTTTCTGCATGTGTTCTGCAAGGGCTCAAAGAAAACATTGGTTCTCTATGTGCCCTATTCAGACCAAAACACTGGTATCCTGTCCGGATTTTTTTTTGTGCAGGAATCTACAACAGGTATGCAGTTTTCTGCACAGAAAAATAAAACTGAAATGACATCAACATTGTGATAAACAGAGCACATAACTGATGCGCATGAAAACTGATGTCAACGTGCATAAAAACTCACTGAAACGCACATGTAAACTGATGTAAAACTCATGTCTCTGCAAGTGAAATCTGCACGGTTTTCCCATCGGTTTACATGCACATATGGTGTGAATGAGCCCTTAGGACCCGTATACACAACAAAAATATCGGACAAATGATCGTCCATTTTTTTTGTTTTGCATGCTAGTCTCATACCGGAAACAAAGAGGTTACTCAACTTCAAAAAATTCTCGTATGACAGAATTTAACTTCAAAAGTAATGTATTGTATTGTATAGTAATGTATTATTTTGTTTCCAGACATTTCTTTGGACGAAAAATATACTGGTTAAATGAAAATCGTATGATCTGATATCGTACGAGAAAAATTTTCATGTTTGTCCCTTCGGATAATTTCAGATGGACCGTCATGATCGGCTCTCGAAAGCTGTGTATGGACGATCAGATTATCGTACCATTTCAAAGGTTTTTTTTGTCCGATTTTCTGATCGTGTATACTAGGCTTTAGACCTGTGCAAAAAAAAAAAAAAAAAAATGTCAGTTTTATTTTGTAGAAAGGGAGCACTGCTGATGTAAGTGTTTGAGTTGTTAGAATTTCTCCAAAACAGCTCATCCAATTCTGTTTATAATTCTCCAACTGCCATTTTGCAGAACAGTACACTGTTTGAATGCAAATTCTCATTACGGAATTGTTCAGTTTGGTAAATTAGATGCAATGCAAGCCACTAAATTTAATTGTGAGTAAATGTTTCTTGTGTTCTATCCACACAGGCATAATGGATCAGTGAAGATTTTATTCAGTGACATGGAGCCAGAAGAACCCGAGATGCAAGAGTTTTTCCTATAACCCTGTCTTCTAACAAATGTCCTGAGATCACACCTTTCAATCCTCGGCTCCCATGAGGCCTTATGATATCTTTTTACACTTAGTGTTGGTGTGTTTGTTTGGTGTGGATACTTCATTTCTCAGACGTCGACTTTTTGTCTTTGTGATGACAAGCCTTTTTTATACTGCACTGCATGGACAGTGATTTGATATATATCTGACTCTAGTTCCTGTTCATAAAGAAAATATTTTGTTTTTTGTTTTTGTTGCCTTAGTTTCCTCTTCAGTTATTGTACACTGTATTTATTATTGACAAGTTTCATCCCATTGCTTATGTCACAAAAGAACCAGTTCTCCGTTTAAATAATTCCTGACATTTTTAGGGGTTCATTGACGTTTTCTTACATTGTCTTTAAAATGTCACTTCGCGTTTTGAGTAAATCAGATTCTTGGAATCACAACTGGTATATAAATAAATGTACACATTTACCTTTTCTGGAGTCATTTGTCATGCTGTAATCCATATTTCTGTAAAACAAATGTTTAAAACAATATTTAGAACTGCAATGGAAACTGTACTGAGCAGAACTGCCTGAATTCTTAATAGAGAACCCCCTCCCCCACATACACTAGTTATGAAAATTATAAAAAGACCATAGGAGAAGGGTGTTATACTGTTTTTCTAAAAAATATATAGAAATAATATTTGCCAAATCCTTGTATTAAAATTTAGCAGAGCTAGGGATTTTTGTAAAAGAAACTGTAAAACCAGGTTGTACTTTTTTTGAGCTTCATGACTAAAAATGAGCAAGTAATCAAACATTCCCTGGTCTAATAATCAGTTTGTTCTATGCCTTCTAAATAATGCAAAAGAAAAAAAAAACAACCTACCTTTGCATTAGTGAACTGGTAAATGTTTTTGCCATTCACCCAACGCAAGTAAATTGCACCAAAAAAATACTTTTAAAAAATAAAAGTATAAGAATAATCCACATAGAGAACAGGTAAATTACACATAAACCACTTTGATGCCTACATGTTCTCCTGGGATATTGAATATATGGACTTCAAAATTTGGCTGGTGTTTGCAGGTGGGCATCCCATTGGTTTATAGTTCCTTTGCTGAAGTGTTCAAACTTCAAACTATTAAGGGTACAGCAAGTGTAACAGGTTGGTATCAGGAATCATGTTGTTTTTCTAAATGCCATTAAAAAACTTAAATAAAATAAAAAAAACAAAGGAAGTCTAGGGGATTGGTGTCTGCTACAAATCATCCTATCTTAGTGGAATCTTGAACTCAATTCAGTCATCTCATGGCTCATTCTGAAATAGTTTTATTGTGTAATGTCACCCTTGAAAAAACATGTGGGGGAATTGCTAAACAGGCAGCAGGATGAGACTGGTGACAACTTATCTTTACATTATCCCTCTAGAGCTGCCCGGAGCCCTCTCCAAGTTATGCGGATGGGCACTTTCAGAGTGTCACTATTTCCATGAGCATATGCACGGGCCACAAATAATAATTCTGAGCTTGCTGACAGGTCTCTCAGTCTCTGAAATGGGGCAGAGATATAAATGAAATATTAGTAATAACATGAGGTAGAGCAATGGCAGAGGTTGCTCCAGGTAGTGATGGAGGGGCAAATGTAGAGGTAGTTGGCATTAGCTGTTAGCTGTCTCCTACAGGCTGCTGCATGCACCAACAACCACCATACAGTGTTTGGCAAGAATTACCTGGACATCAGCCCATAAATTGTTTGAATTAAATTTTTTTTAGTTTTGGATAGAGTAGGAAATGGTTAAATGTCATAAGTCTTTTTTTTATTTTTGTATTATTGTATGTTTTGCTGTCTGTGTCCAACTGCAGAAATTTCATTTTACTCACAGTCTCAGTGATACAACAGGAAGCGAGAGTTGTTTAGTGACTGTAAAATTTGGATTTTCTGTCACTTTCTGTCCTGCTGACTATGTTCAACGGTAAATCATATCAATGAAATTATATCAGCAATAAAAAAACCTCCCAAAAAAGTTTTAGTTTTAAATACAATAAAACCCCACCAGCTCTGAATAAAGAGTAAAATTTGTGCCATTATGAAAAAAAATGGAGCAGATATGCAGTAAAATGTAATGTTTAAAAAAAAATAGCTAATGGTAATTACGCACTGGACGCAAGTTCATACACTACATGGCTTGCCTTATTAAATAGGCCCAGTATGTCTAAACTGAGCCTGATTTCGATCAAACATTTTCTTTTCTTTTAAAGACAGCAGGTGATTCGTAGGTAGATGCCACAAAATGAGTCTTTAGAAGGTATAATAACATGCAAAAATGTTGGCATTACTAAATGGCACAGTACTGCCCAATTGATTACTAGTGTTGCCAGTTGCTGACATGTCTTAAGTTGACGAAGAGTAAATTTAGGTTTATTCAGCAAGACTAACAGCAGTGATGACAGGCAAGGGCAAAGGGCAAAAAGAAGGATGATAGACAGTCAACATTTACATTTGACTTTTTCTAGTAAACTGAGGCCTGATCGGTTACTGCAATGTATACATAGTTATGGCTCTTTGCACCGTCTTGTTGAAAATGTCTGTCTGCTTCATTTTCCCAGAATCACTTTATGAAGTTTTTAATGCTATGAAACTCAGCTGTCTTCTTCTGTATATTTCTACAGCCTGGTAATGTCCTACAGAAAAAGCATGACAAATATATTTAACTAAAACAAATGATAGTAATCCTGAACTTAAAGAGGAGCTCCAGGCTCCATCAGAAAAAAATAAGTCAGCAGCTACAAATACTGTAGCTGTTGACTTTTAATATTAGGATACTTACCTGTCCAGGAAGCCAGCGGTTTTCAGTCAGCTATCAGGTGCTGCCACCACCATCTCCACTAAGGGAAACTGGCATAGGTTATGCCACGGATTGAACGTAAAGAAAATCGCTTGATTTCCCCATCAACACAGTCAGTGTTGATGGGGGATGTACCTCAAGCTGCGCTATTGTGTTCTGACAGCAGGATCCCACAAGAAAAACCCAGCAGGCTAGTTGTAACTTCAGTACAACCAGCCTGCCCATAGATAAATCGAAATGCAGATGGTTCCTGCTGAATCAGCCGAATTTCAATCTGTCTATGGCAACCTTACAGTAGCATTACAGGCTAAAATAAACAAAGTTCAAAGCCTTGCCTCCACACTGCTAATGCATACCGTTTACAAAAAATTACCGCCACTTTTTTGGAGCAGTCACATGATCAGACAGCTCCGCCTGCTATGTGTCAGTGAGAGGCTTGCTGCTGCTGGTTGGAGGGAACTCTCTCCTCCTCAACATTAGATAGCATACTGGAAACTTCACGCCTTTCACTGATACACTCCATACCCAGTGCATACTTACTTCTCCATGGAGACAGTGGCATCCTGCAGTGTTCTTATAACCTTGATGCAGAAATCGCCTCAGGAACTCACCGCACCTGTAAAGCAACTCCCCATAGACTTGAATGGAACCATAGTCTTTGGGCGGCCATACATGGAAATTTAGCCCATTCAGCATGGACCGTCCAAACTTTGATCTTTGTATGGGTCGATCTATGTTGGTTTTTCCCAATGAGCATTGTGTTCTCCCCACCATCATAACACAAAAGCACAGTGGGAGGTTCCTTCATCCACATCGAGTGTGTGAATAGGGGAATCAGTTCTTTTGTTTTTTAAACCCACTGGTTAAACAAAAAAAATTATTATTGTATGTTCAGCATCTTTGCTGGAAGCGTATACATGTCTATAAAGTATGCACTTGGGGAGGAAGTTGGATAATGTTAGATAAAGTTTTATAAGGTTAGATAAGCTAACAGGCTAGGAAGAAGCAGGAGTTTTTTTAGCAAATGTGTAGCTGTACTTTAAGGCTTTTTAGTATAGCTCTTGTGCTACTAAATTTATAAACCTGCTATGTGCAGTGCCCATGCAGAACTGATAGCTGCTCAATAAGAGGACAACCTAGGGTCAGTTGTCTTCAAGTAGCTGTATTTTGAGAGCCTCGCTTAGAGTTTTGCCAAAGGACCATACATTGCAAAAATATATATTTTTAAAGAAAATAAATAAGACTAGAAAGAATGCAATTATAATGGACATGATGCTCAGTAATATATTCTGAAGCAGTACTAATAATTACTAAGACGACAATAACCATATATTAATCTAAAAATATATATCTTAATTTTGGGTAAAATGGGGTAAATTGCAATTTTTTGTAATGTTGTGACTGTCTATGTGGATTCCCCATATATTTCTATGGAGAATACAGTAGTGGGCAAGTAACATGTTTCTTATTTTAATAAGTTACATGGAGTAATAATAATTCTCATTGTGAGGCTCTAAAACAAGCTCTAAAAACAATGCTCAGTCAAAAAATCACTTCTTTTACTTTTTTATCACCAAAGTGGGAAGTGTAGAAGCTGGTGGGCAAAGAAAAGTTAAAATCAAAGACAACTTTTACTTTTTTCTACACCAGATTATATGGTCAGGCCAAGAAGACCACAAGGATGACATGCAGCCTGTGATTTCCAGCTGGTCATCACAGACCAAAAGTAGCCAGTGTTATTGAATAATTTCCTTAAATAGAGAAGTGAACCTGGGTGGGGAGGTTTTGTCCAAGGTTCTATTTTTTTTTTGACTAATAAAAAGGCATCAATGGATCAGCATCCATCAAACACTGATTAGTCGGTGTGCACCCCCATGCTTTTATACTGACCAGTGTCCAACGGGGAGAGAGGGTTGGCCCAGAATGCATGTTTTCCCCTTACCTTTGGGATCTTGGGGTGCTTTGAAAGAAATCTGTGCATGCTAAATGGCCCTAAGGCAACTTTATAAGGTAAGGTGAACCCACAGCTCTTGTTCATGGTAGTCTGTGCAGTGGTCATAATGATCGCTGGATTTTTTTACCCCTCATTTTTCTGTTTACAGAAGACAGATTAAAATAGATTTAATCACTCAAAGCACTAGGCACTGGCCAGTTTTCAATGTTTAACTGACAACAGACATTAAAGTGATACTAAACACACACTGTTTCCTGGATGATGCCATTATAGTTTTAATTGAATAAAAACAGAAAAAAAACATCTTAGTACCTTTTCCCAATCAATATACAACTGTCACATGACCCAACTCTTTCCCAGCCTGTCTTCAGGGAAACATAAGCAGGAGGAGCTTCTAGTCCTCTGCTACTTGTCACATGTTAACATTTTTAAAAAGAGTAGCCTTTGGAATACAGAGCAAAAATAAATAGTTAATATCAATAAACTGTTTTGAATTGGCATACAAATATATTTTTGAAATCAAATCTTTATTATTTTGTGGAAATACCATGGTGTGGGCAGATTTCAGGTTGTGTCACGCCCCTCCAGTGAACAGTGTCTTAGAAAAAGATTGATTCCTAAATTAAACAAGTAATATCCTGTCCCCATTATGTTTAGTTGGTTGGTGGGTTGTTATTTGCCACTGTGTATACGCCCACAGGTGTGACTCTATAGTCACATGGGCTGCTCAGATGTGATAGGAAGGAAATAGCAGCATAGAAACTCACTGAAAACTGAGCATGTGCAGAGTTGCCACTACAGCTGCAAAATCCCTAGCTGAATTGGGGACATGGACAGAAGGTGGAGATAGAGAGCAGTAGGATCAACCAGTTTTTTTGCAGAATACAGAAAATGTTGTGAGTGAGTGAGTGAGTGTATTGGTTTTGGGTCAATTTTATTTTAGCTACATTTTTAAACTTTTTTTTTCTTCTTTTGCTATTTATATTAAGTCTTTGTTTTACAAAAAAAAATGTACATTTATTTATTTAACCACTTCCCACCCGGCCAATGTAGATATACGGCCGGGTGGGAGCCGTCTACTTCTGATAGGACGTTCAGAAACGTCCTTCAGAAGTAGAGGGATCGCGCGCGCGCGTGCCCGCGCAGCGGCGCGATCCCGATGCGGCCGTGTCACCCGGACACGGCGCATCTCGAATCGGCAGGAGGGCACGGTGATTGGCCCTCCTGATCACATGACGGCCGTGACGAATCACGGCTGTCATGTGATGTAAACAAACAGCCGGTTGCTAGGCAATCGGCCCTCCTCTCCTCACACGGAAGTCGTCGGTGAGGAGAGGAGAGCGGATCGCTGCAGCCGGCTGGTGATCAGTGAGTATGAGATGTTTTTTTACTCACTGATCACCAGTCTAGGGTCCCCCATAGTAAAACACACGTCCCCACAGTAAAACACACATGTCCCCACAGTAAAACACACATGTCCCCATAGTAAAACACACATGTCCCCAAAACACACATGTCCCCAAAACACACATGTCCCTAAATAATAAAAACACCTGTCCCTCACATATGTCCCACTAAAATCACATGTGCCAATGATTATCTGCACACATATGTCCGTGATCACCTGCACACCCCTTTTACATGATCATTTGCGTACATATGTCCGTGATCACGCGAACCAATTATTATACACTTAACGGAATTTTTTTTACAAAAAACATGTAGCAGAATACATTTTGGCTTAAATTTATGACAAAATTTGATTTTATTGGATTTCTTTTAAAAAAGAAAGGAGAAAATATTGTTTTTTTTCAAAATTTCCGCTATGTTTTCGCTTATATCACAAAAAATAAAAAACGGAGTCGCGAATAAATACCACCAAACTAAAGCTCTATTTGTGCGAACAAAATGATAAAAAATTCATTTGGTTACAGCATTGCATGACCGCGCAATTGTCACTGAAAGTGCGCGAGCGCTGAAAGCTGAAAATTGGTCTGGGCAGGAAGGGTGTTTAAGTGCACAGTAGGCAAGTGGTTAAGCTCTGACAATAAGGAAAAAACTAAATATGTATAAAACCAATAAACAGTCTCTTTTACAGTGTCCAAAAGTCTCCCCTTCATGTTTCCTATACAGTATGGCATACAAGGAAAAAATTGAAATGCTTCCTATTGGAAATAAGAAATGTTCTCTCTTCAGACACTTGTATGCTTGATGTAATACGATTTCCAGAAATTGTAACCTGCTTTAAAACAATGAATCCTATAATAATTGAAAGAACATTCATTCTCATTTCCCACAATTCTGCAAAGCCTGCAATGCCTGTCTGCAAAATTCAAAACTTGCAATTCCTTGTCTTTGCATATTTGCTTGCATATATATCCTGAAAGTTTTAATTATAAGGTAGAACATTTTTTGCAGTATGTTTTTGGCAACAGATAAAAATTGTGAGCATTCTGAATCTGCCCTGTTCCCCCATGTTAGACTAGGAATACATATATGACACAATTGCATGGAGATTCCCAACTTTCCATATGGGTAATTTATAGCATACTACGGAAACGGCATGGGAATTATTTCTACAACCTGATATGCTTTACAGCTTTCAATCTGGTAGTGTTTTGTAATTCTGGTTCCCAGTTTTAAATTATAACTGAAAAGCTAACATTTCACATTTAAAGTGCTGGCACAAAACAAAATATATAGTTGAAATTTAAAAATTTACATTTTTAGACGGCTTTGTAATTCAGACAGCACAGCTTGTTCCTGATCATTAAATTTTCTTTAATGCAGTCAAACTGCACTTTGTCAGGATTGCGATTGGATAGTGAAGGAGCAGCAGCTCAATGATAGGTCTGTTGCTTTGCTCTGCACTGTGGCATGCATTAAATCCTAATTAGCTTATAGCAACCCCCCCCCCCTTCTCAGGTACTATTTAACCACTTCAGCCCCGGACCAATTGTCAGCTTAAGGACCAGAGGTCTTTTTTTCAATTTCGCACTGCACTACTTTAACTGGTAATTGTGCGGTCATGCAATTTTGTAACGAAACGAAATTTGCGTCCTTTTCTTCCCACAAATAGAGCTTTCTTTTGATGGTATTTGATTGCCTCTGTGATTTTTATTTTTTGCGATATAAACGGAAAAAGAGCGAAAATTTTGAAAAAAAAAAAGATTTTCTACTTTTTGTTATAAAAAAAAATCTAATAAACTCAATTTTAGTCAAACATTTGGGCCAAAATGTATTCAGCCACATGTCTTTAGTAAAAAAAATGCCAATAAGCGTATATTTATTGGTTTGCGCAAAAGTTATAGCGTCTACAAACTAGAGTACATTTTCTGGAATTTACACCGCTTTTAATTTATGACTGCCTATTTCATTTCTTGAGGTGCTAAAATGGCAGAGAAGTACAAAACCCCCAAATGACCCCATTTTGGAAAGTAGACACCCCAAGCTATTTGCTGAGAGGCATGTTGAGCCCATTGAATATTTTTTTTTTTAGTCCCAAGTGATTGAATAAAGACAAAAATAAAAAATAATTTTTTTTTTTCTTCAAAAAGTTGTCACTAAATGATATATTGCTCACACATGCCATAGTTATATGTGGAATTGCACCCCAAAATACATTTTGCTGCTTCTCCTGAGTATGGGGATACCACATGTGTGGGACTTTTTGGGAGCCTAGCCGCGTACGGGGCCCCGAAACCCAAGCACCGCCTTCAGGATTTCTAAGGGTGCAAATTTTTGATTTCACTCCTCACTACCTATCACAGTTTCGAAGGCCATAAAATGCCAAAATAGCACAAAACCCCCCCAAATGACCCCATTTTGGAAAGTAGACACCCCAAGCTATTTGTTGAGAGGCATGGTGAGTATTTTACAGCTCTCATTTGTTTTTGAAAATGAAGAAAGTAAAGAAAAAAAATTTTTTTTTTTCTTTTTTCAATTTTCAAAACTTTGTGACAAAAAGCGACATCTGCAAAATACTCACAATACCTCTCAGCAAATAGCTTGGGGTGTCTACTTTCCAAAATGGGGTCATTTTGGGGGGTTTTATGCCATCTGGGCATTCCATGGCCTCCGAAACTGTGATTGGCAGTGAGAAGTGAAATAAAAAAATTACTCCCTTAGAAAGCCTGAAGGCGGTGCTTGGTTTTTGGGGTTCCGTACGCAGCTAGGCTCCCAAAAAGTCCCACACATGTGGTATCCCCGTACTCAGGAGAAGCAACAGAATGTATTTTGGGGGTGTATTTCCACATATGCCCATGACATGTTTGAGCAATATATCATTTAGTGACAACTTTTTGTAAAAAAAATATATATATATTTTTTTTTTTTCATTATTCAATCTCTTGGGACAAAAAAAAAAAAATATTTAATGGGCTCAACATTGCTCTCAGCAAATAGCTTGGGGTGTCTACTTTCCAAAATGGGGTCATTTGGGGGGGGTTTGAACTGTCCTGGCATTTTATGCACAACATTTAGAAGCCTATGTCACACGTCACCCACTCTTCTAACCACTTGAAGACAAAGCCCTTTCTGACACTTTTTGTTTACATGAAAACATATTTTTTTTTTGCAAGAAAATTACGTTGAACCCCCAAACACTATATATATTGTTAAAGCAAAGGCCCTACAGATTAAAATGGTGGGTGTTGCATTTTTTTTTTCCACACAGTATTTGCGCAGCGATTTTTCAAACGCATTTTTTGTGGAAAAAATACACTTTTTTTTATTTTAATGCACTAAAACACACTATATTGCTCAAATTTTTGATGAAATAAAAAATATGATCTTAGGCCGAGTACATGGATACCAAACACGACATGCTTTAAAATTGCGCACAAACACGCAGTGGCGACAAACTACATACATTTTTAAAAGCCTTTAAAAGCCTTTACATGATACCACATTAGATTCACGGAGGAGGTCTACTGCTAAAATTACTGCCCTCGATCTGACCTTCGCGGTGATACCTCACATGCATGCTGCAATTGCTGTTTACATATGACGCCAGACCAACGCTTGTGTACGCCTTTGCGCAAGAGAAGGGGGGGCAGGGGTGCTTTTTTTTTTTTTTTTTTAGTTTTTTTTTTATTTATTTAGCTTTTTTATTCTATTTTTAAACTGTTCCTTCCATTTTTTTTTTTGTTATGATTTTTATTGTTATCTCAGGGAATGTAAATATCCCCTATGATAGCAATAGGCAGTGACAGGTACTCTTTTTTTGAAAAAATTGGGGTCTATTAGACCCTAGATCTTTCCTCTGCCCTCAAAGCATCTGACCACACCAAGATTGGTGTGATAAAATGCTTTCCCAATTTCCCAATGGCGCGGTTTATATCCGGGAGGGGGGACATTCCCTCCTACTGCTTGTAAAAGCAGTCTAGAGGCTAATTACCCGCTAGAATTGCTTTTACATGAAAGCCGATCACTGGCTGAAAAGAATGATACCAAGATGATACCTAAACCTGCAGGCATCATTCTGGTATAACCATTCAAAGTCCAGCAACATACTGGACATATATTGTAATCTTTTTTTTTTTCATGCAGCCTCTTGGCTGAACGAAAAAAAGAGATTGATTGGTGGGTATGCCCACCATTAGAATACCTCCCTTCATCCACCCACTTCTAATGATGGGCATACATGCACCATTTATATATGCCGATGCATGGGGGCATCCTCCCGCAAAAGTTATGCCGTGTACACACGGTCGGAATTTCGACCGTATGTACGTGGCATTAGGAGCCAATCGCTCCTCCGCCCCCCCTGCTGCCCCCATGCTTCGGCACATATGCTCTTTTTTTTAACTGTGGTGGTGAAATCACCTCCTACAGCGTTGGAGTCGCGGCTTTATGTATCGTGGGAGCAAACGCTGTTGCTGTCAAGATAAATAAATCCGCGCTGCAACTGAATGGCGCACCTGAAAACAAAAAAATGCTTAACACTAAAACACAGTAAACAAAATTACATACCTGAAAAGCAAGCATGATAAAACATGATAAAACATAATAAAACATTGCAGAATAGAATGGAGTAAAAAAAGAGCAACAATAGAGAGAGAGAGAGAACAATAAAACGACAACTATTTTAGTTTTTTTTATTTTTTTGAGATTCACAGGTAAAAAAGCTCCTGACTGTTAGCGACTGAATCAAAACGCTACCACAAAAAAAAATGTTAGCGATCGCAGGGATCAGGCCTGACTCTGCGAACACTGCAGTTATGTGTGCTTAGTGTTTTGTAAGTGACAGTGATCGATCGATACTGCACTTGGGTGGGCTGGGCTGGGCTGGGCGGAGGGGGAAAACGCAGGTGCTAGCAGGTATCTGGGCTGATCCCGCTAACAATGCGTTTTTTTGGAACCCTAAACTGCTGGGACGCTAGTATAGATCTGATCAGATCAGATATTGATCTGTTCAGATACTATACCACTAAGGGAGGTGTATGCTTTGCGCGTGGGTGTTTGCGGTACTGGCACTAACCTGGGGCGACGCAGACCTTATTTGACCCTAAAACCTAATTGATATCACCCGCCGGGCGATCAGGGGGTTAAACCGTTATTGGGTAATAAATGGCGGGTGCCCTGACAGTATAAAAAACAAGCTAACTAACCAGCGTCACCCGTAACAGTAATACAAAAAAAAAAAAACTGGTTACCTAGCGACACTAATGCAGGGATCAGAAAAACGATCGCTTAGTGACACTGGCAAAAGGGGGTGAAAGGGTTAACTAGGGGCAATCAGGGGGTTAAACCTTTATTAGGTAATATATGGGGGTACCTGACGCTATATAAAAACCTGACGGGGAACCTAAATAACGAAATAACTAACTGGCTAACCAGCGTCACCAGTGACATTTTATACGGTGATCACTGGTGAAAGGGTTAACTCTAGGGGCAATCAGGGGGTTAAAACCTTTATTTAGGTTGTAATATGGGGGTACCTGACCTATAAACCTATTTATGAACCTATATAAACATGGCGGTTAACCTAAAAAAAAAACTGGTTACCTAGCGACACTAATGCAGCGATCAGAAAAACGATCGCTTAGTGACACTGGCAAAAGGGGGTGAAAGGGTTAACTAGGGGCAATCAGGGGGTTAAACCTTTATTAGGTAATATATGGGGGTACCTGACGCTATATAAAAACCTGACGGGGAACCTAAATAACGAAATAACTAACTGGCTAACCAGCGTCACCAGTGACAGTTATACTGTGATCACTGGTGAAAGGGTTAACTCTAGGGGCAATCAGGGGGTTAAAACCTTTATTTAGGTTGTAATATGGGGGTACCTGACCTATAAAACTATTTATGAACCTATATAAAACATGGCGGTTAAAATAAAAAAAAAAATGGTTACCTAGCGACACAATGCAGCGATCAGAAAAACGATCGCTTAGTGACACTGGCAAAAGGGGGTGAAGGGGTTAACTAGGGGCAATCAGGGGGTTAAACCTTTATTAGGGGGGGGTAGGGGGCTACCTAGGACCTAAAACTAACTGCCCTGACAGTTATTACAGTCACACTGACACTAAATGCAGTGATCAGTAAATAAATGATCACTGCAATTAGTGACACTGTGACTGGGGGGGGAGGGGGTGATCTGGGGGGTGATCAGGGGGTGACAGGGGGGTGTTTTGTGTGCCTAACTGTACTGGTGTCAGTGTAGTGTTGTGCACTAACCTTAACATGTTCGCCGCTCGGCGTCTCCGGTCACATAGACCGGCGCACCGAGCGTGACATCACTTCCGCCTTCCTGTCTATACAATAGACAGGAAGGGGAAGCTTTTCATTCGCCAGGAGCGATCGCGAGGGGGTGGCAGAAACCACTGGCCGTCCCCTCGTCCCGGATCGCTCCTGAAGCGATGCCGACCGTCCCCGCCGGCGGAGGGGGGTCCGATCGGACCCCCCAACCGCCTAAAGAATGGCACGTACAGGTACGTGGTTCTGCCTGTACGTGCCATTCTGCCGACGTATATCTACATGGGGCGGTCGGCAAGTGGTTAAAATACATTTAGGTATACAAAACTGGATTAACTGCAATATTACATTCCACCAACAAGTGGTGCTGCTAGTTTGTTAAGTCACATCTCTGCCCCCAGAACACCCAGACTTATGGTAGGAAGAATCCTCAATGTTTTATTAAGATGGGGGATTTCCACTTTCCCTGGTATCCCTTTCAAAAGACTGTGCTGAATCAACAAGCAAATGTTCAACCATCTTCCATATAAAACAATAGCAATAGACAACATTCAGGTCAGTTTATCAATCCGCAGTGAAATGTGCGTACGAAAAACAGATATTTGTGCAGTTGCATGGGATGATCGCAGCACATAATTTTCTACTGTAAATTAATTATTTTTAGTTTGTGATGTCTCCACATTATGTTTTTGTAAAGAAAAGGTTGTTTTCTTCTGAGCCTTTTACATTTTATAAAATTGTTGATTAAGTAGACTGCTAACTATAGAACATTTTATTAAGATGTTTCTATTGTACAATGGTTGTTCCATAATAGAAGAGCACCAAGTCTTGCTGTAAGAAATATTTTATGAAAAATTAGCACTTTTTTTATCTAGCCTATGTTGGGTTTGACATTGTGAAATTGGTGTTTTTGAAAACTGTACATTTTGGATGCAATAACAATAAAAAAAAAAATAACTTGCCATTCTTGTGTTTCTTTTTACGCTGTAGAGCGTGGGAAAATTGAGCATTTTTTATTGTAACGCCACTTGGATATATGCTGGCCAGGTATTTTGCTCACGAATGATACAGCAGAACAGCTGAACGCATAGGGCCTTAAATGCAAGTCCCCCTTGGTACAGCATTTAGCCTCGTCCAGCAGTAGCCTGCAAATTCAAAGCCTGCAATTCCTTGTTTTTGCATATTTGACTGGCTGCAGACAGTGGGGCTGGACGCTACACCTTTAGCTCCCGGGTGCACGTTGTGCAGTTAGACACCCCCATGTGCAAGGGGCCTAATAGGGCATTTCTATCCTCACATTAATCCTCTCTCCTCTTTTATCAACAACGTCTTGCCAGCTTTACTAAATGCTGTTTAAGCAGGCAGAATGCATGGAGGACTGGGTGGAGACACATAGGGAAGATGTGAAAGCCTGTGACCCCTGAGCAACTCTATCTAGACAGCACAGGTCAAAGAGAATCCTAAGTCCTGCTGCTATGCTTGCATAGAGGCTTGGAAACCTGCTAAACGAAATGTATGCAGGTACTGCCATTATTTTATTGTGTGATTAGATTTTAATAAAACATGATTTTGTAATTTGTGTCTGGAGTTCTTTAGGGACACAGGATTCAGTTAATCAAAGATAATATGGTTATACTGGTGCCTGCAGGAGGACCCGGACACTGAAAGAAAAAAGCCATTAGCCAAACAGGTTTAATCCCTGCCACTCCCACCTTACTTCAGTTTTGTTGAAAAGCAATGATATCAGTATATCACAGACACAGATGGCTGAGACTTGGGCCCATAATGAACTCAAAGAAAGCATTCTATGTTTAGCAAAAATCTTGTTCTCTTTCTCAATCATTAAGGGACACGTGCTACAGTTAATCAGAGATAACTGGGATGCCCAAAAGCAGGCTATCTGTGAGGTGGACAAAAACACAAACAGGCACACATGACCTAAAAACAAGAGAACTGGGGGCAGCCTGCAGGTCAAAGAGCTGCCTGAAGGACCTTATGCCTAAAGCTGGCATCAGTTGAGGCCTAATCATCCATCCAGATGATGGGTAATTCTTCAAACTTCAAGGACGTGAATAAAAGACCAGGTGTCAGCCTTGCAAATAGTTGACTGATGCCAAAAAGCCATAGGCACTCACAGATCTAGCAAAGTAAGAGCAAAGGCTGAAAACCAATCCTTAACACCAGAAACCTGAACGATAATCTGTCTGATCCGCTGAGAAGTGGCGGAGCGAGAAGCTGGTTCCACTTTATAGGGACCATCAGGAATGATAAATAGAGAGCCAGCCTTTCTGAAAGAAAGCAGTGACAGAAAGGTAAATTAGCATAGGCACAAATTACTTCCAGGCAGTAAGAGAAATTTCCTTTTGATGTATTGGAAGGAAAGCCTCATAAACTTAACCTTGTGTAAGACCCGATAGGGTTCTTGGGAGTCACCATGTACAAAAGTCTTGACCAGTGAATAGGAAGCTATCAGATCCAGGCCTGATTGCAGAAAGATTAGGATTCTTCCCACAGAGTATTTCCCAGGGTGAAATCTTTATTTCTAGAACCAGGCGAATTAAGACTTCCATGTGTGATGCAATACTTACTAGCTTTTAACAGTGTGGGAATTAAAATCAGAGCGATCCATATCTCATGGGGTGTCCGTTAGCAGGTTGATCGGGTCGGAATACCAAATCAGCTTCTGGTGCCTCGCTAATGAATGATGTATGCTATGCTATGGCATTGTCTAACTGAATCCTGATCCGCTGACCCTCCAGTCCAGTCAGGGTGTCCAGCATTGCAGGGACAACCAAATTGCTCGGAGTTTCAGAATGTTAATCAGATGACGAGATTCCTCTGGTAACCATGTCCACTGACTCAACAAGATTTTTACCACTCCTATCCAGCCCTTGAGTCTGCCATCCATTGTAAGGTTCAACAAAACATTGAGGAAGGATTTCCCCAACTCCAAAGCTGGATTCCTTATTTACCATATATATACCCAGTCTTCTGCTTCGTCGCTGTTGTCGCCGCCGCGGCCTTCTTCTTCTTCTTTCTTCTCCCGATGTTGACACAATGCTGTCTCCGTTTATAATGGCCGGGACGCGTTGCACGGCCACTTATATAGGGACAAGGGGCGGGGTCACTGGCTGAGGTCACATGGTGACCATGCCCCCTTATGATATCACAGTCCCAGCATCCCCCGGGACTGTGACATCATAAGGGGTGGGGTCACCATGTGACATCAGCCGGTGACCCCACCCCTTGCCCCTATATAAGTGGCTGCGCAACACGTCCCGGCCATTACAAGCGGAGACAGCGTCGTGTCAACATTGGGAGAAGAAATAAAAAGAACAACAGCGATGAAGCAGAAGACCGGGCCAACGCTAGTAAAAGAGCTGCAAGAAGATAGCGGAGGCCCAGCAGAACAAATGAAGAGTGAGACAAGACCCTGAAGTCGGAAGAAGACCCCCGGAGCTGTCTAATAAAGTACTTTAAAAACCTGTGTGGTGTTTTTTTTTCTTGACACTTTTTTCCTCAGGTGAATGGGTAGGGGTACGATGTACCCCATAATCATTCACATAGGGTGGGGGGGGGCGGGATCTGGGGGCCCCCTTATTAAAGGGGGCTCCCGGATTCCGATAAGCCCCCCGCCCGCAGACCCCGACAACCAACGGCTAGGGTTGTCGGGAAGAAGCCCTTGTCCTCAGCAACATGGGGACAAAGTGCTTTGGGGTGTTTGTGCAGCGGACGGCAAGCGGCTAAAGTGGAACTCCACCCAAAAGGGGAAATTCCACCCTTCCTCCTCCTCCCCTCCTCCCCAGCTTCATGGGTGGGGAGCCGGTACCTAGGTTTGACTAGGCCAGCGCTGGATCCGTAGACAGGTGACAGTTTTTGTATCTGCTGACTTAACATTTTTTAAGAAATGGGTCCTCTTTAATAAAAGCAAACACTGTTATATTAATGAACATGTCATACTCACTGTATATATATATATATATATATATATATATATATATATATATATATATATATTTGCAACAAACCAGCAAAGATTAAAACCAAATATACACAGTCTGGTCACCTTCCATCTGCTACAGACCACCCGGAACAGCTCCAGGGGAAGCCTCAGGCACCCACTGAGGCCAACGGATCTACAACCAAAATGGACAAAGAGCTGTGGCCCAACTACAATAAAAGAGTGTATGTTGAAATAAAATATATATATGAACTGTTAGACAGAACAATTTGGTTTGTTGCAGGCTGGTTGGTAAATTGAGCTGGGAATTTTTCTTTGATGTTGATGACCCAACTGCAAAAATACAGCTCTGCTTTAGCTGTATAAACAGAAATATGGGAGCACTCATTACTGACCTGTCAGCCTGATAATATGCAAAGAACTTCTGACCTAAAACAAATGTGAAGGACACAAGATCAGACTTTTCAGACTTGTTATGTTTGCTCCTGGATAGTGACTCATGAAGTAGTGAAGCCTAGATTAAGATGACAGCCCAGATGCCTGCATCTTTTCTGTTTAATACAAGCATACACATACACTTTGCAAAGTATATTTGCATATTCAGTCTTTAGCCTGTATGGAAAACTTATGGCACAAAAATAGTAAAAAAAAAATACTATAATTATGCTCCCCATTTATAGTAGTGGACTGATTAAAGTTTATGTACCCATTAGTTTAAATTCATAGTCATTGTACATATAAATTGTCAAAATGTAAAATAAAAAATATATTTATCGCCATTCTCATAGCAGCCGCAGGAATTTCTTGTCCAGTTCTTGTCCCAACTTCAAAATGCACTCTTTCGCCAAAGGCCAGTCTAGGGGATGTTTCATAGGGATGAAGCAAGTGGTGGGATACTCCAATTAAGAACTACTGTATGTACAGCTGAGGACCTAATCTTCCTGTAGCTTAAGTAGTAGTAAAAGTAGTATTATGAGTAGTAGTAGTAGAGCCATTAGAGTAAAGTCCCTTTAACCAGCACTGGCCAACCCGGAATTCAGGTGGAAACAGTTGATTTTACGTCACTTGATTTTTATTCGCTGTTTTTCACGGAAGATCTCAATAGATCTATTGTGGACCAAAGTCATTTGTATGCTGGCCAATTCATCACCGCTAATCCCCAGTTGACCCTTGCCAGAGATTGGAAACCTATTACAGTTTCCGAATTTTAAACCTTCCTGGGCCTATCCCTCCTCATAGGCATAACTAAAAAGAGTGAGTTGCGGTCATATTTGCCCACTGACCCAATTCACCATATGCTGTGTTCTCTGCATCCATGACCAGGGTTAGATACGAGCAGATCTTGCGGTTTATGCACTTCAACAACAATGAACTCTGTCGTCCTCGGGGTGACCCTGGATTTGATCAGTTCTACAAAATTCAGCCCCTCGTAAACCACTTCAACCAACAGTTTGCAGCCTTGTTTATTCCCGATCAAGTTGTCTGCATTGATAAGTCCCCCGCTTGTCTTTCAAACAGTGTCTTCCTAGCAAGCGTTCCAGATATGGGGTCAAGTTGTATAAGCTCTGTGACAGGGCAACAGGCTATACTTAAAGTTTTATGGTTTACGAGGGAAGAGATAGTCACATGGAGCCGGAGAACTGCCCAGACTACATAGAGAGCGCTGGTAAGGTTGTGTGGGACTTGGTGTCACCCTTATTCGGAAAGGGGTACCACTTGTACGTGGACAATTATTACACAATCGTGCCACTTTTGAGTCACCTTTTAGATTGTGGAATTGGTGCATGTGGCACCGTGCGATCTAATCGCAGGGGCTTACCCCAGCAGCTTGTAGATTCCCATCTTAGGCTGGGGGGAGAGAGCCTTCTTCGAGAAGTAATAATTTTCTTGCAGTGAAGTGGAGGGATTCACAGAATGTTTTTGTTCTGTCCTCCCTTCATGCAGATACGACAGTCCCAATTCCAACGGCGACTGGTGTTGTGGAGAAACCCCTCTGTGTCCATTAATATAACCTTAATATGGGAGGGGTGGACCTCAACGACCAGTTGATGGCGCCGTACTCAATTGCCCGTAGAGCCAGACGCTGGTACAAAAAAGTGTCTGTATACCTCTTTCAATTGACTCTGCTGAACACTTATGTGCTATACAAGGCGTCAGGACAAACTGGATCCTTCCTTAAATTCCAGAAGGAGGTCATCACAGCCCTTCTGTTTCTGGATGGTGCTGTGCCCCAACTTCCCAATGCAAATGCAGTGAGCCGGCTGCATTAAAGGCATTTTCTGTATGTCCTCAGTGGTACCCCTACCCAACGAACCCCCCAAAGAAGATGTTGTGCCTGTAGTAAACGTGGATACAGGCGTGACACTCCCTTTCATTGTCCCTCCTGTCCTAACCAACCTGGCCTCTGCATCAGTGAATGTTTCCAATGCTACCACACACCTATTAGCGTAGGGTACAGCACTGCACAGTCATAGGACACACTTTCACAGGGTCTCCAAAGATGCCATTGCATTTGGAGAGACCCAAACCTGGAACCGTTACAGTTAAAAAAAATGTATATATAACATAAAAAAGCCAAAAATAGTTTTCTCTCTCTGCTCTGACAGAAACAGCGTTTGCTCTCACAATACGTAAATCAGCGACACTAGCGCTGTAGGAGGGGATTTCACCACCACAGTTGAAAAAAAAGAGCATATATGCCGAAGCATGGGGACAGGGATGGAGGGGCAATTTTCCCCTAACATTAGGGGTGGATTGCCCCCATGCTTCCACATATATTTTTTACTCTTTTTTTGGAACAGATTGCAATAAAAAAAAGTTGTTTTATTGAGTTAATGTTTTATTGTTACCATTGTTTGTTTTTCAGGTACGCCATTCAGCTGCAGCACTGATTTAATTATCTTGACAGCAACAGCGTTTGCTCTCATGATACGTAAATCAGTGACTCCAGCTCTGTAGGAGGTAATTTTACCACCACAGTTAAAAAAAAGTGCATGTATGCCCATCATTAGAAGTGGGTGGATGCAGGGTGGTATTCTAATGGTGGGCATACCCAACGATCAATCTCTTTTTTTGTTCAGCCCACAGGTTGCATGAAAAAAAAGAACATTACACTATATGCCCAACAAGGACCAGCAACATACTGGTATGTTGCTGGAGTTTGAGTGGTTATACCAATATGCTGAATGATGAATGATGAATAATATATCTGGTTGGTTGGTGTTCAAATTTGCCGCTACTTAATTATCACACCCCCACTGCGCCAGTTCTTCCAACAAGGTGTAGATATGTACGTGTAAGTGAAACACCACTATATCTATTTAAACTAGTGTAGTGTACCATCTGCCACTTTAAAAAAGTGTCAAATGAGAAAATAGATTAAAATCAAACGTGTAATGTGCTCAAGTGTTTGAAATTATAATCCAGTGGCGCTATAAAATAAAAATAACAAAAAATGTGTGAATCAAATAATGAACATAGTAAACATGATGAGCATGATAAGACTATTCCAATACAAAACACCACGTGAAATAATGTTTAAGGAGAATACACATAAAAGTCCATTGATAACTGTGTTTTGAAAAATAAATTGATCTTCAAAGGAAATAAGTCCACCACATTAAATCCAAAGAAATCTTTTCTATCTTCCACCACACCGACGTGTCTTGTGCTCCCACTCCCAATGAGACCGCACTCACCAGATGGTGTTGCCTCCCACTCTCGTGGTTGGCAAACGATCAATTTTAGGAGGGGTTACACCTGGGTTACTGCAACGATCAATTCCAACTCTACCTCTCCATATGTGAAAATATAAAAAAAGTGCTCCACATAGCGTAATTCAACTTATAAATCAGTTTTATTCAAAACAATGCCACACTCACACTTCAATTATTAAACTCACATTTTTCACAGTGAAAATCAGCAAAATCAAAGTAAAAATCCACAGCAAACTGGAATGAATAGGCGACTGGCTGAGTGCAGATATGGTCACTATAAGATGCCAAAAATTATTTTGGAAATAGATCTCACCACTTCCCTACAGAATGCTCCTGATGTGGGTCCTCTCAGCAAGTCCCAAAAACAGTGGCGGTGCAGAGCGGTGGATAAAGCAGTTCCAAAAGTGACACAACAAACGCCAGCAATGAAAAACAGGTATTCAGTGTCCGTGTAGCAGACGAGGAATAAGGAAGATGTCTCTTATGACGAAACATGTCAGGGGCGTGGCTACACGGACACTGAATACCTGTTTTTCATTGCTGGCGTTTGTTGTGTCACTTTTGGAACTGCTTTATCCACCGCTCTGCACCGCCACTGTTTTTGGGACTTGCTGACTTTTATTTTATAGCGCCACTGGATTATAATTTCAAACACTTGAGCACATTACACGTTTGATTTTAATCTATTTTCTCAATGATGAATAATGCCTGCAGGTTTAGGTATCATTTTGGTATCATTATTTTCAGCCAGTGGTCAGCTTTCATGTAAAAGCAATCCTTGTGGCTACTTAGCAGCTAGACTGCTTTTACAAGCAGTGGGAGGGAACATTCGCTCCCCCGCCATCTTCCTTGGTTTTCTCGGTCACTCCTTTCCCACCGGGGAACCTGAGAATGCAGCCAGTGGTTCCACCAGTGGACCATAGAGATGATTGAAGACCAGGACACCTCCAATTATCTCTATGGCCTAAGAAACCAGAAGCTACGAGCATTTTATGACTTCGGTTTCACTGGATATAAACAGCGCCATTGGGAAATTGGGAAAGCATATTATCACACCGATCTTGGTGTAGTCAGAGGCTTTGAGGGCAGAGGAGAGATCTAGAGTCTAATAGACACCAATTTTTTTTTAAAAAGAGTACCGGTCACTACCTATTGCTATCATAGGGGAAATTTACATTCCCTGTGATAACAATTATAAAAAAAAAGAAAAGGTAATTTTAAAGCGGTGTTTCAGCTTTAAAAAAAAAAAATTTAAAAGTCAGCAGCTAAAAAAAAAAGTCGCTGCTGACTTTTAATAAGTACACTTACCCTCCCAGGGCGCCCGCAATGCCGTTTGTGGAGGCCGAGATGTCCCTCGGCGTTCCGGATCCAGCGCTGCCATCCTCAGTAAGGGAAACGGATTTGCGCGGCCTACTGTGCATGCGCGAGTCGGCGCGCGGCCTACTGCGCATGCGCGAGTCGGCGTGCGGCCTACTGCGCATGCGCGAGTTGGATTTGGGAATGGGGAACGCGGTGTGTTGTGGGACACTGTTCCCATAACACGCCGCGCCCCATTCACCTGAAGACGGAAGAAAAGAAGATCACCGCGGCGCTGGAGGAGGCAGATTAGGACAATCTGCCTAGCAACAGCCATTTCTGGTAAGTAAAAAATAAAAAATAAATTTTTTTTTTTTATTTTAAATTGTTACTAACATTTTTTCAAGTTTTCATTTTCAGGGTGTCCCATCACTTTAAAGCATGTCGTGTTTGATACCTATGTACTCGACACATTTTTTATATTTTACCAAACATTTGGGCAATATAGTGTGTTTTAGTGCATAAAAATTCAAAATTGCATTTGAAAAATCGCAGCACAAATACTGTGTGAAAAAAAAATTGCAGCACCCACCATTTTAATCTGTAGAGCCTTTGCTTTAAAAAAATATATATATAATGTTTGGGGGTTCAACGTAATTTTCTAGCAAAAAAATATATTTTTCCATGTAAACAAAAAGTGTCAGAAAGGGCTTTGTCTTCAAGCGGTTAGAAGAGTGGGTGATGTGTGGCATAAGCTTCTAATGTTGTGCATAAAATACCAGGACAGTTCAAAACCCCCCCCAAATGACCCCATTTTGGAAAGTAGACACCCTAAGCCATTTTCTGAGAGGCATGTTGAGTCCATGGAATAATTATTATTATTAATATGAAATATTTATTTTTTTACACAAAATTGTCACTAAATTATATATTGCTCACACATGACATGGGTATATGTGGAATTGAACCCCACAATACATTCTGCTGCTTCTCCTGAGTACAGGGATACCACATGTGTGGGACTTTTTGGGAGCCTAGCCACGTACAGGACCTCGAAATCCAATCAACGCCTTCAGAATCTTTACCTATTTCTACCTATCACAGTTTCAGAGGCCCAAAAATAGCACAAACCCCCCCAAATGACCCTATTTTGGAAAATAGACACCCCAAGGTATTTGCTTAGAGGCATGGAGAGTATTTTGCAGCTCTCATTTGTTTTTGAAAATGAAGAAGGAAAATGTTATTTTTTAAATTTTCAAAACTTTGTGACAAAAAGCGAGATCTGCAAAATACTCATAATTCCTCTCAGCAAATAGCTTGAGGTGTCTACTTTCCAAAATGGGGTCATTTCATTTGGGGGGGGGGGGTTGTGCTATCTTGACATTTCAGGGCCTCGGAAATGGTGATAGGTAGTGAGGAGTGAAATCACTATTTTACGCCCCTAAAAAGCCTGAAGGCGATGATTGGTTTTCTGGGTCCTGTACGCAGATAGGCTCCCAAAAAGTCGCACACATATGGTATCCCTGTACTCAGGAGAAGCAACAGAATGTATTTTGAGGTGTAATTTCACATATGTCCATGGCATGTTTAGGCAATATATCATTTTGTGAAAACTTTGTGTACAATTTTTTATTTTTGTTGTCCTTTTTCAATCGCTTGTGACCAAAAAATATTTAATTGCTCAACATTGCCTCTCAGCAAATTCCTTGGGGTGACTACTTTCCAAAATAGGGTCATTGGGGGGGGGGGGGGGGGTTGTACTCCCCTGCCATTATAGCACCTCAAGAAATGAGATAGGCAGTCATAAACGAAACATTGCTTAAATTCCAGAAAATATACCCTAGTTTGTAGATGCTATAAATTTTGCGCAAACCAATAAATATACGCCAATTACATTTTTTTTACCCAAGACATGTGGCTGTATGCATTGTGGCCTAAATGTATGACTACAATTGAGTTTATTGTATTTTTTGTATAACAAAAAATTGAAAATTTCATTTTTTTTCAAAATTTTCGGTCATTTTTTGTTTATAGCGCAAAAAATAAAAACCACAGAGGTGATCAAATACCACCAAAAGAAATCTATATTTATCTGAAAAAAAAGGACGCTAATTTTTTTTTGGTAAAGTATTGCATGACCGCACAATTACCAGTTAAAGCAGCTTAGTGCCAAATTGTAAAAAGTGCTCTGGTCAGGAAGGGGGCAAATCCTTTTGGGGCTGAAGTGGTTAAGCTTTAAAGTGTCTGGACCGAGCTCTTCAGGACACCAGCCCATGCCCCATTTAACAGACCTACAGCTGACTATAACTAGGCACCAGAGGGGTAGCTACAGCACAAGGTCTCCAAGATCCAGCAATGTCTGTACTCACAAGGCTCAAGGACAGATGGATGCCTCCTTCCAGTCTTCCAAACGATGCCCTCCAGTGATACCAGACAGATCTGTGGCAGATAGTTCCCCTCAGTCAGCTTCTTCCAGGCACCTGGGACTTAGCATTCCTCTCTCAGTTCACCCACTTGAGGCCTCCACATAGCAGCCTGTGCCTGAGAGGGCAGTGTGCCCCCCTCAGGCTGGACTCCTCCACTCTGGGACAAGACCCAGAGCTCTGTGTGTGTGAATAAATACAGTCTCCCGGCCTATATTCAGACCCTGCCTCTCTGGGATAGATCTGGGCTGTATCAGTACTCATGCTGCTATCTGCATAGCTTCACACCTATCATCCAGAAACTTCTCAAGTTGCCTGGATAGTGGATACAGAGGGAGCTATCCAGCCGACTATCATCAGCAGTGTACATAGGTCAGGTTTAACTAAACAATTGCAGCTTAGCCAAACTATGCTTTTACCTCAACCAAAACCACAGCCACACTGACTTCAGTGCGGCAACTAAATTTATCTAACTATCCTAGCACCTACCTAGGAGGGTGCTGCATCTATATTTAACAACTTTTTTTTAGTTGTTCAGTTACAGTATATACAATCACTCCATAACATAAAAAGACATTTCAGAATGAATGTGTACTTATTGCTAAAACATCTGAGAAAGTCTCAAAGAGATTAAGTGAATTGTGTCTCCCATAGCCATAGCATAGCTCCATCCTGTATTTTGACAGGCGCCAGCACACTAGACAATTCTCTCAAAAACCGACCCTGCTCCTCGGAGAGTACAACAAAATGTTCAGTATCTTGCTTTTTGCTGAAATGTATTAAAATGAAGTCATTAAACAGGCACTATAACCCAACCCTACACTATGATAGCCCTATCCCTACGAATAATAACTCAATATAAGACTACCCATTGACATAAGACAGACCTCTATATGATCAATCTTTCTAAGGAAAACAAACATTTGTCCCGTTTCTGCAGATGAATATCTAAAGAAAGTCTGGACATGAAAGGGTGACAGGGTATTACGGAGGTCTTTGTTTTCTTATGCTTTTAAAAAATATGAATTTCTTTTGTAACACTTTATTGTCACATAGTTGGTAAGGTTGAATAAAGACACCAGTCCATCTAGTTCAACCTGTGGTGTATGTGTTATTTTATGTCAATAGTAATTCCCATATCCCTGTATCTTGCGATTGTTAAGGTGTCCATCTAATAGTTTCTTTAAACTATTGATGCTCCCTGCTGATATCTATGGGGATCTATGGGAATTCCACATCCTTACCGCTCTGACAGTAAAGAACCTTCTATGTAGGCCATGTGTGTTTTTAAACTTCCTCCCACTCAAAAGTTTGTCCCTATGCTAGGGTCACCAGTAAGGTATTTGAATATCGCTATCATATCTCCTCTCAAGCATCTCTTCTCCAAAGAGAATATGTTTAATGCTAGTAGTCGTTACTCATAGCTGAGATCTTCTAGTGCCTTTATTAGCTTTGTTGCTCTTCTCTGGACTTTCTCTAGTTCCAGCACATCCTTCTTGAGGATTGGTGCCCAGAACTGGACAGCATACTCAAGATATGGACAAGATGCTTGTCTTGTATCAAGAAATTATATCAAATCTTTTATTCTCCAAATTGTCATTTTTAAAACTAGACTCCAGTACATATTGAAAAAAAGCCTTGTAATGTATAATAGAACTCAGGTTATTGCTTCATTTATTCATCCCTGGATAGCACAGATAATAAGGACCATTCTTACTAAAATAATGTCCCTTTAGTGAAAAGAATGCCCTTCAGTAAAATATATGGGATCTTATGAGACCTCTACATATGCCTGTTAAAGTCGTTAGTTAGTTAGTTAAGAAAGCCAAAGTGATCGACTTTAGCCAGCAAGTGGACACCTTTGACCAAACCTGCCTGGCCCTATGTGAAAAAGTAATTGCCCCCTCCCATGCTGAATCATGAATGAACTGATTAGCCACAAATTTTTGGAAAGCTGAGTTAAATTTCACTTGCCACATCCAGGCCTGATTACTGCCAGACCTGTTGAATCAAGAAATTACATAAATAGAAGCTGTCTGACAAAGTGAAGCACGCTAACAGATCACAAATAGCCACACATCATGCCACAATCTAAAAAAATTCAAGAACAGATTAGAAACAAACATGTATCGGTCTAGGAAGGGTTTCAAAGACATTTCTAAGAGTTTGAAACTCCAGTGAACCATGGGGAGAGCCATTATCCACAAATGGAGATAACTTGGAACAGTGGTGAACTTTCCCAGGACTTTCCCAGGAGTGGCCGGCCTACAAAAATTACTCCAAGAGCATGACAACGACTCATCCAGGAGGTCTTAAAAGAACCCAGAACAACATCTAAAGAACTGCAGGCCTCACTTGCCTCAGGTAAGATCAGTGTTCATGATTCAACAATAAGAAAGAGACTGGGCAAACATGGCATTCATGGGAGAGTTCCGAGGCCAAAGCCACTGCTGACCAAAAAGAACACAAAGGCTCATCTGACATTTACCAAAAAACATCTCGATTATCCCCAAGACTTTTAGTTTTTTGAAGGTGTGCGTCCCCTTACATCTGGCATAAAACGAATACAGCATTTCATAACAAGAACATCATACCAACAGTCAGACGTGGTGGTGGTAGCTGATGGTCTAGGGCTGCTTTGCAGCTTCAGGACCTGGACGACTTACCATAATTGATGGAACCATGAATTCTGAGCTCTACCAGAAAATCCTAAAGGAAAATGTCTGGCCATCAGTTTGTGACCTCAAGCTCAAGTGGACTTGGGTTATGCAGCAGGACAATGATCTGAAACACAACAGCAAGTCCACCTTCAAATGGTTCGAACAAAGCAAAATTTAGGTTTTGGAGTGGCCTAGTCAAAGTCTGGAATTAAATCAAATTGAGATGCTGTATCATGACCTTACACGGGCCGTTCATGCTGGAAAACCCTCCAATGTGGCTGAATTAAAAGAGTGGGCCAAAATGTCTCCACAGCAATGTGAAAGACTCATTGCCAGTTATCGCAAACGCTTGATGTTGTTGCCGTCAAGGGTGGCACAACCAGTTATTAGGTTTAGGGGGCAATTACTTTTTCTCATAAAACCAGGCAGGTCTGGACAGCTTTTTTTGCCTTAATAAATGAAACCACCATTTAAAAACTGCATGTTGTATGTAATCGGATTATCTTTGTGTAATAATACATTTTGATGATCTGAGTCATTTAAGTGTGACAAATATGCAAAAAAAATTAAAATCAGAAAGGGGGCAAATACTTTTTCACACAACTGTAGATCACCCAGAGGGAAATGTTTTTTTCTCAACAAAAGTGGAGTTACGCTTTAAGTTTTTGAGTTTTACCATAACAAAATGTGAAAAATGTCAAGGGACTTTTTCAAGGCACTGTGTGTAAGTGTATATGTATATATATATATATATATATATATATATATATATATATATACACATACACACACATATATATATATATATATATATATATATATACATACATACTGTACATACAATCCCATATATGCAATCCTATACCCACAGTTGATCCAGCAAAAGGCAAAAAAAAAAACCCCAATAAATCATGATCCAATCCATTAGTCTCCTAATTATTACACGTGTGTCTAGATGGCATCAAATTTTGAAATAGCTTGAATGCCCTATCAAACAATTCAGAGTTAGTATCCTATTAACAGTTATTTAACAGCTTTGTAATATTAACTGAGGATCCCAATGCATGGCTACCCCAGACTTGCATGTTTTATATCTACAAATTAATTTGCTTATTAAATAAGAAAGAAAAGAATGAAGTAAGGACTTTGCTATTTGCAGTACAATTACTCTGGAAGTTCAAAAGTGTATGTTTTTCAAAGCCATAATTACAGCAATAGTAAACTTTAATTTAATTGCCAACAGCAGGGCTGGCCAGCAAGCCTCCATTTAACTGCTTATGAAACACAAGCCCTGATGTGTTCTGCAAGAGGCTGGCTGCTGAGACATACTGGTAAACTGTCATTTTTATATGGCAGTTTACAGGGCAAAAGAAAGAAAGCTGTTAAAGTCTGCAAAAGGCTTGAAACTGGGGTGGAGGTTCACCTTTCAGCAGGGCAACGACCCTAAACATATAGCCAGAGCTACAATGGAATGGTTTAGATCAAAGCATAGTCATGTTTTAGAATGGCCCAGTCAAAGTCCAGACCTAAATCCAACTGAGAATCTGTGGCAAGACTTGAAAATTGCTGTTCACAGACACTCTCTATTCAATCTGACAGAGCTTGAGCTATTTTGCAAAGAAGAATGGGCACAAATTTCACTCTCTAGATGTGTAAAGTTGGTAGAGACATCCCCAAAAAGACTTGCAGCTGTAATTGCGGTGAAAGGTGGTTCTACAAAGTATTGACTCAGGGGGGCTGAATACAAATACATGCCACACTTTTCACATATTTATTTGTAAAAAATTCTGAAAACCATTTATCATTTTCCTTCCAATTCACAATGATGTGCCACTTTGTGTTGGTCTATCACATAAAATCCCAATAAAATACATTTAAAGGGATTCTCCACTTTCGTGGGGAAAAAAATAGCAAATAAGGAAATCGCCTCCAGGAGTGAGGTGTCTATATACAGTGTTCTATGAACTAGGATAAGGTAGAGATTGTAAACTAATGAACAGCATAGGAAGCCTCTGAAGAGCGATCCAAGTCGGTGCACCCTTCTGTGGAACAAGCGGCGGTGACGGACTGGTTTTGGGGACCGTGAGTCATCTAATCTGGCTGGTTTCAGCGATGCTGCAGTGATGCCCCTTGGATAGCAAGCAGCGCTAGACCCATCCGGGGTGGAAACTGGGATCTCTGTTTTGCTGCGTGGTAGACTGCAGTCCTCTTGCACAGCAGTGAAGGGGTATTTACTTGATGGAACCCGGGAAGCAAGATGCCTTGGGCCTAGTCTACTGACCCTTTTAAAGCTTCTCCCAGAGTTCTTTCTCTGTAGCAGATGGAATGCTGGGATGTGTAGTCCAGTGATGTGTAGGTTGTAAGTCTTATGGAGAGATCCACCGCTCCAGGATGATCCACCCAAACTCAATCCCACAGCTGTTCCTATGGTTAGAGAACCCAGGTGCAGGCACGGCACAAGCTGATAAAGATGCAAATTAAGGACTCTGAACGGCCGCACTCCAAGAAAAATTAGAAAGCCTTTATTGGTAAAATATGGAATCACACAAAAATAGGTCACAGCAAAGCAAGAAAATAGCTAATGCATTTCACACTACCAAGAGTGCTTACTCATAGCAGGTTGTAAGTCTTCTCCCCCAAATCCTTCCTCCTAGTACAAACCCCCCCCCCAATTCCTTCTCCTAGCACACACTCTCTCCAAATCCCCCCCTCCTAGCAAAATAACCTTGGCTCCCAAATCCCTAATCCTAGTACAAAAAAGTAAGCTGTGCAGGCTATGCTCTCTTCCCTCTCTGTGCACAGGAGTTAATGCGCGATCGTGCTCAAACCAGACTGTTTCTGCAGAACCCCTGAGAACTGTTTGCAGCTGTCAGGGAGATGCTAGCCATAGCGCAGCAGATGTGCAAAGACAGAGGCAATTACGCATGCGTGGGCACAATTCCACAAGTACCCTTTGTAACAGGCATGATCGTGCGAATGCCTATGCACGAACGTGCGCATGACCATTAGCACTGGCACCAAAATTATATGTATAAGGATGGCAGATGCACTAGTTATTACCTTTTGTTTCCACTTGACCCTCCCTTCTAGATTGTAAGCTCTAACGAGCAGGGCCCTCTCATCCCTCCTGTATTGATTTGTATTGTAAGTGTACCATCTGCCCTCATGTTGTAAAGCGCTGCGCAAACTGTTGGCGCTATATAAATCCTGTATAATAATATAATAATAATAGGGCCTTGTTTTAAATGAATAATTGCGCTAATATTAACCTACTAATATTGCACATTGTACCACCAAATTAAGTGAATAATTATTAATATATAGTGAACCCTACAAAATATAAGAAATATATGAAATTCCTTCTGTGTAATGGTAACAATAGAGCAAACTTTTGCCACAAGTAAAAGAATATCACATTCCACTGTGTACAAACCAGAGTCTCTGCCAATAAATTCACATAAGTGGGACTAGATAATCAAGCCTTAATGATTCTTCTGAGTAACGGATGTTCATTCAGAGATTGCACTGCTGATTCCCATGCATGAACTTCCAACTTTCAGCAGGCTTCCATAACATGAAAAACAAATAACAAACAAGACCATTGCGCAGATAGTATAACAAAGTGATCCCTATTTAGTTAGGGTGAACCTCACTTACGCTTCCCTACAGTATAAATCGCATATGAAATGATCAGTTGCATACAGCATAACGCTGGGATCTCCTCATACGCTAACAGTGCACACAAAACACTGCTGGTAACGTCACAGGCTTCTCCTCCCGACTAGTTTCATCACTAGACACGTGACTTTTTCAAGGGTGACCATGTGACGGACCTGATCGATACTTATAGTGTGCATGCCGGTTGCTATAATGACCAGGGAGTTCCATGCATCATCATACCATTCTATGCGTTCTGCACTTCATTTCAAAAGCAACATAATATACAGAGTTACATTTTATTACACCTTAAATCCTGACAATATAACAAATGTTAAAAGTTTAAAAGTTTAAAAAGAATGTAGCTTAAACCTACAATGATTGGCTTGACGTAGACTACATAATACACATTTAACCAGGGAACTCCCTCCGGTGGTGAAAGTTAAAATTACAACGAAAAAACAACCTCTACTCCAGAATAGACGAGGGAAATATGCGTTTACAATATTGGGGTAGAAAAAATCTAACAATAAAAATATTAAAAAAAAAAAATATATATATATATATATATATATATATATATATATATATATATTAAATATCTGATATAAAGCAGTTTAAATCAAAATCTATGGTTAAACCCATAGGCGTGAGAGTACACATTTCAAAAATCCATTTTGATTCATTTTTACTTTATTCTCTCACCCTGTTGCTTTATAGTGTGGTTTATATTTTTCAATAGCCCAAAATTTGAGGAACGCTGGGTAATAACCCAGCATTACTCAATAATGATAATGATAATAATCATGACATAAAGCAAAGTGGCACGACACGCTGTGCTTTGGGAAATCTTTTTTGATATTTTGTATGTGTTCCCGAATGCGTTTCCACATCGGGCGTTTCATTTTTCCCACATACTGTACGGAGCACGGGCATTGTAATACATACACCACCCCCTCGGTTCTGCATGACACGAAATCTTTAATTTGATATTCTTTATTATTACTGGAAGATTTTAAATTTATGCATTTTTGACCGTTTTGCTTGGGATTTTTACATGCATAGCATTGCTTGCATGGGAAGAAGCAAATAAATCGTGTTTTTTTCTGGCAAAATACTCCGTAGTTGTTGGTCAGCTAGAAGGAGTGACCAGTGCTTCTTGAATATTCTCTCAATCTGTCGATGCTGGATATTATAATCCATGATCATTGGAATCTCTTGATACTGCATTTGTTTCTTTTGTTTATCTTCAATTAGTATATCCCTTGAGAGATATGATACCTCCTTAACCACTTCGACCCCCCAAGACGGAAGAAGACCCCCGGAGCAGTGCAATAAAATATTTTTTAAAAATTGTTCTTTACACTTTACACCTTAGGTGAATGGGTAGGGGTATCGGATTCCGATAAGCCCCCCGCCCGCAGACCCCGACAACCAACGGCCAGGGTTGTCGGGAAGAGGCCCTTGTCCTCATCAACATGGGGACAAGGTGCTTTGGGGTGGGGGGCCGCAGGGCACCCCCCTTCCCCAAAGCACCCACCCCCCCATGTTGAGGGCATGCGGCCTGGTACGGTTCAGGAGGGGGGGCGCTCGCTCGTCCCCACCCCCTTTCCTGACCTGCCAGGCTGCGTGCTCGGATAAGGGTCTGGTATGGATTTTGGGGGGACCCCCACGATGTTTTTTTCGGCGTAGGGGGTACCCTTAAAATCCATACCAGACCTAAGGGCCTGGTATGCCTCTGGAGGGGGAATCCATGCCGTTTTTTTTTTTTTTTAATTGGGCGTGGACTTCCCCTAAAGAGGTGGTACAATGACTTGCGAATTTCTGTTCAGAACGCAAGCCAGGTGCGAATCAGATGCGTGCCTATAGAAGATAATGGGCCTGAATTCGCACCTGATCCGTCCCGCACCAAAGACGGTGGTTTATTTTCGTCAATTTGCAGTGCGCATGCACCGGACATGTGTGAACGTGCCCCATTGAAAACAATGGGTTTTCAAATGTCCTGCGAATTTGCAGTATTTTGCCCCGCTGCGAATTCGCAATAGTCTGAACCCAGGCTTAAGGCTTGATTATCTAGTCCCACTTATGTGAATTTATTGGCAGAGACTTTGGTTTGTACACAGTGGAATGTGATATTCTTTTACTTGTGGCAAAAGTTTGCTCTATTGTTCCCATTACACAGAAGGAATTTCATATATTTCTTATATTTTGTATATGTCCATAATTATTCACTTAATTTGGTGGTACACTGTGCAATATTAGTAGGTTGATATTAGCGCAATTAGTCATTTAAAACATTTTATCGTGTATAGTGTATAGTGTATCAGTCCATACACTATATAGTGTATAGTGTATCAGTCCACATATATAATTGCAGCTATATTATTTAGTTATCTTTTAATATTTATTTCTCACATATTTTAATATTTATTCACATCAGCGCTTTAGCATATTTTTACAAATAATAGGGCCTTGCTGTCTAATCTGCAGCTTTCCCCTGTATCCTGTTCTTGTGCCAGTCCTTGTTCCTTTTTTGACCCGGCTTCCTGACTATCCTGATTCTCTCCTAACCTGACCCTGGCTTGCCTTGACCTTGATTTACCTGCATCTGCTTGATTCTCTGTTGCCAAACCTCTGCCTAAACTTGACCATTCTTTGCTTGATGTATCTGATCCTCCGTGTATAACCTGCCTTGTCTGACTCTGCACCAGTCTCCTCAGCTTCCTTCAGCCACAGTACACTGGCACCTGCAACGTACCTGCATCTACAGCATCCCTGCATCCACAACGTGCCTGCATCCGCAGCCAACCAGCAGCTTCTACTACTGCTGCCCTCTGCTTCTCCTGCTTCCCTGCTAAACGGAGAATATCGCAGGCACTACCTAACCGTGCCTTGCGGCTGCTGTCACAGCCTCAGTGGTCCTTGAACCGGGGCTGTACGAGAGAGATTTGGAGATTTTTAAGAACTGAAGCTTGGCACCATTCCCTGAGTGTGCGCAATTTTAAAGAGTGACATGTTGGGTATCTATTTACTTGGCGTAACATCATCACCTTTCACATTATACAAAAAAATCGTATCTTTAGTGTTTTTTTTATATTCATGAAAGTTTTTTATTTTTAAAAAGCATTTGAAAAATTGCTGCGCAAATACCGTGTGACATAAAAAGTTGCAACGACCACCATTTTATTCCCTAGGGTGTGCTAAAATAATATATATAATGTATAGGGGTTCTGTTAGGGGTATAGACTCCCGTGGGAGTCTATGCCCGGAAGTGGGTGCAAATACCTGTCTTAGACGAGGAGATATCCGAGGAGGGGAAGTTCCACTTTAGGGCGGAATACTGCTTTAATTATCTTTTTTCTTCCAGATACATGAGGAAAATTCCTCCTGGGGTTCACCTCCTTACCAGCTGGTATACGATTTGAAAGAGGGTTGAATAAATAAATGTTTGTTTGTTGTGGCCATCTGTGTCTTGATAACGTTATCATATTTTATACTTATGTGGTAGAGATATGTTTCCTTTTTTTTTTATAATATTTTGGTGGACTTGTTTTTTAAGATTACTATTTATTTTTTGATCTCACCCACCATACCTGGTAACCCACTCTACAAAGAAGGATGTCAGCTCTCCCTGACTCTGGAGGTCACCCTTAGGCCTCGGGGGCCCCGGGAACTTGCTACACGTGGTTGATTTTGTTTGTAATTTAGGCTGCATTCACACTTCAGCATTTTGACTCACTGGCAGATTTGCCGCAAATCTGCCCACGATTCGAAAGCGCCGATGTGTGAATGACAAATTGCTGGATTTGCATTTGAGATGCTATTCATTTGACTGACATCTCAAATCGCGGTGCGGTCCTGCCACGATTGACGCATGATAAATTGCACTGAAATTGCAGCGTGATTTATCATGTGACAATCGCGGCAGACCTGCACCATGATTTAGGTGTCATTCAAATGAATGGCATCTCAAATGCGAGTCCCACAATTTTGTCATTCACACATCGGTGCTTTTAAATCGCGGGCAGATTCGCAGCAAATCTGCCAATGATTCAAAACGCTGAAGTGTGAATGCAGCCTTAGAGCCATTCTGTGTCCACTGAACACTACCTGTGTAATCCCAAAGAGTCCCCCTAGGTTTTATCAGTTTCATCATGGACTACAGAATAATTAGCCTTTATGTTGTAGAGATCTGAGAGTAAGAGTGGATGAGAAGTTAAGCAAAAGACACTGGGAGGTCTGACACCACTCAGTCCACAAAAATATTGTGTGTTAGCCCACAAAAGGGGCTGAATACATTTTTAGCTGATCAACAGGTATCTTTTTGTACTTGCAGAGACTTTAACAGGATAAAACATGGGAAAAATGGCAGTATTGCAGAGGTGTTCTGCACTATGTTGTTGTTGTTGTTGTCCTGACATATTCTTTAATTGATGGACAGTTTTTTATCAGGAGACAGGAGGAGGCCATTGAATGGGTTAATGGCTGTTAATTGAGTCATTAAAGTGGTTATAAGGCTTTCCTCCTCCCCTTCCCCCCTCCTCATTTACTTACCTGAGCCCTCATTCAATCCAACACTATGTCCATCGTTAACTCTTCTCTCCCCTCACTTCCTGGTCTCACAGGCTTTGCAGAGGCAGTGTGAGCCATTGACTCCTGCTGCTGTCAATCAAAGCCAGTGACAAGGGAGCTGGGGGCGGGGACGAGCCCTGCTATTTGTGTCTATAGACGCAGACAGTGGGGCTCAGGAGCAAGCCTGCATGATTGCCCCCATAGAACGCATCTTTCTATGGGGGCACTTGCCAGAGAGGAGGCAATGAGCACCGACAAGGGAACAAGAGTAGAGAAGGTTCAGGGCTACTCTGTGCAATTCCATGATACAGAGCAGATAAGTATAAACCTGTTTGTTATTTTAAAAGACAAAAAAAAAAATGCATTTACAATCAGTTTATTAGCTACATAAATATTGTACCTACCCTGTTTCCCCGAAAATAAGACCTAGCGTGATTGTCAGTGATGGCTGCAATATAAGCCCTAACCCCCAAATAAGCCCTAGTTAAAGTCCTTGTAGGTCTTATTTTCAGGGTAGGGCTTATTTTTTGGGAAACAGGGTAGGGCTTATTTGGGGGGTAGGGCTTATATTGCAGCGATCACCGACAATCACGCTAGGTCTTATTTTCGGGGAAACAGGGTAGCTGATCCGAGCAGCCCTGTACCTTGTGATGACCCCACAGCGACCACAAATGTAACCAAGCTAATGTTTACATTGTTGATCCCTCCCCTTCTTCTTACAACAGAGGAAGGAGGAATTGTAGTCATTTATGAATGGAGAATTATCAAATGAATCAACAGTAGCAGCTCATTCATTGTGAGGGACTTTCACTGACTGTGCAATCTTTTTTAACCCTTTCGTCTCCTCCAAGACATCTGCTCTCCCATCTGTCCCTGTATGCAACCTATTTATTAACTCCTTCACCTTCCTTATGATACACATCTGCGCATTGCAGAAGTGCTCATTTGGGGGCATTCATACTGTTCTGGCATTTTCACTTCATATGTTCAATAACAGAAAGTAAGGGTTTTTACTTTTTTTTATAATTTTTTGATCTTTTTTTCCCCAAGCAAAAAAAAACAGCATTTGTTAAATACAACCAAAAGATAGCTCTATCTGTGGAAAACATATCACGTTTATTTGGATACAGTGCTGCATGTAATTGTCAGTCAAACTATCACATCACTGAAAATTGAAAAATGTCCTGGTAATAAAGGGCTATTACAGGCTGTTACTCAGCTTTTTAAGGATCCGTTTTCTTTGAAACACCTCCAGCAACCAAAAGATTTTCATATTTTTTTAGTAAAGTGTATCGAACGATTAAAAAAATGACCAGTCCCCTGTTTGTAACAATAAGTACAGTATATCATTTATGGGCAAGCATGCAAATATTTTCTTACCTAGAATCTGAAATAGAGCAAGTTATATTTTATATCACCATTGTAAATTATTTTATTTTAGCTGTTCTGTATAAGTCCCTGTGTTGTAAATGGAGCTGTCAATGTAAGAAAATGGTAAACAGAATCCAGAAATTCGGCCAATGAAAAATCCCTTATGACAATAAATGAAGGCACAATCCATATGGTACGGGCAGTTTTATCTAACCGATAAGTCTTCTCGGCACTTCCTGCATTGTTTTGCTGGCAGTTGTTGGCATGTTTTTCTCCTTGAATAATTGAAGACTACAGATTTTCTTTCACATTTGGAGACAAGGCTATCAGTGTTTCTCTCAATATTAAAACCTCAAACTGCCCAGCAGCATCTTGTAATTTAATTAACCAAATACCCATGAGACAAATACAACTTTATGAGGCACTTACAATCCACAGAATGAAGTAAACTCGCAACGAGTCAGTGTTTTCCAGCAACTTCTGAATTGTCCACAAGGTGGGGATGTTGTACTATATAGTAACATGGCACTCTAACCCGAGTTATATGAGAAAGGCTGCAAGGAGACTGACACCTTCCTATAAAACAATTAAAGCAACCATGTTCCTACATTAAAAATATTAAATCAATGGCAAAGTGGAAAAGAACACATTTAATACTACAAGACACCATAGCGGCCAATTTATCATAAATTACTCATCAAAAGTCCATTTGTTGCATGTCATTGGAACTGATAAGTTAAACATATAGAGAAGTTTAAATGAGTTATAATATAGTCAAATGTAAATGTATGACAGCAAAACTACAAGTAGATTATTAGGTAAGACAAATTACAAAGAACATACAGTAGCTATGCTGCTATGTACTATTTCGTTTTCATAGTATATAAAGGTTGATCTAGCCCAGGGGGTGTACAAACTATGTTCTGAAGGCCAAATATGGCACGCTGCGAGATTTTATCTAGCCCTCTGATATAAGAGGGGACTCTGATGGGGACCTTGATGTAAGGAAGACTCTGATGGGGACCTTGATGTAAGGAGAACTCTGATGGGGACCTTGATGTAAGGAGGATTCTGATGGGGACCTTGATGTAAGGAGGATTCTGATGAGGACCTTGATGTAAGGAGGATTCTGATGGGGACCTTGATGTAAGGGGGACTCTGATGGGGACCTTGATGTAAGGAGAACTCTGATGGGGACGTTGATGTAAGGAGAACTCTGATGGGGACCTTGATGTAAGGAGGATTCTGATGGGGACCTTGATGTAAGGAGGATTCTGATGAGGACCTTGATGTAAGGAGGATTCTGATGGGGACCTTGATGTAAGGGGGACTCTGATGGGGACCTTGATGTAAGGAGAACTCTGATGGGGACGTTGATGTAAGGAGAACTCTGATGGGGACCTTGATGTAAGGAGGATTCTGATGGGGACCTTGATGTAAGGAGGATTCTGATGAGGACCTTGATGTAAGGAGGATTCTGATGGGGACCTTGATGTAAGGGGGACTCTGATGGGGACCTTGATGTAAGGAGAACTCTGATGGGGACGTTGATGTAAGGAGAACTCTGATGGGGACCTTGATGTAAGGAGGATTCTGATGGGGACCTTGATGTAAGGAGGACTCTGATGGGGACCTTGATGTAAGGAGGACTCTGATGGGGACCTTGATGTAAGGAGGACTCTGATGGGGACCTTTATGTAAGGGGAGATTCCGATGTAAGGGGAACTTTGATAGAGACTCTGATATAAGTGGGCTCTGATTTTTTGGAGATGCCATTGCTTTGTTTATTGAGTTTTCTTCTCTCTTTTTTCATGCCAATTACAAAAAAAAGACCCTCACATTCATTTAAATTTGATTTGTTCATTTAAAAAACATTTGTTTGTTTTTTTTTGGCCCATGAATATTTGTAAATTATGTAATGTGGCCCTCATACTGAAAAAGCCATAGCCTAAAGGTACTGGCTAGACCTAGCTCCACACAAAATGTCCTTGGTAATTGACTAACTAAACAATAATTATGGAGTTGGTGGATTTTCTTATTCACAGTCGCACATTTTAAAACTGCATGACATAAAGTCATTATGAGGTTGCACGACCATGTACACACGCAATCATAGGAATCTATTTTTCCTTAAGGGTGTAAGTACTCTATGTGTGCTGCACTTGAGCTGCCAAAATAAATGTAAAACTGATACAATATACCTGACAAAAAATGTTTAGAAAATATTGCTTCCCAAGAAAAAAATTTTAATAAAAGAAACCAACTTTTAAATTATTATAAATGACACCTGCTCCAATGACAACTGTCTAAATCTGGCCATACACAGTTAGATTTCCATTCTAACTTTGATAGAAAAATTGTTTGTCTGAACACTTTTTCTTGCTATCATATCATTGAGGCTGATTTATTAAAGGATTTGAGACTGTTCACACATCAAATTATGTGAATATTCATTTCAATTATCCAATATTATGCAGATGAAATGGGTAACATGGATTTTCTTTTCATGTGATTGGATAATGGAAAATAATCTTCACAAAGTTGATAATGATTACTTTGCATACATACATAAATGTTCAATTTAGTAAACTTGTTACAAAGTCACATAGAGAAAGGCTTCTTTACAGTAAGAGCTGTGAAAACATGGAAAAGTCCTCATTTAGAGCATTCAGATATCTATGTCTGTGCTGAAGAAGCCTGTTTCTTCTTTATATAATTTTAGAACCTCCAAACATTATATTTATACAAAATACACTTTAACAATTAAAAAAAAAAAGATTATATAACCCAATTTTTTTGTAAAATATGAGAGGTTGTTACTTGGCGTAAATAGATACCTAACATGTCATGCTTTAAAATTGTGCACGCTCGTGGAATGGCGAGAAACTACAGTGTTTAAAGATCTGCATAGACGACGCTTTAAAAATGTTTAGAGTTAAAACCAGTTTAGAGTTACAAAGAAGGTCCAGTGCTAGAATTATTGTTTTCACTCTGGCGTTCACGTCAATACCTCACCTGTGGTGTGAACATCGTTCACATATTTGGGATATATGTGTTCACCACTATGCGTGAGCACAGGGCGTGGGGTCGGTTTAAAAAATATATATCTATATTATTTATTTTATATTTTTTTTTTTACGCAGTGCTTTTTAAAAAAAAATTGTATTCATTTTATTGCTGTCACAAGAAATGTAAACACCTCTTGTGACAGCAATAAAGCATGACAGGTCCTCTTTATGGAGAGATCTTGGGTCATTAAGACCGCACATCTCTCCTCTACAATGGAAAGCATTAGATCCAAAATAAAAAACAGAACCCTGTTTTATGGACTAACTAGAGGATAGCTACTGCAAAAATTACACCCAACCTCTGGTCACAGTATGCTCCCACTGGGGTGACCAGCAGAGAACTCTGGGTCCTCTAGAGATACCTATAGTACTTAAATCTACATGGCAATTTTTTATCTGTAAACCTCTGTTAGCCGAAATCTCATATGTTAACTCTAAAGGTTGAATAATATGTCAAATAATGTTCACCTTTGTTACTTGTTACTTGAAAAAATGCTTAATAAAAACTATTTGAAAAAATAAAAAAAACATTGATCTAGTGCTTTAAAAAAATGGCATTGTTTACTTCGGTCCAGAACCGGAAGTGATGTTGCTTCAGTTCTCACTAGGCCATATAGATGAGTGGAGGGAGGCCATCTTTAATCTGCTCATCTCTGTGGCCATCCATCACCAGCGCCGGATCATTTCTCTGGCTTCCCAATCCGCCAGGTAAGCCCGAGAACCACTGAAAAGCGACAGGAGGGGTCTAATCAACCGCTCAGATCATTTTTATCAGAAAGACCGGCGCCTGAGGGCAATTTTAAAATCGGGGTTATGGCATCTAGCTACAGCCACAAGTCATGACATGTTTTCCCAGTTAGACAGTCAACAAGTAAACATTCACAAACAGTTTATTTTGTTTGTTTTTTATATTTTGATTTCTTGATGTTTGGATTTGAAACATTATTTTCATTATTTGAAACAAAATTCATGAATTATACATCCCTCATTTATGGATAACTCTAAACTGATGAGCTGTAAAGGCATTTAAAGTCTTCCCCGTTGATAATTTTGGTACCATTAATGTTCGCTATTTCGCAGACATGCAGTTGTTATTTATTTTCTCCACACTACCTCTTCTTTTAGTTTGTACAAAAAAAATGGGAATTCAGTTGTGTTTGTGTGCAATAAAATTTGCTGTAGATTTTAAAAACAAATGCACAAATATCATATGACATATATAGGACCTCTGTGATTATAAAATTACTTAATTACTTACTTAACTTAAATTAGCTAAGAGACAAAAATTCAGATTTTAACGTGTATGAGAAAAATGGGGAAAAAAATGCTCCAGAGGAGAAGTGGTTAAAGTTGCTTAAATAAAGCATTGATTCAACTGCTGATTCAATATAGTAATACATTGCAAGATCTTGGATAGAGGAAATGTTAAATGGCCACTATTGAAACTTATGCTTGGAAAAAAAAAGGCCCCAGATTGTATAGGGGAAAGTTTGGTATTCCAGTTGCTTGATGGTTGCAGGGGAGGGGCTGAGCTGCACTGTGTGTCTATGGACGCACACAGTCCAGCTCGGGAGCAAGCCCACATGTCTGCCCCCATAGCAAGCTGCTTCCAAAGGGAGCAGACACAGAAGAGAAGGAGCAGTAAGCGCCAGCAGGAGACCCCAGAGCAGGAGGTTTGGGGCCACCCTGTGCAATACCATTGCACAGAGCAGGTAAAACATCTTTTTTATTTTAGGTAAAATTAATTGTATCCTTTGAAATCACTTTAAAACAAATGCCTGATAATAAATACTCCGTGTCCACAATGGTGTGCAAATGGTTAAAGTTGTTCTAAAGCCTACATATTTTTTTACTTTAAAGTGATATTAAAGTCTTGTTTTCTTTTTTTTGTTTGTTTAAAAAAACAAACATGTCATACTTACCTGCTCTGTGCAGTGATTTTGCACAGAGCCTCCTCTTCTCGGTTCCTTCGCCAGCACTCCTGGCCCCTCCCACCTGCCAAGTGCCCCCACAGCAAGCAGCTTGCCATGGGGGCACCCGAGCCGAGCCGCTGCTCTGTGTGTCCAATTAGGCAAGGAGCCACAGCTAGGCCCCACCCCCTCTCTCTCCTCATTGTGGGAGCCAATGATGCCTGCTGCTGTGTCTCAGCCAATCAGGAGGGAGAGTCCCTGCCAGCCAAGGCTATTGTGCAAAATAACTGGATAGAGATGGGCTCAGGTAAGTATTAGAGCAGGTAAGTATGATATGTTTATTATTTTTTTTAAATAGTGTTTATAATCACTTTAAAGTAAACTTAAACTGTAGCCAAGAAAGTATAAGGAAAGTTCCAATAGATTGATGCAGCACCAAGGTTATGAATCAGTAGATGTATCACAAGTCTCCGCAAGCTGATATACTCAGTTCCAACAGTCTAAAGCTCAAATAAAACTACATTTAAAAAATTGCGCACAGCTTTTTGTTGCAGAAGTGCATGCCATGTCTGCAATAAAATTAAGTACCTGCCTTTTCACAATCTTCTGTTATGTGTACAATGAGCTGTGCGTGTGTCAACAGATGTATAACAAATCTCCGCAACCTGATATACTCAGTTTTAGCAGATTGATTTCAACAGCAGATATAGCCAAACTGGCGTCTCATCCATTCCAGCAGGCTAATTCAGCAAAATGCAATGCTGGTATACAAATATATTACAATTTGCCCTATGCTGATTTTAAAACAGTTGTATGTGTAGCAGCCACTTGCATTATGCTGTAATATACATAGATTAGAGACTGAATTAGTGAAGAGAATGCTGCTTCAGGAAATGATCATCAGGACTCCAATGGTGGCTTTAAAGAGGAGTGCCACCTTAAAAAAAAAATATTAAAAGTCAGCAGCTACAAATACTGCAGCTGCTGACTTTTAATAAATGGACACTTACCTGTTCCAGAGTCCAGCGATGTCGGCAGCAGATGACGAGCATCTGCCCCCGCCGCCATCCTCTGTCAGGGATTTGAGAAGTGAAGCGTTGCAGCTTCACTGCCCGGTTCCCTACTGCGCATGTGCGAGTCGCACTGCGCGTCTTCACTGGTCCCCCTTGTCTCCTGGGAACTGTGTGTTTCCCAGAAAACAACGAGGGGGGCGGGGCATCTGCGGCTAGCTGCGGCTAGCTATTCCCGGAAGTGCATAATCCAGGTATCTGCACCCCGCTGAAAGGTGCCAATTGTGGGGGGAGGTTTCCGATGATCAGAACTTCCACTTTAGGGTGGAGGTCCGCTTTAAGGCACATAAAAGCACATCTCTGACATGCTTCACCATTAGACGTCCTCGGAGAGCCTGTATCCTAGGGTTGCCACATCATCCCTTTAATCCAGAACACACATTAATTACACAGGTTCCGTGGCAACCCTACTGTATCCACCCTTTACAGACGGAAAATAAAAGGTGTTGACAGAAGTTCCTCCTCCACGGTCTGACCCAAGTTCTGGTCCTGTGTTACAGCCAATGGAAGGCAAGAACAGGCTGGGCACATGACAAACGAAAAAAAGCATATCAGCAGTGCCCCCACGCTCTAGTGGTGCAAAAAACAACATATCCACAATCAAATAGAAAGCTATGGTAAACAGATTTAAAATACATGTAAAAAAAACTATCACTGGCATATTTATATATAATTATATATAACATATATGGATATCTAATAATAGTATATACTGTATATCTGTAGTGGACATGAGCTAAATATCAAAAAATAAAATAGCAAATGATTATATAAAGTTTTACAAAAATGTGTTCACGTGTCATATAGAAAAAATGTATTCCAGCAATATATACCATGAAAATAGAAAACACTTTTTATTACAGAAAACACACAAAATGAGTGTCATCATTAAGTTCTAGAAGGTGTATTTGCCTTCAGTTTATAGAACTCACTGATTTTCTCACCGCAACAGCAGCTTATTCCTATTACCTCCCTTGGGTTTATATGGATATAGAGAAAACAAATCTTGAGAGAATTTAAAGATGTGCCAACTGGCACAGGTACATCATTGACAACCTCCTCTGTTGGACAGGTTTTTAAAACTTTTTGTAGATCGACTTAAAGATAACAAAAAGAATCTAAATTTACTTTGGCCTTTAATATGGAAAATATGGAGTATGTTGGAAAATGAAACAAAGCAACCGCAGGAAACACAATTCTGCACACAAGCAGTAACCATCCAAAATCTTTCATATATACTGTATGCTCAATACTTGTGCATCTCACGCAACTGCGCATTGCATTAAGATTTTAGTAGGAAAGCAAATGGACATCTGTGATACATTTGCTGAATTGTTCAATCCATGGATGGTTAAGTACAATACATTACACCCCTCACATTTTTGTAAATATTTATTATATCTTTTCATGTGACAACACTGAAGAAATGACACTTTGCTACAATGTAAAGTAGTGAGTGTACAGCTTGTATAACAGTGTAAATTTGCTGTTTCCTCAAAATAAAATAACTCAACACACAGCCAATAATGTCTAAACTGCTGGCAACAAAAGTGAGTACACCCCTAACGGAAAATGTCCAAATTGGGCCCAATAAGCCACTTTCCCTCCCTAGTGTCATGTGACTCTTTAGTGTTACAAGGTCTCAGGTGTGAATGTGGAGCAGGTGTGTTAAATGTGGTGTTATCGCTCTCACTCTATCATACTGGTCTCTGAAAGATACTGAAACTGAGCTGCAGCACGGTGGCCAAGACCACACAGCGGTTTAACAGGACAGATTCCACTCAGAACAGGCTTCGCTATGATCGACCAAAGAAGTTGAGTGCATGTGCTCAGCGTCATATCCAGAGGTTGTCTTTGGGAAATAGACGTATGAGTGCTGCCAGCATTGCTGCAGAGGTTGAAGGGGTGGACATAAACCTGTCAGTTCTCCGACCATACGTCTCACACTGCATCAAATTGGTCTGCATGGCTGTCATCCCAGAAGGAAGCCTCTTCTAAAGATGCACAAGAAAGCCTTCACACAGTTTGCTGAAGACAAGCAGACTAAGGACATGGATTACTGGAACCATGTCCTGTGGTCTGATGAGACCAAGATAAACTTATTTGGTTCAGATGGTGTCAAGTGTGTGTGGAGGCAACCAGGTGAGGAGTACAAAGACAAGTGTGTCTTGCCTACAGTCAAGTCAAGAAGGTGGAGGAGTGCAAGGTCTCTAACATCCACCAGCTCCATGATGATGTCATGGAGGAGTGGAAGAGGACTCCAGTGGCAACCTGTGACGCTCTGGTGAACTCCATGCCCAAGAGGGTTAAGGCAGTGCTGGGAAATAATGGTGGCCACACAAAATATTGACACTTTGGGCCCAATTTGGACATTTTCCCTTAGGGGTGTACGTACTTTTGTTGCCAGTGATTTCAATATTATTGGCTGTGTGTTGAGTTATTTTGAGGGACAGCAAATTGACACTGTTATACAAGCCGTACACTCACTACTTTACATTGTAACAAAGTGTAATTTCTTCAGTGCTGTCACATGAAAAGATATAATAAAATATTCACAAAAATGTGAGGGGTGTACTCTCTTTTGTGAGATACTTATTTTACCCTCTGTGTATGTATATATATATACAGTATCGAACACGAACACGTCACCATTTTTCTAGGCTAATATATTTCTGAAGGCGTTATTAACATGACATTTTCACCACATGTCAGTAATAAGCGATGCAATCCATACATATGAAGAAACCAAAACAAATAAGTTCAGAAATGAAGTTATGTGTATTAAAATGGCATGACACACGGAAAAAGTATTGAACGCACTAACTGAAATGTATTTAATACTTGGTAAAAAATCCTTTGTTGGTAATGACAGCTTCAGGACGCCTCCTGTATGGAGAAACTAGTCGCATGCATTGCTCAGGTGTTATTTTGGCCCATTCTTCCACAGTCGTCAAATTTTGAAGGTTCCGTGGGCCTCTTCTATGAACTCTGATCTTTAGTTCTTTCCATCGATTTTCGTGGATTTTCAGGTGATTGGCTGGGCTATTCTAGCAGCTTTATTTTCTTTCTTTGAAACCAATTCAGTTTCCTTGGCCTTGTGTTTGGGATCATTGTCTTTCTGAAATGTCCACCCTCATTTCATCTTCATCATCCTGGTAAGATGGCAGCAGATTTTTATCAAGAGTGTCTTGGTAGATTTTTCCATTCATCCTTCCTTAAAAGATATGAAGTTTGCCAGTACCGTATGCTGATAAACAGCCCCACACCATGATGTTCCCACCCCCAAACTTCACTATTGGTATGAGGTGTGTTTGGGGTAATGTGCAGTGCCATTTGACCTCCAAACATGGTGTGTATTATGGCATCCAATTTTGGTCTTCATCTGACCAGACTATATTCTCCCAGTATTTCACAGGCTTGACTAAATTTTGTGCAGTAAACTTTAAAGGAGCTTCAACATGCTTTTTCATCAGCAATGGAGTTTTGCGTGGTGAGCGTGCATACAGGTCATGGCAGTTGAGTGCATTACTTAATGTTTTCTTTGAAACAATTGTACCTGCTAATTTCAGGTCTTTTTGAAGCTCTCTACAAGTGGTCCATGGCTCTTGGACAACTCTTATGATAATTATTTTCACTCCTCTGTCAGAAATGTTGTGAGGAGCACCTGGTTGTGGCCAGTTTATGGTAAAATGATGTTCTTTCCACTTCAGGATTATGGCCCCAACAGTGCTCACTGGAACATTCAGAAGTTTAGAAATCCTTCTGAAACCAATGCCATCAAGGTTGTGAAGGTCTTGAGAGAGCTCTTTGCTTTTATCCATCATGAGATGTTCTTGTGTGACACCTCGGTAATGAGACACCTTTTTATAGGCCATCAGTTGAGACTGAACCAGCTGATATTAATTTGCACTGACAAGGGGCAGGATTACTTTCTAATTACTGATAGATTTCAGCTGGTGTCCTGGCTTTCCATGCCTTTTTGAACCTCTATTTGTTCATGTTTTCAATACTTTTTCCCTGTGTCATTTCATTTTATTACACAAAACTTAATTTCTGAACTTATTTTTTTGTTTTATTTGTGTATATATGGATTGCATGGGTCATTACTGTCATATGGTAAAAAATGTCATGTCAATAGCACCTTTAGAAATATATTTACCTAGAAAAATGGTGACGTGTTCAATACTTATTTTACCCGATATATATATATATATATATATATATATATATATATATATATATACTCATTGGCCACTTTATTAGGTACACCTGTTCAATTACTTGGTAACACAATTTGCTAATTAGCCAATCACATGGCAGTAGCTCAATGAATTTAGGCATCTAAACGTGGTGAAGATGATTTGCTGAAGTTAAAACAGAATGGGGAAGAGAGGGGATTTAAGTGACTTTGAATGGGGCATGGTGCTTGGTGCCAGACGGGCTGGTCTGAGTATTTCAAAAACTGCTGATATACTGGGATTTTCATGCACAACCATCTCTAGGGTTTACAGAGAAAAATATCCAGTGAGCAGCAGCTGTGTGGACAAAAATACCTTGTTGATGGCAGAGGAGAATGGGCTCGGCTGGGAAGCGGTGATCGGTTTTTTTATTTTTTTATTTTAGGCTTCTCAGCCTAGAGGTGAGATGTGGGGTCTTATTGACCCCATATCTCACTGTAAATAGGTCCGATAATGTAATATTCCTATTAGAAGGGATGTTTACATTCCTTGTAATAGGAATAAAAGTAATCAATTTTTTTTTTTTAAGTGTCAAACTAAAAAAATAAAAGTAAAATTAACAATAATAAAAAAAATTTTTTTTTTTTTAAGCGCCCCTGTCCCCGTGAGCTCGTACGCAGAAGTGAACTCATACGTAAGCCCCGCCCACATATGAAAACGGTGTTCAAACCACACATGTGAGGTATCGCCGCGAACGTTAGAGCGAGAGCAATAATTCTAGCCCTGGACCTCCTCTGTAACTCAAAACATGTAACCAGTAAAAAAATTTAAAGCGTCGCTTATGGGGATTTTTAAATACCAAAGTTTGGCGCCATTCCACGAGCACGTGCAATTTTGAAACGTGACATGTTGGGTATCTATTTACTCGGCGTATCTTCATCTTTCACATTATGCAAAAAAAATTGGGCTAACTTTACTGTTTTGTTTTTTTTAAGCATGAAATTGTTTTTTTTCTGAAAAAAACGTGTTCGAAAAATTACTGCGCAAATACCGTGCAAGATAAAAAGTTGCAATGACCGTCATTGTATTCTCTAGGGTCTTTGCTAAAAAATCATATATAATGTTTGGGGGTTCTATGTAATTTTTCGAGGAAAAAATTATGAATTTTACATGTAGGAGAGAAATGTCAGAATTGGCCTGGATGTGAAGTGGTTAAAGTAGGAACATTTCTATGATTATTTTTGTAGAGGTTATTATAGCTCCAGGCAGATTTTTTTTAATATACAGTCAAATATACTAGCTGAGACAGAACTGTCACCTTTGATTTTAAAAAATAAAGTTAAAAGAAAAGTTTCTCGTGAGTGCAACCGAACTTCCTTATATTTTGATTCAATCACTTTTTTAAATTTGCAATATGCAAGATATAGAGTAAGAATTTAAATGGATAGGCATGCAAACATAAAAATTGCAGAATAGGGATGAGAGAATTTGCCTGGATTGAGGTCGAAGAATGTTTGTTAATTCCTCCATAAGGTGTAGCGTATATACTCGAGTATAAGCCGAGTTTTTCAGCACTTTTTTTTGTGCTGAAAATGCCCCCTTCGGCTTATACTCAAGTCAAGCACTTTTCTGCAGCAGAGAATGACATTTTCCGAACCAAATTTGGGGCCCCGTATCTCGGGGCCACTTGGTGCACACCAAGTGGAACTAGCACTACAACATATCCAAAGCTGAGGTTCCTAGCACCAAGTGGCCCCGAGATATGGGGCCACTTGGAAAATGTCATTCTCTGCTGCAGAAAATTGTTTGAAATTTTCCGAACCGACTTTGGGGTTCCTAGCATCAAGTGGCCCAGAGATACGAGGCCCCAAATTCGGTCAACTGTGTCCATCTGCAGCAATGTAATTTCGGGATACTTTGGGCCCAGAGACCCCAAATTTGGCTGCAGCTAGGGGGCATCTAGGAACCCTTAACTAGCGAGTTTGAAGTTCGGGGGACCTATGGCTGCAAATGGGCAAAGTGAGGCATGCAAATGGGCACAGTGAGGCTGCAAATGGGCATTGTTGACCCTCTTTTCCACTTACAGTAGCTGCGCATTTCTCACCCTAGGCTTATACTCGAGTCAATACATTTTTCCATTTTTTCGTGGTAAAATTAGGTGCCTCAGCTTATGTTCGGGTCAGCTTATACTCGAGTTTATACGGTATTGCCACTTCTGCAGTTCAATTTTAAAGAAAACCACTGTATGTTTTTTCTGCGTTCCTGTTCACAAGGTATATAAAAATATTCTATTTAAAAATAATTTTTATCTTTCTAGGTGTTATTCCAATGGAGCTAAAAAAAGTGGAAATACAACTCTAAGAAAATTAGTATTGCTCCTTAACCTTAATCTATAAAATGTTGTTTTATTTGTTCTGCCCATTCTCAAGGTTAGGAGGCAAGGGGCATGGGGATTTGGGTATTGCCATGGAGGACATTTACCAATTCAAAACATGTTTTTAAAAATACTGTACAGTGGAGAGAGGGTATTTTCATGTGAGTTTGGAGTAATATTGAAAACACATGCTCTGGGGATGCATTAAAGCAGTATGTGGCAGTACAGAACAGTTCAATTTTGAATGAACAGTCTCCGCAACAGCATATATTGAAAGCACATATTTGGCTGTGGAATAGATTTTTTACAATTACAATTAGTTTGAATTACATTGAATTACATACAAAAGTGATTAATTGCAATTTGCATGTAGTAGTTAAAAAAAAAAAAAAAATCCAATCAGAACATTATCCAGGCATGCTGCCTGTGTGCCCCTCCATCCCCTACCAGGCCAGGCCAGGCCACTTGCCTTTAACACTGGTGGAATCCTTTGCAAGGAGTGATGGAAAGACACCCCCCCCCCCTGAAAAGCACCATTATCCCAATATTGGGAGACAAGGGCCTCTTTCCCACCTCCAGCCACACAAAAAGAGAGGTGGGGGTAATACGGGGGGGGCTTACAGTGAAATCTGCAGTCCCCTTACCCCAGGGGTCAGCAACCTACGGTCCACGGGCCACACCCGGCATGCTGCCGCTATATGTCTGGCCGGTCACTGCACGTGATGAATTCCCATGCACCTGGCTCACAGACATTTTGTCAACTGTGCACGAATATGCGACCTCGGCTTAACCTCCCTGGTGGAATTCCCGAGTGTCGCTCGGGGTGAATTTTTACTATCAAAAGCGGTAACCCCGAGCCACACTCAGGATCGCATCGCAGGACCCAGGCAAAGTTACTTACCTTGTCCCCAGGATCCTGCAATGTCTCCCCGCACTGTGTGTGGGAGCTGTCTCCTCCACTCGATTAATCACAGTGCCGAGCTCCGTTCCCTGCTAACAATGCGACGGGGACGGAGCACGGCGCCAAATTCAAAAAGTGAAAAACATAAAACATATTCAGTACACTGTAATCTTACAGATTACATTACCATATCAAATTATTTCATTATATCCCTTTTGTCCCTGGTGGTCTGCCCTGCATGCAGTTTTATATTATATATACTGTTCTTTCTGCCTGGGAACTGGAGATTGCCCATAGCAACCAAAAAGTGTCCCTTTACATCAAAAGCGGTTTTAGACCAGCTAGAAAACAGTGATAATAATTTAGAATCACTTGCAGAATTGAGTGATAGTGATCCGTGGGGAAATCCGTCATCAAACACTGAAAGTAATGACAGCGACAATTGTGCGACTGAGCAAATTCAGTGTTTTTTATTTGATTACATTATTGAATAATTTTTTTTTTATTATATTATTATTTGTTAGAATTATTTATAGTTATTTATTATATTATAATTTATGATTTCGTGTTTCAAACTTTATCATACCCGGGATGTCTACTAGACTTTTGTTTGGACAGATTTAAGTGAGTTATTACTAAGAATTACAGGCCTACAATGAAAACGCCAAATATCCATGCAAAACTTTCTATCGCTTTGAGCATCAAAAATCTGACATAATCATACCCCCAGGGAGGTTAAAGAGGTTGTATTGGGGTGATGCCTGCAGCTGCACGCATCACCCTGGTACCGCTTTTTAGAGCCGGTCGTTGGCTTGTTGGGATAACAACCGATGCAGCTAAGAAGCTGCTCGGATGTTATCCCAAGAAGCGGGAGGGGACAGGGGACATCCCCCCTCCCGTCGCCTTCCGCGGCTCGCCTGGAGGCTGGAGTGACCAGCCGGAACATCCCCTGGCTGGCCAGATACCCGAACGAAGCTGGAATCGGCTTAGATCGGGTCTCACATCTAGTAACCTGGAAACAATGTCACTTCCGGTTTACAGAAGACTTACATTTTAAAAAACTTAAATTTAAAAAAAATGACAATATTCAAAACAGTCAAACTTGGCGTTTTGAATGCTTTTACTTGCAAAGGAGGGATTTGGGGTTCCTCCATAAAGAGTATCTGTCACTGCCTATTACTGTCACAAGGGATGTTTACATATCTTCTGACAGCAATAAAAGTGATCATGATTTTTTCAAAGGGACAGTGTAAATAAATAAAGAAAGAAAATAAGAAAAAATAAATAAATTTAAACCGTCCCATCCCTCCGTGCTTACACAGCTGGGGGGGCTGTGTGATGTGCAGAGGGGCTGTGTAATATGCAGAGGGGGCTGTGTAATGTAAAGGGGTCGAGAGGTACGGGGGCTGTGTAATGTAAAGGGATCCAGAGGTGCGGGCTGCATAATGTAAAGGGGTCCAGAGGTGCAGGGGGCTGTGTAATGTAAAGGGGACCAGAGGTGCGGGGGCTGTGTACTGTTATCTTAATTTATTAGCAGGTAAATGCGGCCCTCCATGCATTCACATACATTGAATCCAGTCCTTAATTGGAAAAAGGTTGCTGACCCCTGCCTTACCCATTCCCAAAAAGAAAAAAACAAACACACAAAAGTCGTTAAATTGAAATTAAACAAAAACACACAAAATAACTTCTATCTATGTCCCCAGAAGTAATCCAATGGTAATTATGGTTTCCTGTGATGTAATCCAGCTTCAAACATGCTGCACAGAGGATTTACTCCTCATCAATCTTGATTTGCTGCCCCTCACTCTTACAAGGTACTCCCCTCCAATATTAACAGGCATGTGACCTAGTTTGATGCAGATAGGTGGTGGGGGAGCACATGCACAAAGCCATCTCTTTCTTGGCTACCCAGACTTTATGGCTGAATAGAAGTCTGAAGGGAATATTAAGGGGAACCCCTACCCATTTTATTCCACATTTATTAATTAATATATATCTGACGCTGTGTGCTTAAAACAAATGGCAGTTAAACTTATGAAAAAAACTATAAACATTAAATAAAAAAAAAAAAATGAAATACCCCCCCCCCCCCCCCCCGGTCTAAGAGAGAGTGGGGGAGTGGTGTCAGGCCGTACTTTATTGTATTGTACAGGGTTGTCAGTCTAACATGGGGGATATGCTTGCAGGGAAGAAGAGTACGTAGATAAATACTAGGTAACCATGGAAGTTGTATACAGGACAACAGCCATTCCCATACAATAAGCAAACACAGAGTATTTCATAGAGTATATACAGTATATACTGACATTTATGATATGAGAGAATAAAATAGATGAGAAATTATATTTACCAAGCTTTTAACTGCACCAAACTACCTCAAAATATCAGATTCATCAGAAAGGTGGAAATATACCAAGCAAAGACTTACATTAAAATTTCACTCAGTTTAATGGTATGTTTAATAAATATGCCCATACATAATTTTTTGTCTTTTTGTTTTGGATTTACTGGGATTTTAAATCTATTTTAAGGATAATATTGCATGTAAATGTACAGTACATATACTGCAAATTTATGTTTGCAATTACAACGCCTAGTACTGTTAATGGTTTTAATGCTGCTATTAGAGTGAGAAGCAGAACAACTCTTTAATGACATAAATAGTGAGAACTGTAAAACTAATTTATAGATGAATGTGATGCCAAGTTAGAATGCATTAACAAGGTAGGGCTGTAGGGTCTCTCAAGGTAAGATAATATATTGCTTTCATTAAAAAGCAATCTGCATGGACCATATCCACTAACACTGGGAACTCTGCAGCTGTCACCTTTATCAAGGGAATAAGAGCAAACCACTACATTTTAATCACTGGACTTTGTCAGGAACAAAAAACAGCCTGCTCCCCACTAATCAACAGACATGTATCCTGATAAAGAGGCTGAGCTGGAGAAAGACAATTACGCCCTGTACCATAATGCTTTCACTGCGATGAACAGACCTGTGATACAACACCAGATCAAGCTATCAAATGCCATTTATAGGGCGTAGGAATCTGTAGAAATCAGTTTACTAACTTTGTTAGATGACATATTCATAGTAACTTGCTCCTTTGTAAATTAAAAAAAAAAATAGCAAATGGCAGAATTTGGTATTATGAATAAATGAATGAATGAATGATTTGTATAGCGCTGCAAATGCGAACTGAATCGCATCATTTTTTTTAACTAAATTTTAATATATTAAACCCCAATTATCCCTTTTTATTTTGCCATCTTAAACCCGAATGTAGTATATAAGAAAGGGTAAAAGTAACATCGACAATGCTTAAGATTTAATACCTTTGGGTGGCATTTTAAGACTGTACAGATATGAAGAGCTATTTCTGGTTGAAGTCCCTCTCCAGCTTTTAAGTTTTATTTAAAAAATGTGCTACCCCCTCAAATTCAAAATGTAAAAAAAAAAAAAACTTTCAAAGCCTTACTCACCCTCTACAGCACTGTCCTCTGCGTCCTCTGCATCCTCCTCTGTCACTGTCTGCCCCTAAAGTTGGGCTTTAATACTATCCATTCCTTTCATTGTACTGTTTATATTATCTTTTATAACATTTAAGAGCCTTCAAGTCACAGAAGGTTCTTGCATATCTCTTTACATCACCAACTCAAAAAATAATGAATAATAAAGGTATTCTTCATTTTGGGATAGCGAATGGAGCCCTGCAAATCATTCTTTTATGCTGCTTGACTGATTGGACATATAGGTTGTCTTATCATCAACAATGGTCATGTTTGTTGAATTATGAAAGGGGTGAAGTCTGTCCATTTAAAGCAGAGCGCCACCCGTTTTTAAAAACCTATAAAAAAAAAAAAGTACTCACCTTCCTCGATCCGAAACGGCAGTTTTTTTTTTTTTTTTTAACTTACCTTTAGCTGTTCTTCTTCTTGGCATCCATCGCTTCCTGGTTCTTGGTCCCTCGGATATGGGCGGGGATATAACGGCTATTACATAATATCCCCTAGCCCGCACTGTCTCCTGGGAGCTTGTGTCATAGCTCCCAGGAGTCAGTGCGGCTGCCTGGCCCAAATTCGCGTGAGACTTGCGGGACTTTTGACGCCACCGTTGTGATGGCAACATGAGCTGCTGACGGCGCATGCGCGAGATTAGAATGAATGGGCGTCAGTGAAATCCAGGAAGAGAACGCCTGGAGATTTCACTTGCCCACAGCCAAGATGGAGAACCACAACAGGTTCTTTATAAAGTCATATTTTACAAGAAAAATAGAAAGGCACAACTCCTACAACCCGGACTGGTGAGTTATTAAATGCCAAAATATACTCTTTATTAAGGGCTTTTAAAAAAAAAACGTTAGGGGCAGTGGAGCCCCGCTTTAACAAAGTGGAAAAATACCAAATTGAGTATTCCAAGTGAACACATCTTCACCTTAGTTGTAAGTGAACATTACACTTTGTAAAGTGAACAGATGCTACCCCTGCAGTAAATCAACATTAATTTCTACTCCACCCAAAAAGTCATTACTGAAAATTGAAAAGAACTAGTCCCAAAATCCATCCTTGGTGTAGACCACTGCTGGCTTTAGTCCATTTTAAAAGTGATCTATTTACAACTACCCTTTGATTTTGTTGTTAATCTGTGTAAATGTTATATATTATTCCCTTGTTCCTGTATGCTCAGCTTCTGTACTACACTATCATGATGAACGCTTACAAAATCCAAAGATACATTTTCTAAAAAAACATATTTGAACTTACCTCCGGATGAAAATTGATAATACTTTTTAAACACACCTTTAATTGACCTATGCTGATTCCCTGTTCCTTATTTTATTATATGCTAATTATTTTGATAAATCATGCTTTGATCGACCTTAAAATTATTTAAAAACACCTGACGTCAGGCTAACTATTCTTTAGTTTTTGGTTCTAGCTTTGTATCTTTCTTACCAATACAATCAGTGTACACCAGTCTTGTGGAACTGACATAGTTAAAGTGGTTGTAAACCTCTCTGTGTCACTTTTACCTATAGGTAAACCTATAATAAGACTTACCTATAGGTACCTATAGGTACTGTAAATATCTCCTAAACAATTTACCTTGTAGTGCACCGATGATGTCATCCGAGCCGTTTCTTCACTAGCAAGTGCCATAACTGACGGCTCTTGTGCGCATGCGCGGGAGTGACGTCATGCAACTCCAGCCAGTCACAGACCTGGAGTCTGTGGTCCTGGAAGGGAAGAGGGGCGAAGATGGATGCGGCCACCAGCGGGACATTGCAGGCTTCGTTTGCCGGTAAGTTCCTCATAATGGGCTAGTATGTGATGCATAATAGCCCATTATGCTTTTACTTTGCAGGGGAAAAATTATGAAGTAAAACCCATCAGGGTTTACTTACTCTTTAAAGCGGAATTTAGGAAAATAAGATATTAATCCTTATTAATAACAGAGCTTAAATCACAGGGGAGGGGAAGGGATATGCCATCTGGGCAAGGTGCTTTATCTTTTATTATTTTCTTTAGTAACTGCATTTCTTCCACTCTTCGCAAGTAACATTGACAAATATCAGATTTCTTCTGTTTTACCTTAACTAAGTAGAAGCTATGATCACTTAGAATAATTAGATGATTAAAGTAAAACAAGATAAGGAAACATTCTGTTTGCAAAGTGTGCAGTCTCTATTTTAGTAAAGTTACCCTACTGACTAGAAGATCCAGAGTACTGAGTCCATTCTGATTCATTAGCTGTATACTGGGTCAAAAAGCATTGATGTCAGAGACATCCAGGTAACTAACTTTTCAGAAGGAGAGATAAACAATGGCAGTCTGCATATTTCTTTTTGAGTGCATTACTGTTACATATTAGAATTTATAATCACTTTCCTATACAGAATTACTTTTTTATTCATAAAAATATTGTTTAGAAAATGTATTTTATACACTTGTTAAATAATTGTTTTTTTTTTTTATGTGTCCTAGCAAGGTTCAGCGTCTTGAACAGCTCCACCTCCATATACAAGATTAGGCGCATCTCTGCATCATGTAAAATATGTTGTTGATTGAATGGCAATTTAAATGTTACTATATTGAAATCATGGTTGCCAAAACATTCCTTGAGCTTCACACCCATTACAGAATTCATTTTATTAAAAACTTAAGAAATCTATAAACGTTTTCTCTTTACTTGAAAAATCTAAGTGTTGTATTATTGTTTTTCAATTGCTTGTATCAAAAGGTTGAGAAATGTTGACCTGCATTTATTTAAATATGTTTTTACCAGTCTAATGCCGCGTACACACGGTCGGAATTTCCGACAACAAATGTTCGATGTGAGCTTGTTGTTGGAAATTCCGACCGTGTGTATGCTCCATCGGACACTTGCTGTCGGAATTTCCGACAACAAATGTTTGAGAGCTGGATCTCAAATTTTCCAACAACAAAATTTGTTGTCGGAGATTCCGAGCTTGTATACACAATTTGGACGCACAAAATTCCACGCATGCTCAGAATCAAGCAGAAGAGCCGCACTTGCTATTGAACTCGGCCCTTTGTACGTCTTGTACGTCAGCGCGTTTTTCGCGATCGGAATTTCCGAAAACATTTGTGCGACCGTGTGTATGCAAGACAAGTTTGAGCCAACATCCGTCGGAAAAAAAAAAAACAGGATTTTGTTGTCGGAATGTCTGATCGTGTGCATTAGAGTTATTGTCAAGTTAATTGACACATGGTGATGCTGCTATATTTGGCTTGAGCATCTGCCATCTTTGGGCACAAAAGGAGAGTGCAAAATCTGGTGCAGCAGTATATGGTAGCCAATGAGCTTCTAACTTCAGCTTGTTCAAGTAAGCTTTGACAAAACAAACTGGAAGCTGATTGGTTTCTATGCACAGCTGTAGCAGATTTTGCACTCTCCAGTTTTAGTAAACCAACCCCAGTGTGTGTTGGGGAGCTGCAACACTATGCAGGTCATAGGCGTGCGCACAGGGTGTGCCAGGTGTGCCCGGGCACACCCTAATCACCCTGTGCAGAGCAGATTCCCCCTGCTGCCCAGGCCCTCCCATGTTCTCCAGTAAATATATAATTTGCCAACCCCTTCCTTTGAATGAACACAGTACTGATACCGGTCAATCACTATGTTCATTCATAACTAAAGCAAAGTAAACTGTGTTAACTATGCTTCAGTTTGTGAATGAACAGGAAGTCCTCAGTCCCCTTCTCTGTCTCAAAAGTGAGACATCAGTGGTGTGATTAGACCATATTTCACTAAAGCCCTTTGACAGGGCTCCTAAAAGAGTAGTAAAAAAATATATAATATTGTAAAAAATTATTTAAAAAATTGACATCAATCTCTGCCCTACTGACACTGTTCAGTGCTGTACAAACCGACACCATCTACTGTCCTACTGACACCAACTTCTTCCCTACTGACTCCACTACCCTACCGACACTATCCATGTTTTAATACATTTTAAAATGTTATATATATATATATATATATATATATATATATATATATATATATATATATATATATATATACAAAGCATGTGTGTTTGAGCTTTGAGGTGCACACCCTAATACACTACACTGCACACACCTATGGATCAGGTATTCAATTTTCACTCCCAATACTTGCCCTATGCCTAGAATCATGTCAGATCATATGAGAGCTCAGAGTTTATGGCAGACCACTGGCAACCATAATATAATCACTGTAATTAAAGACACAATAAACTATTGCAAAATATATGTTACTTCAAGAAACATACATTGCTTAATGACTCACTTGACAACAGTGTACCCAGTTGATAAGAATATTCTATAATTATTTACAGAAGAACAAAATCCTATGAAATGATTAAAGAAAAGGAGTTGGCTTGTAACATTTCAAGAGGAGAGATATGAACGACGTGCCATGGGCAGTGTCTTGGCCTGGATCTCATCACTGCATTTTTAAGTGATGCTTGTTTTTCCTACTTAAATCTCTATTAAGATTAAGATAACTAAAATATGTTGACATTCTAGACACCCAAAAGACAGACAGCAGTGTACATATTTGTGTGGGGGCAAAATTAAAAGTAAAATGAGCAAGGTATATATAATTTAAAGAGCTTTTTTTAACAAAAAAAGAAATCACATATTTATTATTTAGTTAAACAAAATGTATGATTTATCCTTGTCCTGGACTTGAGTTTTTTTTTCTTTTCAAAGGAAATGAATGATTAGTAATGTTGAGAAGTATACAAAATCATAGCAAATAGGTCCTAAATGCTTGGTAAATTATACAGCTAAAGATTGAGACATAGGTAAATTACAAAATAAAGGTTCAACTAATTTTAGAACACATTTCTAATTTTTCATTTGTAATATATTTTATATGCATTTAAAAAAAATATTTGACAAATGTCCACACCAACGAGAGTAAGATATAGTTATAATGTGTTGTGGGTCTGTAAAATAATATTTTCTTTTTATTCTCTCTAAAGGAGGCTTATTACATTATTTGTAACTTAAGTAGATAAAAAAGAAGATAGATTTGTGTAAGAATATTATTATCACATTACAGAAAAATGAAGATGTAGAAAACTATTATTCTCATAACATTTCTTTTTGAATTATTAATTATTTATTAGTTAATTGCAATTGCATGAAATTCAAATAAATCCAAAATAAATATTTTTAAGCTGAAAAAAATTAGGACATTTTAATGAGAGTTGAATTGCTAAAGTACTCTATATGCTTGTACGATCGTACAGTAATACTGCAGAGATGAGCAACATCTATGTTGATGGGATGTTTCAGTCATTTGCAAAGTTTGCAAACATTTTAGCACAGGGTATAGCAAAAAAAAAAAAAAAAAAAATGTATTACCAAGGGTGATTTGTGATTTAATGTAAGCTCTAGAGTTTGAACATACAGTATGTCAGCTAAAGCGTGGTGCATCTAAAATTTTCCCTATGCTTTTTGGACTTATAGATGTACTGTTAGAATTTTGAGATGTACAAATCATAGAGGAATAAACTTGCATAAAATGTTCAAAGCAATAATTAATGAAAAATTTAATAAGCATCAGTGAACCATACATGTAGGGGTGTAATACAAATCAGAATCAGAATCCAGCCACTGGGGTGGATTTACTAAAGGCAACTAGACTGTGCACTTTGCAAGTGCAGTTACACTTCACAAGTGCAGTTGCACTAATTTTGCTTAGTAAATGTAAATGTGGCAAAGTTTCACTTTATAAAGAATACCCAATCTGGTACAAGAAAAATGTAAAAAACATAATTTATGCTTTGCTCTGGGTAAAATAAGTGCAACTGCACTTGCAAGGTGCACAGTCTATTTGCCTTTTGTAAATCCACTAGACATGTGCGATTAGTTTCGTACGAATCGGAAATTCGTACGAATTTTTCGAAATTCGTACATTCGTAACTTGTGTTATGTAACGTTAATACGTTTTCGGATAATTTGTTATTATTCGTAGAGTGTCGTTATTTGTTATCCAAATTAACGATTTGTAACGATTCATACGAAATTCGTATTTCGTACGAATCTGAATTAAATTTCGTACACGAATTACAATTTTTTTTTTATACGAAATGGAACGGAACAAACCAAATTTTTTGATGGCTCCCATGTCTAAAATCCACCCCATTAATTGATAAAGGTTAGTTTGATCCTTAAGGGTTTCAGATACTTGGTTTGCTGCTGTGCTGTGAATGCAGACCTCATAGCAGTATCTAAGAATTCACAAACATAATTGAAGGAATTGTAGGATGTACATACTCCATCCTCTTGTGCAGACATCTTGATTTTCAAAAGGCTGGTGCAGGTAACCAGTGCCAAGCCAATGTTGTACTTTGCTTTTAAAAATCCCAGAATGCTCGGCAAACATTTTTAGCATGGAATCAGTCTGTTTTAAATGTATATTTACAAAACAAAGGATTTATACAAATAAAAATAATGATATAAAATACCAATCAATAAATAAATTCTGTACATATGCAAAGAAAGACCAACAAATAATATAGGTTCTTTAAGGTAGAACTATAGCCAAAACCAGAAAGAAGTGCTCCCAAGGGCTTTTGGGCAGCAAAAAAAAATCAAAATTGGTCAAATTAATATATAAAAAAAGTATTTTTTGTTATACAAAATTACATGAAATTCAGAAAGTAAATGAAAAAATAAAAACATGAGCTGGATCACAAAGGATGTTCTTATAATATTGGCAAACAAAAAAATGCATGACATTTTCTGACTCAAAGTTGTTGCTCATAAGGTGCTTAAAAGTTATATGCACCAGAGCTCATGTTTTTATAATTGCATTCACTTTCTGAATAATGAATTTTGTATCAATAAAAATACTTTTTTATATATTAATATGACCAATTTTGAATCCTTTGCTGCCTAAAAGCCCTTGGGAGCACTTCTTTCTGGTTCTAACACATATTTTGGGGAAAGCAGCACTTTCTTTTACCCATGTGGATGGGTTATTTTCTTTTCTTTGAACTATAGGCAAAACTTTTTTTTATTTTTTTTGGATAGAGCAAGGGAGGGTTATAACCCCTGTCACATTTTTTCTCTCACCATCTGTGTCCCAGTACAGAAATTTCCCATCACTTACTGTCCCATAGCCAAACAGGAAGTGAGAGGAGATCCCTGCAAAGTAAGGGAATTCATTGGGGACCCCCAAGTCACCAGAACTAGTGTCCCCATTGGAAGATTTCCTCTCTATCACTTTTCTAGGGAAAAAACAAAATTTATGATTGTCTTTTATTTTCAGTTTCCATGATAATGATAAACAGGACAAATAGAGAGGATATATCTCCTTAATGGGGGCACGAACAGCAATAAAAACTGGCGAGCATTCTAATCCATCTTTACTCTATCCAAAACTGAAAAAAAGTTGTTGTGTTTAGTTATCTAACGTTCATCTAACTGTAAGTCTTTTGTTAAAGGTCTGTACCAGAGTGTTAGAATAAAATTATGGACTATTAGAATAAGCCTAGACTTCAGTCTTTGGTGTAATTTTAAAAGGTAGTTTAGAGTGTATTTTGTTTATTTTGTTTCATATTTTTCTGACATTTTACATCATGACATAGTTACTTCTGAAGTGAATACATTCTGTTCAGATAATTTAACCTCCTAGCTAAGGTCCTCCATGCCCTACGCAAATTTTGATGCTCTTTGTTGCATTTTGTCTAGTCCCACTACTGCTGGTAAACTGGTGCCAAAACTTAACTGCATATTTAAGATGAGGTCTATTGTCTTACTACTGATTGAAGAGAAGTGCAACTTTTCTTAACCTCTTCCCGTCAGTGCTTTAGCCGAATGACGGCTACATCGCGGACCTACTTTGCCTGGAGGGTGTCAATAGATGTCCTCCCGTGCTCAAGCTGTGCGCTCTGTGATCAGCGAGTCTATGAGACTCGGCTGATCACAGATCGGTGTAAGGGGTCATTCCTGACCCCTTACCACGTGATCAGCTGTCAGCCAATTACAGCTGATCGTGTGATGTAAACAGAGTCGGTAATTGGCTATTTTTTCTCCTCACGCTGATAGCGTGAAGAGATTATAAAAAGCCGATCACCGGCGGCTGTGAGAGGGACATTGATCCCGATTGTGGAGAACCTCTACAGAGTCATCTGTGCCCACCTGTGCCACCTGCCAGTGCCATCTACCAGTGCACAACAGTGCCACCTACCAGTGCCCACAGGACCACCCATGAGTGCCCACAGTGCCATCTATCAGTGCCCACAGTGCCAACTTTAATGTTACCAATTAGTGCCTCATCACCAGTGCTGCCTATCAATGCCACCTACCAGTGCCCATCAGTGCCACCTATCAGTGCCCATCAGTGCCACCTATCAGTGCCCATCAGTGTGATCTATCAGTGCCCATCAGTGCCAGCCATCAGTGGCACCTATCAGGGCCCATTAGTGCCGCCTCATCAGTGCAGTCTTATCAGTGTCCATCAGTGCCATCTTATCAGTGCCTATCAGTGTCGCCTTATCTGTGCCTATCAGTGCAGCCCATCAGGGCCCATCAGTGCAGCCCATCAGGGCCTATCAGTGCCCATCAGTACAGCCTATCAGTGCCCATCAGTGCAGCCTCATCAGTGAATATCAAGGAAGGAGAAAAATTACCTGTTTGCAAAATTTTATAACAAACTATGAAACATGTTTTTTTGTTTTTCAAAAATTTCTGTCTTTTTTTGTTTGTTTAGCAAAAAATAAAAACCCCAGAGGTTATTAAATATCACCAAAAGAATGCTCTAATTGTGTGAAAAAAAAACGATACAAATTTAATTTGAGTACAGGTTTGCATGACCGCGCAATTGTCATTCAAAGTGTGGCAGCGCTGAAAGCTAAAAATTGGTCTGGGCAGGAGGGGGGTTTAACCTCCCTGGCGGTATGATTATGTCTGGAATTTTGTACCAAAAGCGGTATAATTATTTTGCATGGAAATTTGGCGTTTTTATATTGTAGGCATGCAATTCTTATGAATAACTCACTTAAATCTGTCCAAACCAGAGTCTAGTAGACATCCCGGGTATGATAAAGTTTGAAACACAAAATCATAAATTATAATATAATAAAAATATATATAAAAATTATTCAATAATGTAATCAAATCAAAAACACGGAAATTTGCTCAGTTGCAGAATAGTCGCTGTCATTAAATTTAGTGTTGGATGATGAATTGTGATTCTAATTTATTATCGCTGTTTTCTAGCTGGTCTAAAACCACTTTTGACATAAAGGGACACTTTTTGGTTGCTATGGACAATCTCCAGTTTCCAGGCAGAAAAAAATCTATTTATTATATAAAATGACATGCAGGGCACTGGGCAGACCACTAGGGACAAAGGGGATGTGTATTTTGTTATACAGTACTGTAATCGGTAAGATTACAGTACTGTATGTGTACTGTGTTATTTAACTTTTTTGAATTTGGTGCCGATCTCGGCTCCCGTGCGTCGTAACGTCATAGGGAACGGAGATCAGCGGCACTCGGGCACTGTGTGAATCAAGAGAGCAGACGGCTCGCTCACACAGCGGGGAGACATCGCAGGATCCAGGGGACAAGGTAAGTTACTTCCCCCTGTATCCTGCAATGCAAGCCCGAGCTCTGGCTCGGGGTTACCTCTTTTGGTACTGAAGTTCCCGCCCCGAGCCAGACTCGGGAATACTGCCAGGGGGGTTAAGTGCCCAGTAAGCAAGTGGTTAAAAGACAATATCTTGCTCACTCTAGAACAGGGGTCAGCAACCTGTAGATCGTGATCTACCAGAGAGGTCCCAGCAGCAGGAAAGAAGAGATCTTCAGGTCAGTGTGAGGCAATACATCCAGCATAATAGTATAGGGCTGCTTTTACACTGATGTGCTACAGTTTACCCACACCGTGGGTGCAGTGTACCTGCAGCTTTTCTGTGGGTTTGCTGCATTTAGCCATAGACTTATATTATATCCTGCTGTTTTACCACCCTCAACTTTAGATGTGAATGAGCCCTAAGGGTGCCGCTGCTGAATGCAACTAAGGGCTCATTCACAAGTGCAGCACAAGTTCTGCTCCTCTGAAAAGCGATCCGATTGTGTGTTGATATGTGGTGAGAAGGCGATATGTTGCCTTCTCACCACCTGATTTAAACCCATGATTGCCATGCAATGTACGTGTTTGTGACACAGTAGTACAGCATTTAAAGGTTTAAATCAGGTGTAAGGAGGCAACACTGTGCTTTGTGATCTTTGACTTCTCCCGTGTTGTTCAGGTAGATCTCCACCTCTTTAAGGTTGCCTACCCCAGCTCTAGAAGCTGCAAATTAGTATTAAATACTGGTGTTAAGCCTGTGATTTACTAGAACACCTAAATCATTGTTTCACCAAGATTTACTGCCCTCTAGAATGTATGATGCATGTGTTTATCCCCCAAGTGAATAACTTCTATTTATCAACATCAAAGTTAATTTACCATGAAGTTACCCAATTAACCAAGGCATCCTGGTAAGCTTGTTGGTTAGAGACATTTTTTTTAAGGATTATGTTTTATTGTATAGCTTTGTGTCATTTGAAAATACAGAAACAGTACTTTTGTTTGCAAACTTTAAAAATACATTAGTAATGGTCCCAAAACGAAATCTTGGTGCACTTTTGTGTATTTAAGGGTAATGCAACAATCTTGTTGTACATCACTGCCACCACTTTTCCTGTACATACACCGAGCTAATAAAGAATTTTTATTAAGTTTACTTTCTCTTTATCTCCAGAGGACCTACATGCTCAGGCCTACTCCTTTTAATATTAACATACAGTATGTAAGGAAAGGTGTAATATTACGTTATTATGTTGTCTTAAATGGATGAATACTTACAGTCCAGTGCAGAAAACACTGTACCCTGGCCAGCCTGTAAACAATCAGGTTTTTTATAAATATGCCAGTACTAAGATATCATCTTTAATTTGGCACATGTGGCCTGCAGCCCCATAAGTTGCAATGAATTCCCCTTTATCCCATTACTTACAGAAATTTTCTGAATTTTTTTCAGTTGCTCTGTGTTCCAGAATATTAAAATTAATGGTTTTATGCAGATATGTTGCTTTACAAAATGACTTATGAAGCCAGGGGATCACCCAAGAAGTTCAGAAAGGTTTGGTTCAGGTGGACGGATTCCGAGAGTACGATAGAGGAGGAGAATGATGGTGAGGTGGTGTAATGGAGTGAGATGAGAGTACTACTATCAGAAATAGGGGTGCAGGCAGGGCGGTAGCGATTGCACAATATACTATCCAAGAAGTAATGAGCAGACGAGTTGGGGGAAGGGGAAGTTAAATAGGTAGGAGAGGGAGGGGGAGGGGGAAAAAAAAAAGCACTACTTGTTGATGACGGGAAATGTACACGGTTGGGACGGTGGACGGGTATCCTTTATTGTTATATGATGTCTGTAATAACTTACCACCAGATTGTTAGCCTGTTGGCCACACTGTATGTTTGTTATGTAATTGTGCGCAATAAAAAACTTGTTTTAAAAAAAAAAAAATGTATGGTTTTAAGAAAGGCTAGCATGAGGAAAAGTGATGTATAATAATATAATGACCACTAAGAGCCCAACGATGGTGCTAATGTAGACGGGGAGGGGGGGGGGGTTATTTACTAAAGGCAAAGGCCCTACAAGTGCACTGTAAGTGCACTTGGAAGTAAAGTCGCTGTAGATATGAGGGGGACATGCAAGGAAAATAAATGATTGGATGATAAAATCATCAGAGCTTCACCTCATTTCAGATGTTCCAATCTGATCTACAGCGATCTACAGGGACTGCACTTACAAGTGCACTTGTAGTGCAAAGTGGATTTGCCTTTAGTAAATCAACCCCTATGAATTGATTGTCTTCGGTATGGGACAATTGCTATGTGTAGCATTGTTAGGACATATTATAAGTGGAATAGAGTAGATCCCTGATGAGTCCTGGTATTTAGTATGCCATTAGCTCTTTCCTGTGCTAGTAAATTTAAGAAGGGCTTAAATAGCTTTCATAGAACACTGCCGGGATGAATTCTAATTTAACCCCGAAGACACCATTTTTCATTTGAATACATGCACAGTATCTATATGAGAGCAGCCCAAAGCAGAACCGTTTGATGCATAGACTCATTGCAATACTAATTAAGTAAATAATCCAGTTGGGAGTGTAGAATTCCCATCATATAAGTCCCCCAGAGATATAAGAAATCACTGAGTGGGTTAACTCTCCAGAATTTGCCAAAACAGAAATATCACTTTTTGGTACGCTTACTTTTTAATCATCCAGTATGTGTTGTCTGTGGTGAATCGGGGCCACAAGTAAAATTGATTAATTAGTTACAAATGGTAAGTGCTGCAGTTTGTAATACATTTAAAGTGTTACTAAAGCCACAACAGTAATCAATCTGTATATGCAGTAAAGCATGATTGTTATACTCACTGTGGAACCTAAGGGGTTACTTGGCTGCATTGTGTAAAAAGGCTGTTTGATCCTGTCTTCTCTGTGCCTCACCTTCTTCCACTGTCCCCATCTCCTGAAATAATAGAGTCTAGGGGACAAGCTGCACATGCTCAGTTTAGTGTGTATTGCTGGAGAGTTTTTTCTTTCTTGGGAGATTGCATGTAATCAGCCCGGAGCCAATAAACACTGTCCAGACAGAGGGTCAGGGGTCCTGCAGCCTTATAGGACAGCCAAAGTAGAATGAAAACTCCTCCTACAAGCTTTAATCAGATACTGATAGTCACAATACTGCTCTAACTGCTGATGAGAAAAGGTGATTAGCAGTTTATATTTACTAAAACTATTGCATTCCCACGTTCTGTGGGAGACCGTATATAGTGAATGCAGGGTCCAGGGTTTAGTAACACTTTAATTTCTGAAGCTGCTCACTGTGCTTCTCAGTGGGACTTTATCCTCTCATCAGATGTCTCTATCCTTTACAACAGGGGTCTCAAACTGGTGGCCCTCCAGCTGTTGCAAAACTACAAGTCCCACCATGCCTCTGCCTTTGGGAGTCATGATTTTAATGGTCAGCCTTGCAAGGCCTCATGGGACTTGTAGTTTTGCAACAGCTGGAGGGCCGCCAGTTTGAGACACCTGCTTTACAACCTCCTTCTCATGCTCCAATATATGCATGTGAGGCTGCAGTGGGCTCAGAAAATGCAAAAACAAAAAAGCTGCGCTCTATGTGTAAAGCACAAATACCCGTAAACCTTTTACTGAGTAAAAAGTTAATTTATTGCACTTCTGAGAAATAAACATCAACTGTCAATAATAAAAACTTGCAGAGGTTGCAAAGGCAGTCATAAAAGCATATAGCCGATATAGATACTGATTTAAAAGAATGTTATTTATAAAACCGGTACCACTGTGACATCCGGGTGGGGAAGGGTCAACATCAACCGATCAGCTTGTGGGTTAAACATGGGAAAAGATGTAATAATCTGTGTGGATAGCGATGGGAGCCCGGTGATTGGAGGGGGATAGTTGTATCACAACATTTTACCTCTGGCTGGTGATTAGCTTATGCTGGTGTCCAGATTGAAAACCACAATGGCGGAAGACCCTTGCCAAAAGCAGTAGACTCTGTAGCTGGTCGCGAGTGGGAACCCTGCTGAGCCGCAGGCAGTATGGTATGGTATCCACTGCTGAGTGGGACCGGGAGAGCCGAACAAGCTGACTGGAACCGGACGCACTTATTATTATTATTAATAACATTCATTTACATCAGTATCTATATTGGCTATGTGCAATAAATAAACTTTTTACTCAGTCAAAGGTTTACAAGTATTTATGCTTTACCCATAGAGCGCTGTTTTTTAGTTTTTGTCTTTTGTTATCCATTCTTCCAGTGGTTGGCAGCTGCAATGGGTTCTAGCCCATTTCATATCCTCCAGGGTCTGCATACCCACCAATATGGCTGACAGTTTTTAGCGCTTAACCCCCCTGGCGGTAATCCCGAGTCTGGCTCACGGCGGGATCTTCAGTACCAAAAGCGGTAACCCAGAGCCAGACTCGGGCTGCATTGCAGGATACAGGGGGAAGTTACTTACCTTATCCCCTGGATCCTGTGATGTCTCCCCGCTGTGTGAGCGAGCCGTCTGCTCGCTCGATTCACACAATGCCCAAGTGCCGCTGATCTCCATTCCCTGCGACGTTCCGACGCACGGGAGCGGAGATCGGCGCCAAATTCAAAAAAGTTTAAAAGCACAATACACATACAGTATTGTAATCTTACAGATTACAGTACTGTATAAAAAAAATACACATCCCCTTTGTCCCTAGTGGTCTGCCCAGTGCCCTGCATGTCATTTTATATAATAAATAGATTTTTTTTTTCTGCCTGGAAACTGGAGATTGTCCATAGCAACCAAAAAGTGTCCCTTTATGTCAAAAGTGGTTTTAGACCAGCTAGAAAACAGCAATAATAAATTAGAATCACAATTCATCCTCAAACACTAAATTTAATGACAGCGACTATTCTGCAACTGAGCAAATTTCAGTGTTTTTGATTTGATTACATTATTGAATAATTTTTATATATATTTTTATTTTATTATAATTTACGATTTTGTGTTTCAAACTTTATCATACCCGGGATGTCTACTAGACTCTGGTTTGGACAGATTTAAGTGAGTTATTCCTAAGAATTGCATGCCTACCATATAAAAACGCCAAATTTCCATGCAAAATAATTGTACCGATTTTACAATTTTACAAGCAGGGCGTCAGTATGTTCAATAAGATTGTAGTAATGAGCATAACAGCCCTTTTGCATGTAGTCTTTATTCAATTCAAATCCAGAAGATTAATGTTTCATAGTAGGGAACCTTAACAATATATCTGTGTTTACATTTTTTTTCACTAAATCTGCAGGAACATACTTTGTAATTGTGTTACAGCCAGAAAAAGGTGGGATGAAGCACATGTCTCTGATAAGGTAGTATTTGTGTGATACTGTAGACAGTACAGCAAAGGATTTGTAGCGGGTAAGGTTCCAGTCCTGTAATGAATAAAAATAAGATCACTTTGGGGAGAATGTGTTATTGACAAATTAGATTGCCTATCTATACATATTAATTATTTCAGGCAGGTTTGGTTGCTCTGACATGACCATGCTCACAAACAATCTATTTTAATTCACAAGACAGGGGTCAGTGCTCCGGACTTACAGGCAAAGCAGACAGAAAAAAAAAAAAAGAAGTAGATACCGTGCCAGGCAGGATAGTATAAATAAAGGAATCAATGTCCCACTGAATAGCACTGAACTTGTATGATTTTTTAGCAATGGATTTTAAAAGGTTGAAATGCTTTGTAATTTCAGATATTTAATGTATGTGATTACTGCAATATGTTTCATGCTTCATTGGTTTCCTGATTCAATGTCTCAAGGAATTATTTGAATTATTTGAATGATTAAAACAATATTAAAGGGAGACTATAACTTTAACATTTCTTTTAGATATACAGTGTATGTATATATGATTGGTACAGTGTAAATATTTGAATAAATATTTAATAACTTTGTTTCTCTTTCTTCCTGCTTAGTAATACTACACAAGGACTGAGTTTTACTGCCATTCTATGGGAGAGATTTACTAAAACGGTTGCACTCAAAATCTGGTGCAGCTGTGCATGGTAGCTAATCAGCTTCTAGCTTCAGGTTTTTCGATTAAGCTTTGACAATAAAACCTGGAATCTGGTTGGTTTTTATGCTAAGCTGCATCATGCATTTTTAGTAAAATCGACCCCTATATTTCAAAGTGCCATCGAGTCTATGGGGTGGATATACTAAAGGAAAATAGGCTGTTTACTTTGCAAGTGAAGTTGCACTCCGAAGTGAAACTTCTCTTTACAAAGAATACCAAATCACATGCAAGGAAAATGTAAAAACATACTTTTTGCTTGCTCATGATTGGATGATGTAAGTGTAGCACCATCTAGCTAGGTGCTAGTGTACATAGTTTTTAGTGTAGGAAAATGTGGCCTGGCTGAGAGCCAGGCTAGGGTTGAATCTGGGTCAGGGCTGAGTGACTCAGGGAGGCTGGATGACTCAGCAAGCAGCACCTCTGCTAACTCCTGCTGCTCTCTGGAACCTTGGAAAACTTTCCTGAAGTAGAGGGTGGAGTTAAGGAGAAGCTGCATGGAGTATTGATGAGGGCCCAAGCCAATCCCCAGCAAAGTGAGCTGGCGGGGGCGGGTACCCCATTTATACTCACAGGTCATGCCAGCAGAGGCAGCCAGATGGAAGATAGAGATGGAATGCTGAGGAGGCTTTTGGTGACCCTTAAGGGTGCCCCCTAGTCTGAGGGAGTGACCCTGGACCTGGGGCATGGGTGCTGGAGGGACCCTCTACAGCACATAGAGAAATCCTTTTCTGGAGGCACGGGAGCACATTTGAGGACACCAGAAGCAGGTCAGCACATCCAGGAGATCTTATGAGGAGTCAGTGGGGTGGTCTGGTGCAGATCATTTTCAATGACTGTTCTCTGTATTACGGGAGCCGGCAATTCATTATAGCCGCGAGTGATTTTAAATAGCTTTTTTTCCTGCAAAAATTACACTTTGTGCAGGGACAGTTCTAAGCACGGGAAACCTACGCCCCTTTACATGCATACTATACACACCCCCCAGGTACGAAATTTAAAGGAATATTACACTTTTATTGTTTCACTTTAAGCATTATTAAAATCATTGCTCCTGAAAAAACGTCCGTTTTTAAAACTTTTTTTTTGCATTGATACATGTCCCCTGGGGCAGGACCAAGGTCCCCAAACACTTTTTATGACAATAACTTGCATATAGGCTTTTCAAATTAGCACTTTAGATTTCTCCCATAGACTTTTACAGGGTGCTCACGGCTTTTCGAATTCGCTCAAATTGTTTGCTGTTCGGTGAACATGAGTTCGACTCGAACTCGAAGCTCATCCCTAATAAGCATATATTGATTGGTTTGCACAAAAGTTATAGCGTCTACAAACTATGGGATAGATTTATGGACTTTTTATTTATTTTTTATTGTTTTTACTAGTAATGGCGGCGATCAGTGATTTTTAGCGGGACTGCGACATTGTGGCAGGCAAATTTGACACTAAGTGACCCTTTTTTGGGGACCAGTGACACCAGTACAGTGATCAGTGCAAAAATAAATGCACTGACACTGTATAAATGACACTGACAGGGAAGGGGCAATCAAAGGGTTAACTGTGCTCCCTTGGTGTGTTTTCTTACTGTGTGGGGGATGGACTGACTCGAGGAAGACACATCTGTGTTTCTGATTATCAGGAATCGCAGATCTGTCTTTCCCTCGCTGACAGAATGCCGTTCTGTCATTCCCCGAATGATTGCGAGTGGGCGGCGGCCATCGCCGGTGCACGAGAGCAGATCCCGAGTATCACTGGTGCGTTATTTTGCGCTAAAGGGCCACCCTACCACAGCATACGTACGCGGGGTGGTCCTTAAGCGGTTAATCTGCCAGGACAGCGACTCAAAGCAGTTAAGTCAATGGATCCATATGATGGCCAGAGTACTAGTATTTCGCAAAGGGGAAGACACAGACCCAGAGGTCAAAAAAGAGTGCTGCTCACCCCTAAAGGGTAGAAACAAAAAGAAACAATCCCCCACGTTGGGGTTTTTAGGCAGCGTACAATGAAGGGAAGTCAGAGTTTGTAGGTAAAAAGGTTTGAAGTTTATTTGTAAAAAATGATTAAAATCATTAAATTAGAACATGAGCTCCAGTGGGAAAAAACAGAAAATTACTATACATTTATGTACAGGGGGAACATGGATATACAATATGCAGACTGGTATTCACATAGCAACAGTGCACAATCTGTCGTAAACATGAAAAACTATCCCTGACGCGTTTCAACCCAAAAGGGTCTTCCTCAGAGGGAAAGGAGGTCTGCTAGACAAAGAGGAATAAAATATCAATGTTAGTGGTAAGTACAGTTTACAGAGTGAAACAGGCTCAAAAAATATAAAGAGCTAAATGTAACAGAACACACTGAAGTTTATATTTACCACAATGGTGTATATCCTGAAGGTAAAGAATATGTGGTATTCCCACTGGGGGGTTTTTTTTGGCAAGGAGGATGCCGTCCACTCATATGGGGCACGCCGGACAGATTCCACCGAAAACCATCCAGGTCATGGGGCGCCACACGCCTTGCGGGAGGTCACACGTTTGAGGTTCCACTCCTACTAGTCCTGCTACCCAAGCAGGGGTGCCAGAGGAGGGAAACAACCTGGGTAAGACCTAGGGGCGCGCAGGCACCACCAATGACAGAGTCTATAAAGGAATAAGGGTTGTATTATAGCTTGGTGTCTTAGCGGGTAGGACAGTATATAGCAGCTAAAAAGGGGGGTTAGTTAATTAATTGAGCATCTAAATGTAGTTATTCTTGCCAAGTGGGGTGACCAAGACATATAGTGAGTAAGGTGTGTGATGGGGAACAATGTGAAACCAAGCTGTACGACTAAAAAACAAAAAGCAAAAAACCCAAAACAACCAACCCAAATAACAAATAACAAATAACAAAGGCTCCCCTCGGAAAAAAAAAAAAAAAAAAAGAAGAGAAGCTGAAAGTGCGCAATTGTGATAGGGCGAGGGTGTGTGTGTGTTGTGTGTGGAGGGGTGAAGGGATGGGGGGAAGTGGGGAAGTGTCTGGAGGAGTGGGTAGGGAGTGATGTGAGGTTGAGTGGGGGGAAGAGGGGAGTGATAGAAAAGGGAAGAGGGAAAAAGAAAGGGGAGGGGAAAAGTGGGTAGAAAAACAGGAGGGAAAGGAAGGGAAAGGGAGGGGGGAAAGGAAGGGTAAAAAGGGGGGGGGGAAGAGGAAGGAGAGAAAGGAAAGGGGGGGAAGCGGGGTGGGGAATAATGGTAATCCTACCTGGGATGAAGAGATGCTGGAATAATGCCAAGAGGCTGCTGGCCATGGGGTTATGTCGCAATATGATTAGGACTGGGGGTCTCTTCCAAAACGCACCATCGGCTATTGCGACATAACCCCATGGCCAGCAGCCTGTTGGCATTATTCCAGCATCTCTTCATCCCAGGTAGGATTTTAATTCCAGTTCATGTACACATACATTATCTTCACCACCATTTTCTCACGTTTTGATTAGGCAGAACTTTCACTATCCACTTTTTTACACCATATCCTAACACTCCCTTTCCTCCCATCCCTTCCCCCCCCTCTTTCCCTTTCTTTTCCCTTTTCCCCCTTCTCTCTCTTTCCCCCTCCCTTTCTTTCCCCTCCCCTCCCCTCCCCTCCCCTCCCCCCCCCCTTCCCCCCTTCTCCCCCCCACCCCTTCCCTTTCTCTCCTTCCTCTTCTTCCCCCCCCTTTTTACCCTTCCTTTCCCCCCTCCCTTTCCCTTCCTTTCCCTCCTGTTTTTCTACCCACTTTTCCCCTCCCCTTTCTTTTTCCCTCTTCCCTTTTCTATCACACCCCTCTTCCCCCCACTCAACCTCACATCACTCCCTACCCACTCCTCCAGACACTTCCCCACTTCCCCCCATCCCTTTACCCCTCCACACACAACACACACACACCCTCGCCCTATCACAATTGCGCACTTTCAGCTTCTCTTTTTTTTTTTCTTTTTTTTTTTCTTTTTTTTCCGAGGGGAGCCTTTGTTATTTGTTATTTGTTATTTGGGTTGGTTGTTTTGGGTTTTTTGCTTTTTGTTTTTTAGTCGTACAGCTTGGTTTCACATTGTTCCCCATCACACACCTTACTCACTATATGTCTTGGTCACCCCACTTGGCAAGAATAACTACATTTAGATGCTCAATTAATTAACTAACCCCCCTTTTTAGCTGCTATATACTGTCCTACCCGCTAAGACACCAAGCTATAATACAACCCTTATTCCTTTATAGACTCTGTCATTGGTGGTGCCTGCGTGCCCCTAGGTCTTACCCAGGTTGTTTCCCTCCTCTGGCACCCCTGCTTGGGTAGCAGGACTAGTAGGAGTGGAACCTCAAACGTGTGACCTCCCGCAAGGCGTGTGGCGCCCCATGACCTGGATGGTTTTCGGTGGAATCTGTCCGGCGTGCCCCATATGAGTGGACGGCATCCTCCTTGCCAAAAAAAACCCCCCAGTGGGAATACCACATATTCTTTACCTTCAGGATATACACCATTGTGGTAAATATAAACTTCAGTGTGTTCTGTTACATTTAGCTCTTTATATTTTTTGAGCCTGTTTCACTCTGTAAACTGTACTTACCACTAACATTGATATTTTATTCCTCTTTGTCTAGCAGACCTCCTTTCCCTCTGAGGAAGACCCTTTTGGGTTGAAACGCGTCAGGGATAGTTTTTCATGTTTACGACAGATTGTGCACTGTTGCTATGTGAATACCAGTCTGCATATTGTATATCCATGTTCCCCCTGTACATAAATGTATAGTAATTTTCTGTTTTTTCTGTTCTAATTTAATGATTTTAATCATTTTTTACAAATAAACTTCAAACCTTTTTACCTACAAACTCTGACTTCCCTTCATTGTACGCTGCCTAAAAACCCCAACGTGGGGGATTGTTTCTTTTTGTGAGTACTAGTATTTTGCCAAAGGATAGGTCAGCAATGGTAGCTTCCATGATTGCTTTAGTATGAGGCTGGGTTCACACTATCTTTGCATGCGGCTCACAGCAGAGGTCCGGAGTGTCCACACTCACCATTTCAGGTCCGATTTCAGCCCAAATTTTTGGCTGAATTTAGACCTGAAACAGACCAAAAGAAGCACAGGGCTCCTGTGCAAATTCACACCAGAGCCGCAGTAGAGATATGTGAACCAGCTCCATAGAGAGCCGATCAAAATCTCCTGCTATTGGGAATTGGATGTGGGGAACCCGCATCCAATTCCCAATAGTGTGAACCCAGCCTAAGTTTGCTCTAATAGGTCTTCCAGTGGTTGTTTTTTTTATTAGAATATAACATTATGGTCCCATTCACACTGAAATACTGCACAGGAGTAAACATACTATTCCTGACGTTAATGTGTGTTGGGTTAAGCCAATCTATTCATTTGAATGGGACACCTAAAGCACCCAACAATTTCAGAAAATATTCCCAGAAGCTCAATGCATGTCAATGTGTTGCTGTGCATTGTGCAACAACATACATCGACTGGTAAGATGCCTTGGTTGCCATTCAAAATAAATGGCACTGTATTGCACAAATGTGTGTAATGTTCATTGGTGTGAATGCACCCTGAATTGCCTACTGTTTTTTTTTAATTTAATATTCTTATTATTATTCAGGATTTATATAGAGCCAACAGTTTGCACAACGCTTTACAACATGAGGGCAGACAGTTCAGTTACAGTACAATTCAAGGCAGGAGGAATCTGAGGGCCCTGCTCATTAGAGCTTACAATCTACAAAGGTCAGAAGATACAAAAGGTTTATCTTCTTTGTTATACATTTTTTTACCAGATCCAGTTGGTAAAGTGGATACACTTGTTTAATTTTTCTAACATAGAATTAACTGTATTCTGTTTTATTTAATCCCTCAAACTAGCACTAAGTTATAACATAGTTAAGTGCATTTCTAAACCCAACCAATATGCAACCATCTTGTACTAATCTGGTTGCTGCATGTTACTGAACTGCCTTTAATGTTTGAACATAGAGAAATGAAATTCAAATGCTTGGCCAGCACAAATAGAAATATTGGATTACTACAAATAAGTTAAAATTACATTTATTTAATAAGGCAAATAGTCCTGTGTCTTTCCTTGCAACAAACAAGCAATCATCTTTCAGCTGATGAAAGGTGAAATCTGGTTGACTCCTAGGGGTTGCAGTACATTATCGTACCTTTTTTTTAAATTAACCCATACAACAACCAGCTAGTACATAAATTGCTGCCACAAAGCTGACCTTTCCTTCAGTTTTTATTGCCCTAATTAATAGAGCCACTGCCAAATCCCAAAAAGTAATTTTCAACAATTGTCTCTTGTCCAGGAAAAATGTGAGTAATACATCATAAGGAAAACTGCTTTCCAGAATGCTGCAAATGGTTGAATTGTTTTTTTTTTTCCGCTATTATTTTCCAATAGGGGATGTAAGTATTTCATGTTGATCGCTTGATTGGCTGCAGTGGGACCCTTTAAAAATAGAAAAGAAAAAACAAATAAACAATTCTGTACAAATCAAATGTGTGCCAACATCAATCACATGCTCAGAACAACAGCCCAGATATTTACACAGAAAGTCGCCATTAAAACTTGCCAGAATTAATTGCTCCCGTTGAACATAATGGCCATTTATGACAACGCTTTTGAAGTGAAAAGAAATATTATGGAAAAAGAAAATGCCTACAAGGAGGCTGAGCCGGATCTTCTTTGTTTTACTATTGTTTATATGTAGCCCTGATCCATTACACTGTTTTAATTCACTAACCCTTTTATGTAGGTTTTCTTTTCTTAGCTGAAAGCATCAACATCCATAAAAGTTGATGTGTAATAAGGTATCATTTTATTGCATGAAAAATTTTAAATGTATTTATAGTGATTTAGTAATGTGAATTGATTTACAACGTTTATTTTTCTGGTTCAAACTTTCACAAAAACATATATAAGTAAAAGAGAGATTTTTTTCTTGAACATTGAATCAGTAAGCACCATAGTATCATTACACAACCACAGTTAAGACTGTTAGGGGGTTTACTAAAACTGGTGTGCACAGAATCTGGTGCAACTATGCATAGTAACCAATCAGCTTCTAACCTCAGCTTGTTCAGTTAGCCCCCGTTCACACCAGTGTGATTCGTCATGCAATTTGTCATTTCCAAATCGTGTGACAAGCTGCACCCCATTGTCAGCAATGGAATTGTTCAAATTGCCATGACACGTGTCGCAGCCACTTTGAAAACAGTTCCTGCATTACTTTTTGCCGATTTCATTGTGACTTGCATAGACTTCTGTTGTATGAAGTGGCAAGTCGCAATTAAATCGGTAGTACAAATTGCATGGGTGTGCGGCTTTGAAATCACACTGAAGTAGCACAGGTGTAAACAGGGGCTTAAACTTTAACAATAAAACCTAGAAGATGATTAGTTACTATGTACAGCTGCACCAGAGTTAGTAAATCCCTACCTTTGTGTTAGGTTTTGGTGCTGAGCAAAGCACTGGCAGTGGTCTGTTCAAGGCTTTCGATGCTAGAAAAAAAGTTATATAAAAAAGCAGTCATACATCTACCTAACCCCTACATTAAAGTGATAATAAAGGTTCAGCTTCTTTTTTTTTTTTAAATAACATGTCATACTTACCTGTTCTGTGTAGTGGTTTTGCACAGAGCAGCCCCAATCCTCCTCTTCTTGGGTCCCCCTCCTTGACCAGTGCCCCCAATATCAAGCTGTGTGTCTGTAGAAGTTGGTTGTGTGCCTGGAGAGGAAAGTTTCCTAATACTGCAGTTAGAGACCTGGAACAGAGTCACCCTAGATTTAGAAGGTTTTTGAAGAAATAATTCATATTATTAACTATGTGCTCATAAAGTCAACTCCACACATAGAATGTCAGCACAAAGAAGAAACCTACAAGGTTTTTTGGGTTTGTCAACTTCTTAACTCTGCCTCAAATGGAGTAAAAGGTTACCTAAGGACTGGATTTGCATTGCTGCAAGTTTGAAATAAGTACCTGGGGACAGGATGTTCGCAGAAGCGGGTTCCACTTGCAAAGTCCAAGGCCCTTCTGATGGAGGTACTGAGCTAGACAGAATTCAAGAAAGTCCCCTGTGACTATTGCACTCCCATATCCTGCTCTGCTCTGGAAAACAATCTAGCAGACGGAGAGTGAACATCATTAGGGGAAGGTTAACTCTGCACTTAAGAATTTACAAACACACACACACACACACACACACACACAATATCTGCCACCTTGATTTAAAGGAAATAAGCAGCATTCATAGTTTCTGCTGTTGCAATTCTGATTGTCTGAAAGAAATGTCCATATTACTCGCTACCATGCCCAGACATGCATGTAACAGAGTTTACAATATGGTAACAGAGGCAAAGATTTACTCATTTCTGATTAGAGCATTCTGAGATTCAGCTTAAAGATTCTGAAATATAATTTAATGAAAGAAAAACAGTGCAATAAAATATTTACAGAAGAGTTATTGCAAAACATACAATAAGCAACAGTAAAATAAGATTAGATTAAAAGTAAAAATTACCTAGCAAAGTTCCACTGGTCTTTGGTTTTATTCAGATTAAGTCCATTCTAATGTATCAGAGTTTCTGGCTCTCAAAAATGACTTGCCATTTCTCCATAGTTCCAGTGTAAGCAAGAGCTCCAGAGCTGAAAATGCAGCCATCTTTTCTGGTCCCTGAAGAGGCTGCCCAGAATATGAACAATCAAATAAAGAGTCTGTACGGTGTGCTGAAGGGGTTTTATTATGCTCCAGTGGATACTCACGTAATGACTATCTTTACAATTCAACAACCAACAAAAAGTATTACTGAACAGAATGAAATTATGACATGGAGGAGACCAAATACATTCTATGGATCTATGAAGCACATTTCCCTTAAGAAGTCTAATGTGTTTCATCATGTAATGTAGGTGTGTTTGGTGTCTAACTCATTGGCATCTTCCTATATATATCAGTGTAATCCCTTTTTATGGATGAACCTCCCTCAGTAATAATTATAGAGATTGTATAAAGCTTAGCACTAGGGACTTATTTGAAACCTCTGGTAAATGGAAATTTAGCTTGGGGTTGTTTTCTGTCAATTGTGCTTTAACTGGATTGTTTTTGTTCAGCGTATCCCCTTACCTTTTGAAGAGCGAGGGCCACATAAGCGACTTGGTAACTGGTCGTGGGCACAATAAGTGGAGTGGACAGATGACAGATCTGTGTCCGCTCTGTACAGGGATACCCCACTTTTAAGTACACATTGGGGTTTATTTACTGAAGCTGGAAAGTGCAAAATCAGGCTCACTTCTGCATAGAAACCAATGAGCTTCCAGGTTTTATTACCAAAGCGTAATTGAACAAGCTGGGGTTAGAAGCTCATTGGTTTCTATGCAGCAGTGAGCCTGATTTTGCACTTTCCAGCTTTAGTAAATAAACCCATTGTGTACTTAAAAATGGGGTATGCCTGTATATGCAGACATAGCCCACGCTACTCTGTGGGCCATCCCATCCGATCCAACCGATCCCCTTCTGTTTTTTTTAGTGGATCAGCTTGGAGGTAGGTGGGTGCAAATGAACACAAGTCAGTTTACATCTGCTGCTCCATAGAGGTGAATGGAGGGTCCGTGTGGATTGAACCGATCATATGAAAGGGGCCTAAGGCTGCTTTCATACTGATGTGCTGCAGTTTACCTGCACTGCAGGTGCAGCACAGTGGACTTGTGGCTTTCCTGAGTTAGCTGCACTTTGCAATCGATGTCTATTATATCCTGCAGGTGTGACGCACTTTCTGAAAGTGCACCAAACCCGCAGGTAATAACAGAAGTCTATGACTCAGTGTAGATAACCCAAAGGTGCACTGCGCTGCACTTGTGGATCAGTTTGAAAGCAGCCCAGTAACCACTGCAGAACAGATATGCCCATATATACACTGATTTTAGTAATAAACTTACCTTTAATAACAGTCTTCCATTCAGGAAGCATCAGCATATGCAGCTCTGCTCCCTCTGCAGCCGCTTGATTCCTCTACCTCTGGCTTCATTCAGAACACTGAAACTCTGTGATCTGGGCTTGGGAACCTGCTATCCCAAAGCAGGAGGTCGTGGGCCACATCAAAGGGCTCCGCAGGCCACATGTGGCCCCCGGGCCACTGGTTGGGCACCCCTGATTACATTTTACTGTGGCACTGTGTGCAATAGGACTTCTCTTTTTATTCCATATATATTTTACTGTATCTACTGTACTATCTATCTATCTATCTATCTATCTATCTATCTATCTATCTATCTATCTATCTATCTATCTATCTATCTTTATTTTACCATCTATCTATACATCTGTCTACCAATCCTGTCTCCCAGGTATTTTCCCAGCACTGATAGCAAACAGAGGGTCCAAATGTTCTATTTAAATTTAGTGATACACCCCCTCAATGAAATGCCTGTATAGTGCAAGTATTAAACAAATCACCAATCAAAACCCGTCGTTATTTGCTCCAGACTAGTAAAGGAAAGCAGACATCTAATGGTCAATTCGTTTTTTTTAAATCAGTCCCTGTGTTTACTACTGTCTGCTTATAAAATCCTTGTCTTTTTTTCTCCAATACTCATGGTATCTCAGGCAATTATCTGAAAAATGTCTATATAATACAACAATTTACTTCACGTTGAAGGCATTTTTGATTTTTCTTTAAAACACAACCTAATTGCAAGATTACTCTTTAATATTAGTGATCAGATGCTTTGTGACCACTGATCAATACTAAAACTTCTCTTATGTTTGATGCATCCCAATGAAGAAAGCCATAAAGAATGTCTATAATCATATATTTCTTCAGTGTCCTTTGGGAGGCAACCTTTGAAACACTCAGACTTCTTAAGTGTCCTTCAAAACAGAGCTGTGTTCACTAAAGGCATTACAATTTAGTGAGACAAATTAGACTAAACTTTTTATCTCTGCAGTTTTGCACATGCACTGATTAAACCAGTATTTCTTCCAAAGATCGCTGGAGAAGATAAATGAACCAGGACAGCAATTAGAGTAAGGAAAAAGTAAAGATTGTCTGACATGATTTAAGTTTACTGCTTAGGCACTTTGTCATTTTGTCTCTATAATCTCTATCAGAATTGACTAAAACAGTAAGCATAAATCATTATACTAATTTATTTTATCACACTATGGTCCAGGGGAAGAATAATTCTTTTTTTTTTTCCTGAAGACCCAAGGGAATGATGAAGCCATGCTGAACTTTATTTTATTTTTTTCTCCTTAAGATCAATAATTAGTTTCCGTATCTCTTCAAAACCATATTTTCATGCAGCCAAGCAGGAGTCCTGTAGCATACTTGAAACATCAGAGAATAGCTGAAGACAATGTTGTATTAAGTGTAGTGGTAAATAAATGCTTATTGATAATTACAGCTTGGGTCCATACCTCTCTATGTATTAATTTAAATATGTATTATTAATAAACAAAAGCTGGTTATTCAGACCCGGACAGCAAGCGTTTAAAAAAAGAAAGCCTCTAACACATGTAAATTTAGGATTATTTATTTAACCAGTGTCCAGAGCAATAACCGACCAATAACCAATAACCAATAATCAAAGAAGTCGACCAGATTTTTCTTACTTTATTGTTACAGCAGTAAAGATGTGCACAACGGAGAAATTTGTCTCATCTGGTTTTGTCAATAATTATGTTAGAATGATTCGTTTTCAGAATTTGTTTCGCATATTCAGATTCGGATACATTTTGTATATTTGTTTTTTTCAAATCGATATCAAATTTTAATTTCGGAAGATGACTATATTCGTTCTATTCTATTCTATTTTTGCCTTTTCTATTCTATTCTATTATTTTATTTTCTGCTCTGTTCTATTCTTTTTTATTTTGTTCTATTCCATTCTGTTCTATTCTATTCTATAAAGCAGCCTCAGTAGGAATCATCATCTTATATCACTTTTATACCTTACTGTATTTATTACAATATATTTACATTTTGAATTAAAATTAATTTTCATATTCAAATTCATTTTCAAATGCAAATTCATTTTCGAATTCAAATTCATTATCAAATTCAAATTCATTTTCAAATTCAGATAATTTTTTTCATTATAATTTATTTTGGATTCATTGAAATTCATTACTATTGTGATTTGGAAATTAAGAACATCCAAATCTTCAAATAATGATAATTTCATCCAAATTTCGATTTGTAATGAAACGAACTGCACATGTCTATACAGCAGTTGTTTAGGGTGTCTAAATATGATTTTGCAGACACTCCTTCTCTCTTGCTCTGCAATACAAGTCTGCACAAGGACACTTGTGCTGAAGGGCGTGCCAATTACTCAGCTATGCTAACTTAGGGCATTGTAAAGGGAAAGAAAGCAGCAGAAATTTCACTGATGTATTTTAAAGCATTTACAAGTAAAATCAGTCATAGCACATAACATGTGGGAGGAGCTTTAGGGGGCTGAACTGTGGCTAGTAGGAGCAATGAAAGCTCCATTATTAGTATTAGGGGGAGTAATAGCGCTCCATCATTGGTGTCAGTGGGAGGAATAGTGCCCAGTCATTGGTGTCATTGGGAGGACTAGTGCCCAGTCATTGGTGTCAGTGGGAGGAATAGTGCCTTGTCATTGGTGTCAGTGAGAGGAATAGTGCCCCATTATTGGTGTCAGTGGGAGGAATAGTGCCCCATCATTGGTATTAATGGAAGGAATAGGGCCCCATCATTGGTGGCAGTGAGAGGAATAGCACCCCATCAATGGTATCAGTGGGTTTAAAAGTGCCCCACTGTTGGAATCAGTTGGAGGAATAGCACCCCATCATTGGTATCAGTTGGAGCAATAGTGCCACATTGTTGGTGTCAGTTGGAGGAACAGTGCCCTATCATTGGTGTCAGTAATACGAATAGTGTCCTATTGTCAGTGGCAGGAACTATGCCCCAATGTTGCTGACAGTGGGGGGAATATTACCCCAAGGGCCGGATAAAAGCAAGCAAACCAATGGCCTAGATGAAAGACAGTTACTGAGCAGAGCAGATATGCTACTCTCCCTGAAGGATCATCAAGGTTTAATTTTCTGAATAGTCTGACGTTTACTTACAGAGAGACAAATGCTTAGCTTTTCACCCAGAGGGCCAGTGAAAATATATTAATAATAACAATGCTAATACCAGCCCACTTGGCATTCAACACTTGAGAATGCTTTAAGAGGGACATGAAAAAATGGTTACTTTTTATTAGGGCCGCTGTTAGAAATTGTGGGGTCCCGTACAACCTACCTGACCGGGCCCAATCCTGAAAGCCACGGGTGTGAGGGGGCTGAGAACTCAGCAACCCTGGAGGTAAGTACATGTGGGGGGGGTGTCCTATATTAGTTCACCTCCACAATTTTTCTGTAAAGGTGAACTAACACTTTAAGGTACATCAGGTTTACGGTATGCCTTTCAAATCAGCTGCAGCATTCGCTACAGTAGCTCTCTGAAGAGCAATCCACATTTGGATTGCTCTTCATAGAGCATTTGATAGGAAGTGAGAAGGCACTGTATTGCCTCCTTGTCACTTGTTTTAACCACTTAGGCCTCCTTCACATGGCTGTTTAGCTGCATCCAATGAATTCCAGCAGCAGGAATCAGTGGATTCTTGCTGCTGGGGTGACAGGTGAATGCAAATAGCGGCAGCTGCTCAGCCTGTACACTTGGTGTGCAGCTACAGTGCCTTGAAAAAGTATTTATACCCCTTGAAATTTTCTAAATTGTTTTCATGTTACAACCAAAAAAGTAAATGTATTTTATTGGGATTTTATGTGATAGACTAACACAAAGTGGCACATCATTGTGAAGTGGAAGGAAAATGATAAATGTTTTTCAAAATGTTTTACAAATTAATATCTGAAAAGTGTGGTGTGTATTTGTATTCAGCAGCCCCCCCCCCCCCCCCCCCCCCCTCAGTCAATACTTTGTAGAACCACATTTCACTGCAATTACAGCTGCAAGTCTTTTTGGGGATGTCTCTACCAGCTTTGCACTACTAGAGAGTGACATTTTTGCCCATTCCTCTTTGCAAACAAGCTCAAGCCCTGTGTGATTGGATGGAGAGCGTCTGTGAACAGCAATTTTCTAGTCTTGCCACAGATTCTCAATTGGATTTAGGTCTGGACTTGACTGGGCCATTCTAACACATGAATATACTTTGATCTAAACCATTCCATTGTAGCTCTGGCTGTATGTTTAGGGTCGTTGTGCTGCTGGAAGGTGAACCTCCATCCAAGTCTTAAGTATTTTGCAGACTCTAACAGGTTTTCTTCTATGATTTCCCAGTATTTGGCTTCATCCATCTTCCCATAAACTCTGACCAGCTTCCCTGTACCTGGTGTGTTCAGGGTGATGTGCAGTGTTAGTTTTCCACCACACATAGCGTTTTGCTTTTAGGCCAAAAAGCTAAATTTTGGTCTCATCTGACCAGTGCACCTTCTTCCACTTGTTTGCTGTGTCCCCCACATGGCTTCTCACAAACTGAAAACGGGACTTCTTATGGCTTTCTTCTTGCCACCCTTCTATAAAGGCCAGATTTGTGCATGACTAATGCTGCGTACACACGATCGGAAATGCCACTAGGAAAACTCTGATGAGAGCTTTTTGTCGGAAAATGCGACCGTGTATATGCTCCATCGGTCTTTTGCTGGCGGAATTCCAGCCAGCAAAAGATTGAGAGCATGTTCTCTATATTTAGGTTGGGAAAAGTTCCTGAAAATGCGATCGTCTGTATGCAATTTGGACACGCAAAAAATCACGCATACTCAGAAACAATTTGACGCATGCTCGGATGCATTGAACTTATTTTTTTCAGCTCGTCGTAGTGTTGTACGTCACCGCGTTCTTGACGGTCGAAAGTTCAGAGAACTTTTGTGTGACCGTGTGTATGCAAGACAAGCTTGAGCGGAATTCTGTCGGAAAAAACATCCAAGATTTTTCGGACAGAAATTCTGCTCGTGTGTACGTGGCATTATAGTTGTCCCGTGGACAGATTCTCCCACCCGAGCTGTGGATCTCTGCAGCTCCTCCACAGTTACCATGGGCCTCTTGGCTGCTTCTCTGATTAATGCTCTCCTTTCCCAGACTGTCAGTTTAGGTGGACGGCCATGTCTTGGTAGGTTTGCAGTTGTGCCATACTCTTTCCATTTTCAGATGATGAATTGAACAGTGCTCTGTGAGATGTTCGAATCTTGGGATATTTTTTTTAATACCTAACCCTGCTTTAAACTTAGAGATAACTTTATCCCTGACCTGGCCGATGTGTTCCTTGGCCTTCATGATGCTGTTTGTTCACTAGGGTTCTCTAACAAACCTCTGAGGGTTTCACAGAACAGCTGTATTTATACTGAGATTAAATTACACACAGGTGGACTTTACTAATTAGGTGACTTCTGAAGGCAATCGGTTCCACTCGTTTTTAGTTAGGGGTATCAGAATAAAAGGGGCTGAATACAAATGTAGGCCACACTTTTTAGATATTTATTTGTGAAAACCATTTATCATTTTCCTTTCACTTGACAAACACATAAAATCTGAATAAAATACATTTACGTTTTTGGTTGTAACATGACAAAAACAGGAAAGATTCAAGGGGTGTGAATACTTTTTCAAGGTACTGTACATGTGAACAGCAGAAGCCACTGTCAGCCTGCATGCCCCAGTCATTCCAGCTGAAAGAATGTTAGAACCATAGGTGTGCACAGCCTATTGCATTAGGGTGTGCCCCCCTAAGCTCAAACACACGTGCGTGCTTGTGTGTATATATGTATATATATATATATATATATATATATTTTTTATTATCTTTTCATGTGACAGCACTGAAGAAGTTACACTTTGCTACAATGTAAAGTGCAGCTTGTATAACAGTGTAAATTGTCTGTCCCCTCAAAATAACTCAACACAGCCATTAATGTCTAAACCTCTGGCAACAAAACTCCCCTAGGTGAAAATGTCCAAATTGGGAGCAAAGTGTCAATAATTTGTGTGGCCATCATAATTTTCCACCATTGCCTTAACCCTCTTGGGCATGGAGTTCACTAGAGCTTCACAGGTTGCCACTGGAGACCTCTTCCACTCCTCCATGACAACATCACAGAGCTGGTGGATGTCATTGCTGGCAACAAAAGTGAGTACACCCCTAAGTGAAAATGTCCAAATTGGGCCCAAAGTGTCAATATTTTGTGTGGCCATCATATTTTCCACCACTGCCTTAACCCTCTTGGGCATGGAGTTCACCAGAGCTTCACAGGTTGCCACTGGAGTCCTCTTCTACTCCTCCATGACGACATCACAGAGCTGGTGGATGTTAGAGACCTCAACTTTGCATTTGGGGATGCCCCACAGATGCTCAATAGGGTTTAGGTTTGGAGACATGCTTGGCCAGTCCATCACCTTTACCCTCAGCTCCTTTAGCAAGGCAGTGGTCATCTTGGAGGTGTGTTTGGGGTCATTATCATTTTGGAATACTGCCCTGCGGCCCAGTCTCCGAGGGGAGGGGATCCTGCTCTGCTTCATTATCTCATAGTACATGATGGCATTCATGGTTCCCTCAATGAACTGTAGCTCCCCAGTGCCAGCAGCACTCATGCAGCCCCAGACCATGACAATCCCACCACCATGCTTGACTGTAGGCAAGACACACTTGTCTTTGTACTCCTCACCTGGTTGCCTCCACACACACTTGACACCATCTGAACCAATAAGTTTATCTTGGTCTTATCAGACCACAGGACATGGTTCTAGTAATCCATGTCCTTAGTCTGCTTGTCTTAAGCAAACTGTTTGTGGGTTTTCTTGTGCATCATCTTTAGAAGACGACAGCCATGCAGACCAATGTGATGCAGTGTGTGGCGTATGGTCTGAGCACTGACAGTCTGACCCCCCACCCCTTCAACCTCTGCAGCAATGCTGGCAGCACTCATACATCTTTTTCCCAAAGACAACCTCTGGATATGACGTTGAGCATGTCCACTCAACTTCTTTGGTCGACCATGATGAGGCCTGTTCTGTGTGGAACCTGTCCTGTTAAACCCGCTGTATGGTCTTGGCCCCCGTGCTGCAGCTAAGTTTCAGGGTTCCTCAGAGAGTTCTTTGCCATGAGGTGCCATGCTGCACTTCCAGTGACCAGTATGAGAGAGTGAGAGCGATAACACCAAATTTAACACACCTGCTCCCCATTCACACCTTAGACCTTATAACACTAACGAGTACGGTTACACTGGGGAGAGAAAATGGCAAATTGGGCCCAATTTGGATATTATCACTTTTGTTGCCAACGGTTTAGTCATTAAAGGCTTTGTGTTGAGTTATTTTGAGGGGACAGCAAATTTACACTGTTATACAAGCTGTGCACTCACTATTTTACATTGTAGGAAAGTGTAATTTCTTCAGTGTTGTCATATGAAAAGATATAATAAAATATTTACAAAAATGTGAGGGGTGTACTCACTTTTGTGAGATACTGTGTTTATGTGTATATATATATATATATATATATATATATATATATATATATATATATATATATATATATATACACACACACTTGTATAAAGAAATGTAAACAAACATAAAAAAAATCTATGTAAACAAATATTTTAGTGCCAGTTCACACCAGACGCAGTTCCGTTCAGTTCCGTGCGCTTTTTTTCTGCATAAAATGCATGCACAGTGTTTTCAATGTATTCCAATGGCTTCTAGTTCACACCATGCAGTCAGTTTCTGGTCAGTTTCTGCACCGGAATCTGACCGGAAACTGACTGCATGGTGTGAACTAGAGCCATTGGAATACATTGAAAATACTGTGCATGCATTTTTAGTGCAGAAAAAAAGCGCACGGAACTGAACGGAACTGCGTCTGGTGTGAACTGGCCCTTAATTTATTTAACTTAACAAAAATATGGTGTGGACAGTCAGTGGGCACTATGTGGTGTGAACAGTCAGTGGGCAGTATGTAGCGTGGACAGTCAGTGGGCAAAATGCAGTGTGGACAGTCAGTGGGCACTATGCAGTGTGGACAGTCAGGGGGCAGTATGTAGCAGGAGTGCTGGGAGCAATTCTCCAGTCTTTTGTGTGCAATGTAAAGGCTTGAAGCAGCACAGATGGAGCATGGAGGGAATTCCTGCAGGGAAAAGGTAAGCCTCTCCTCATCAGAAACTTACCACTTGGCTAAAGGTAGAAGACTCCCGGGGTCCATCTCTGCTCCATCTCCTTCCCAGTTTCAGCTGCTTGATCAACCAGAGCAGCCACCTGTAAAAGTGTATGAAGGAGAGTTCGGGCACACCCCCGCCCACCACCTCTTCAGTCGGCTGCACAGGAAGAGCTGATAGAGAGTCCCTGCAGGCTGCAATCCTCAGGGTGCTTTGTGTGGGGCCCTAGAGGAGCACTGCAGCCTGGATAGGAAGTCAAATACAGCCCTTGCCAGCCTAGTAACAGAGATGGTCATAGAGATGGGGGGTCAAACCAAGCTCCCACCTGGTGCTGCCGCTGGATTAGGGTGTGCCCAGGCACACCTGGCACACCCCCGCTTTTCCCTGTTTAAGACCTGTGGTGCTGTTATTTGGTCTTATAGGTCTACTGCTGTATTATATTGTATGGCCATAGCTTTGTTCATTTTGGCCCGAGCATGAGTTCTGGCCAAACATTTGCCTGTTTGACCGTTCGCCGAACACCCAAATTTACGGCAAACACCCTACAGTGCATTCTGCACCCTGATTGGGCAAAGCTTTGTATAAGTGTAAGCTGGTTATTAAGGAGCGGGGTTGGGAAGCTGGCCGAGGTGTCCTTAACAACTGATGATTCATCAGCTACCAATGGGTTTTCCCGCTGAGAACTAAATAAAAAAAAAGTCCTGGTTAAAAAAAAAAAAAGGCGTAGTCCCCCCTCATTCCTTTCGGGTCTGGTATGGATTATAAGCGTCATTTGCAGCTTGCCCAGCGTCATTTGCAGCTTGCCCAGAGTCATTTGCAGCCTTGCCCAGTGTCATTGCAACTTGCCCAGTGTCATTGCAGCTTGCCCAGTGTCATTGCAGCTTGCCCAGTGTCATTGTAGCTTGCCCAGCGTAATTTGCAGCCTCGCCCAGCGTCATTTGCAGCCTTGCCCAGTGTCATTGTAGCTTGCCCAGCATCATTGCAGCCTTGCCCAGCGTCATTGCAGCCTTGCCCAGCGTCATTTGCAGCCTTGCCCAGTGTCATTGTAGCTTGCCCAGCGTCATTGCAGCCTTGCCCAGCGTCATTGCAGCCTTGCCCAGCGTCATTTGCAGCCTTGCCCAGTGTCATTGTAGCTTGCCAGCGTCATTTTCAGTCTTGTCCGGGTTTAAATTTCCCGCCGCCGAGACGCTCTGTCGCGTGCGCCGCCGAAAAAGACCGAAGCGCAGCCGAAAAAGACCGAAGCGCCCCCGGGAAAAGCCGAGCCGACTATTCGGCTCCGCTCGCGGTCCCGCCTCCCTGCTGTTTCCGGAGCGGGACTACGAGCAGAGCCGAACAGTCGGCTCGGTCTTTTCCGGAGCCGCTACGGTTTTTTTCGGCCGCGATTCGGTCTCTTTCGGCAGCACTCGCTATTTTTCGGCGGCGCTTGCCATTTTTGTGACTTTTTTTGGGGGTATTGGCGTATAACACGCACCCACGACTTTCCCCCAATTTTAAGCCGATAAATACGGTATATATAAAAAAATTTTTTAGGATTTGTTGTTAAAGGGGGCTTCCAGATTCCGATGAGCCCTCCTCCCGACAACCACAGCCCAGGGTTGTTGGGAAGAGACCCTCGTCCCCATCAACATGGGCAGAGCCTTCCTGGTGTATTCTTGCACCAGTTTAATATCTGTCTGGTGTTTCAGGATCACTGAAGAATTACTTCAGAATGCATCACTGGACAAGGCAAAAGAATATACAGGTTAGTGGCCCATACTTGAGGTTAATAGGTGCTATGGCATAATATTTCAGGAAAGGAAAATTATCGCTGAATTCATATGACAATTATCCATCTTCTGTAAAAAAATAAATGTGCAAAATTGCGAAATACACAGTAGTTTTCCTTTAACCACTTTCAGACTGGCTCCCAAACAAAATTGACGTCCTTTTTTTCCCACAAATAGAGCTTTCTTTTGGTGGTATTTGATCGCCCCTGCGGTTTTTATTTTTTGAAATTTTTTAAAAAAAGCGCATTATTTTTTTATTTTTTGCTCTAATAAATATCCCCCAAAAATATATAAAAAAACATTTTTTTCCTCAGTTTAGGCCGATACGTATTCTTCTACATATTTTTGGTAAAAAAATCGCAATAAGCGATTATTGATTGGTTTGCGCAGAAGTTATAGCGTTTACAAGATAGGGGATAGTTTTAGTTTTATAGCATTTTTTTTAATCATTTTTTTTTATTAGTAATGGCGGCGATCAGCGATTTTTATTGTGACTGCAACATTATGGCGGACACATCGGACATTTTTGACACACTTCTGGGACCATTGTCATTTATACAGCAATCAATCCTATTTAAATGCATTCATTCCTGTATAAATGACACTGGCAGTGAAGGGGTTAACCACAAGGGGGCAGTGAAGGGGTTAACCACAAGGGGGCAGTGTAGGGGTTAAGTATGCCTAGGGGTGTGTTTCTTACTGTGGGGGGGGCGTGGCTGTCAGCTAGTGAATGCTGATCTCTGCTCCAATCACAGGGAGCAGAGATCGGCGTCACTAGTTGCTAGGCAGAACGGGAGATGCTGTCTATTTCCGCATCTCCCCGTTCTGCCTTCCCTTGAGACGATCGCGGGTGTCCCCGCAGCGATCGAGTCCGCGGGACCCGCGACCGGCCTCACGGGGGTCCCGACCGATGGCACGGACGGCATTAAGGAGGGACTTATATATATGCCCTCCTGCCTGTCCGTGCCATTCTGCCGACGTATATCGTCGTGCGCCGGTCGGGAACCGGTTAAAGCAGAGCTGATGCCAACAGCAATATACAAAGTTGAAATGTCAAACAATTTTAAATTGTGTTCATCCAGTCCTGAGATTCACATAGACTTGCCAAACAGCAGAGTGAAGTTGATGACCTTACTTTTCTCTAGAGCAGGTTAACTCCCTGCCCTCAGCCTATGATTGGACAGTGAAAAAGAAGCAGCAGACCAATGAGGTTGAATTCTTTATTATTACCCTCCTGGCAGCATGTTCCTTGTCGGCACACAGGACACCTGACTGACTCCTACTGTTGGCTTTCCTTGTCCCAGTCTACGTTCTACTGTACAACAGACCACAAAAGCTAATATCAAGTCAAATTAAGGTATTTAAGCTAGTTGCATTTAAAAATGCATGTAAAGCTTTTAATAGAGCATCATTATAGTAATTGGGTTGCTTCCATCTAGAGTTTGCCTCTACGGTCACAATAAATCTTAGATTGGGGTTTGTTTGCTGTAAAAGTATACTTTTATATAATTGTAATCTCTATCAAAAGCTGCTTTGGAAATACTGCACAGTTCTTCTATATTTCATGCACATGTATTTTCCTTTTCTTCTTCTAGTTAGAGTACAAAGCACATAATACAGAGAAACATTAGTTTTTGTACAATTGAAGTTAAACTGATAAATTAGATCTAACGCATTGAAAAGGAGTAGGAGTCAATTGCCAGGGGAGTCATTTGACTACTTTGAAGACCCCGCTAACTTAATTGGTGCTAGTTTGGGGGCTGAAGGAAACATTTAAGTCTGTAGCAGCAGGACACCCTAGTGCTAGCGGATGGTGGAGACAAGTATTCCATCTGACAAGGGAAGTCATCTATAGATTTTTGTGTCTATTGTTTCCACGTATTTGTGTGTGTGCTTTACTCAGTCAATCAAATATAATTGACACCGCTGGGTTCTGTTGTTTGGAGCCTGACAAGAGCTAAAACAAAAGGAAAAAATGTGCAAGTATATCTCTTTACTGAAAGACTGTGGACAGATTTTCTACTACTTACAGTATATGATGCGTCCTGACCAATTGTATTAATTGGTGTAGGGAAGTACAATTACAGTGCTTAGTTTGACTTCAGTAAACAATAAAAAAAAATTGTGTAAGTTAAAATAGTAAAAGCACAAAGGAAGCAAATACTATTTTCATGCCACTTTAAAGGACATGTTTGTGTTTAGGCTCCAGTCAGAATAGAAATCACCACTGTTAACCTACAAAATGTTAAAGTATAACTAAAGGCAAAACTCTTTCTTTTTTTTTTTTTATGTGGATAGTGGGAGTAGGGATTAAAACACCTGTCAGGTTTTTTATTACTCTATGTGCCCCCATTAGGGAGAGTCCCCCTCTCCACTCGTCCCATTTACTTTTATTACCAAGAGTGAAAGTGAAGGAAAATCCCAAATTTTGAGTTGTCATCAGAACAGGAATAGTGGGAAAACCTTCCAACAGGGATACTAGTTCTGGTGACCCTGGTGATAGCCAGGTATTTCCCTTGCTTTGGAGGGATTTCCTCTCGCTTTCTTATGTGGCTTTGGGATATACAGTGAAGGTAAATATCCCCAATGACCAACAAATGGCAAAAAAATAAACATTTTTTTGGTTTTAAAATTATCCGCTGGACTTGGCTCACACGAAGGGACTATCCCGCGGGATTATCCTCTGGACTGAAGTTATTTAAAGGGACTCCCCACGCCGAAAAACGGCGTGGGGGTTCCCCCCAAATCCATGTCAGACCCTTATCCGAGCACGAACGAGCGCCCCCCCCCCCCTCCTGAGCCGTACCAGGCCACGTTCCCTCAACATGGGGGGTGCCCTGGGGAAAGGGGGGCCGTGCGGCCCCCCCACCCCAAAGCACCTTGTCCCCATGTTGATGAGGACAAGGGCCTCTTCCCGACAACCCTGGCCGTTGGTTGTCGGGGTCTGCGGGCAGGGGCTTATCGGAATCTGGGAGCCCCCTTTAATAAGGGGGCCCCCAGATACCGGCCCCCCACCCTATGTGAATGAGTATGGGGTACGATGTACCCCTACCCATTCACCTAAGGTGTAAAATGTAAAGTACAAAAACACACACACTTTTGAAAAAATAGTTTATTGCACTGCTCCGGGGGTCTTCTTCCGTCTTGGGGGTCTTCTCGCCGGACTCCCCCGCCATTTACCAAGCTCTTTTACCGAGCGGGGAAGTCCGGCTACCTTCTTCGTCGTCGCCGCCGTCGTCTGGGGGTCTCGATCCGCCTTAAAGTTACTTGCACTGACTTTTTTCTCTTTTTGACTGTGAAGGGTAGTGATGCCTGCACGTAATGCTTCACTGATGCTGGGAGTTGCATTGTTTCAAAACTTTAACAACATTATTAAAAAATAAAATAAAAACAAAAATAAAACAGGTACAGGTATGTAACTTTTCTCTATATATATTTATGACCAAATTTTGTGTATTTCCCCAAGTTCACTTTTAAAAATTGCAAAAAACACAAAGAAGAATGGTTACATACTAGGTTTTTAGGATCTTCAGCTTTTGTAGGATTCCACAGGAAGGCAAGTCGAGCAGAGGTGTTATATATGTTTCTTTTTTTTTTTCTTCTAATGTTCTTTGGTTAGTTTTAGTCCTAGTCCTTTTACAAGGGGGTGTAAGAGCCTACTAAATAGCAAAAACGTGTGTTTTGATACAAGATCAGCTATGAGCTATGAAGCATAGATTAGAGCTGCCCTTCTCAACCTCATTCAATTCAAGGAACCCTTGAAATACATTTCTAGTCTCAATGAACCCCTGGTAATAATTAGTATATCTACATTAGTGTGATGATCACCAGGAAGAATGCTTCATACGTTTTTGGTCTTTGGACATATTTCTCCCTTACAGATGCTGTAGGTAAAAAGATAAGTGTTGTCAGCAATTAATTATCTGAGAAGCAAAATCTGCTCATTGTTCAAAGAACCTCTAGCTACCTCTGGAGGAACCCTAGGGTTTATTGAAACCCTGGTTGGGAAAGTACAGTTTAGAGGCTTGTGGGATGGAGAATGTATGTGTAAAGATCCCTCTTCTCCATGTTCCAAGTCCAAGTTAATTTCCAAGAGTAAGGACTATTCACTTAACAAAGTCAAGTGTATATTCACCTTTCTAAATTAATGTTCATAAATTAGGCAAACTTGTGTTCACTTTGTAAACCAAGTCATATGTCAGTCAAAAGAAACAATATTTTTCTCTAGCACGCGGTTGGGTATCCAGAGTGAGGACCGATTCAGCGTATTTACTAACATTTGCTTTGTTGTGTGAATAACCTCTTCTCTTTCAGTAAATCACCCTCATTACCTGTAAAGTTTATGAAATTGTCAGTGACCCCAAAGGTACACAGAATCCATTGATGTTGTAATCAGAGGAATAGAGTGTAGGCCAGGGACCTTCAGTCAGAGGCAGCTCTTTAATTTGGAAAATTAGGAGGTCATCTAATTTGCCTAATGCATTACCCCAGTTTTGAGGGACAGAGGACTTTAACGCTGCTGTGATCTGGCAGCAGTAAGAACATTGTCTCACTTAAGCAGGCCAAACAGTGATTTGCAGCATGACAGTGACAGAACTACCAGGGTCCCAAAGGTCGCACTTATGACCGAGCCCTGTTCTGCCACTGCAGAGGGGGCCCCAAGTAGTGTTGCCAGTAAAAAATGGCACTTTCCTGCTGACCGTAAACAGCAGAAAAGTGACGGGTAAAACTACTCTTGTCCCTGAGCTTCTTTTCACCCCGTGCACACCTTACCAGCAGACCAACAACCACTTTCAGGCCCGCGTCGAGCTCGGCCGATTACTAAACGCCCAGCTCCAGAACTGCACATGCGCAGTTCTGGAGCCAGCTGATTATTAATGGTCTGAGTTTGGCTCTGGCTCAGCCGGTATTTAGCTTGGGCGGGGATTGCCTGGAGTGGGAGGGGGAGGTGGGGTGTTTGGCGGGCCACTGGTCAAGTGCGCAGTGACATTATGGTGCTTGGCACCTTTCCAGCAAATTTGAAAGCATCTGCAAGGAGGGGGCGAGGGGGAGAGGAGGACCAAAGCCTGCGGGCAATTACAGGTTAGTGTGTGACATATTCAGTCAGTCACTCTATTGGGGTTAACAGATGTAAGGGGCAAAACCTAATGTAAGGGGGTGACACTAATATAAAAGTCCCTCCTTATACCAATGTGCCCACTCGCTTCTTACATCAGTGAACCCCTTTACCTTAGTGTATTCACTCTGCAGGTTCTGGTGTAAAGGGAACACTGGTCACCAAACCCCCCCTCCCCCTTAGTTTGCAGAGTTCTTGCATCACAGTTAGCAGAGTTACAGTGCAAGGAGAGTTGTGCAGACTCTGAGGTAAGGGGGAACTCTCCAAACGCTGATGTAAGGGGGAGCTCTGGTGACCAGAGAACCTCTTACACCAGAGTTCCCCATTACATCAGAGCCCACAACATTCCCCTTTACATCAAGGTCCACAGAGTTCTCCCCTTACATCAGGGTCCACAGAGTTCCTGCGTTCACTGTAAGGCAATACCTGCGGTCTCTGATGTACTGTAAAGGCAAACTCTGATGTAAAGGGGGCTCTGGAAATACTGGGAAATCTGATGTAAGGGGGGATTGTAATGTAAGGGCAGGAAGTGGACTTGCTGCAGAACACATTAAATGGTCCTGCTGTGGGACCATAATAAAGGGCCCCGCAATGGAAGTAAAAGACCCCAGGATCAGGTCGGGGGTCCCTTCATGTTTTTTTGCATCAGTGCCCTGAATGTTCTTGTTATGCCTCTGCAACATGACTTAATTTAGGAGGTGACAGGACACCTTAATGCAGTTGTGCACAGGCAGTGTTAAGAGCCCTGTCACATTCACCTCTCGCGTAACCTAAGACTTCTGGAGCTCTGGAGCTTATTTTTCCCATTATGGGTGTGAGTAAGGCCTCATGTATAAGTTTTGCATAAGGCCTCACAAAGGCTAGAGCTGCCTCTGCCTTCAGCAGCTAAAATTGATTCTATGAGGAGACAATATGTATGTTTTTACTTCTGAAAACGAGCACACTTATTATTGGTGCTGGAGTTTGGCACCACAAATTTATGCACTAAAGTTGGCACTAAAAGTGTATGCTGCAATTGTTATACCCTGATCACACCCATAAAACAAATAATGACTAAAAGGTCCTTAAAGTGTTACTAAACCCACAACAGTAAAATCATTCTGTATATGCAGTAAAGCATGCTTGTTATACTTACTGTGGAACCTAAGTGGTTAATCCTCTGTATTTTGTAAAAAGGATGTTTGATCCTGTATGCACAGACCCACCTCTTCTTCCACAGTCCCCAATATACAGGTGCTGTGAAAAAGTATTTGCCCCCTTCCTCATTTTAAATTTTCTTTGCATATTTCTCACACTTATATGATTCAGATCAAACAAATCATCAAACTAATTTTAATATTACATAAAGATAACCCAAGTAAATCCAAGATGCAGTTTTTAAATTATCATTTAATTTATTAAGGGAACAAAAATGTTCAAACCTGTCTGGCCCTATGTGAAAAAGTAATTGCCCCCTCCCATGCTGAATCGTGAATGAACTGTGATTAACCACACTGTTTTGGAAAGCTAAGTTGAATTTTACTTGCCACACCCAGGCCTGAATCAAAAAATCACTTAAATAGAAGCTGTCTGACAAAGTAAAGCATGCTAAAAGATCTCAAAAAGCAACACATCATGCCGTGATCTAAAGAAATTCAAGAACTGATGAGCAACAAAGTCATTGACAAGTATCAGTCTGGAAAAGAATTACAATTTCTAAGGCTTTGGGACACCAGCGAACCAAGGTGCGAGCCATTATCCACAAATGGAGAAAACTTGGAACATCGGTGAACCTTACCAGGAGTGGCCGGACAACCAAAATGAGTCCCAACAGCACAATGATGACTCATCCAGGAGGTCATAAAAGAACCCAGAACAACATCTAAAGAACTGCAGTCCTCACTTGCCTCAGGTAAGATCAGTGTTCATGATTCAACAATAAGAAAGAGACTGGGCAAAAATGGCATCCATGGGAGAGTTCCAAGGCCAAAGCCACTGCTGACCAGAAAGAACACAAAGGCTCAGCTCACATTTACCAAAAAAAATCTTGATTATCCCCAAGACTTTTAAGCAAATATTCTATGGACTGATGAGACAAAAATGTTACTTTATGAAAGGTGTGTGTCCTGTTACATCTGGCATAAAACGAATACAGCATTTTATAATAAGAACATCATACCAACAGTCAGACATAGCGTGATGGTCTGGGGCTGCTTTGCAGCTTCAGGACCTGGACGACTTAACATATTTCTGAGCTCTACCAGAAAAACCTAAAGGAGAATGTTCGGCCATCAGTTCATGACCTCAAGCTCAAGTGCACTTGGGTTATGCAGCAGGACAATGATCCGAAACACAACAGCAAGTCCCCCTCCAAATGGTTCAACAAAGCAAAATTTAGGTTTTGGAGTGGCCTAGTCGAAGCCCAGACGTGAATCCAATTGAGATGCTGTATCATGACCTTACACAGGCCAATTCTGGAAAGAAGAGTGGGCCAAAATTGCTCCACAGCAATGCGAAAGACTCATTGCCAGTTATCGCAAACTCTTGATTGCAGTTGTTGCTGCCAAGGGTGGCACAACCAGTTATTAGGTTTAGGGGTAATTACTTTTTCACATAAAGCCAGGCAGGTTTGGACAGTTTTTTGCCTTAATAAACGAAACCATCATTTAAAAAATGCTTTTTGTATTTAATCGGGTTGTCTTTGTGTAATAATAACATTTTTTGATGATCTGAGTCATTTAAGTGTAACAATATGCAAAAAAAAAAAAATCAGAAAGGGGGGAAATACTTTTTCACAGCATTGTATCTCCTGATAGTACAGAGGCTAAGGGACATGCTCCATTTGGTGTGTATTGCTAGAGAGTGTGTTTTTTCTTTGGAGCGTGCACTGTACAGACAGAAGGTCAGGGGTCCTGCATCCTCATAGGACAATCATGGAAGAATGAAAATTCCTCCTACAAGCTTTAACCAGACACTGATAGAAATCACAAGACTGCTCTAACTGCTGATGAGAAAAGATATTCAGCCATTTATATTTACTAAAACTTTAGCATTTTCATGTTCTGTGTACTGTGGGAGACCAGATATAGTGAATTCAGGTAACACTTTAACCCCAATGTAGGACAATCATGGAAGAATGAAAATTCCTCCTACAAGCTTTAACTAGAGAGTGTGTTTTTTTTTTTGGAGCGTGCACTGTACAGACAGAAGGTCAGGGGTCCTGCATCCTCATAGGACAATCATGGAAGAATGAAAATTCCTCCTACAAGCTTTAACCAGACACTGCTCTAACTGCTGATGAGAAAAGATATTCAGCCATTTATATTTACTAAAACTTTAGCATTTTCATGTTCTGTGTACTGTGGGAGACCAGATATAGTGAATTCAGGTAACACTTTAACCCCAATGTAAACCCTAAAGTTAGCATTTCATTTCAGCCAAATCTATTAACTCAAACCCCAACTTCAGCTTGGCAACAACTACAAAAATTTCAGTCACCAGTAGCAGTAACAAAAAGCAGTTCTGGCTCATATCATTGTGATCGACAAACCAAAACCGCGTTCTCATCCCCAAAGCCTGCTACAAATCGAAGGGGGGACGAAGATTCGCAGTACAGGGACCTCGGCTATGGAATGCTCTACCAAACAACATCCGCTTGGAAGAAAACCATCAGGCCTTCAGGAAAAAACTCAAGACCCACCTCTTCTAATATAGCAGGACAACAAGGGCAGACAAGCGCCTTGAGGCGATTCAGTTCGCATTTGCAGCGCTATACAAATCATTCATTCATTCATAGGTACCATTGCACTTTCAGCCTTTGTGACTCTTGTGCCTTGTTGCTATTGTCATGTCCATTGGTTTGTAAAGGGTAATTTATGATATTCTATCTATCAATGTTATTTGTATTTCTATTGCTGCTTTTCTTAAACAAATATATATTTTTTTCTAAAATCAGTTTTGGCTTCTATACTCATCTCCTCTCTGGCACTGCCACGTGCAGGCTCACCCGGTCACAATTCTGGCCTTGCTCCATTTCCAGGTTGATAAATGTCCAGTGCCATTCCAGTGCCATTCAACTGACTTGCTCTGAGCCCAGGGCATCAAAGGAGTGTGTCTCATGTAAATAATAATGAGAGTGGTGCCACATTATTATGCGGCAAAGTTCTCTGCAGTATTTAGGATCCACCTTTTGCCACCTGTGATGTCAATAGACCAGGTTGAAGACATCTAGAGTAAAATGTAAGTATACTAACTTTTGTAAGTATACTAACGTTTTACTGCTACAGGGCGGCTTCACTGCACGGGATCACGTATGCAGTGTTCAGCATAAATGAGTACACCCCTTTTGAAAACTAAGATTTTAATCAATATTTCAATGAACACAAGAACAATTTCCAAAATGTTGACAAAACAGAGTTGTATAGAACATTTGATTAGTTCATTACAGGAAAGCAAGGATAATAATATAACTTAGATTACAAAATCTTCAGCTTTACTAAAATTAGTTTATGCAAAAATGAATACACCCCACAACAAAAACTACTGCATCTAGTATTTTGTATGACCTCCATGATTTGTAAAGACAGCACCAAGTCTTCTAAGCATGAAATGAACAAGTTGGTGACATATTGCAACATTGTTCAAGAATTAACTCTTTTAGAGCCTGGATGCCGAATGGAGAGTGATGCTCAACTTGTCTCTTCAGAATTCCCCATAGGTGTTCGATTGGCCTCAGACCAGGAGACATACTTGACCACTGAATCACTTTCGCCCTGTTCTTCAGAAATGCAACAGTAGCCTTAGATGTGTGTTTAGAATCATTGTCATGTTGGAAAAGTGCAAGACAATCAAGAGCACGGAGTGATGGTAGCATCTTCTCTTTCAATATAGAGCAGTACATCTGTGAATTCAGGATATCATCAATTAAATGCAGCTCCCCGACACCAGCAGTACTCATGCAGCAACACAGAAGGACACTGCCACCACCATGTTTCACTGTAGGCACCATGCATTTTTTTTGTGTTCCTCACCTCTGCAACGCCATACAGTTTTGAAGCCATCAGTTCCAAAAACATTTATCTTGGTCTCATCACTCCAGAGTACAGAGTCCCAGTAGATTTCTTCTTTTTCAGCATGGGCCCTGGCAAATTCTAGATGAGCTTTTTTGTGCGTGGGCTTTACGAGAGGCTTCCTTTGCGGATGACACCCATGCATGCCATTCCTCTGCAGTGTACAGTGTATTGTGTCACAAGAAACAATCACCACAGTTTAGCTTTCTACTCTTCTAGCTAACTGCAATGAACTCGCATGGTGATTTTCTTAAACTCTTCTCATCAGAAGACGCTCCTGTCGAGGTCTTAACCTCCGTGGACGGCCTGAACGTCTCTCTGAGATGGTTGCAGTTTCATCTTTGTTACGTTTTTGTATCACTTTTGCTACAGTATTCTGACTGATAAGTAAATCTTCTTGATCTTCTTGTAGCCTTCACCTTTCTTGTGTAAAGGAATTATCTTCTTCATCAGGCCATGTGACATTTCTCTTCCATGTGGTGCCATTGCTGACAGCATGAAATGGGTAGGGGTTTTCTTTGTTAAGTAACGCCCTTTTATAATCAACTGTCTGCTGGACACCTGTTTAATGAATAATTAGACTCACCTGTAGTTGAATTATTGTTAATTAGGATTTTGTTGTCTATAATTTAGCTTTGCTCCTAAGACTTTCATTGGGATGCATTCATTTTTGCAACACGGTCTGGTCTTGAATGAATTTGTTAGGAAAAATACTTTTTTGTGTGTGCAAATTAACAAATCTTGGTTGCAATCAATGGCTCGCATTTGTGGGAGTATTTTGTAGTATAGTGTCCCATAGAAAATGTTGATTTTGAAAGAAAAGTAAAGGTTTTCTGACAAATATGTTGCGGTGTACTCATTTATGCTAAACAGTGTATATATCTGATCCTGCTCCTCCAAGTATCGGCCGGTGGCTTGCTCCCGCTGTGATTCTACCTGTGATTCACCCGATATCCACTTGCACTTGCTGATCATTAGGTACACAGGCAGAACGGCAATCTGCCTATGTAAACAAAGCTGATCACCGTTCTGTCCGTAGGGAAGCATTGATCCTGTGTTCCTGCAAAGCAGGAACATAGTTCAATGCCTTCCCCTAGTAAAAGCACCTACCACACTGTTAGGAAACCCTGGCTAGGCACACAGTTAACCCTTTGAGCGCCGCTGATGTTTAACCCCTTCCTAGCCAGTGTCATTAGTAAAGTGACAGTGCATAGTTTTAGTACTGATCACTGTAATAGTGTCACTGATCCCAAAAAAGTGTCAAAAGTGTCAGTGAGTGTCCCAACTACAATATCACAGTCCCGCAATAAGTCACTGATTGCCGCCATTACTAGTAAAAAAACATAAATAAAAATAAAAAATAAATATATCCTCAAAATTGTAGACAATATAACTTTTGTGCAAACCAATCAATATACGCTTATTGGGATTTTATTTACTAAAAATATGTAGCAGAATACATATTGGCCTAAATTGATTAGATTTTTTTTCATTTTTTTTTTATTGGATATGTTTTATAGCAGAAAGTAAAAAATATTGTTTTTTTCAAACTTGTCAGTCTTTTTTGTTTATTGCACAAAAAATAAAAACCGCAGTGGTAATCAAATACCATCAACGGAAAGCCCTATTTGTGTGGAAAAAAGGACATACATTTATTTGGGTACAGTGTTGAATGGCCGCGCAATTGTCAGTTAAAATAACGCAGTGCTGTATCGCAAAAAATGGGGGGTAAATCTTCTGGAGGGCAAGTGGTTAAAAGGGTACAGGGGTGCCCCAATATGAGGAGGGGAAAACAGCAAGGGGCTGGAACTGAGCTTAAACTTAACATCAACTTAGCTACTAAACATTATTCTAATTCTGAAGCTAATCCTGAACACTTTCTTGAAGCTAAACAGCAGGCAATCAGCTAAATATACACATGGCATTTCTGTTTACATTGCACAGATAGTTTTAAGATTCACACATCAATGTCATACAGTATAGCGCTGTCTGACAGAGCAGGGGTCTTGATTTTTCTCTGCTGCAGTTAATTGACATTAGCAGGTCTCATCCCTCCAGAAAGCCCGAAGACAGTGAAAGGAGAAGCAGCAAGCTGATCTCAAAAGGCTGATTCCAAGTCAAAAACAGCTACTAACAGTACTTGCATTTAACAAACAACACGCAATGATACATATACAGTATCTCACAAAAGTGAGTACACCCCTTACATTTTTATAAATATTTTATTATACCTTTACATGTGACAGCACTGAAGAAATTACACTTTGCTACAATGTAAATTAGTGAGTGTACAGCTTGTATGACAGTGTAAATTTTCTGTCCCCTCAAAATAATTCAACACACAGCCATTAATGTCTAAACCGCTGGCAACAAAAGTGAGTACACTCCTAAGTCTAAATGTCCAAATTGGGCCCAAAGTGTCAATATTTTGTGTGGCCACCATTATTTTCCAGCACTGACTTAAAGGGGTTGTAAAGGTTCATTTTTTATTTTCTAAATAGGTTCCTTTAAGCTAGTGTATTGTTGGTTCACCTACCTTTTCCTTTGATTTCCCTTCTAAACGTTTTTTTCTTTGTTTTCTTTGTCTGAATTTCTCACTTCCTGTTCCTCCTCAGTAAGCTGTTCTGGCTGACTAAACACCACTCGGATGATGGTGTGAAGTTTCCTGAGGAGAAACAGGAAGTGAGAAATTCAGACAAAGAAAAAAAACATTTAGAAGGGAAATCGAAGGAAAAGGTAAGTGAACCAACAATGCACTAGCTTAAAGGAACCTATTTAGAAAGTAAAAAATAAACCTTTACAACCCCTTTAACCCTCTTGGGCATGGAGTTCACCAGAGCTTCACAGGTTGCCACTGGAGTCCTCTTCCACTTCTCCATGATGACATCACGGAGCTGGTGGATGTTAGAGACCTTGCGCCCCTCCTCCTTCCATTTTAGGATGCCCCACAGATGCTCAATAGAGTTTAGGTCTGGAGACATGCTTAGCCAGTCCATCACCTTTACCCTTCTTTAGCAAGGCAGCAGTCATCTTGGATGTGTGTTTGGGGTCGTTATCATGTTGGAATACTGCCCTGCGACCCAGTCTCAGAAGGGAGGGGGATCATGCTCTGCTTCAGTATGTCACAGAACATGTTGGCATTCATGGTTCCCTCAATTAACTGTAGCTCCCCAGTGCCAGCAGCACTCATTCAGCCCCAGACCATGACATTCCCACCACCATGCTTGACTGTAGGCAAGACACACTTGTCTTTGTACTCATCACCTGGTCCCACCACACACGCTTGGCACCATCTGAACCAAAAAAGTTTATCTTGGTCCCATCAGACCACAGGACATGGTTCCAGTAATCCATGTCCTTAGTCTGCTTGTCTTCAGCAAATTGTTTGCAGGCTTTCTTGTGCATCATCTTATCATCTTTAGAAAGGGCTTCCTTCTGGGACAACAGCCATGCAGACCAATTTGATGCAGTGTGTGGCGTATGGTCTGAGTAATGACAGGCTGACCCCCTACCCCTTCAACCTCTGCAGCAATGCTGGCAGCACTCATATGTCTATTTCCCCAAGATAAACCTCTGGATATGACGATGAGCATGTGCACTCAACATCTTTGGTCAACCATGGTGAGTCCTGTTCTGAGTGGAACCTGTCCTGTTAAACCGCTGTATGGTCTTGGCCCCCATGCTGCAGCTCAGTTCAGGGTCTTATCAATCTTCTTATAGCCTAGGCCATCTTTATGTAGAGCAACAATTCTTTTTTTCAGATCCTCAGAGAGTTCTTTGCCATGAGGTGCCATGTTAAACTTCCAGTGACAAGTATGTGAGAGTGAGAGTGATAACACCAAATTTAACACACCTGCTCCCCATTCACACCTGAGACCTTGTAAAAATAACGAGTCACATGTCACCGGGGAGGGAAAATGGCTAACTGGGCCCAATTTGGAAATTTTCCCTTAGGGTGTACTCACGTTTAGACATTAATGGCTGTGTGTTGAGTTATTTTGAGAGGACAGAAAATTTACACTGTTATCAGTGCTGTATTTTGGTCTAGGCCGACAAGGCCCAGGCCTAGGGAGGGCGGCATTTTGTGGGGGGGGGGCCCTCCTCCTCCCAGTCAGTCCATTCACTGCCGATGTTGCTGGCTGCAGCATGCAGTAAATCACATGCCAAATCGGCCCGATGTGAATGGGTGCTTAAAGAGCAACTGCAGTCTGCTCACATAATTTGGTATGATTAGAATGCAATTCGAGACCCTTATTGGGCACTGGTGAGGCTGCGCTGATGGGCACTAGTGAAGCTGCATTAATGGGCACTGATCAGGCTGCATTGATGGACACTGATGAGGCTGCTTTGATGGGCACTGGTGAGGCTGCATTGATGGGCACTGATGAGACTGCATTGATGGGCACTGGTGAGGCTGCATTGATGGGCACTGGTGATACTGCCTTGATGGGCACTGCATGAGGCTGCCTTGATGGGCACTGATGAGGCTGCACTTGGTACCCACTTTTAATGTACAGAGAGGAAAAGATGGGGCTCTAAGAGGAAAAGGTGGAGCCTTAAGAAGAAGGGGTGTGGTTTACAGATGACAGGGTGGATCTTAAACAGTAAGCCCCCGTACACACGGTCGGAAATTCCGATGACCAAATCCGTCAGATCATTTCCGTCGGATTTAGTCCGAAGCTGGTGTTGCATACACACGGTCGGAATTTCTGGTCGTCAAAAACGTTGTGACGTAAGCTGTGTACGACGGGACTAGAAAAGGGAAGTTCAGCACCACGTCCGGCACCCTTTGGGCTCCTTCTGCTGATTTCGTGTTTATTGCGTGTTAGTAGAAGTTTGGTTAGAGACGATTTGCGCTTTTCAGACTTGTGCTTCCGATCGTTACTACTCTACAGTTTGTGCTTGTCGGTGCGTATCTGTTTATCAGTGCGTGTAGTCAGTTCGCATTTGTTTGTCATTATGGCCTATATCTTGATATCTTGATATAGTACGCTTTGATTTTCACTGCTTATTGTCTGCTCGTTTATGGTATTCAGTTCGTTCTTTCAGGCCTTGCTGTTTATCGGTGCTTTCTGTTAGTCCGTTCTGACCAGCCGACCGTTTTGAAGCCATGTTTCGTGTACATACTCGTCGTAGAGTTCATGCTGTGCGGGGGCTTGGTGTTGGGCTTTTAGCTTTGACACAAGCCCAGTCCATGAACAGGGCAAGGAGGAGTTCATGGACCAAGAATTGGTTGCTCCAGCATGACCAATTCTCGCACATGCCTTTGCTTCGTGATACCCGGGAGAATAATCCTGATGATTTCAGGAACTTTCTCAGGATGACGAACCCCATTTTTCACCGTCTGTTAGCTTTGCTGACCCCTTATATCAGCAGGCAGGATACCTGCATGAGGCAAGCCATCACTCCAGAGCAGAGGCTAGTTGCCACATTGAGGTACTTGGTGACAGGGAGAAGCCTTCAGGACCTCAAGTTCTCGACAGGCATCTCCCCCCAAGCTCTGGGTATCATTATTCCAGAGACCTGTTCCGCCATCATCCAGGTCCTGCAGAAGGACTATATGAAGGTAAGATTTCTCCTTTAACATCACATTCTATGTATTTACTGTTTGCTAATGTATTGTATTTCTTTCCTCGTTCCCTAATTACCAGGATTGCAATATGCTGTAATATGCTGTAATATGCTGTGCCCCTTTGTCCTCATGCATGCTGGAAGCTTTGAATGCTTTTTTTTGTCCTTCATGCATTTTTGCCTTCACTTACCTCCCCAGCATGCTCTCCTGGGCCCATACACCTATAGCCTAGTCACTTAGCAACGTATTTTGTCAGCTCCATAGTATTTGTTTCCCCTAAACATCCCCTAAAATCTCTACAAATGTTATGTGTGTGTTTAACTTCATGCAGAGTCCCCGAGTTTTTTTGTAAAGTAAGGAGGGTCTGGCCAAACTATCACACATTATTTACGCATTCAGCTCTCAATGAAGTTGAGAGGGTTACCTGTCCAATACACCCCCCCCCCCTAATTTTTGACAATGGGCCATCAGATGTGGGGGGGGGTGAGGAATCTGCTAAGGGGACCTTTTTAAAAAAAATCTTGGTCCAAAATGTTTATTTCTAATCTGCTTGCAATGTTTATGTACAAAAATACTATTTTTTTTTCTTGTTTGACTCCACAGTTTCCTTAAACACCACAGGAATGGCAGACTGTGGCCTCCTACTTTGCCAGCCGTTGGGACTTTCCCAACTGTGGAGGGGCAATTGATGGGAAACACGTCCGCATTGTCCCACCACCCAACTCGGGGTCCTACTATTATAATTACAAGGGGTATAATAGTATCGTGATGTTGGCGGTGGTGTCAGCGACCTATGACTTCCTGTATGTGGACATGGAAAAATGGCCGGATCTCGGATGGTGGAGTCATCGCGCTGACGGAGTTCTACTGGCGTCTCCAGAGTGGCAGTCACGGCTTGCCACCTCCAGAGGAGAATGCAGAAGGACTCCCCTTTGTGTCCCCTTTGTGTTTGTCGCGGATGAGGCGCTTGTGCTGTCAAGACATCTGATGCAGCCTTTCCCGATGAGGACCCTCACCCCAGACCAGAGGGTCTTTAATTTCCGGCTTTCCAGAGCCTGAAGAGTAGTGGAGAACACTTTTGGGATAATGGCCAGCCGGTTCCGCCTCTTTTTGACACCCATCCACATGGCGGAATATAAACTGAATCACATTGTGCTTTCCTGCTGCAATCAGCACAATTTAAAAAAAAAACATTCACCGAACTATGTGGCCTCAGTTGGCCCTGATGCTGAGTTACCCCAAAATGCTAACCTGATGGCCCTTGAAGCTGTCCGTCCTGGCTTGCCCCCCAAAACACCCTTGAAGTTAGAACCAGATATATGGAGTACTTTGTGGGTAGGGGGGGCATTGATATGCCAGACAATGTCTGAGAGGCATTTTTTAATAAATAATATTAATATTAAATTTGACATTTAAAATGAAAGAACATTTGTTTTCATTTACTGCTTGGGTTTGTTTTAGGTGTCTCCTTGCTTATTTAATGGTTTATTTTTGGGCCTTTATCTTCAACAGTGTAAACCCACTTTCTGGGCAAGATGAGGTGACAGTCTCTTCTTACTAAAAATAATCTTCTAATGTTGTGGGTCTGCTACATACAGCTAGTTTTTCTAGTTAATGTATGTATTGCATTACTGACAAAAAGATTACTCCTTTTCAGCACCATGACAGAAATGTGTGGAGTCCTGGAAATGGCGTGATTGGGGGTTAATTATAAAGCACTGTGGGGGTTATTTACTAAAGGCAAATCCACAATGCACTACAAGTGCACTGCAAAAGTGCACCTGAAACTGCACTTGGAGTGCAAAGTGGATTTGCCTTTAGTAAATAACACCCATTGTCACAGAAAACAACAACTTTACTACAAATACTGTTTTTAAGGTATTGAATAATGAAGCCACACATTGTTGATCATGAAAATTTTTACTTCAAGCACATTCACATGTGTGTTTCTATATGGGTTTTTACAACAAACCAGCATATTTGGTGTAGATAACATTATTTGCTAACATTAATATAACTTGGCGCTTGTAAACAGGCATGTATCAAAGCAGAACATACAGAACACAGGAACTTACAAAGTTCAACTTTGAAAAGTGAAGACAATATCAGACATGAGTATGTCAAAACTGTGTTGATATTGCCTTCATCACATGGGGTGTCACCCCTGGAAAAGCAAAATTTAGAAGATGCACACAAATTGGGGATCAAACTGGGCATTTTCTTCCTGAACCCATGCCTAGAATGTCAAAATGTGCAATCTCCCATCATAGGGGATCAATGTACGTGTTTTGGGGGTGCAACCCCTTCATCTCAGCCACTTTAGTAGCAAGGAAGGGGTTGCACCCACAAAACACATTGATCCCCCATGATGGGTGATAGCACATGTTGACACACTGTGTGCATCTTCCAAATTTTGCATCTTTCAAACGTAAAAATGTTGTGGTTGAAAAACAGAAAATGTCTGCTAGCTAGTTTGGGGTGTTTTAGATTTTACATAAAACATCAATGATGTTCTTCATTTTTTGTTGAACATCATTGATGTTTTTCTTGATATCATCTAAATCCCGATTGCACACCATTATCTCCCCGATGAGGACGTGTGCACTTTCACTGGTAAAATGTAATTCTTCTTCACAACATCCACATCACCTAAAAATAAACAACAAAAAACACAGTGTATTATAAATATGCAGACATACATTGATTAGCTTACCTGAAGCTGTGGTCTCAGACACTCACCTGTTGTGTTCTCCAACTTCTCCAATCTCTCCTTCCTCCTCCTCTGCTTCTGGTGTTGGTATTTCCCCTTCTTTGGGAGGTGTGGGGTCCCTGGTGTCCTCAGACGTCCCGAGTAGGGTTGAGCGAACCCGAACTGTAAAGTTCGGGTCCGTACCGGACTTTTGGGTGTCCGGGACCCGGACCCGAACCCGAACCCGAACTATTGGCTGTAAGTTTGGGTTCGGGTCCGGTGTTCGGCGATGTATTGGCGCCTTTTTAACAGCTGCAGGGCAGCCAATCGACGCTAGTTTCACTAGTGTGCCCTTAGAAGCCATCACAGCCATGCGTACTAATGGCATGGCTGTGATTGGGCAGTGCAGCATGTGACCCAGCCTCTATATATAGTCCAGACACACAGCACACAGCGTCATTTTGCTATAGACAGGTTCCTGTGCTGCTAAGAGAGAGGATTTTAGGAGTTAGTGTGATAAAGTCAGTCAGTCAGTCAGTCCACATTCCTTTAATTTTCTTCTAATTAGTTAGATCAGTGAGCGATCTAGATAGCTAGAGTAGAGTAGGGAGTTTCTTTATTAAGCAAAAGAAAGAGGCAGAGAGAATTATTGAAGAGATTCCTAAATCAATTGTACCCTGGCTGGGGTGCAGTGCACAGTCTTTTAACAGTGCCATGAGGCCAGTGCCAGACAAAATATAAAAGTTATACATGCAAGCTCAGTGCACCATTAGGACCAACACTGCATATAGTAAGAGATACACCATAGTCTGTGTGTATTCTGCTATTGGAAAAACATTGCAAAAAAATTTAATTTTGCTGTGTTTTTTTTTTTTTTTTCCCAATAGCATTTTCTGCGTGTTCATACACGCTTTAGATACTGTCCGTGTATTCTGATATTGGAAAAACATTGCAAAAAAATGTAATTTTGCTGTGTTTTTTTTTTCCCAATAGCATTTTCTGCGTGTTCATACATACACGCTGTAGACACTATCCATGTATTCTGATATTGGAAAAACATTGCAAAAAAATTTAATTTTGCTGTGTTTTTTTTTCCCCAATAACATTTTCTGCGTTTTCATAAACGCTTTAGATACTGTCCGTGTATTCTGATATTGGAAAAACATTGCAAAAAAATTTAATTTTGCGGTGTTTTTTTTTCCCAATAGCATTTTCTGCGTGTTCATACATACACGCTGTAGACACTATCCGTGTATTCTGATATTGGAAAAACATTGCAAAAAAATTTAATTTTGCAGTGTTTTTTTTCCCCCAATAGCATTTTCTGAGTTTTCATAAACGCTTTAGATACTGTCCGTGTATTCTGATATTGGAAAAACATTGCTAAAAATTTTAATTTTGCTGTGTTTTTTTTTTCCCAATAGCATTTTCTGCGTGTTCATACATACACGCTGTAGACACTATCCGTGTATTCTGATATTGGAAAAACATTGCAAAAAAATGTAATTTTGCAGTGTTTTTTTTTCCCCAATAGCATTTTCTGCGTTTTCATAAACGCTTTAGATACTGTCCGTGTATTCTGATATTGGAAAAACATTGCAAAAAAATTTAATTTTGCTGTGTTTTTTTTTCCCCAATAGCATTCTCTGCGTGTTCATACACGCTTTAGATACTGTCTGTGTATTCTGATATTGGAAAAACATTGCAAAAAAATTTAATTTTGCAGTGTTTTTTTTCCCCCAATAGCATTTTCTGAGTTTTCATAAACGCTTTAGATACTGTCCGTGTATTCTGATATTGGAAAAACATTGCTAAAAAATTTAATTTTGCTGTGTTTTTTTTTTCCCAATAGCATTTTCTGCGTGTTCATACATACACGCTGTAGACACTATCCGTGTATTCTGATATTGGAAAAACATTGCAAAAAAATTTAATTTTGCTGTGTTTTTTTTTTCCCCCAATAGCATTTTCTGCGTTTTCATAAACGCTTTAGATACTGTCCGTGTATTCTGATATTGGAAAAACATTGCAAAAAAATTTAATTTTGCTGTGTTTTTTTTTCCAATAGCATTTTCTGCGTGTTCATACATACACGCTGTAGACACTATCCGTGTATTCTGATATTGGAAAAACATTGCAAAAAAATTTAATTTTGCTGTGTTTTTTTTTCCCCAATAGCATTTTCTGCGTTTTCATAAACGCTTTAGATACTGTCCGTGTATTCTGATATTGGAAAAACATTGCAAAAAAATTTAATTTTGCTGTGTTTTTTTTCCAATAGCATTTTCTGCGTGTTCATACATACACGCTGTAGACACTATCCGTGTATTCTGATATTGGAAAAACGTTGCAAAAAAATTTAATTTTGCAGTGTTTTTTTTTCCCCAATAGCATTTTCTGCGTTTTCATAAACGCTTTAGATACTGTCCGTGTATTCTGATATTGGAAAAACATTGCAAAAAAATTTAATTTTGCTGTGTTTTTTTTTTCCCCAATAGCATTCTCTGCGTGTTCATACACGCTTTAGATACTGTCTGTGTATTCTGATATTGGAAAAAACATTGCAAAAAAATTAAATTTTGCTGTGTTTTTTTTTTCCCCAATAGCATTTTCTGCGTGTTCATACACGCTTTAGGTACTGTCCGTGTATTCTGATATTGGAAAAACATTGCAAAAAAATTTAATTTTGCGGTGTTTTTTTTCTTCCCAATAGCATTTTCTGCGTTTTCATAAACGCTTTAGACACTATCCATGTATTCTGATATTGGAAAAAACATTGCAAAAAAATTTAATTTTGCTGTGTTTTTTTTCTTCCCAATAGCATTTTCTGCGTTTTCATAAACGCTTTAGACACTATCCGTGTATTCTGATATTGGAAAAACATTGCAAAAAAATTTAATTTTGCTGTGTTTTTTTTCTTCCCAATAGCATTTTCTGCGTTTTCATAAACGCTTTAGACACTAACCGTGTATTCTGATATTGGAAAAACATTGCAAAAAAATGTAATTTTGCTGTGTTTTTTTTTCCCCAATAGCATTTTCTGCGTGTTCATAAACGCTTTAGACACTGTACGTGTATTCTGCTATAGACAAAAACACCCATTTAGGGCGAGATCATAAATTTTGAAAATATGAGGAGATCATCAAAAAGGGGACGTGGCCCGGGTTGTGGTGCTGCTGGTGGCGCTCCTGTTGCAGGGAGAGGACGTGGTCGATCTGTGCCAGCTACACGCACTAGTGAAACACCTTCCTCAGGTGCGAGTAGGCGACAGAGCCTGCAGCGGTATTTTGGCGCGCCTAATGAGGCTGTACGAATGTTGAGGCCAGGACAAGTACAGGCGATAGTAGATTGGGTTGCTGGCAGTGCCTCCGGTTCCTTCACATTGTCTCCCACCCAGTCTCCTGATGAAAGTTAATCATTTTTTCCAGAAAGTGCGTATTCTGGGGTATTCCCACCATATGTGCGGCATCGTGCCGTTGAGTTTCTGAGGTTCTTAATGACTTCCTGTATCTCTTCTGCTGAGAAGGGGGCCTCCAGCATTTTATTTAAATTTTTAATTTTTTTATGTTATTTTAAGTTATTTCCCTATCCACATTTGTTTGCAGATCACTTGCCATGCTCTTAACAACATTTTGTTGCCATTTGCAGCCCTCTAGCCCTTTCCATTACTTTTTTACAGCCATTTTAGTGTTCAAACCCGGACTTTTTTCCGAAGTTCGGCCGAACCCGCCGAACCCAAACATCCAGGTGTCCGCTCAACTCTAGTCCCGAGTCTTCTCTCCCCTTTGAGAATGTACAAAAGGAATACTTAGCACACAGATATTTGAGGGCAGAAATAGGAATCTGAAACATTGCTTGGAAGTGTCGTACAATTGTGTTTTTTGGCCGAGTTCAAAGCAGAAAAACATTATTTTTGACACTTTCTAAAGCTGGAATACTTATTACCTGTTTTGTGAAAGGTTGTCAGATGGAGACACCCCTATAGTATCCACTGGAGCACGTGTGTGGGACATCCGAATAAAAAGGGTGTTCTTTTGTCCTACACTAGTGCTCCAGAGTCCAGATGTGTAAACAGCTACTGAGTGTCCTCTCCTTTACACTGAATCAAGTTTGCATTTCATTCTATTACCAAGCCCTCTAAACAAAAAACTTCCTTTGACTAGAGATAGATAGGGCTGAACAAATGTATTTTTATGCAACTTGCCAAAACATCGTATTTGAAGTGGGCGAACGATCGAGGTTTATTACGAACGATTCAACCCATGAACATGAAAGTGGCCATTTTAAACTGTAAAACATTAAAACAAAGCACATGGAGCAGTATGCAAGCAATAATAATAATATGAACACACGAAAATGACTTACTTTTTTGAAGAACTCGCTTGATCCTTCTGTACTGATCGTGCTCCCTCAGTTTCAGGTCTGACCAGTGTTTCCTCAGTTGATCCTTGGATCGTCATACCCCAAAGTTCTTCTGCAGACTCTTCACAACTTTAGCCATGATCTTGGCCTTTCTGACATTTGGTTTGGGGTAATACTTCCCATCATAGTCGCTCCTCTTCAATATGTCCACCATCTCCAACATCTCTCCAAAATACATATTTGAGGCCTTAAATCTTCTCCTCCGGTATCGGGACGTTTCTGCCTCCGGGCTTTCCTCGTCCTCCTCCTCCTCATTGCTGGAATAATTAGTGCGCAACACCTGCTGTGTCTCCGCCATGTGCTCTCCCCACTGTGCCGTAAAGAGAAGGGGCGGGGAATAGATGAGAAAGATCATCAGGGGCGGCAGAGTTTCACACATGCGCACTGTATATAAAACGCCACACGCTTGTGTTGTACGTACGATCTGTGAGCAGAGGGAGCAAGCACCGATCGTGCTAACGAAGGTACAATTTGAACTTGGTGCATGACTAGCCTATACTGCTTCTAGATTGAGGCTTATTTTGGGACAAGATTAGGAGAGTTTAGCCTGACATTATTAGGGTTTGTCTTGTGTTGTGTCTTGCAGAAAATACTATGGATCCTTTCAAAATCCCATTTTTCCAAGATATGATTATTGATCAGCTCACGGAGCTGCCCTGCCTGTGGCAGATTTCAAACCCCTTTTATAAGGACCTAAGTAAGAGGAAGGCAGCGCTGGAGAAACTACTTGATTTGGTAAAGATCATGGTCCCCACGGCAGACATCACCTATGTGATGGTCAAAATTGGTGCCCTGAGGAGCACATATCTGAGGGAGCGCAAGAAGTTCAAGAATTCCCTGTGATCAGGAGATCCAAATGACATTTATGTCCCCAGGATGTTGTTCTATGAGAGGCCACATTTTCTGGCAGACCCGAGGGAACCCATGCCATCACTCTACCATCTTCCTTCAAGGCTTCCTTCCACCCCTGCTGAGGCTTCCGATGTCCAACCTGGGCCTTCCAGGCAGCAACATGTGGAGGGGCCCAGCTTGAGACAGGCATAGCATTGTTGAACATATTTCTTGTCGTACATTTAATGATGTTAACTAGATGTTATTATTGATCAGTTAAGTTGTGATTTAACAAAGTGGTTGACATATCAATACACAGTAGTGACCAAAAATTATTGGGACAAAAATGAAAAATGCTGGGCTCAGAATGATAGGATGTTCTATTTATTAACATTCAATTTGCAACAGTCATGAGCTGAAAATTATGTGATTAATGAACAAAGAACTAAAACTATGTCCCATTTTCATACACAGGAAGACCTCAGCCGTGAGGAGGCTGTGGCAAGTGGCAGCCAGGAGGAGGCTGTGGCAAGTGGCAGCCGGGAGGTTGACCATTGCCCTCCTCCTCCTCCACCTCCTGCCACAACTAGAAGATCAGAGCCACAGCCTGGAAGGAAGCCTGGAAGGAAGTGCCTAAGGAAGACCAGAGAGTAGGGATGAGCTTTGAGTTTGAGTGGAACTCATGTTCGACTCGAACATTGCCTGTTCGCCTGTTCAGCGAACAATTTGGGGTGTTCGCGGCTAATTTGAAAAGCCACGAGCACCCTGTAAAAGTCTATGGGAGAGATCTCAAGTGCTAATTTTAAAAGCCTATATGCAAGTTATTGTCTTAAAAAGTGTTTGGTGACCTGGGTCCTGCCCCAGGGGACATGTATCAATGCAAAATTATTTTTTTAAAACGGCCGTTTTTTCAGGAGCAGTGATTTTAATAATGCTTAAAGTGAAACAATAAAAGTGTAATATTCCTTTAAATTTCGTACCTGGGGGGTGTCTATAGTATGCCTGTGAAGGGGCGCATGTTTCCTGTGCTTAGAACTGTCCCTGCACAAAGTGTCATTTTTTCAGGAAAAAAAGCTATTTAAAATCACTCGCGGCTAATGAATTGAGGGCTCCCATAACACAGAGAACAGTCATTCATTGAAAGTCATTGATAAAAAAAAGTCATTGATAAAAAATTAAAAAAATAAATAAAAAAAAGCGTGGGGTCCCCCCCAAATTCAATTACCAGGCCCTTCAGGTCTGCTATGGATATTAAGGGGAACCCTGCGTCAAATTTAAAAAAAAATGACGTGGGGGTCCCCCTAAATATCCATACCAGACCCTTCAGGTCTGGGATGGATTTTAAGGGGAACCCCGGCCAAAAAAAATTTAAAATGGCGTGGCGTCCCCCTCAAAATCCATACCAGACCCTTATCCGAGCACGCAACCTGGCAGGCCGCAGGAAAAGATGGGGGGACGAGAGCGCCCCCCCTCCTGAACCAATCCAGGCCACATGCCCTCAACATTGGGAGGGTGCTTTGGGGGGTCTGTGACCCCTCAAAGCACCATGTCCCCATGTTGATGGGGACAAGGGCCTCTTCCCCACAACCCTGGCCATTGGTGGTGGGGGTCTGCGGGCGGGGGGCTTATCGAAATCTGGGAGCCCCCTTTAACAAGGGGACCCCCAGATCCCGGCCCCCCCCCCTGTGTGAAATGGTAAGGGGGTACAAATGTACCCCTACCATTTCACCAAGAAAATTACAAAAATGTTAAAAATCACAGGAGACGGTCTTTGACAATTCCTTTATTAAAATCTTCTTTCTTCTGGTCTTCCTTCTTCCTTTTTTCATCCTTCGGTTTCTTCATCTTCTTCTTCCATCTTCTTCCATCTTCTTCCATCTTCCATCTTCTTCTTCCTCCGATCCGCTTTTTCTTGCTCTGGTCTTCTCGTCCGGCATCTTCTTCCAAGGCGTCGGCGTCTCTTCTTGGGCCGCTCCGTGCAATGGGAGGCTCCCGCTGTGTGAGGCTTTGCTGCGTCTGACAGCTCTTTTATAACGGAGGGTGGGGCCACCTGGTGATCCCGCCCCCCTCTGACGCACAGGGAGGGCCCCCGCCCCCTCTGACGTCATGGGGAAAGCCATAGAGAAGTCCCCATGACGTCCCCGTGCGTCAGAGGGGGCGGGGTCACCAGATGGCCCCGCCCTCCGTTATAAAGAGCTGTCAGACGCAGCGAAGCCTCACACAGCGGGAGCCTCACATTGCGCGGAGCGGCCCAAGAAGAGACGCCGATGCCTTGGAAGAAGATGCCGGACGAGAAGACCAGAGCAAGAAGAAGCGGATCGGAGGAAGAAGAAGATGGAAGATGGAAGAAGATGGAAGAAGAAGATGAAGAAACCGAAGGATGAAGAAAGAAAGAAGGAAGACCAGAAGAAAGAAGATTTTAATAAAGGAATTGTCAAAGACCGTCTCCTGTCATTTTTAACATTTTTGTCACTTTTTTGGTGAAATGGTAGGGGTACTTTTGTACCCCCTTACCATTTCACACAGGGGGGGCCAGGATCTGGGGGTCCCCTTGTTAAAGGGGGCTTCCAGATTTCGATAAGCCCCCCGCCCACAGACCCCCACAACCAAAGGCCAGGGTTGTGGGGAAGAGGCCCTTGTCCCCATCAACATGGGGACATGGTGCTTTGAGGGATCACAGACCCCCAAAGCACCCTCCCAATGTTGAGGGCAAGTGGCATGGTACGGATCAGGAGGGGGGGCGCTCTCACCCCCCCCTCTTTTCCTGCAGCCTGCCAGGTTGCGTGCTCGGATAAGGGTCTGGTTTGGATTTTAAGGGGGCCCCCACGCCGTTTTTTTTTTTTTGGCTGGGGTTCCCGTTAAAATCCATCCCAGACCTGAAGGGTCTGGTATAGATATTTAGGGGGACCCCCACATCATTTTTTTTTTAATTTGAAGCGGGGTTTCCCTTAATATCCATAGCAGACCTGAAGGGCCTGGTAATTGAATTTGGGGGGACCCCCACGCTTTTTTTTTTTTTTTTTTTAATTATCAATGACTTTTTTTTTATCAATGACTTTCAATGAATGACTGTTCTCTGTGTTACGGGAGCCCGCAATTCATTAGCCGCGACTGATTTTAAATAGCGTTTTTTCCTGCAAAAATGACACTTTGTGCAGGGACAGTTCTAAGCACAGGAGACATGTGCCCCTTCACAGGCATACTATAGACACCCCCCAGGTACGACATTTAAAGGAATATTACACTTTTATTGTTTCACATTAAGCATTATTAAAATCACTGCTCCTGAAAAAACGGCCGTTTTTAAAAAAAAAAATATTTCATTGATACATGTCCCCTGGGACAGGACCCAGGTCCCCAACACTTTTTATGACAATAACTTGCATATAAGCCTTTAAAATGAGCACTTTTGATTTTGAAGGTTCGAGTCCCATAGACTTTAATAGGGTTCTAAAGTTCGCACGGGCTTTAGGTCTGTTCGCAGGTTCTGGTGCGAACCGAACAGGGGGGTGTTCGGCTCATCCCTACCAGAGAGTGATGGCCTGGGTTCAGTCTGGTCTGACAGAAGATGCAGCCTCTTGTATGACCACATCCTGGGGACATAGATGTCATCAGCTCTTTCTGATCGCTTGGACTTCTGGACCAGATTGTACTCCCTCAGATATGTACTCCTCATGCCACCAATTTTGCTATTACATATTTGATGTCTGCCCTGGGGGCCAAAAGGCTTCGCCAAATTAACCAGTTTCTCCAGCGTTGCCTTCCTGTTTATTTGGTTTATGACACCTAATAAAGGTTTTTTTGGTTTCAAGAAATACTTGCCTATGTGTTTTTTACTTCAAAAAGGACAGTTTATTTGTGAGTAGGCAGGTACATTTTAAAAATCTGAAAGTCAAATTAACAAGGGGCACCAACACCAAACAACCTCGTAGAGATTAAAATAAAAATGAGAATAATGGTGTTGGGGTAAGTTGAGACACACAAAACACACCAAAAAAAATTACGAAGATGAGCAAAATGACAAATAAAGGAGATCTTGATTAAAAAAGCAAACACAAAATTAAAGAAAAACAAAAAAAAAATTCTGGAGCTCTGACGAATAAAAATATAGAATCAGGAAAAAGAATAAAGAAATACGTTTTGAAGAAGTCAGTGTGAATATGAGCAGCAAAAGAACTTCATTCTTCTTGCATTCTAAAGAAAAAGAGAATGCGCTGCATTAAACAATTTTTAACTTTGCAGCGTGACGAATGTGCTCTATCGATTACGAACGCTAGTTTTACCTGACCGATCGCTTCCGTCTCAGAATTTATTCTGAGCATGCGTGGCACTTTGTCCGTCGGACTAGACTACACACGATCGGAATTTGCGTGATCGGATTTTGTTGTCGGAAAATTTGAGATCCAGCTCTCAAACCTTTTCCATTGGAAATTCAGACGGAAAAAGTCAGATGGAGCCCACACATCGACAACATGGTCCGATCGGACATTTTCCGACCGTGTGTACAGGGCATAAGGGGTGTGGTATTGACAGAAAGGGGTGGGTCATATTTAAATTAGGGGGTGCACAAATTTAGTCAGGCCTAGGGCAGCACAAAGCCTAAATACACCGCTGATTGTTATACAAGATGTACACTCACTACTTTACATTGTAGCAAAGTGTCATTTCTTCAGTGTTGCCACATGAAAAGATATAATAAAATATTTACAAAAATGTGAGGGGTGTACTCACTTTTGTGAGATACTGTATATCAATACAAATCTATATTAATTTGTATCCTTTATATCTGCCTGAAGTTGAGCTTTAAATCAAAGACACAAACTAATCTCATACTATGAATTATACCTTGCATGTGTGTTAATACCCCTGGTTTCACATCGAGAATATAAAAAAAATTGTTTCCCAAAGATGGTGACAACATTTGCCAGCTAATGGCTGTATGTGGCTCTCACTATTTAAGGCTGACATTTTTAAAACTATGGGTCTCACTGTCAAGGCTGGAAGTTTGAAGCTTAAAGGGTAATGCCCCGTACACACAGTCGGACATTCCGACCACAAAATCCGTCTGATTTTTTCTGACGGATTTTGGACGAAACTTGTCTTGCATACACACGTTTGCACAAAGTTGTCGGAAAATCCGATAGTTCAGAACGAGGTGACGTTTAACACATACGACGGGACTACGTAGAGGCCAGTAGCCAATAGCTTTCGTCTCCAAATTTTTTCTGAGCATGCTTGGCACTTTGTGCGTCAGATTTCTGTACACACGATCAGAAAAAGTCTGATCGGATTTTGTTGTCGGAAAATTTTTAGGGCTGTGGAAATTAAAGATTAATTCCTCGATTAATCGTTAATTTTTTTGATCGATCAAAACTCTTTTGATCGGTACTCACCTCTCCGCCGGCTTCTGGGTCTTCAGGGAGTTCCATCGGAGATCCGGTGACGTCACAGACATCGACGTCACCGGACTCCTCCCCCTTCCCCAAGTGCCAACGAAGGGAAGGGGGGAGGAGTCCAGTGACGTTGAAGTTCTGATTGAACGTAACGCTACACATGACGTCACTCACTGCTGCCCTACGGAACTAATACGATTGTCGGCTTTACATGCTGTGTTTTTATCATCTTTATGTGAGTATTTTGTGTTTGAACACAAAAATTAAATCTTATACTTAAGCGGTGAGCACTTAGATCTTTTCTTTCTACCCATGACCTGGCGTCCTTGCTGAGATCTAAGGAGATGTGAGAGAAGTTTATGGTCCGTGTTAACCCTTTTGATACCCGGTTGCATGACCACCTGTTTGCACAGGGGTCCATGCCATAAGGTGAGAGTGATTAGTTAGAACGGAGGTGGAGGGTTTGAATTTAAAACGTATTTGTGTGAACTGTGAAGTTAAGTCATGGATTGTGGAAACTAACTAGTGTCGGGTGATTTATAGTTACTTCCCTGTAAAAAGGTAGAGTTGCAATGCAAGGAGATCAGCTAAAATTAGTTGGATCTGTATGTGCGTTATAATTAATCAAAATTAGTCGATTAATCGACTAAAAGAAAAATCTATTAATCGAACACAAAATTTTTAATCAGTAACAGCCCTAAAAATTTTAGATCCAGCTCTCAAACTTTCCGATAGTGCCCACACACGATCGGATTTTCCGACAACATAATCCGATCTGACTTTTTCCATCGGTATTTCCGACCGTGTGTACAGGGCATAACTCTATCCAAATCTTTTGTTGTTTTTGTTTGTCCTAGCTTTACTTAGGGCTCTTTCACACGGACGGTCCGTATGTCCGTTTTTCATCCTTTCATTTTCGGATGAAAAATGGACATACATGTATCCCTATGGGATAGCGGGTGTCAGCGGATGAGCATCCGCTGACACCCGATCTCGTCCGTGTCCGCTATGGTCCGTTTCTGCAGACGGAGGAAAACCTTATTTTTCCATCCGTCTGCAGAGGGGATCGGATGACAACGGACTCTACGGTCCGTCGTCACCCGATCTCCCATAGGGGAGAGCGGCGCTCTGACAGGTCCGTCCCTGCACAGTATGCAGAGACGGACCTGTCATCTTCCTGCTCAGCGGAGATCGCTCCGGCGATCCCCGCTGAGCAAGCGGATATCGACGGGGCAGATCAGCACTGATCCACCCCGTGTGAAAGGACCCTTAGGCAGCTTTTGATTAAGTAAAATATCTTTTAAACTGCCCATTGGCACAGAGTTATCTCCCCACTCTTGGTTTTATTATGCCAGCAACATTTCAGCTATAAGCTAAACATTCTGATGCCCCTTTCTGGAGAACATTTTTCATATATTGCTACATTGACTTGTTACACCATTATTGCCTCTACCTCTGGCAGGTAACCATAGCTAAATTCCAGGTATAATCTTAATTGCATACTTACATTGGTCGAGCTTAGACCAATGTAAATATGCATATCTCATACCTAAGAGACTGCTGTGGATCACTGAAGTAGTAGGAGCTACTACAGCAATCACCACAAAATTCCAGGTCCTTTGCCGAGTGATCTCACTGCACACTGACCAGAGGGGCAACTGCAGAGATTTTGTTCAATGAATACAAGTTTTTTTTCTGATTGGAAGAGGGACAGTGATTTCACCATCTCCATCTCATCCAATCAGAAAGAAGGCATTCTGTCAATGTCATCTGTGACAAGTGAGCAATCCCCTGTGGTCAGCTTCCACTGGGGTTTCTCAGATATGAAATAGGCATACTTACATCTTAGAGTAGTCGCATCCTGGTCTGGCCAGATGGCCCGAATAGATGGTCAGATATTGAGATGGGCTCCATATATCCTGATCACCCATGTTCTCTACTATGATCCCCCCCTCTCCACCAAGATACCAGACAACTTGATCTCTGTCTAGCTTCGATGCTGTTCACTTTGAAGATATGGCGTACATGCTCCACTAAGTTCTCTCTCTCTTCACCACACCCCCCATTATCTAATGTGCTTTTTAACCCCCTTATACCAGATAGCTTGTCCACTAACCCTGGGCTCTTGCTACACTGTTCCAGCTTCATCATTTTGTACACCCAGTCACCTGCAGATTACTGGCTTTCAAAGACCTTCAGGCAAAATATCATATCCCTAAACATATGTTCTTCTCTTATCTCCAAAATAAACATTACCTCTCTGTATCTTCCCCATCCCTAACACTGCCCAAATCCACTACTTTTGAATATATATGTGCTCAAGGTCCACATCAACTACATTTAATATCCTCCATATATAAAATCCTCCATGAAATCCCCTCTCTCACCGAAGATTCACATGTGCAAACGGTCATCCATTCTCCAATGCTCTATCTCCCTTTCATTATGGGATAAGATTTGGTCCTTTTCTTCTAAAGTTTCCAGATGCGTGGCGCAGAGAGAGACAGCTTTTAAAATCATTATGTTTTGGTATAGAACACCTGAAGTGCTACACCGACAAGATCCTTCCTGTTGGAGGTGCAACAAATTAATAGGCACTCATTATCACATTTTTTGGTCGTGTGAGCTCATATCCCCCTTTTGGGAAATGATAATGTCTCTTCTCCAGCGATTGCTGGATGCCACACTTCTACTGGACCCGTTACATTGTCTTTTGGGCCTACCCTTCCCTGATATAGGGAAATGGTTAAATAGATTGGCCTCATACATCTTGACAAAAAGAGCTATCCCGGCACATTGGCTATCCTCTACGCTCCCTACTCAATTCAAACTCTAATGCTGCGTACACACGGTCGGAATTTTCGTCGGAAAAAGCTCTAAGGGTTTTCCCGTCGGAATTCCGACAGAATTTCGCTCAAACTGTCTTGCCTACACACGGTCACACCAAATTCCGACGGTCAGTAACACAGCGGCATAAAACACGTTCGACAGCACTATAAAAGGGAAGTTTAATGCTTCCAAGCATGCGTCGAATTGTTTCCGAGCATGCGTCGGAATTTTGCGTGTCGGAATTGCATACACACGATCGGAAAATCCGATAAAAAGGTTTTCCGTTGGAAAAATTGAGAGCAGGTTCTCAATCCAAATTCCGACAGAAAAAGACCGATGGGCATAAACACGGTCGGAAAATCCGTTGAAAAGCTCCCATCGGACTGTTTCCATCGGAAATTCCAACCGTGTGTACGTGGCATTAGACATCATCTCAGAGATTCAGAGAATGGAATATATGACTGCTCTAGTGGGTGATGTCGTGGCCCGGTTCAACAATATATGGGATCCTTGGAACCAATCTGGGTTCGGATCCCTCCCTGTATCTTGATGGCACTTGGGCTATGTTGACATTGCCTGATGACAAAACTTCACCCTTTCCATATTGCCTTTTCCCTGACCCAGAACCCCTGGTGTATATATCTAGATTTCTAGTTTTAAGTTTTGATATGTTAACGTGCAATATATTTGATTGTACTACTCAAGTTTCATTTATGTGTTATTTATTTACTGGATTCAATTTCCTTGTTTGTTTATTATTGTACACTGTCCTTTTTATTTTATTTTTATTTTCCTTTATTATCTCAACAAATGCAAACCTTGTATTTTCTTCTGAAAAACATTCAATAAACAAACAATTTATAAAAAAAGAAATAGGCATACTTATTATACAAACTTACTATACAACTTACTATTTAATTAATATCGTACCTGTAGTTCAGTTTTAAACCCTGCTTCACTCACAAAACTAAAAAAAGAATTTGCATACAGTCACTAGAAGCAATATGATGTCATCTCATCTTCACAAGTACCAACCTAGGCATTATTTGCCAGTGTCTAGGCATTTAGTCACATGTATCTATTCAATCAAGACCAATAACGTAGCTTTAACATAACATTTCAGTATAGATCTGCTTTATGAAAGCACAATATGATGGGCAATAGCAGTCGGTCATTTCTGACTATTAATCTAATGGTTCCTACTAGCCATCCTGGGTAAATGTATTTTTTGCTTTTTTTAACCTTACTTCTAGAACGTTCCTGCCATATTCGGAGAACAACAAAAAACAGTACATCCTCCTGCAAAGAAAACCTTTAAAGATTGACCATTTTAACAGGGCCCTCAGCAGGGTTTCTTTTACACAAGAATATAATTTCAGTATGTGTTCTTTAGTTTGCAGTAAATATCTGCCCATTATTTCAGGTCAGGCATGCCATGTGTCGTCATGGCTCAGCAGTCACGACCACCCTTTCAAACATAGGTAAAATGCTCCATTGAGGATACTCGCAACTGTCAAGACTTTGAGCTGTCAAGGTTCCAAGCAATATTTTTTTACATACCAAAAAGATCTCTGGCTTGCATTCCTGCTGGCAGCTGTTTTGATTGTGGCTATACAATGAATTCCACAAGGCTCAATTTAAAAATGTCGACACTGCCGTCCATAGTTGCCAGGCTCTTGCGAGGTACAAACCTTTTACTCATTTTACCTGAATGTGATTGAAATTGTCAGTTGCATGCTCTGAAATCATTTTCCCCATGAAGCCAGCTGTTTCAGTCTGTCTGTCTCTGTTATCATAAAATGCCATCTCTGGAACAAATCTTATAAGCTACACCATAAAGAGTTCCCCTACTGTTACATGTCAATATCACAATAGTACTATAGATCAGTGATAAAGAATTTTCTAAATTAGGTAGGTAATTCTCAAGTTTTACAGGAAAAAAAGAAAAGGCTTACATAAATTGGCAAGAAGTGCATGATATAATAAGCTGAGCATGTTGTCTTAAAATACAACTAAAGGCACCTGCATGACAGTCTAAGCAGCTTCCAGATCCAGTTAATATGTATACACTAGGGATGAGCCGAACACCCCCGCGTTCGGTTCGCACCAGAACCTGCGAACGGACCGAGAGTTCGCACGAACATTAGAACCCTATTAATTACAATGGTGTGTTGCTATGGGCATTTGTATAGTGACTTTATTGCAATAATATAGAGTTTTAGATTTAGTAAGAGGCCTTTGTAGACATATGCTGTTACTAAATCTAAAACTCTATATTATTGCAATAAAGTCACTATACAAATGCCCATAGCAACACAAATGGACGCGAACGTTCGAAATCTAAAGTGCTAATTATAATGGCCAATATGCATGTTATTGTCCTAAAAAGGGTTTGGGGACCCGGGTCCTGCCCCAGGGGACATGTATCAATGCAAAAAGAAGTTTTAAAAACTGAAGTTTTTTCTGAAGCAGTCATTTTAATGATGCATAAAGTGAAAAAAAAGTGAAATATTCCTTTAAATATCGTACCTGGGGGTGTCTAAAATATGTCTGTGAAGTGGCATGTGTTTCCCTTGTTTAGAACTGTCCCTGCACAAAATTACATTTGTAAAGGAAAAAAATAAGCCATTTAAAACTGCTTGCAGCTTTAATGTCATGTCTTGTCCTGGCAATATGGATGAAAATCTTTGAGAAAAAATGGCATGGCTACCCCATCATCCCCCCGCCCCACCCCAGCCCATTACCAGCCCCTTTAGGTATTGTATGGATATTAAGGGGAACCCTGCATCCAAAATAAAACCCTATACCTAAAACCCTATATACTCTGAACAGCAGTATGCAGGCAGTGCAAACAAGACAGGGACTGTAGGTTTGTTCTTAAGTAGAATCTGTTTATAATTTGGAACAGGTACATTTTTAAGTGTAGCTGCAGCCAAAAAAATCTATTTTTAAGCTTTTTGGAGAACATAGGGAAGGGTTATCACCCCTGTAACATTTGTTTTGCTGTCTGTGCACCTGTTCAGAACATTTCACCTCACTTTCCGTCCCAATGACAAATGTTTTTGGAAAAATGGGTTTTTTATTGAAACAAGGATTGGTGATAAAGCATCGGTAGAGAGGAGACACCTTTTTCCCATATTAACTCTTATAGGATAGAATTTCCCTTCCTAGGGGTAGATTTCCTCTCACTTCCTGTTGTCTCTTTCCGTTTGCAAGTAGGAGTCATTTGTAAGTTGAATGTTTGAAAGTAGGGGCCTGCCGTATATACCGTATATACTCATAAATACAAATATTAATACATAAATTTGCCCCTTAGATGTTGGTGATGCCACAACACTGTAAGCCCTCACAGTTACTCTTGGTGGACGCTGGAACACCCTGCTGTGAATTATTAGATCAGGAATTGTAATTACATGCCATTGTTGAACAGTGGTAGGAAAAATTGGGCCTTTGGTGGTGGTGGTTGTGGACGGTGTTGCCACAACACTGTAAGCCCTCACAGTTACTCTTGGTGGGCGCAGGAATGGGCCCTGCTGTGAATTATTAGATCAAGAATTGTAATTACACTCCCCTGTTAAACAGGGGCTGAAAAATTGGGCCTTAAGCTCTGGTGCTGGTGCCACAACACTGCAACCCCTCCCAGATACTGTACTTGGAGCACAGCAATGAGCCCTGTTGCAAAGTATTGCATCAAAAATTGTAATTACACGCCCCTGTTAAACAGAGGCTGAAAAATTGGGCCTTAGGCACTGGTGCTGGTGCCACAACACTGCAGCCCCTCACAGATACTGTACTTGGAGCACAGCAATGAGCCCTGTTGCAAAGTATTGCATCAAACATTGTAATTACACGCCCCTGTTAAACAGGGGCTGAAAAATTGGGCCTTAGGCACTGGTTCTGGTGCCACGACACTGCAACCTCTCCCAGATACTCTAGTTGGAGTGCAGGAATGAGCCCTGCTGCAAAGCATTGCATAAAAAATTGTAATTACATGCCCCTGTTAAACAGGGGCTGAAAAATTGGGCCTTAGCCACTGGTAGTGGCACCCAGAAACAAAAATGTTCTTCCAAGCTATCATCAGGATCATTGAGGAGGAAGAGGATAGTCAGTCAACATAACAGGACAGTCACTCAGCATCAGCATAGGCAGTCTTGAAGGGATGTGACATTTCAAAATAAATTATTCTGTTACATCAGCTTCAGGTGCCTGGTAGCTGGTGGTGATCCAAGACTGATTCATCTTTATGAAGGTCAGTCGATCAACCGAGTCGGTGGACAGGCGCACCCTGTGATCGGGGACAAAGCCTCCAGCAGCACTGAATGTGCGTTCCGAAAGAACGCTGGATGCAGGACAGGCCAGTAGCTCAATTGCATACTGTGCAAGCTCTGGCCAGTGATCCATACTCAAGACCCAGTAAGCCAGAGGATTTTCGGTGGGAAAGGTGTCCAAGTCTGACCTTGCCCCTAGGTATTCCTGCACCATTTATATCAGACGCTGGCGATGGTTCCTGGAACCGATCATACCTTGGGGCTGCGGTCTAAAAAATTGTCTGAACGCATCGGTCAGACGTCCACCTTCTCCACCGCTCCTTCTGCTACTGACCGAAGCCTCAGCAACTTGTTGTCCAGGACCAGGAGTTTGTAACCTCCCAGTCTCTGGGAACGCATTGCACAGACCTTTCTGCAAGGCCTCCCAGAGATGTCTCATCCTCTGCTCCCTCTGGGACGGCAAGATAAGGTCCGCAACCTTACCCTTGTACCGTGGATCAAGGAGAGTGGCCAGACAGTAATGGTCCCTCTCCTTGACCCGAAGAATACGAGGATCCTTTGCAGGATCAGGGAGGCCATGCAGCGTAGGTTAGATGAGACATTCGGTCCGGAGTCCTCTGGGTCACTAAGGAAGACATGATCCGCAGCCACCTCCTCCCAGCCACGTACAAGTCCACCGGTTTCTTGGGACTGTAAATCATCCCTAAAAGACTGCTGCTGCTGCTTCTGCTGATGCTGAATGCCAGGCTCCACCTCCATGCTGACATGATCCTCCTCCTCATCCTCTTCCTGGGTGGGACAGAAGGAAGTCCTCCTCTTCCTGCTCTGTTCTGCCTCAAGTGCCCTCTCCATTATTCCACGCAGCGTATGCTCCAACAGGTAGACAAGAGGTACAGTGTCACTGATGCATGCACTGTCACTGCTCACCATCCTTGTGGCCTCCTCAAATGGTGACAGGACAGTGCATGCATCCCTGATCATGCCCCACTGGTGTGGTGAAAAATATCTGAGCTCCCCTGACCCTGTGCTGGTGCCGTAGTCGCACAGGTACTTATTGATGGCCCTCTGTTGCATGTGCAGTCGCTGCAGCATGGCCAACGTTGAGCTCCACCTGGTGGGCATGGCACATATAAGGCGGTTCTTGGGCAGGTTCAACTCCTTTTGCAGCTCAGCCAGCCGAATACTGGCATTATATGATCGGCAGAAATGCACACAGATTTTCCTGGCCTGCCTCAGGACATCCTGTAAGCCTGGGTACCTGCCCAAGAACCGCTGCACCACCAGGTTAAGGGCGTGAGCCACACAGGAAACATGGGTCAGTTGTCCCTGTTGCAGGGCAGAGAGGAGGTTGGTGCCATTGTTGCAAACCACCATTCCTGGCTTACTTTTTGAACTTTAAAACTTGTTTCACTGGACACATCCATGCGCCTGGCTTTCTTGCTTTTTTCATATAGATGTACTAACATCAGATTTTTAGTACATCAGCTCTGACCTGAGCTGTCAGGTTTTTTTTTTGTTCAGCCTGCAGGTTGAATGAATAAAAAAAACTTACAGTGTGTACTAGGCTTTACTCTCACTAAGCCAAATCCTTCTTTAATTGCGCCTCATGCACTCCTCATCCCAAACAGTGCAGCTCACAGTGGGGGGGTTTCATCAGCAGAAGCAAATCTATCAATCAAGAAAGCAATGGATAGGACTAGGTGTGGCCAGCTACTTACCGTCAATTACACAGCTGGGAATCAGCAGTGACAAAACTAATAGCCATTACCCCTGTAACAATGTCTTATCTCAATGTATGGCAATCACAGTCTACTTGAGATTGCCATCTCTAATCTAAATTCAGAAACAGTGCAGCATTATTGTCACCCTATCACAAGAAGCTACATTAGGTGGATTTCACAATTTGGAGCACTCTGTGGGAGGACTAACAGAAATCTGTAAGTGCCGATGCACTAATGCACAGGTGCTGCAGCCCACAAATTGACACCAGGACTAAATGTGGGAGAAAACCTCTTTCAGGTTTTTATTGCTGCCTGTGTCAGCACTGGGAAGAATCAGCCTCTCCATCTCCTCTTCCAAAGCCGATTGACACCAGGACTAAATGTGGGAGAAAATCCAAAATTTTGAGTTATGACTGGAACAAGAATAGAGGGAAATCTTCAATAAGGAATACATGCTCCAGTGACAACTGTCTAATGCCGCGTACACACGGTCGGACTTTCCGGCAGAAAAAGTCAGACGGAATCTTTTCATCGGATATTCCGATCGTGTGTGGGCCTCATCGGACTTTTCTTTTCTAAAATTCTGACGGACCTAGAAATAGAACATGTTTTAAATATTTCTGACGGAATCAATTCCTATCGGGAAAACCGCTCGTCTGTATGCTGTTCCGATGGACCAAAAACGACACATGCTCTGAAGCAATTACGAGAGGGCAGCTATTGGCTACTGGCTATTGAACTTCCTTTTTCTAGTCCCGTCATACGTGTTGTACGTCACCACATTCTAGACGGTCGGACTTTGGTGTGATCATGTGTAGGCAAGACAGTTTCAGCGGAACTCCGTAGGAACTCTGTCAGAAAAAACGTCAGGGGAGAGGGGATTTTGTATTGTTTGCAGAGATCCACTTTCTCTTCATGTTGTGTTTCAAGACCGGTTAGGTCCGCACTGGTACTATCCCTGCACAGTTGTACAACATAGATTTGTGGTGGTAAATGTTTTTATAGTTTTTACAGTTACAGTTCATTTCTTTTCGGTCTTTCATCTAGAACAGAACTATTAGCATAACAATATATTAGCTCTAGTGATGCGCAACTTTAATCTATCAAAAATTGCATTCAGCATAAAAGTGCACAAGTGCAATATAGTGCAGTGCAATATAAATCTATCAAACAGTTCATTTGAACATAAAGTGCAAAACAGTCCACTTTAAAAACAATCTTCAAAGTTCAATATTTCTTTTCAATATGATACAGATAGAGACCCAAGTGTCTTCAAAATAAATTCATGCTTTGGTGCTCATCATCCACCAGGTGAATATTCTGCTCACCTTAAATACAAAATAAGACAGCATATGATATATGATACTCCAGGCTACAGTGTACAGAGATCCGCTCCTCATTCTTCCTCCCTGCACTCCGGATGGCTGTTTCCTCCTACTCCACCACAACAGCTCACATATCCACAGCAGGTTTTTTGAAGATACAAAGGCACCGACATGTGTACTTCCTCTAAAACATGTTTATGCCCACAAGCAAAAACATACATATTTACTAAAATGCAGATATTCAAAAGCGTTTCAATCCTAAAGTTAGACGCCGGCTCAGCTTCCAGGCGAGAGAATGGCGTGATGCCACGGGCTCAGGTCCTCCCTATACGCATTGCACCCTAGTCATTGGGCTTCTTCAGTAGCTACTTCACGCCGTTCATGCCGGAACTGAGCCGGGAGCTGAGCACCTCCTTCCTTGTAAATTAAATGTATTGGTTTGTATTGTGCAACATTATGCAATATCAGGAGAAGAAAAACAGTAGCAGTACATAAAAAAGTAGCTTACTAATCACGAACATAAAGGTTATTTAGAAAAAAAAACATGGTGCTGCTCATCTCTGAATTATCATTATGTGGACATGTATTTTGGGTCTTTTATATAGCGCTGTTATTAATATTGCATACATTTTGCAAAAATTTCACAATGCTGATATTTTCAAAACAATCTGATGGTCTTCACATTAAGCAAAACAACTGTTACTTAACCTATTTTTATTAGTATAGTATTGTTTTCTGTGAAAATAGTGCTTAAAAATTAAAAAAAAAACTTTTTGGTCTGGTAAATATACAATTGAAAACATTTAGTGACAAAAAAGTACCTGTTGATTCTGGTATGAGTAGCGGGGGAGGTGTTCTGTAATCCTGACAGCCTAAATGTCAAGGTACTACTACTATTGTGTGCCCACAGGTGAGCAGGTGACACAGGATCCCCCAGGCGTGGAGTCTAAGGGCCAGCCGGTATTCTGCCAGGGACCCCCTCACGAGGGTTTGGGCTTAGCTGCATGCTGACCCCAGGTCACGATCCCCGGGTTCACCCTGCTCGCTAGGGGAGTACCAGAAGACACTGTCAGACATGGATGGATGGATGAAGCAAAGGAGAGCCGGATAGCGAGCCAAGGTCAGGGCGGGCAGCAGACAATGTAATCAGAACTAGCCGTGTCGGTACACAAGAGATCAGTTCACGAGAAGTCAGGTTAAAGCAGGTTACACGAAGGGAGCTCAGAAACAAGTGTTGCTCAAGCAACCAGAAACTGGTCTGAGTGAAATTTAAATAGCGAAGCACATGGGAGGCTAGACAGGAAGTAACAGGAAGGAAGTATATAAAAGACAACAAGTGAAGCTGCGACACCCATAACTGCTGAGTGCAGCAAGAGCTGAACACAAGCTGCGGAACAACAGGAACCAGCCGACCTACAGCAGAAACAGGTAAGACACAGATCAGTAACCCCCCCCCCCGCGCTTACAAGGTCCCCCTACACGTCTGGGGGTTGGCTTGGTGGGAAATTTCTGATGGTAGCAGGAACCCAAGTCCTCTCTTCCGGACCATAGCCCTTCCAATCAATCAGAGTAGATTCCCTCGGGAGTATTTGGAGTCTAATATTTCTTTAATCTCATACTGATCCAGATTGAGTTGAAGGACCTTTGGGTTTCAGCTTGAAAGAAACTGGATTGATCTGACGGAGAATGGGAAATGGACCAATGAAGCGAGGGGCAAATCTCATTGAGGGCACCCGGAGTCTGATGTGCTTGGTAGAGAGCCACACTCTATCGCCATGCAGGAACTTAAGAGCCAGACGGCGATGACGATCTGCTGCCGTTTAATGCCTGGAAGCAGCTAGATGAAGATTCTCAGAGACTTCTTTCCAGATTGATGCTTTGCCCGTAAACAGTGAAGAAGGGAACAGATGGATGCTGCCCATAAACAGTGAAGAAGGAAGATTTTCCAGAACTGGCAGTGGAGTGATGGCTTAAGGCAAACCCAGCCCAGGGCAAAAGGTCCACTCAGTTATCTTGGTGGGCTGAGATGAAGGCACGGAAAAAACGTTCTACATTTTGATTGACACGTTCTGTTTGCCCATTGGACTGGGGATGAAAGGCAGATGAAAAATCCAATTTAATCCCAAAGGAGCTGGCCAAGGCTCTCCAAAACCGAGCAGTAAATTGAACTCCTCTGTCAGAGATCTATTATTTTTGATATTTGAAGGCATCCCATGAAGACGAAAGATCTCCTTAATGAAAGTTGTGGCAAGACTGGGAGCAGAAGGTAGGCCTGGGAGAGGAATCAAGTGACACATTTTGGAGAACCGATCCACTACTACCCAGATGACTGTAGAACCTGTTGAGGGGGGCAGATCCCAGATAAAATCCATGGAAATACAACGCCAAGGTATATTGGGAACTGGTAAGGGCAGCAGCAACCCAGCTGGGGCAGACATGGAAGACTTGGATAGTACTCAAACCGTACAAGCTTGAACGTACTCCTTGACATCCTTACGAAGAGAAGGCCACCAGTAATGGCGCTGAAGAAGGTCACAAGTACGAGGTATGCCAGGATGTCCAGAGAACTTGGAGTCATGTGCCCAAGCAAGTAGTTTGGGACGAAGTGCAGGAACTACAAACGTTTTACCTAGAGGAGGGTGTGTAGACCGGAGCTGAGTAGTGGCTAGAATATAATGCTGAGGGATGATGGGACCAGGATTAAGGGGATTCTCAGAATCATTGACATCAAACGACCTGGACAAGGCACCGGCACAAAGGTTTTTGGCACAAGGACGAAAGGTAATGTTGAAATTGAAGTGGGTGAAGAAGAGGGCCCAGCGAACTTGGCGTGGGTTCAAGCATTTCGCGGATTGTAAATACTGCTAATTTTTATGATCAGTATAGATCAGCCATTCTCAACCAGGGTTCCGTGGAACCCTGGGGTTCCTCCAGAGGTTGCTAGGGGTTCTTTGAGCTGTGGCTGATGAACCACCTATTTGATGATGCCTACAGAGTTACAAATTACTTCTCCCAAAAAGTAATTGCATTAGTAACTCAGTTACTACATTGGAAAAGTAATTAGTTACGCAGCAAAGTAACTGTGACTTTTTTTTTTAATATTCTATACGTGTAACTAAGGGGCGGGTCTAGTATTACTGTAAGCAAGGGGCGCATTTATTATTTTTGTTATATAACGTGTAACCAAGGGGCTGCTCTATTATTACTCTAACCAAGGGGCAGATCTGTTATAGCGTGTAAGCAAGGGGCGGGTCTATTATTATTATATCGTGTAAGGGGCGGATGGCTACAGAAGAGGGTGAATGTTAAATTAATGGCCAGAGCTCGATATATAACAATAATAATAAATGCGCTCCTTGGTTACAGTAATACTAGACCCGCCCCTTAGTTACACGATAGATGCCCCTTGCAGAGTAGCATGAGCATCGGGAGCGTGCAACATCGCCTCGTACAATTAGATATTAACTGCGCCTGCGCGGTGTAGAGCTCACTCAGAGCTGTTTAGGTTTGGCAATTTTCGTAAGCTCCGTAGTCCTTCGTACTGCGCAAGACGGGGTCCTTATCCGGCGGGGGAACTTTTTCGCCAGGACACCGGAATTACACTACTGCCATCTAGTGGCGGTAGATGTAATTGCGGTAACGCCGCCCAAGTAATGGAAACTGCGTTACCATGAGGGGAAAAGTAATCAGTTAGATTACTCATTACCCTCTAAAGTAACTGCGTTAAGTAACTCTGTTTATTTTAACTCAGTTACTTACATCACTGTTCATAAGTGCAGTTTGTCTCAGCTATGAGCACGTTACAGGAACAAGCAGCAGCAAGAAGAGTAAAGGAGGGGATGCCAAGCTCTGCATTATTCTTGCCACTCCTTGTCTGTGCAAAGTGTTCACAGCTGAGACAGGCTGCACTTCAGCTTTTAATCTCTGAAAACAGTAGGCTTTTAGCATAACAGGTAAAATTTGTGAACTTTGAAAAGAAAATGTAGAACTCCATCTGCAGACTGCAAGTACTAAATAGGATATATTAAATATCCAACAGTTATACAAAAATAAAAGGAAATCTTTTTTATTTTAGTCCTCGACATAGTAAATTAAAGTTTACAAAATTGGACGGGAGTTGGGGGTGAAATGCATGTGCCCTCCTGAAGCTGTGAAGCTCAAGCACTGCATAACTAGGAATGTTCTGCTCAGCAGACATTCTAGTTCATGTCTATTCCAGTTAAATGTCAAGTATAACGAATTGAAATAAATTAATTTTAGAATTCCAAATGTTTCCTATTGTGTTATCCTCTGTTCCAACCTCAAACTAGCTTATCTTGACGTTATTGTATTAATTAGGTGCCCTGTCTGGCCCACAAATAATGAAATGTGCCGAGGTATGTGAACAAATGTTGGTTAATCTTGGTGTGCTGGCGAAATATATTTTCTGTATATTGTACACGCAGATTGCATATATTTCTTTCCATAAACTGTGTTGATACCTTGCCTCTGTTTTTTCGCTACATATTAAAAATCAAATTGGTGTACATTACAACATAGTTTAAAGTAATTTAACTGAATTATAATGCCAGGAAAAAAAATACATAATAAACAAATGTTGATAAGAGGAGGAACATTTATACAGTAGTGAAAAAATACAGCTGGGCTGTTGCACTATATAAATGTAAATTAATAAAGTTTAGAATAGTTTCTCTAATCAAGAAAATATACAAATATGGGGCCATTTATACATACCATTTGTTGGATTAAGTCTTCAAATAACATTTTGCAAAAAAGTCATTGTGCATCAGAAATAATATGACGTGTTTCGGCTACAGTATAACAAGCTGCGTTTTTATATTGTGATTAGAATTCATAAAACTATTTTGTCCTGTAATGAGAAAATGTTTTGTTGGAGGAGCTATCCCAGTAGATCACTGATCCTGCAGATATTTGTCTGGTGGTAAGTCAAAGAGTTGTCTGATGTTCTTGTATCGATTTTTGTTGCTATGTATCCCTTGGGTGTAGAAACTGCTAAGAAATGTTTTGATAGGGAGAAGTGTGACCTTTTTCTAATGAGGCATTTTAATGCTGAATGATGTTAAAAAGTCAGACTTACAAAAATGAAGTGTTCTCATTACAAGAGATAACACCACACTGCCAAATAAATGGCAAACTACAAAGTAACGCTAAAATATTAGTTTTCTATTTGCCATAAGACAAAAATAAAAAATTGTTAAAATACACAATCTAGTTAGACATAAATGATATTGTTATATATTGTTATTGTAAAACTTTACATTAAAAAGTATTAAATATTTGTGTTGTACAAAGCATTTTATTAAAATATTTAATTAATAGGGACTTCAGTAAAAAGTCAAAATTTGTAGTAGAGCCAGAGCTCAGAACAGAACCTGTTGGTGAGGTCACCCATCACATATAAGGGTAATCAGGGAGGGTCATAAGGGTCAGAAGCAGGGGGTGTACCAAACTCACCTCTTACAGGAACAAGTATGGATTAGAATACAATGTCAGTTGTCTGCATCAGTTTTTCTCAACCTTTTTTCATTCAAAGCACCCCTTAGAATTATGCACAATCTCGAGGGGCGTGGCCTGCTGCAGACTGGGATGGACACCTCAAAATCTGAGCTCCTTCCACAGCCTGGACACGAGCAACCCGCAGTAACTTACCTTCCCACCTTCTGCACAATCGTCGAGGGGAAGGTCCGAGGACACCTCAGGGCATGTCCAGAAGGCAACAAAAGCCACCTGCACCGCGCCGTCTGACTGACTATTACCCTCCAACCACAGCTATGCAGAAGGACCAAGATGGCGCTGGCTCCAGCAGCACACTCCACGCTGACACAGCCGGCCTACCTGGCAAATCCATACACCCGCTACCACAGCCAGGAGACTCCTCCAACATCAATCCAAGGGACAACATGGACACTCTCCCACCCCCGGATGGCATTACAGGAGGGCAGCAATCAGACAGAGGTAAGAGTCAAGCAACCTCCCCTGCTAACTCCCCAAACAAAGAGCCCCATGTCAAAAAGCAGCTATGGTCCTCTGTGTTTGCAGACAAGCATAAAGCAGAGCAAGCTCCCTCCTTAGCATCTATTCCTGTCACAGATAACCCTGTCTCTGAGGCAATGCTTAAGTCCATGCTTTTCACCTTACAACAGGATTTACACAGGGAGTTACAAATATCTATGTCTCGAGCACATGATAGAATGGACTGCCTTGAAGTGAGAGCAGATGCAATGGAAGAAAACATGCAGGATTACTACAAAGCACACAACAAGCTATTAGATGCACATGAACACCATACAGAGGAAATTCACCACATTAAGATGAAATTAGTTTCTTGTTAAAAAAAATTAAAAAAAAGATGAAATTAGCAGATTTAGAGGACCGCTCTAGGTGAAACAATATCAAATTCAGAGGAATTCCAGAATCGATCAAACCGAATGAAATAACTCCCCATCTACAGCAACTCATCTCAACATTGCTCCCTCGCCTCAATGCCCTTGATACCCTGATCGACTGGGCCCATAGAATCTCTAAACCATCACACTTACCAAATGATATCCCAAGGGATGTTTTAGGCCGGATTCACTTTTTTCACATTAAGGAGCAAATCCTCTCTACTGCTAGAGCCTCAAAAACTCTGCCACCTCCATATACTAACGTCAAGCTGTTCACTGACCTCTCTCCTGCCACAATGGAAATGCACAATGGAAATGCATAGAGCTTTTACTCCCACCACATCTATTCTCCAACAGAAAAAAAAATCTATAGATGGGGCTTTCCAACAAAATTGCTGGTCACACACCAACACCAAATTGTCCCCATCCTCACTCCAAAAGATGGATACAAAAAGCTGACAAATTGGGGTTTCCTTCCTGTTGTTTCTGGCGAATACAGGACAAAGAAGTTCCCCTCGCACATCATCCGACTCCAGAAATCTGACATCCAAGGTACCCGGAAAACACTAGATCATGGATATGCCCAGTCCTCCTATCTACTTTGATCCAGCCTGGATGATGTCCACTTACCTTTTTTCTCTCCACCCCTCAGGTTATAGTGTGCTAAGCACACTAGATTGTACTACTTGTTGCTTGTACGGTTCATTCAAGCACTGTTTATCTATCTGTACTGCTACATTTACTGTGTTCTGAAAGTTGTACTGTATACCATCTATTGAATACAATAAGGGGGTATAGTCTCTCTCCCTCTGCTCACATCTCCAGAAATACCTGACCATCATGACCCTTACACTCACATCCATAAATGCCAAAGGCCTAAAGTCCCCGTTCAAGAGAAGCCTCCTTTGTAAAGAAGCCTTAGCTCACCATACAGATGCCCTCTGTGTACAAGAGACCGACTTCTCAAAACTTAAAAATGATGCACAATTGCGAGGCACCTCATTGTAAAATGTAAAAAACTAAACTGATAATTTGACATAACACAGCAATATCCACACACATAGGACATTCAATATTAAAAATGATAATTTTTTACATTTTCTTTCTTCTCTTACCTCTCCCTTATTCAGCTAACTTGACCCCAGTGCTGATGGAGGGGGCAGGGGAGAGGCAAACAAGGATGCCTTTAGTCGCTCAGCGATCTCCTTATCAACCTACGATGTCACTAGTTGTTAAGACACCAGCAGCTGGCCCACACGGTGCCAAAGATTGAAGTGCTACACAATACAAACCTGTGCCTTTGTGTAACAAAAAGGCAGGCTTGAGCCACCTGCTGCCTGGATGGCAATTTTGTAGTAATTTGGGGCCATTTTTAGGCATTTTATCAAGAAGAACCCAGAAGACATTGGTTGAAATAGGCTGGTCTATATCTTTGATAATTTCCCATAGCTAGACTGAGAAAGACACACTTCCATCAAGGTCAGCTATATGAAAAACAAATTGTAAAACAATAAAAATGTTGTAACTGTCTGTGCCCCTGTTAGGGAATGAAAATGAAAGAAAATCCCAAATTTTGGATCGTCACCAGAACAGAGGAAATTTCCCAATGGGGATACTAGTTCTGGTGACCCTGGTGACCCTGGTGACAACTTTTGAGGAATTTCCCCCCACTTGCTGTTTTGGCTATGAGACAGGAAGTGAAGTGAAATCTCTAAGTTGTCAATGAACTCACCACACACTGGCGATAAATGAGCCTTGTATCTCCATTAACATCCAACGGGGATCCAATCCTTCATGGGTCAGCACAGGTGAAAAGACACTGAACCTGGTATTTCCTTAGAATGAGGGATAAACTCCTGTGCTTGAGTTATAAAGGTTCAACATGCAAAAAAAAGAGAGGAACTTGCATACCGTAATACTGTTTTTATTTGGGACATCCCCCACAACACATATAGAATGCTTACAAGAAAAAACAAGATAAAATCAGCAATGCACGTATTCAAACTGTACGGCACAGCGCTTGTCACTCTCACCGCTCCTGTTGTTACTGGCCGCGATGAGACCCGGGATGACCGACGCTGAGACTGACAGACAAGAGAGCCGCGTGATCACGCTCTAACGTATTCCATCATCACGTCTTCTTCGGAGATGGTATTCAGCCTTTGAAGGATCTCTCTTAGTTCTGATGGGTCACGGACTTATGTTTTGTGTATGATTTATTTATCCTGTATATGTATTGCACTGTATATATACACTCTCATGTATATTGCTAGCGCTAGTAATGCTGGGATAATTATCTCAGTTTTTTATCTTTGTATAATTTTATCAAGGTATAATTTGAGTTGAAAATACATACTTACATTTTTTTTTTTAACCAGAATTTAGTGTAATTTTAACCTTTAGCATAAATGACTAGAGAAACCCATGAAAACCCAGGTAAATGCCTTTAAAATTTGTATATGCATACAATATGTGGCAATGTCCCAGGCCTCTTTTAGTCTAATAAGAACCTTTAGGGTTAGGGATAGCTGACATCCTTTTTTGTAGAGTGGGTTACAAGGCATGGTGGGTATAGTGCAAGATAGATTTATGGGCGCCAGACACTTCTTGAATACAAACAGATTTATTGTCTCTTAAACAGAACTGTGGGAGAGAGGGTTTAGGGCCAGGACACCATTTAGTAGTTGCAATGTTAATTAGCAGACTCCGAGACTGGTGGACAGCCATGCAGGGAAAGGCATCCAGCAATACACCACATCTGCATGTGTAGGAGCGCTGTCTCCTATGGCAACAGTCTTATAACAGTTCCTAACACAAGTTGTAGCAAACTCCTTTACTCCTCCTGCGATCATTTCTTGTAGATCACTGAGCTCCCAGTCTCTCTCACTAGACTTGATGGTTTACTGCCAGTGAACCCCATGAGCTCTTCCAATCATCTTACTTAGTGTCTTACTCAAGCATCACCCCCGCTTCCCTGCTGAGTCCCTGGCTTGGCACTCCAGATACTCTTCAAGTCTCACCCCACTGGCTGGGTCCCTGGCTTGGCACCTGCTGAAGTTTCCCGATTCTTCACCATCCCCGGTTGGTGAGAACACTGCTCCGGCACTTGCTTCAGCTACTCACTGTGGTCCCTGGTAATAAGGCAGTTGGCCCCTTAGTGGCTACAGCTTGCCCTCTAACTCTGACCATGACAGGTTCTCCGGCCGGCAGAACCGGCACTTATGGTTGGACTGCAATCCGCAGTCCCAACCCTACGCTACTCTCTTGCATCTGGATAGGCCCTCAGACAGCCTAGCAGCCAGATGTACCCGGTATAGGCCCAAACTCTGGTCTAGCAGCCCAGGCAGCCAAAAACACGTCCACCCAGACAGCTGTCCAGGTGGCACACAGCGCTGATCACCTGACTTACAAATATATAGGTTCTTCCAGCAGGCTAAGGGGCCAAGAAAACCCCTACCCATTGGCTGAGACATCCCATATACTTCTAATTTGACCTTGTCTTGTCTATTGTCCACAGGTACCTGGCCACCCAGTGACAGAAGAGAGAAGTGCAGCAATTCCAGACTTAGGGTGAAAGCAAGTGATCCCTAACAATTGGCCAAGGCAACTATACCTGGCAGGTAAATTTAGGAGCAACCCTGCCTAAACGTCAGGGTGCTACAAATATATTAATGTCAAAATAAACTGGTGCTTTCTGTAAGTTAGAGTAAAAACAGTGATGATGAGAAAATTGCAAAAACTTCTAGCAGCTAGCCATAATTTATTTTTCTGTAGTCATATCAGTAAGTAGTAATTGTTATGGGTTCATGTACTTTGTACATTAACACTGCTCTTTGCACTGTGAAATAAGCCCTTATAAGCTGCCTGGTCAAACATCTGTTTAATATATTATTGGGTACATGCGACGACCATCTATCCTGATATTATTTACTGTCAGCAACCAAAGGTAAGTAATGTTTCACTTTTGGTGATATCATCACTATTTATGTACAGTATGTTCAGTAAAGAAAGAAACATTTTTCAAGGAGTGTTATGCCGGTTCACTAAACAGAAAACAGATACCATCAGTTTACAAGCAGTCACATTATTTTAAATCTGAGTTGTGGGTATAAGGTATTAATGTCATAAATCTAGTTACCTGAATTAATGCATTTACACGCTGGATAAGATCATCATATATTTATATAGTAGACTGCCAAGCTGATTACAAATGTTTCTACTCCCCTATATCAGTTTGGACATGGAAGATATGGTTGCTGCTGGACAAGAAATCAGTGTTATCCATACTGAAATTATGGCTGTTTGTTGGGGGAAGAACTTTATAACAAATACTTTGAAAATGACATTCTCAAGAATGTTTATGAAGAATGGGACCACCGAGAAACTAAAATGTTGGCACCAATGGTAAAGTCATGGGTTTGCACAGATCCAGTTTTAACAGACATGACTATACATCTATATGGACATACACTATATTACCAAAAGTATTGGGATGCCTGCCTTTACAAGCACATTAACTTTAATGGCATCCCAGTCTTAGTCTCTAGGGCTTAATATTGAGTTGGCCCACACTTTGCAGCTATAACAGCTTCAACTCTTCTGAGAAGGCTGTCCACAAGGTTTAGGAGAGTGTCTATGGGATTTTTTGCTCATTCTTCCAGAAGCGCATTTGTGAGGTCAGGCACTGATGTGGACGAGAAGGCCTGGCTCGCAGTCTTCACTCTAATTCAAACATTCCCATAGACACACTCCTAAACCTTATGGACAGCCTTCCTAGAAGAGTTAAAGCTGTTATAGCTGCAAAGGGTGGGCCAACTCAATATTGAACCCTATGGACTAAGGCTGTTCATGTGTTTGGTAATATAGTGTATGCCGTTTCCATCTTTGCCACACTTTTAGATCTTTACATTAGCTCAGTAGACTTTATTCATTTATTTAGCAGGGAGCAATGCCGTACCCAAAAATCCCTTCGCACTGGCCCTCTCTGTAACTCTCACACTTACCCTTCCTTAAATGGACCATGTCAAACTCAAAGCCAGCTCCCTGTAAGAGGATGGAGACACTTTGCAGGGTGGGGAAACGAGGCATCCAATACTCCTAGAAGTGTTGAATGCTAAAGAGTCTTACTGAGGCTGAAGCACTGGAATGGAGGGAAGGTACTAAAGGTAAATAGGCTGTTCACTTTGCAAGGGAATTTTCCATTAGTTTATTGAATGTGAAAAATTTGCATTGCAAAGAATACACAATCACAGACAAGGAATTTTTTTTTCTAAAAGTATTTTGTCTGTGCATTGGATGATGTATTAAAGCGTTTCACCTCATACACTATGATATGGGAAAATTCCCTTGCAAAGTGAACAGCCTATTTGCCTTTAGTAAATCAACTCAATGGCTCAAAGTGACCTCATTTATTTGCAATAGTAGAGCAGCTTACATGCAGTACAGTTTTCAGCTCACTTCATTATGCTTACATGCAGCAAAACAAGAGAAGCTTTTCTTGGATCATTGAATAGTGCTTTCTTTTTCTTGGGTCAGATCTGCTCAGCTGTGCCCTAGAGAGAGTAGCTTACATACACTCTGTACTTTAAATCCTACACAAGTTGGTTAGAGGTATTGGGACTCAAAATTGAACCACCCACATTCAATCGAATCTTGAAAATTAGTCAGAAGACTTTGGCTTGCATGAACCCAATGCCTCAGGGACACAATAACAATTTTACAGCAAGAAGCTTGATGAATAGTGCTAGCAATAACAATGAGTAGAGTTGCTGACTTTGTAGATTTGTCTGGAACTGAAGATGGTCTTTAACATAGTCCCCAGTAGTGTATATATTATATAAACAAAATATACTAAAGGAGGTGAGAATCTTCAATAAATTGTGTGAATATTCACTTCATGTATTCTATCGTAAAAGCTAATTCCCAGTTACTTATTTAAGCTGCAGTTGATTGGATAATTGAAGTGAATATTCACAATTTAATGAAGATTCCCTCTTCCTTTGGTAAATCAGCCCAACTGTGTGCGTGCATGTGTGTGTATATATATATATATATATATATATATATATATATATATATATATATATATATATTGTATACAGTGTATATATATGTACAGTATATATGCAAAGCACAATATTGTAGTGTTTGATACATTTTCTACCAGTCATCTTTGATTAATCGGCATAGCCTTGTTATTTTATTAGATTCAGAACTACTACCAAGACCTTCAAGTGTGTTTGTATTCAAACTGTAAACCTGTACAATAATTTGTTTCACAGCTGAAAGCTGACAGAACAAATCCAAAACATCAATGTATACACGTTTCCACGCGAGGCGATTGGCATTGGCGATGTATCTGAAGGTGCTTTAAGTCCCTTATGCTTTTTGTAACATTTTCAGATTCTTGGCTGTCTTCCACATGACAGTGAATCTAAGTTAGCTTTCCTCATGGGAGATCTTCATTCACACTGAAGTCAAAAACCCTTGACAAAAGGCATCCAGGGGAACTCATTGACCTTTCAGCTTTCTGTCTAACATCAGTGCAAGTATTGCTTCTTGATAAAATCAGAAATTCAATTGTGGAGATTTTTTTTGTAGCAATTTGACTAGCTCCTCATTTTACATGAGCTTTTGGGCTGTCCTTCAAAAAGACAGCACATAAAATAAAATGTTCATTTATCATTTCAAGTTGCAGAAAATGTTTTAACGAGGATTGAAAGAAGGCCTGCTGTTATACTTTCCTTGTCAATATTGAACCACTTATTAAAATACACATTTTCTGCTTTCCTGTTATGATTGTGTGCTACCCACCATGGGAATGAACATACTAAATGGGTCACTTGGCACAATAAGGAGAAGGCTAATGAATTACAACAGTGTCATTATACTCTTCCACCCAGTGGGGAGGGGTTTAATATGTAATAACTCCCTACCTAAAGTAAACTGTGCTCAATTAAGGCATGCAGAGCGCAAAGGACTAGTCACCAGCAGGGTCGGATCTGGTGTGGTGCTGACCCTAGACTTTAGCCCCCCCCCCATGACCAGTGGCATCAGCAGGACCATCAATATAATAAAGCACTGGAGCCTAGGTTAAGCCAGGCCAGCTGTAGCACAAAAGTCCAACCCGAAAACCGACTCTGCCAGGAGGACAGACTTTTTGGCCTGACCCCACCCACAAATGCCAATGTTGATAGAACAATCTGTCCTTCCACCCTGGCTGCTGTGCCCACCTCAAACTTAAACTATAGGTAAAGCTTCTTTTTTTTTCATTTTGGATAAGTAAGAGTGTAAGGTAAGGTAATAGCCCCTGTCAGTTTATTTTTTGCTATTTGTATACCATTAGGGAGAATTCCTTTCACTTTCTGTCCCATAACCAAAACAGGAAGTGAGAGAAAATTCTATTACAACCCAAAATGTGGGATTTTCTTTTACTTTCACTTTTAATGATAATGGTAAATTGCACAAATAGAGAGGGTGAATCTCCCTAATGGGGGCACAGACAGCAATGAAAACTGACAGTTGTTCTAATCCCTCTCCAATCTATCCAAAACGAAAAAAAAGTTTTGCCTTTAGTTGTACTTTAACCACTTCAGCCCCGGACCATTTGGCAGCCAAAGGACCAGAGGTCTTTTTTCAATTTCGCACTGCACTACTTTAACTGGTAATTGCGCGGTCATGCAATTTTTATTTTTTGCGATATAAAACGGAAAAAGAGCGAAAATTTTGAAAAAAAAAGAGATTTTCTACTTTTTGTTATAAAAAAAATCTAATAAACTCAATTTTAGTCAAACATTTGGGCCAAAATGTATTCAGCCACATGTCTTTAGTAAAAAAAATGCCAATAAGCGTATATTTTATTGGTTTGCGCAAAAGTTATAGCGTCTACAAACTAGAGTACATTTTCTGGAATTTACACCGCTTTTAATTTATGACTGCCTATTTCATTTCTTGAGGTGCTAAAATGGCAGAGAAGTACAAAACCCCCCCAAATGACCCCATTTTGGAAAGTAGACACCCCAAGCTATTTGCTGAGAGGCATGTTGAGCCCATTGAATATTTTTTTTTTTAGTCCCAAGTGATTGAATAAAGACAAAAATAAAAAAGATTTTTTTTTTTTTTCAAAAATTTGTCACTAAATGATATATTGCTCACACATGCCATAGTTATATGTGGAATTGCACCCCAAAATACATTTTGCTGCTTCTCCTGAGTATGGGGATACCACATGTGTGGGACTTTTTGGGAGCCTAGCCGCGTACGGGGCCCCGAAACCCAAGCACCGCCTTCAGGATTTCTAAGGGTGCAAATTTTTGATTTCACTCCTCACTACCTATCACAGTTTCGAAGGCCATAAAATGCCAAAATAGCACAAAACCCCCCCAAATGACCCCATTTTGGAAAGTAGACACCCCAAGCTATTTGTTGAGAGGCATGGTGAGTATTTTACAGCTCTCATTTGTTTTTGAAAATGAAGAAAGTAAAGAAAAAAAAATTTTTTTTTTCTTTTTTTCAATTTTCAAAACTTTGTGACAAAAAGCGACATCTGCAAAATACTCACAATACCTCTCAGCAAATAGCTTGGGGTGTCTACTTTCCAAAATGGGGTCATTTTGGGGGGTTTTATGCCATCTGGGCATTCCATGGCCTCCGAAACTGTGATTGGCAGTGAGAAGTGAAATAAAAAAATTACACCCTTAGAAAGCCTGAAGGCGGTGATTGGTTTTTGGGGTTCCGTACGCAGCTAGGCTCCCAAAAAGTCCCACACATGTGGTATCCCCGTACTCAGGAGAAGCAACAGAATGTATTTTGGGGTGTATTTCTACATATGCCCATGACATGTTTGAGCAATATATCATTTAGTGACAACTTTTTGTAAAAAAAATATATATATTTTTTTTTTTTCATTATTCAATCTCTTGGGACAAAAAAAAAAAATATTTAATGGGCTCAACATTGCTCTCATCAAATAGCTTGGGGTGTCTACTTTCCAAAATGGGGTCATTTGGGGGGGTTTGAACTGTCCTGGCATTTTATGCACAACATTTAGAAGCCTATGTCACACGTCACCCACTCTTCTAACCACTTGTAGACAAAGCCCTTTCTGACACTTTTTGTTTACATGAAAACATATTTTTTTTTTGCAAGAAAATTACGTTGAACCCCCAAACACTATATATAATGTTAAAGCAAAGGCCCTACAGATTAAAATGGTGGGTGTTGCATTTTTTTTTTCCACACAGTATTTGCGCAGCGATTTTTCAAACGCATTTTTTGTGGAAAAAATACACTTTTTTTTATTTTAATGCACTAAAACACACTATATTGCTCAAATTTTTGATGAAATAAAAAATATGATCTTAGGCCGAGTACATGGATACCAAACACGACATGCTTTAAAATTGCGCACAAACACGCAGTGGAGATAAACTACATACATTTTTAAAAGCCTTTAAAAGCCTTTACATGATACCACATTAGATTCACGGAGGAGGTCTACTGCTAAAATTACTGCCCTCGATCTGACCTTCGCGGTGATACCTCACATGCATGGTGCAATTGCTGTTTACATATGACGCCAGACCAACGCTTGTGTACGCCTTTGCGCAAGAGAAGGGGGGGGGCAGGGGTGCTTTTTTTTTTTTTTTTGGTTTTTTTTTTATTTATTTAGCTTTTTTATTTTATTTTTAAACTGTTCCTTCCATTTTTTTTCTTTGTTATGATTTTTTATTGTTATCTCAGGGAATGTAAATATCCCCTATGATAGCAATAGGCAGTGACAGGTACTCTTTTTTGAAAAAATTGGGGTCTATTAGACCCTAGATCTTTCCTCTGCCCTCAAAGCATCTGACCACACCAAGATTGGTGTGATAAAATGCTTTCCCAATTTCCCAATGGCGCGGTTTATATCCGGGAGGGGGGACATTCCCTCCCACTGCTTGTAAAAGCAGTCTAGAGGCTAATTACCCGCTAGAATTGCTTTTACATGAAAGCCGATCACTGGCTGAAAAGAATGATACCAAGATGATACCTAAACCTGCAGGCATCATTCTGGTATAACCATTCAAAGTCCAGCAACATACTGGACATATATTGTAATCTTTTTTTTTTTCATGCAGCCTCTTGGCTGAACGAAAAAAAGAGATTGATTGGTGGGTATGCCCACCATTAGAATACCTCCCTTCATCCACCCACTTCTAATGATGGGCATACATGCACCATTTATATATGCCGATGCATGGGGGCATCCTCCCGCAAAAGTTATGCCGTGTACACACGGTCGGAATTTCGACCGTATGTACGTGGCATTAGGAGCCAATCGCTCCTCCCCCCCCTGCTGCCCCCATGCTTCGGCATATATGCTCTTTTTTTTAACTGTGGTGGTGAAATCACCTCCTACAGTGTTGGAGTCGCGTCTTTATGTATCGTGGGAGCAAACGCTGTTGCTGTCAAGATAAATAAATCCGCGTTGCAACTGAATGGCGCACCTGAAAACAAAAAAATGCTTAACACTAAAACACAGTAAACAAAATTACATACCTGAAAAGCAAGCATGATAAAACATGATAAAACATAATAAAACATTGCAGAATAGAATGGAGTAAAAAAAGAGCAACAATAGAGAGAGAATAGAGTGAGAGAGAGAACAATAAAACGACAACTATTTTATTTTTTTTATTTTTTTGAGATTCACAGGTAAAAAAGCTCCTGACTGAAGCGACTGAATCAAAACGCTACCACAAAAAAACTGTTAGCGATCGCAGGGATCAGGCCTGACTCTGCGAACGCTGCAGTTATGTGTGCTTAGTGTTTTGTAAGTGACAGTGATCGATCGATACTGCACTTGGGTGGGCTGGGCTGGGCGGAGGGGGAAAACGCAGGTGCTAGCAGGTATCTGGGCTGATCCCGCTAACAATGCGTTTTTTTTTTTGGAACCCTAAACTGCTGGGACGCTAGTATAGATCTGATCAGATCAGATATTGATCTGTTCAGATACTGTGCCACTAAGGGAGGTGTATGCTTTGTGCGTGGGTGTTTGCGGTACTGGCACTAACCTGGGGCGACGCAGACCTTATTTGACCCTAAAACCTAATTGATATCACCCGCCGGGCGATCAGGGGGTTAAACCGTTATTGGGTAATAAATGGCGGGTGCCCTGACAGTATAAAAAACAAGCTAACTAACCAGCGTCACCCGTAACAGTAATACAAAAAAAAAACTGGTTACCTAGCGACACTAATGCAGCGATCAGAAAAACGATCGCTTAGTGACACTGGCAAAAGGGGGTGAAAGGGTTAACTAGGGGCAATCAGGGGGTTAAACCTTTATTAGGTAATATATGGGGGTACCTGACGCTATATAAAAACCTGACGGGGAACCTAAATAACGAAATAACTAACTGGCTAACCAGCGTCACCAGTGACAGTTATACAGTGATCACTGGTGAAAGGGTTAACTCTAGGGGCAATCAGGGGGTTAAAACCTTTATTTAGGTTGTAATATGGGGGTACCTGACCTATAAACCTATTTATGAACCTATATAAACATGGCGGTTACCTAAAAAAAAAAATGGTTACCTAGCGACACTAATGCAGCGATCAGAAAAACGATCGCTTAGTGACACTGGCAAAAGGGGGTGAAAGGGTTAACTAGGGGCAATCAGGGGGTTAAAACCTTTATTAGGTAATATATGGGGGTACCTGACGCTATATAAAAACCTGACGGGGAACCTAAATAACGAAATAACTAACTGGCTAACCAGCGTCACCAGTGACAGTTATACAGTGATCACTGGTGAAAGGGTTAACTCTAGGGGCAATCAGGGGGTTAAAACCTTTATTTAGGTTGTAATATGGGGGTACCTGACCTATAAACCTATTTATGAACCTATATAAACATGGCGGTTACCTAAAAAAAAAAAATGGTTACCTAGCGACACTAATGCAGCGATCAGAAAAACGATCGCTTAGTGACACTGGCAAAAGGGGGTGAAAGGGTTAACTAGGGGCAATCAGGGGGTTAAAACCTTTATTAGGTAATATATGGGGGTACCTGACGCTATATAAAAACCTGACGGGGAACCTAAATAACGAAATAACTAACTGGCTAACCAGCGTCACCAGTGACAGTTATACAGTGATCACTGGTGAAAGGGTTAACTCTAGGGGCAATCAAGGGGTTAAAACCTTTATTTAGGTTGTAATATGGGGGTACCTGACCTATAAAACTATTTATGAACCTATATAAACATGGCGGTTACCTAAAAAAAAAAAATGGTTACCTAGCGACAGCAGTGACACTAATACAGCGATCAGAAAAACGATCGCTTAGTGACACTGGCAAAAGGGGGTGAAAGGGTTACCTGGGGGGCAATCAAGGGGTTAAACCTTTATTAGGGGGGGTAGGGGGCTACCTTGGACCTAAAACTAACTGCCCTGACAGTTATTACAGTCACACTGACACTAAATGCAGTGATCAGTAAAAAAATGATCACTGCAATTAGTGACACTGTGACTGGGGGGGGAGGGGGTGATCTGGGGGGTGATCAGGGGGTGACAGGGGGGTGGAATATGTGCCTAACTGTACTGGTGTCAGTGTAGTGTTGTGCACTAACCTTAACATGTTCGCCGCTCGGCGTCTCCGGTCACATAGACCGGCGCACCGAGCGTGACATCACTTCCGCCTTCCTGTCTATACAATAGACAGGAAGGGGAAGTTTCTCATTGGCCAGGAGCGATCGCGAGGGGGTGGCCAGAAACCACTGGCCGTCCCCTCGTCCCGGATCGCTCCTGAAGCGATCCCGACCATCCCCGCCGGCGGAGGGGGGTCCGATCGGACCCCCCAACCGCCGGAAGAATGTCACGTACAGGTACGTGATTCTGCCTGTACGTGCCATTCTGCCGACGTATATATACAGGGGGCGGTCGGCAAGTGGTTAACACGCAGCTGAATGTGAGCAGCATAGGCAGAACAAAAAGGTAGTGCACAGTCTGGTCTATATACCCTGTTGGAACTTGGAAGTCTGGATGCATAGTTACAGTAAGTCACTGCTGTGGACACTGAGATCTGTACTGGTCACTGCTGGAGGCACTGAGATCTGTACTTGATACTGCTGTAGAGACAGGACTTTGATTCCTCAATAAATGCAAAGCGTTCTCTCCTTGGATTAGGTAAAGAGGCAGTTGTTGACATCATGATCTCCACCTAATCTATTTGTCCATAATGAACACAAATTGTTTTCTGAATGATGCCTGTGCTGAGCGAGCAACTCCCTGTGTTCACTAAGCAGCAGGGTGGCCGCTTGGCATAGGTCCTGGAAAGTAGTGATGACTGTAGTAGTAGTGGTGCCTACTACAGTTCCAGCTTCTAGGGGAACTTCCAGGTATGGCACACTCATACTTACATTGGCCCAAGCAGGTAGAATAGCCAAACCCAAAATTCAGCTTTAGAGATCACTACTGTGTGCTACTAGCATGAGAGTAGACAAACTTTATCCTGACTCATGATTAATCCTGTGAGTCTGTAATTGGGACACAGTTACTTGAGTTTAGGGCAGCATGACTCATACAGAAAGCTCTCTGGTGCCTCCCCCTGGTTCTAGAATGTTGGAGAATTTTCTGAAAACTAGAGGGTGGTGGCTAGGAGGGGCTGTTCTGCATATTTAGGGGCCCTTAGCCAATCCCTTAGCCAGGAGGTGGGCCTGTCAGGGGACTAAGTGAACACTTAAATAGACATGAGTCATGCTGGGTAGGGGACAGGTGGAAGATGGAGATGCAGTGCTGAGGGGACTGTCATAGCCCTCAAAGGACCCCTGTTGGGGAGGGGTTTTACCTCAGGCTGGGGCTCTGGTGGCTGGCCTGGAAGGATCCTACCACAGAAGAAGTTAGAAGGAGGCATTCCTGAAAGACAGCAGTAGCAAGGAAAGGACAGTGTGAGAAATAACATCACAGTGTAGGGACAGATAAGGGGAGAGACTGTCACATGTAACAGGTCTCTCCTGAAGATAGCGGTTTGCTTAAGTCTTCATCAAACCTTGCCCTGGGAAATCTCCAGAGAATCAGTTGGGTAGATGGGCTAGCATTTCCTGCAGAGGTAGAGCTGAGAGCAGTGTCTACAAGGGAGTTGGACATACCCCAGGATGCAGTTCACAACACATTTGCTACTTTTCTCAAGGGGCTGAGAGTTCCTAGTCTGTAAGGGGCTGTTGCTAAACTAACAAGAGACTGTTAGTTTCTAAAAAGAGTGAACCAAGAGTGAACCAAGTGGAGCTATACAGAGGATCAAGCCAAGTGGTGCAGGAGGATAAAGAGAAGCTGTATATATGGAATAAGTGGTCCCTGGTTTTGTCACTTTCAAGTTGGGCATCCCATAATTCATATACTCATCCAAGTTGTTATCCCCTAAATAAAACAACAAAAACAAAGCTCAAGGACTGTTTTCTGTGTCCAGATGCAAGTTGAAGATGCTATGTGTCTGGCTGTGCAGCAGTGGGGAACCCTGTCACTTGCAGCCCCTATGGGGGTAGTGCTACAGAGACTCCCCTCTCTCAATTCTTTTTAAACTGCTAGATGAATCTGTTTTTCATACACCATTGTTTTAAAGGAGATCTACCCAAGTAGGGGTAAATAAATTCCCCAACTGTAAACAATTTTAAAGATCTCATACATTTAACATAAAAGAAAAATAGTAAATTTTCTAATCAAATTTGATGATGGACTAAAATTGTCTCAGTAAACCTTTTCAGGCAGTAAAAAAAAAAAACTTGGCTCAATCAGACAAACTTTTGCCAACAGTTATTAGTTAGTAAATTGTAATTCATTTATTTTGTCCTTGTGTCCATTGAAATTAAATGTATATAATCAATAACTCACGTTTCAATGATTCTGGTAAGGGCTGGTTCAAATCCATTTTCCAACTTTCCAAAAGACACATGGACCCACCAGCTAGGGGATCAATCAACATCTTATATATGCTTAAGACCCCATGTCTATTTATTCCCCCTTGATCTAAAGTCTCTCCCATGGGCTAAGTTTACTAGCCGAGCGAAGGGGTTTTGGTAGGGTATCCACAAAATGCTGGAGTTATGTCTATCTCCAAGGTGATGGGCCATATCTTTCTCATAGTTCTAATAAAGAACAGAGGGCATTACCTTTCAGAACATCTTTTAATCTCAGACAATCTGAAGGAGTCCATTTTAAATACAACTTGTTCTCTTTCTCTGGCGGAAAATATTTTGTACTTGAGAGAGGCATCAAAGGACTTCTTTGAGCTTATGGCCTCTGTACTGCCTTGGTGTCCAGATGATCTGGCCCAAAAAATATTTGCTTATATTTTCCTCCAGTGACACCCATTTTTTTGGGGAAGTGTTACGAACCCAATCTATTATTCTTCGCAGCACTGCTGCCATATGGTATTTCTTAAAGTCTAGAAGAAGTAGTCCCCCATTTACTTTTGGTCTAGTCATTATCCTATAGGCAATACGAATCCCTCTATTTTTCCATATAAATTCCTGCACTAAGGATCTGAGGGTTTTAAAATAAGCCACGGGATATTGATCAGAAGACTTTGAAAGATATACAAGGCTTTTGGGAGAATCAAAATTTGAATTACATTTATCCTGCCAAACCAGGACAACCGATGGACATGGTATCCTTTCAGATCTTGTTTGATATTGTTCAACAGAGGCAGATAATTATCTTGGTATAAATCCGTTACTAATGCAGAGAGAAATATACCCAGGTATTTTAGTCCTTTTTGCTTTCACACAAAGGGATAAAGGGTTCTAAGATCCCTACATTCTACTGGGGATTGGGGAAACAGAGATATTTAATATCTCTGTTTTGTTCACGTTTATCTTGAAATTTGATATTGCTCCATATTCGCTTAGTTCTGCTATAATATTTGAGAGTGTTTGTGTGGGGTTTGATAACATAACATTGTCTGCAAAAGCAATTATCTTTGGTTCTTGTCCACCCACCTCTATACCTTCAATTTCTTGATTTGCTCTTATAGTTGCTTAAAGGGGTTCTAAAGAAAGTATAAAAAGTAAAGGGGAAAGTGGACACCCCTGGCGTGTACCATTATAAAGCGAGAAAAGTTCTGACAGCATCCCATTTACCAGGATTTGGGCTGAAGGACTAGAGTACAGTGCCTCTATCCACCTAAACATATGTGGGCCTAAGCCAAAATTATGCAGTGTCATCAGCATATACTTCCAGTCTAGCCTATTGAAGGCCTTTTTTGGTGTCTACCGATAGAAAAAGGACTGCTTTCTTTCCCCTTTCAGCCACATGCATTAAAAGAGTAGTTCCTAATATATTATCCCTTGCTTCCCTTCCGGGAACAAAGCCTGCTTGATTCTTCTCTATCCATTTTGGCATATGGGGCTTCAGTCTTTCAGCCAATATCTTCGCATACATTTTTATGTCTTCATTAATCATAGATATTGGCCTAAAGCTGGAGCACACTGTTGGATCTTTCCATTCTTTTACGAGAAGTATTATATAGGCCCCTAGGGATTCCTTTCGTATCTCCAGGACTCCCCCAATGGAATTCCTAAGAACTTTTTAAAATATAGGCATGTGTTCCCATCCGGGCCTGGACTTTTACCGACATTGATGTTCTTAATTGCCTGTTCTATTCTTCCTTAGAGATATCACTGTACAGCTTAGTTGAACCCGCCTCTGATATAACTTGAAGATTTACCTTCTGTAAATACTGATCTATTTTATTTCTTCTACGTTGCATATCCTCACAATTTTGGGTATCGTTTACTTTATATAGTGAGTGATAATACTTCAAAAAGATTTTGCTAATATCTCTCGTGGAATATTTCATCTCCCCTTTCTTATCTTTCATTTTCATTATATAATTCGGGTTCTTTTTAGGTTTAATTACCACTGCCAGTAATTTCCCTGGCATATTTCCAATTTCATAATGCCTTTTGGCTGTCCTGTTGAATATCTGCTTAGTGTCCTGCTCCATCAGGTCCTTTAATGCCTCCCGAATTCATGTTAATCCAACCATCACCTTATTATCGTTTGAATCTTTATGTATATGTTCCATCTCCTGGATTTCCTGTAAAATAATTAGTTTTCGTGCTAACCACATTTTTTTCCTCTTGGCCTCGAATAGGAAGAATGTACTTGAGAGTAATGAGTGAAATTCCTCCCCCTAGTATGTAGGATTTTCCAAGGCTCTACTAGTTGCTGTTGATACCATTTTTGTTTGATTACCCTGAGATGTTTTCCCTCCAATCGTAAAGAGAAAGGTTGAGTGTGGAGGGTTGGATCAAGAACAAAATTAAAGTCCCCCGATATGATCAATTTCCCCTCTCTGAAGCCTTCTAATTTATTTATTACATTTTTCAAAAAGAGACAAAGATGGAGATTAGGACAGTATATGTTAGCCAATGTGTAGTCATTATTAAACAGGCAATTGCTTTTAAAATGAATGGTGTGTTCCTATCAAACCTATCGCTATTCCTCTAGATCTCTTATTGGAAGAGTAGCCATGGAACCAGACTGGAAACCCCACTGGACATTTTTTTGAATTTAGGCTGACCTTAAATGGCCACTTTAAGTGAGTTTCTTTTAAAAAAAACTATATTAGATAACAAGCCTTTAAATTTCTGCAATATTTGATACCTCTTACTGGGACTATTTAGGCCTCTAACATTATAGGGAATTATTTTTAAGGGGGTCATTTCTCAAACACAGAAAACAAAAGCTTCAGAGAACATTAAGCCCTGGAAGAGGAACTCCCTTCTTCCCCCATTCCAGGGGTACTCTAATAACAACACAATAATTGACAGAATACCATATTGACTTTTACCTACAGACACCCACATAGAAACCCTCCTTCCCTCTACCCTCCCGCCCATACATTGAGAATCATATAGTGGAGGAATATCACTATTACGTCCCTACCAGTATCTGATAATGGCTTTTTTCTTTGTATTCTATGGACTCTTTCAAAGCGCATATGAAATGATACTTCTTTTCAGTTCTCGGACCGTATTTTCTATGATCACTATCTTTAACGGACTCCGATAAGCCTGTATTTGAAGGTCCTCTTATTGCCCATCCAGCTCAATTCTTTCTCATAATTCCATAATGGCCCTTTTATGTTCATCTATGCACTCTTCAGACTTCTCTACCCGTTGTAAGACGTCCATTGTGGTTGCGCTCAGTTCTCCCTTAATCATGCGTTCTAGATGAGACATCATCTCTGCCATATCTTGTTTTGTAGGGAGTGCTTGTAGGTATTGTGCTGCTGTTGATTTTTTAGAGATCCTTCTTCTTCTCCCATATGTGTTCTCTTTTTTTGTTTGCTCTACTGGGGGAGAAGTTATTTCCTCAACACTCTCCACTACTTGCTCCCCTAACTGGTCCACTTTATCCAGGACATTATCCTGGACCATATATGATTTTATAGAGTTGCAATTCCCACTTTCTGCTTGATTTGTTTTTGTTCCTTTTCTCCCCTTTATTCCTTCCAGCCTAATGGTTAGCACCCACACACGATCCCTGGCAAATACTTCTATAAGTAGGTATCCAGATAGTAGAGCAGATAATTATGCAGATATTTATACAAGCAGCTATGTAGATATTTATGCAACTTATTATAAAGATAATTTATGCAAATTAATAAGCCAAAGTTCTGTAGGTAGGTATGGTGGTAGTTTGTGCAGAAGCTACATATACACAGTTGTGCTTATAAGTTTATATACCTTGGCATAATTTATGATTTCTTGGCCATTTTTCAGAGAATATGAATGATAACACAAAAACATTTCTTACACTCATGGTTAGTGTTTGGCTGAAGCCATTTATTATGAATCAGCTGGGTTTACTCTTTTTAAATCATAATGGCAACAGAAACTACCCAAATGACCCCGATCAAAAAATTACATACCCTGGTGATTTTGGACTGATAACATGCACACAAGTTGACACAAAGGGGTTTGAATGGCTATTAAAAGGTAGCCATCCTCACCTGTGGTCTGTTTGCTTGTAATTAGTGTGTGTGTATAAAAGGTCAATGAGAAAGTGGATCTTGAGCGGTTTGCTGACAGGGTGGAAAGAGCCTTTAAAGAGGACATTGCCCAACTCAAAGCAGACACGACGCACCTAGGAGGCAGACTGGATTCCTTAGAGCAAAAGTTTGAGGACGCCCTCCCTGTTATCTCCATGCTGCAGGACAAATGCGCCATGCAAGACCGCCAGATTGAGACCTTGCTTTGTCAGTTAGATGACACAGAGAACCGCAGTCGCCGAGCCAATATCAGGATCCGAGGCCTACCTGAAGCCACTGGTGCCAGGGACATTATCCCCACCTTGGAGGGGGTCTTCAAAGAAATATTGGGACTGCCTAACACTGCCACCGTCGAAATTGACCGTGCACACAGGGCCCTAAAACCCCCTTCCCAGGATGTGAACAACCCCAGAGATGTAATCTGCAAACTACATAAGTATACTCTCAAAGACCGCATCATGCAGAAAATGAGGGGTAAACCCTATTTTGACTTTGACGGTGCACAATTAGCTTTTTACCAGGACATCTCTAGGCGCACCCTGATGCAACGCAGGTCACTTCGCCCCCTCCTGACTGCTATTCAGGACGCAGGCCTGTCGTATCGGTGGGGATTCCCCTTTTCTCTCCAAGTCACCAAAGAAGGAAGAACTGTGACTCTCCGCACCAAAGATGACCTGCCGCATTTTCTGACCTCCCTGGACCTAGACCAAGTAGACTTTCCCGACTGGAGGAACCCCCCGGACCCCATACCTACAAATCTGCCTACATCCCAGCCATGGCAACCCGCTAGGCGACAGAACCACAGGCGAACCCGTAGGCGGCATCACTCAGATTCTTCAAGGGGGCCGGAGGGTCATCCTCTCCTCCAGGGATGAGAAAGATTCAGATCTGAGCACTTTTGAACAGAACTGCTGGGAACCCACCAGACACAAACCGAGATGTTGTTTTTTTTTTTTTTCAGGATTCTCCCCCTCCGCCTTTTTTTTTCTTTTTTTCGTGATAAGAGAATACCTGGACCCCTATGTTCCTCCATTCTCCTCCCCTTTCATTCCCGCCATGTTAGATGCGGTGGGCGGAGACGGAGGCCTCCTCCCCTCTTCCCAAGGTTGGGTCACGTACCCCCCATAGGATACCCTCCTTTTGTATGGGTATAGATCCTTATTGGGATCTCAGGTTGTGGCTCGGATCTCCTCCCCTTCTAAGGGATGGGGTCCCAGACACAACCCTTAGTTGTTTTACGAGACCGAATGGCCTAGGCCATACGACTCTGATGTTTTTTGATTGTACCTACTTGTTATGTTTTTTTCTTCTGTTCCCTCTCCTCCCCCTCTGTTCCTCCCTTACCACTCCTCCTGCTACAGGGTCAGCTTTGTCGTCTCGTCTGCACCGGGCGCGCCACCAATCTGCAAACACAGACCATCCTCACACCCCTCCATGGCTACTCTACGGGTGAGTACATACAACGTTCGAGGTCTTTGCTCCCCACATAAACGAGGTAAGCTGTGGGGGGAGTTGAAACGATTGAAAACCCAAGTGGTCTTCCTTCAAGAGACTCACTTTACGCCCAAGTCCCTACCCAAACTGCCTACTCACCTTTTTAACCAATGGTTTATTAGCACTTCCCCGACAGCTAAATCTAAAGGGACAGCGATAGGCATACATAAGACATGCCCCTTCCAACCCTCCGACCACAAGGTAGATCCCCTGGGCAGGTACGTGTTCCTGAAAGGTAATATTGCGGGCCAGAAATACACGTTCGCGACAATATACGCCCCCAATACCAATCAACTAACTTTCATTGACAACACTCTCGACCGCCTAGCAGACTTTAGGGAGGGCCTCCTGATTCTAGGAGGCGACTTTAACATAAGCCCCGACCCTATGCTGGACACATCACACGCGAGACCCACACATTCCTACGCGTTCCTTAAACACTTTCGTAAGACCATCCAATCCCAACTCTTAGTGGACAGCTGGCGGGTTCTTCACCCATCAGACCGGGACTTTAGCTATTATTCTAAAATACATGATGTATACACACGCATAGACCACATCTATGTAGATCATGGCGGGCTGGAGCTCCTTCAATCTGCGTCCATTGACACCATTTCTATCTCTGACCACGCCCCAGTAACGATTGCCCTCGCCCTGCCCTTAGGCACGCAACGGCAGTGGACATGGAGGCTCAATGACAACCTGCTAGATGACGTGGTCGCAGTGAAGGAGATCACAGACACCCTGACACATTACTTTAGGGAAAACCCAGCAGGCGAGCTGGGCGAAGGGGTGATTTGGGAAGCCCATAAGGCTGTGGTCAGGGGAGCACTGATCTCCCAGGGCTCCAGACTTAAAAAAGCACGTCAGGCAGATTTCTCAAGGGTACACTCAGCTCTTCAGAGGGCAGAACTCCGACATAAAGCTAACGGGAGCAAGGAGGCCTTGACAGAACTGACGGAACTACGGGAACTGTTTTTCCGTTTACTGGACCGGCAAACCCGCAAACAATTCCGCTTTCTAGCACATAAATACTATGAGCACGGGAACAAATGTGGGCGGATGCTGGCTCGCGCTCTCCGGAAACGGCACGCACAGACATATATACATAAACTACACACTGCCGCAGGGACACCGATGGTACACTCTTCTAAAATAGCAGCGGGATTCAGAGATTATTACACCAAGCTATATAACTTAGGCTCTACCCTTCCTCCCGAGCCACGAGAAACCAGACAGAGAATGACCCAAGACTACTTAACAGCAGCTGGCCTACCAACACTAACAGAAGACCAGTCCTCAACCCTAGACCTCCCCATAACCTTGGCTGAGCTCGAGACCACGGTGAAGTCCTTGCCCAATGGGAAATGCCCTGGCCCAGATGGGCTGACTAAGGCCTACTACAAAGCTTTTCTACCCCAGCTAGCCACCCCTATGTGCAAATATTTTAACGCAATAGCAGGAGGGGGGAACATCCCCCCAGAGGCCCTCCTGGCCCATATTACTGTGATCCCGAAAGAGGGCAAGGACCCCACCGTCCCTCAGAGTTATCGCCCCATTTCTCTTCTTAATTTGGACATAAAGATTTTAGCAAAAATATTAGCGAACAGACTTAAACACCTTATCCCCCAAATTGTCCACCCGGACCAAACGGGATTTATAACAGGCAGAGAGGCAAGGGACAACTCCCTAAGGGCACTACACCTCATACATTGGGCCCGTAACCGCCCAGACCCGCAACCTTACATTATTTTGTCAACCGATGCCGAAAAGGCCTTTGATCGGGTAGATTGGTCCTACCTGACAGCAGTGCTCCGATCAATACACTTAGGCCCGCGAATGTTAGCCATAATTGCGGCTTTATACTCTCAACCTTGCGCCCAGGTTAAGGTGAATGGGACCCTCTCAGCTCGATTCCCCATCAGAAACGGCACGAGACAGGGGTGTCCGCTTTCACCCCTTCTGTTCGCCCTAGTGCTAGAGCCGTTCCTCCGCACAGTGCGAGCTAACCCCGATATTAAGGGCCTTCGAGTAGGTAACATGGAACACAAACTCTCGGCTTATGCCGATGACGTACTGTTCCACCTCTCAGATCCTCTGATCTCCCTGCCTAATCTGATGAAGGAGTTGCAGCTTTTCGGATCCCTTTCTAATTTTAAAATTAACCTTTCAAAATCAGAAATTCTCCCCATCTGCCTAAGACCTCATATGGCAACAAACTTACAAGCGGCCTTCCCCTTTGTCTGGACTACGTCGTCCCTGAGATACTTGGGTGTGCAGCTTACTGATCGTTTTGACACCTTATATGCCGCTAACTATCCCCCTCTGATTGCCGCGGTCAAAAGAGACCTCTCACAATGGACACGGACGGCCTTTACGTGGCTAGGAAGGGTGAATATAATAAAGATGAACGTCCTACCGCGCATACTCTTCTACCTACAGATGCTACCAATCCCCCTGCCCAGACTCTTCTTCGACCGAATATCCAGTCTACTGTCTGACTGGAACGCACGTAAACCTCGGATAGCCTTACGGATACTACGGCGCCCAAAACGTAGGGGTGGTTTGGGGGTCCCAGACATTAGACAATACTACCGAGCCATAGCCTTGCAGAAGATATTCGACTGGCGTTTCCATACTCACACAAAACTCTGGGTTCCGCTAGAGAAATGTCTGGCGGGCAGGAACTTGTCATATGCACCCTGGTTACACCGGGAACATAGGGGGCTGTCAGACACGACTTCCCCGCTGACGGCTCATGTGCTGTCAATATGGGACAGGATAAACCCGCAGCTGAAACTGGCTCCCCCTGTGTCCCCGCTGGCTCCATTGGGGGGTTTCCTATGGTTCCCCCCAGGCGAGCAGATGACTTTCTTTGAACCGTGGGTAGAGGATGGGAACGCCAGTTGTGGTACACTCATGAAGGACGGCAAGCTCCTATGTTATGAAGCTTTGCCGGCAGGACGACAGGGCCCACGGATGAACTTCTGGAAATACAGGCAGCTACATAATTTCTTCCAGATGCATAGGCACACAATTAGAGACCCGTCAACCCTCACCCCATTTGAACGTATTTTTACTGCAGAGGAACCAACGCCACACCTGGTCTCAGAGCTATACCAACTCATGAGCTTAGCCGGCCCCCAAACTACACCCGCCTATATCCGACGCTGGGAGAATGATTTAGGACTAACTTTAACAGAGACGCAGTTATCCCACTTATACTACCTCACCCACGCATCTTCCATAGACTCAAAAACCCAAGAGACGAATTTTAAACTAATGTCTCGCTGGTACAGGGTACCTGCAGATTTAGCTCGTATCTACCCTTCCACATCCGAGTTGTGCTGGAGGGGTTGCGGACACCGGGGAACGTTGACTCACATATGGTGGGAATGCCCCCTGATTAAGCCTTTCTGGGAAGATCTACAAGAGCAGATAAAAACAGTAACAGGGATAGAGGTCCCGTTCTCCCCGCTACATTTTCTTCTGAACATACCCCCAATCCCGCTAAGTCGCTACAAAAAGAATGTGCTTCCACACCTGCTGAATGCAGCAAGACGCCTAGTCCCAATATTTTGGAAGACTTCCAGAATCCCCACTCGAGAAGAGTGGCACAGTAAAGTAGGTGAGATCCGAGAGGCTGAAAACTGGGTGGCTACCTGCAACGGCCTAGAGGATAGATTTCATAGCACCTGGGCACTCTGGGCTGAATACACCTCAGACCCTAACCAAATTCCCTCTAGCCTAGATATCGCCTTACTGGAACTGGCAGATCCCTCACCCCATTTGAACGTATTTTTACTGCAGAGGAACCAACGCCACACCTGGTCTCAGAGCTATACCAACTCATGAGCTTAGCCGGCCCCCAAACTACACCCGCCTATATCCGACGCTGGGAGAATGATTTAGGACTAACTTTAACAGAGACGCAGTTATCCCACTTATACTACCTCACCCACGCATCTTCCATAGACTCAAAAACCCAAGAGACGAATTTTAAACTAATGTCTCGCTGGTACAGGGTACCTGCAGATTTAGCTCGTATCTACCCTTCCACATCCGAGTTGTGCTGGAGGGGTTGCGGACACCGGGGAACGTTGACTCACATATGGTGGGAATGCCCCCTGATTAAGCCTTTCTGGGAAGATCTACAAGAGCAGATAAAAACAGTAACAGGGATAGAGGTCCCGTTCTCCCCGCTACATTTTCTTCTGAACATACCCCCAATCCCGCTAAGTCGCTACAAAAAGAATGTGCTTCCACACCTGCTGAATGCAGCAAGACGCCTAGTCCCAATATTTTGGAAGACTTCCAGAATCCCCACTCGAGAAGAGTGGCACAGTAAAGTAGGTGAGATCCGAGAGGCTGAAAACTGGGTGGCTACCTGCAACGGCCTAGAGGATAGATTTCATAGCACCTGGGCACTCTGGGCTGAATACACCTCAGACCCTAACCAAATTCCCTCTAGCCTAGATATCGCCTTACTGGAACTGGCAGATCCCTCACTTAGGGTGCTTAGGGAGGCTAGGGCCCAGGGGACAGCCACACCACCCCCGAGGGACCGCAGTGACTAGTTCATATGTTGATACTTAACGTTTTTGGCGTGGCGCGCCCGGAGCAGGCGAAGACGACATCCCATTCTAAAGAAGCAGGTAAATCTGACCTAACCCTCCTCCCCCAACCCCCCCCCCGTTTCTCCCTCCCTGCTACCCACCCTCCTTTCAGTTGCTAAGCAACTATGACTTACCCATCTTAACTCTGTTTCTCCCCTTTTTACTTATTATTTTTCTCTGCTGTATTTTGTGGACGATATGTGAACTCATGTGGGACTGTTGACAGACGGAGGTCCTATGGCCCTAGGGCCACGAGAGTTATCTGGGGTGATGGCGGTCCCAGCCAGACACTTAGCAATGCCGTGGGGCTCCCCGGGCTGGCGGGGGGGTTGGGGGTGGTATGTTGGAGGCCATTGAGCCCCCCTCCCCGGCCCCAGCTGCAGGTCTCGGGACCATGCGCTTTATGCATTTTAGGAAGGCGTCCCAGCCCCGGGCCCACCCCCGGAGATGGGACACCCTTAGACGGGACCCCACGCCCCACTTACCCTTCTCACCTACACGGTCCTTTAGCTAATATATGGTTGCCCCTAACTCAGGACCCACAACAATTTCTTTAACCCCCGATTTCCCCCTACCTCTATGTATGTCTGTTAACCAAAGCACTTCTTATTGTTGACACCACGACTCTGTGTAGTCGACGGATTATTATCTTCACAAATGGTTACCACGGTTTGTTTATATGTTATTTTTCCAATAAAAATTGATTACAGAAGGAGTAAAGTGAAAAAAAAAAAAAAAAAGGTCAATGAGTTTCTGGACTCCTGACCGACCCTTGCATCTTTCATCCAGTGCTGCGTTGACGTTTCTGGATTCAGGAATTTTCAAAGGATCTGCGGGAATAGGTAGTTGAACTGTATAAAACAGGAAAGGGATACAAAAAGATATCCAAGTAATCAAGAATGCCAATCAGCAGTGTTCAAACTTTAATCAAGAAGTGGAAAATTAGGGGTTCTTTTGAAACCAAACCACGGTCAGGTAGACCAACTAAAATTTTAGCCACAACTGCCAGGAAAAATTGTTTGGGATGCAAAGAAAAACCCAAAAATAACTGCAGGTGAAATACAGGACTCTCTGAAAACATGCAGTGTGGCTGTTTCAAGATGCACAATAAGGAGGCACTTGAAGAAAGATGGGCTGCATGGTCCAGTCGCCAGAAGAAAGACATTACTACGCAAATGCCACAAAGTATCCCACTTACAATCTGCCAAACAGCACAGAGACAAGCCTCAAACCTTCTGTCACAAAGTCATTTGGAGTGATGAGACCAAAATTGAGCTTTTTGGCCACAGCCATAAACGCTTCATTTGGAGAGGAGTCAACAAGGCGGACTCAGATGTGGATCACTGATGTTTTGGGGATGTATGAGCTACAAAGGCACAGGAAAGTTGGTCAATATTGATGGCAAAATGAATGCAGTATGTTATCAAAAAATACTGGAGGAACATTTGCATTCATCAGCCAGGAAGCTGCGCATGGGACGTACTTGGACAATCCAACATGACAATGATCCAAAACACAAGGCCACGTCGACCTGTCATTGGCTACAGCAGAATAAAGTGAAGGTTCTGGAGTGGCCATCTCAGTCTTCTGACCTCAATATCATTTAGCCACTTTGGGGAAATCTCAAGTGTGCAGTTGATGCAAGACAGCCCAAGAATTTACAGGAACTGGAGGCTTTTTGCCAAGAGGAATGGGCAGCTTTACCATCTGAGAAGATAAAGAGCCTCATCCACAAATACCACAAAAGACTTCAAGCTGTCATTGATGTTAAAGGGTGAAATACATGGTATTAAGAACTGGGGTATGTAAACTTTTAATCAGGGTCATTTGGGTAGTTTCTGTTGCCATTATGATTTAAAAAGAGTAAACAAAGTTGATTGATAATGAATGGCTTCAGCCAAACACTAACCATGAGTGAAAGAAAAGTTTTTGTGTTATCATTCATATTCTTCATATTCTCTGAAAAATGGTCAAGAAATCATAAATTCTGCCAAGGTATGTAAACTTATGAGCACAGCTGTATTTCAATTGTTTTGTTTATTGAACCAGCACTGCTCACGTGTCTTTTAAAGCATGTTCTGTTCTCAATTAATTTTTTTATACCGTAAGAGTAGGCTTCTCATGATAAATTATGTTTCTAAAATATGTTCCACAGATGACATTCATGTCACTGCCACTGTTGTGATTCCATTTGATCCTTTTTTTTTTTTTACATGATTTAAATAAAAAAATGTCTATGCACAATTAGCTGTTAAGCTGGCATATTAAAATATACCCTGCATTATAATATCACATGGAACTCTAAACACCCAGTTTTGCCATGTTAATTAAAATTGGATTTATATACTTTCTTAATTTTAAATGGTGTTTGTGTATTTGTGTATATGTATGTATATTTGCAATAAAAAGCTCAAAACGTCTGTGTATTGGGAGTAATGCAGATAATGAATTTTATGGTACAGTTGAGCAAAGATGTAAACTAAGAACAGAAAATCCCTAAGACAAATCTTCAAAGCCTGGAATAATACTAAGCATGAGGGGGTAGCCCAGTGTTGATCCACGTACTTACAACTTTTTGCAGAACAAACATTTTTTTTTTGACAAAAGAGTATATGATTTCTATACACCACTGCTATAAAAAAGAGGCATAATTCAGCATATTTAAAACCTGCATATCTCTGCCATTCATCAAAGACAACAACATAGCAGGTCAAGTTAAATGGGGCTATAAAAATAAAATGATATGTAGTAAACATGCCTTGCTTGGCTGTGCTTAAAGTAAACATTGGCAGCACTGTGTCTGTGTATTGAATACAGAACATCATCACATTTATTACACAAACACAGCCGGGGTGAAAAGCATATAATGATCACATCTGTTTAATTTGGCATGCTGCACTAAACTTCTTTTATGAGCATATAAAATACTGTCTTTCAAAGATATTGATACTACAAAAATGATTAGTTGCTTTCAATATTTGAGGACAAAATGATACTATTAGATACTTCTACATGCAGAACAAATATAAGAATGTTATCAAAAGTTGTTTGTAAACTATATTGTTATTAGGAATGTTTGGCTCTGGATGGGACACTATTTAATTCCAGATGCAGCATGAAGGAGTATATTGTGACAATGAGAAGCATACTTTGCTGAACCTGGATATGACATAATGCAATACCAAAAGCAGTGTAGGGAGTTTCTATCTAAAGCAGTAATCTATCTACAAGGTGTCTACTTATCCATCAATCCATATGCATCTTAACTGTTTTATTGTACAGCAATTGATCAGCATAATATTGTTAATATACTGTATTTTCAGTAGCTTGGCATTACCCTTATCCCATGACTATCCAAGAATAACAGTATTTGAAGTTTTTTTTTTATTACTAATTAGATAACAAAAAAAATAAAAATTAAATTAATGGAGGTTTCCATGAAAGTCTTTGTTTTATCTTGGATTTCTTCCTTTACTAGTGTGTGCTTGGAAGAGGGGTATAAAACATATCATTAATAACAGTAGTAACATCTTACCATTGCTTGCAGTGCCTGAATTGTAGTTCAAACAATAAATATGCAACGATCTTATAGATCCCAATGCTTTTTTTGGCCAGATGGCCACATTGTGAAAGTTGGTGATGCTGCAGGTAAACACCAAGTAAAACCCATAGAGCTGTGTGTGGAGGTGATCACTTTGTGTTGCTATACAGGGGGTTGTAAGCAAACAAAGACTTACCAGTATGTCCTTTTTTTAATATTCTAACAAATGTACTACAATCTGCAAACAAACACATTTAAACTTCAGATTGTTGTCTATACTTATTTTTCAGGCAGGTTGCCACTAATGAAATTTAAAGTTACTAAAGATACCCTTACAAATTATTTTATTCATCTGCAAAATATTATGTTATGATATTTAAGCACAACTCCATGTTTCCTGTCACTTTAAATAGTTAATTTGAACCAAGCTGGATAAGAAAGTATACCAAGTTGGGCCAAGACAGTATGCCGTTTTGTGTTCTGGCAGCATCTTAGGTGACTTCCCATCAGCTGCTGTAATAAAATCAAGTTGGGCTAATCCTCTTTGTTTCAATCTTATCAATTCAAATAAAATAGAATGTGTTAACTACTATCATTAATGTTATTGTATGGATTTCTCTGGTAAACACAAGCAGTACCAGATGCAATATACTCTAAGTACACTTAATCCTAAGAAAACATTCCTTAAGAACATTTAATCTGAAAATAAATTACCCTAAGAACATCCAGCTTTGCCTGTATTGCACAACAGCCACAGCTTTATACCTTGTGTGAAGTCCCTAAAAGTCCCTAAACTAATGAGGGAACATTGGTTAATTCATACAGAATGAATGTACATGGATGACTAGTTACAGTATGCAAACCTTTTGCAAATAGACCCTAACAAACAAGTATAATAAACCATGAAGCGAGCAAATTGAGGCAGATTGCATCAATCAGCTTTTACGGTCACCATAAAACAGCAGAAAAATGCACATATTTACCGAAGTTTATCAAAACTGGAGCAATCAGAATATGAAGCTATATAAGATAAATGCAGCGCTTATATATTCAACAAGAGTAAAGTCCATATCATTGGGAGATGGAAAGTTCATAAATAGAGATCCAGTGAATGTATTTCCACACGACAGGTGCTGATAAAAATCTGCCACCAATAGCAGAGACACACATCGAACCTTACCCCAAATGCTGGACTACCTAATCAAAAGCAGTCAAAAAAGTGTTTTTGTAGTAATCATCTTCAAATCGCCACACTCATAGGATCTCCTGATAACTGTATCCCTCAGGCTGTGACACACTCCATCAAGGACAGGACCTCAGATCACATAGGATGTGGAGACACAAAAAGGCAAAAAGACACCTCATTGCTCAGTATTACTGACAAATACATTTATTAAAAAATACCAAAGTACTTACAATGTAGATCAAATTGCATGTAAATCCATGTATCAAACCATGTGTCAAAAGGAATGTTTCCAACCAACAGAATGGCCGACTACCAGACGTGGTGACCTCGCGTGACCAGGGTCCTTCCGAAGCGTTTTGTCATCATAGACGTCATCGGAATCTCAAGCAGCTGCGCATGGCAACCAATCAGCTTCTATCTTTCATTTTATTAGCTTAGCTGAACAAACTTAAACTGACTAGTTGACATGCACAGCTGCTCCACATTCTGGTTGCTCCAGTTTTGATAAATATCTCCTATCTTCTCACAGCTAACTGCCAAAGGACACCCAGAGACAGCATCTATAAGGTCCCATTCACATCTGAGCGTTTGTAGCTCAAAGCTCCAAAACACCCATCATCTTAAATCCCATGGTATTTAAGTGTGTCGGTTCACACCTGAGTGTAGCATTGCATTAAGCTTGAAAAAAGTATGTGAGTTTCTTTTGAGTTACAAGCTTAAAACATTTTTGGCCACAATAGACTTTAATGGGAATACCTGGAAAATGTGTGAGACAAATGCACAAAAACTACCCTATTCAACTTTTTTATTCCATAATAAATGGTTTTCCATTGGATATCTATCTATCAATCTATCAATCTATATCCCAGCCAATGTTTAATGACTAGCACTATTTTTAACAAAGAACAAATTAAAGTGATACTAAAGCCTTGTTTTTCTTTTTCTTTTCAAAAACAAACATGCTATACTTATCTGCTCTATGTAATGGTTTTGCACAGAATAGCCCAGATCCTCCTCTTCTCGGGTCCCCCACCAGCGCTCCTGGCCACTCTCTCCTGCTGGGTGCCCCCACAGCAAGTAGCATGCCCTGGGGGCAGCCAAGCAGGTGCGCTCCCAAGCCGTGGTTCTGTGTTTCCATTCACACACAGAGCTGTGGCTTGGCCCTGCCCCTCAGTCTCCTAATTGACTCGCTGGCTGTGATTCACAGATTGCTGCCAAAAGCCAATCAGGAGTGTGAGTCCCCGAAGAGGCAAGGCTCTCATGGACATTGCTGGATCGAGAGGGGTCTCGCATAGGTATTACAGAAGGTTTTCTACTTTCATGCATAGAATGTATGACTGTAAAAAAAACCCTGTGCCTTTACAACCACTTTAACTTTGGTCAGTGGAAAGATAAAAAAGTAAAAACATTATTGAAATATATAAACAAATACATGTTAAATAACATTCTGAAACAGCTACAACACAGTAGTAATAACAGATATTTTTGAGGACTCAGAAGTAAAACCATATAAACAGCCTTTAAAGTGGTTGTAATCCCTGTTACACCACTTTTACCTACAGGTAAGCCTATAACAAGGCTTACCTGTAGGTACTGTGAATATCCTCTGAACTTGCACAGTTTAGGAGATATTCAGTATATGCACTGCTGCCGACGTCATTGGCGCATGTACACTGAAGAAACGGGCCGCTGGCGCCGTTTCTTCAGGAGTCGTGCACTCCTGAAGGAGTGACGTCATCGCAGGCTTGGGCAATCACAGCTCTGGAGCTGCAAACCACGAAGTAACTCTAGTGGAAGATGTCCACGCAGTACTCAGAGGGCCGACGCCGATCCAGGGCATCGTTCTAAGGTAAGTATTTCATAATGAGCTAGTATGCGATGCATACTAGCTCATTATGCCTTTGTCTTGCAGGGTTTGTTTTTTTGTTTTTTTCCCGAGGTTTACAACCATTTTAATACTAATTACTAGGAAAAATTAGCGTTCCCCATTAAAAACATGTCTCTTCCAGCTGTGCAGTGGGCTGCTCTGCCAGCAGGGGACCCTGGTCCAGCCCTGTAGTTCTATAAAAATGTGAAGTCCCTCTAAGTGGCTGTGTGAGCAGTATTCTCAATGTAGCTGGCCTGGCACTTTTCTGACAGGATATCCATTTTCTCCTAAAAGGTTCTGTTCATTTTCTTGAAGCAGAGCTAGACTTGAAATCTGGCACTAAGGAAGATGAACTACGTGAACCATATTTAGAGGAAACAGAGAAAGTTCCCAGCAGGAATGCAGGTTCTCTTGAGACCAGGTTGACAGGCCAATGCTGTCGCATTGTATTGATCCAATAGATGAACATGCTTCGGTAACAAATCCAGTAGAGAGCCTACTGCTTTTGCAAAGACCTTTTCAAATCCCCCTATAATCACTAACTGCAAAGCAGTAAATTAAAACAGCCTCAGATATTGAAAGCTTTAACAGGAAGGGTGAACATGCACTGAGAGGTGAATTATTGTATTGTTAACATGCTTGCTGCTATGACACATATCCTTTAAAAAAAAAAAAAAAAAAAGGTAAGTCCTATTTAAACATTTGAACAACCATTCTTTTTGTTTTGTTATTATTATATTGCCTTTCTTAAAACCTCACCCTGGGAAATATCATGTCACATTACATGCTATTTGCTGATACAATTTGGTAAAAACGACCTAAAAAATTAAATAGTTTTCACAGCAGGTTTTTCCTTTAATCTCCCGGTTTGCTACACTTCTACATTATTAGCTGTGAATTTTGACGTGGACAGATTTTCATCTAATGACAATAAGCATGTGAGGTCTGGCTCCGGTGAGACTCTGTAAATTATACTGCAAGTAAAAGACTTTAAGTGCTCCAGAGGGATTTGTAATAGTGAGCATTCTTGTCATCTAATGAAATATAAAGATATTTCTGTTAAGGACAATGCATTCACTTGTTGGAAATCTGAAGCCAAAATGTTGACCAGGGAAATATAAAATGTCTGCATGAATGTAACTGTAAATAGAGATGTCTGCAGCAGTAAATTAGTTATCTTTATGTTGGGTCTATGATGCTTTTCTCTAGTAAAATTGAAGATTTTTATTTAAACTATTTCAGTAAAGAGTACAAATTTTATTTTCTATTGTCCCAGCAAGTATTGGTTCAGATAATCCATGAGTATTGGTTATATAGGGCATTCTGATAGTCATTCCCCTGAACTAACCTGTTCTAAATAAATCTGAAACTGAGTAGAGAATTCCGTTTTAAATTGTATGTAAAATAGAATACATTTTTTAGGAAGTTTGGCATACCTTACTGTTAAACTACAGTTTTTATTCACAATTTATATGCATCTGTTACTACAATTCTTACCTGAGGATCCTGCCAGTAACAGTACTTTCTGTTACCAACTATGCTAAGCCACTGGCTCCCAATTAACAGCAGTGTTGATGGGCCAACTACCTGATAGACCTGATAGGCATTCCAAAGGCCAACTGATGGAGCACACACCACTAACAGACAACACTGCAGCTAACGGCGAGGCAGTGACTTAGTGTTATGCAGTATACATCGTTGCTCATTCTCCAGCATAATAAGACTAAAGCTGGGTGCCAGGGAGATGGCAGTGGCTGACAAATAGACCTGTCACAGCTGAAGGAGGGTACACTGAGATCTAGGTGTGCCATAACGTGCAAGTATTTTGTGCATACTTACACATTATGGGGAAAGCTCACCCACAAAGTTACAATTTAGTTCCACTTTAAATGAATCCCAATGTTTTGCGATTACCGTTAAATTTGGGAGGACAGAAATATCAGAGCGACCATTGTTGAATTGCCCTTTAAAGTGTATGTAAATACAAACACAGTGATCTCATATAAGCTTTAAAGTAGATGTAAATCCAATCACTAAAGTCTCATATGAATTTTAACCACTTCAATACCAGGCACTTATGCACCCTCCTACCCAGACCAATTTTCAGCTTTCAGTGCTCTCACACTTTGAAGGACAATTACTCAGTCATGCTACACTGTATCCAAACAAATTTTTTATAATTTTTTTCTCACAAATAGAGCTTTCTTTTCGTGGTATTTAATCACTGCTGTTTTTATTATTTTTCGATATAAGCAAAAAAAGTGCAAATTTTTTAAAAAAAATTGCAAATAAGTAATTTTTCTTCATAAATTTGGGCCAAAATGTATGCTTCTACATATGTTTGGTAAAAAAATAACTGAAATTAGTGGATATTATTTAGTCTGTGTGAAAGTTATAGAGTCTACAAGCCATGCTGCCAATCACTGAAAATTGATCAAACCTGATCACACCTGATGTGACCCTAACAAGCCAGGAAAGTACAAATACCCCCCAAATGACCCCTTTTTGGAAAGTAGACAGCCCAATGTATTTAGTAAGAGGCATGGTGAGTGAGTTTTTTGAAGTTGTAATTTTTCCCATTTCTTGATAAAATTAAGGATTTATTATTTTATTTTTTTACACAAACTTGTCATATTATTAGGTTATTTCTCACACACAGCATATGCATACTTGCAACTACACCCCAAAATACATTCTGCTACTCCTCCTGAGTATGGCAATACCACAAGTGTGAGACTTTTACACAGCCTGGCCACATAGAGAGGCCCAACATTGAAGTAGCACCTCCAGGCGTTCTATGAGCATAAATTACACATCTCATTTCTCAACCACCTATTACATTTTTGAAGGCCCTGGAGCACCAGGACAATGGAGTTGCCCACAAAATGACTCAATTTTGGAAAGAAAACACCCTAAGTATAATCTTTGAGGCATAATGAGTCTTTTGAACGGTTCATTTTTTTCCAGACATTTTTGCAAAATGTGGGGAAAAAATAAAAACCGCATTTTTTTACACAAAGTTGTCCATTTATAAGATATTTATAACACATAGCGTGTACATAGAAAAAATGACACACCAAAATACACTGTGCTACTCCGCCTGAGTATGGCGATACCACATGTGTGAGACTTTTACACAGCCTGGCCACATACAGAGGCCCAACATTGAAGTAGCACCTTTAGGCATTCTACGAGCATAAATTACACATCTAATTTCTCAACCACCTATTACACTTTTGAAGGCCTTGGAGCACCAGGATAATAGAATTGTCCACAAATAACCACATTTTGGAAAGCAAACACCCCAACATATAATCTATGAGGCATAATGAGTCTTTTGAACGGTTTTATTTTTTTCCAGACGTTTTTGGAAAATGTGGAAAGGGAAATGAAAACGCATTATTTTTACACAAATTTGTCCATTTATAAGATATTTCCAACACACAGCATATACATAGTATTAATTACACCCCAGAATACATTCTGCTACTCCTCCTGAGTATAGCAATACCACATGTGTGAGACTTTTACACAGCCAGGCTACATACAGAGGCCCAACATCCAAGTAGCACCTCCAGGCATTCTAGGAGCATAAATTACACATTTTTCTGATTACCGATCACATTTTTGAAGGCCCTTCATATTTCTAACACATAGCATGTACATACCAAATAAAAAAAGATTACCTGTGGTTTTAGTAGTGCAATGGTCCACAGAGAAGAGCATCAGTCCAGGCAGCAGGCAGGGATGTGGTCAGCGACAGAAAAGCAATCGTCCAGGCAGCAGGCAGGAATACTGTGCATAGTTAGTACAGGCAGAGATACTGTCAGCACAGACAAAGCACAAATGCCAAATGCTTCCTGGGGGCGGGTCCTTGTTGGTAAATCAGGGCAGTGACAATGTCTTCAATATACTTGAGGTAGGGGATTTGTTGACTTTTGGTAGCAGACAAACTAATTGAACATGGCCATATGAAACAGATGAAATGCAACTTTCTTATACTAGTAACAGGACTTTCAGTTTGACAAATATGGTTGTAGCAGCTGATCATTTAAATCCACACCTCCCCGTTTTCAGATTGTAGCGTGGACACATTCAGGTTTTCCAACAGGGCGTCTTCTCTGGATCTCCACCAAGGTGTCATTGTGGATGGTAGAGAGGATGTGGACATCTTGCTTGTCCCTCCACTTCATGGCCAACACTTCCTCATTTCTCATGATTGCCGATTCCTCGTTTTGAATTTTTTTGTCAATAGATTTTGTGGGAAGCACTTCCGTTTTTTCAACCGACTTTCTGTACATATATACACAGTTGAACCCCTTGAACTGTACATGGAAGTTTAAAGCAGTAATAAATCCAAAAGCAAAAATGTAATTTATTGTAGCTTAGCAATTCATTAGATGTGTAGTTTTTCCCCCTTTATTTTGACCTGGTGATTTAGCCAGTAACTCACTTCTTGTCTTAGATGAAGGTGCCACGGAGACATCCTTGAACAGCAGTATTATCAATCTTGGGAAAGGGTAGTGTATATGTATTTAGAAGGACTTGACTAACAAATTAAAGCTGAGCACCAGCTTACATTTATTATCAACAGGTGAACATAAAGGGGAAAAAAAGCCTAAAAATGAACTACATTGCCACCTACATTGGAAGCTAAATTGCCACCACATCTAAGAATAGTTCATCTGCAATATAATACATTTTATTTTTGAGATTAATACCACTTTAGAATTACCACTTGATATTAATACCACTTTTAACTGGTGCAATCAACATTTAATCAACATTTAAATGCAATAGTTTTTCAGAAAAAAACTTATAGTCATAATAAAGTCAATTTTTTTTTCTTTTAAAAATAACAAACATTTCATACTTACCTGCTCTGTGCAGTGTTCCCCTGCCGGCGCTCCTGGCTCCACCCTTCTGCCAAGTCCTCCCACAACAAACAGCTTGCTGTGGGGGTAATTGAACAGGCTCGCTCCCAAGCCGCTGCTCTGCATGTCCATTCAGACACAGAGCCGTGGCTCAGCTCCGTCCCCTCTTTCACTTCTCATTGGCTCACTGGCTGTAACTGACAGGAGCAGGAGCCAATGGCTCCTACTGCTGTCTCAGCCAATGAGAAGGGAGAGTCCCTGGAGAGCCCATACTTTTGTGCACATCGTTGGATCGTGATGGGGCTCAGATGAGTATTTGGGGGGCTGGGGGGCATGCTGCACACATGCATGAAGGTAAAAAACATTGAGTCTTTAGAACCACTTTAAGAATACAATGGGAAACCTGTGGAAAGCAACCTAGATATTCACCTACTGGATAGAAATTTATATCTGAAATAATCAGATGCAATGTCCCATTTACCTTACTATAAAAAGCATGTTTTATTTGTCATTTAGGAAGGAAGGGAGGAAGGGAGGGAAGGAGTGAGGAAGGAAAAAGTCGAGGGAGGACGGAAGGAAGAAAAGAAGGAAGGAAGGAAGGATGGAATAAAAGAAGAAAGGAAGGAAAGAAGTAAGGAATGAAGAAAGGAAGAAAATAAAACATGCAAAACACTACCCAAATTACTGGCACGTGTGTGTATGTGAATGTGTCTGTTTATATGTTCATTCTGATATACAGTCATAATAAACGACAGACTGCATTACAAAACATTGCTCATTTTTACTGTTTCTTTAGCAATATTTCCCAGTAGAAATGCTTTCATATTGCTGTCAGTAATTAATGATGCCTTGTACTATAACATTTATTATAACTATTGACCTGAGTTCTCCCATTTAAAATAAATGTTTTACTATTTGTTGAGTTTTGTTTTATAATCTAATTTTACTGCTTTTTTGACAGATTGCCATCCTATCTTTTGATGGAGTTTAGGCTTTCAACAGCAGGTGAGATCATGCACATCAAGATCATTTTTAATTTCTCAAGTGATTAAATTATGTGCTTCTGGTGCAATATTAAGTGCTTATTGATTTGACACAATGGTAATAAATAAAGTTATCATGGTCTTTAACAGCTTAAGGAAAAAAGATAATAAATAATCAGAACATTTCCATTATCGTCTAGTATGACTTTAGTGTGTAACGATAAATACATTGACTTGCTCTTTCAACATCCACCATGAGATCAAGAATTACTTTCATTAATAAATGAACTCCACGTATCGGGCAAACTGTACCTCTTCAAAAAAAAAAAAAAAAAAACTCTGTGGATAAATAATTCCCAACATTACTAGCACCCTGGTGATTAAACCAAGGTAACCAGAGAAAATAAATGATATTCTCTCCTTATAAATGATAAGGTGTTGGTGCGTTGCTGGACCAATACAAACACTATGTGATAACAAAAACTTGCCACCTCCCCATCTACAGCTGGCTATCGCAGTAAAGCCCCATACACACGCTCGGACAATCCGCGGACCAGGTCAGTCGGACTGTGTCCGACGTACTTTGTCCGATGTTGGCGTTGCGTACACACGGTCGGACGTTGGGCTCCTTCTGCTGATCCCGTGTTTATCGAGAGTTAGTGGAAGTTTGGTGACTTAAGATTCGCGCTTCTCAGTTTTCTGACTCAGATCGTTACTGCTCTTCAGTTTGTGCTTGTCGTGCGTATCTGTTTATTAGTGCGTGTAGTCAGTTCGCATTTGTTGGTCATTGCGGCCTATATCTTGATATAGGACGCTTTGATTTGCACTGCTTATTGTCTGCTCGTTGCTGGTATTCACTTCGTTCTTTCAGGCCTTGCTGTTTATCGGTGCTTTCTGTTTGTCCGTTCTGACCAGCCGACCTTTTGTGACCTTCTGAGCGATGTTTCCCGTGCGTACTCGTCGCCGAGTTCGTGCTGTACGCGGAATTGGTGTCGGGCTTTTAGCTTTGACCCAAGACCCGTCCATGAACAGAGTGACGAGGAGTATGTGGACCAAGAATTGGTTGCTTCAGCGTGACCAGTTCTCGCACATGCCTTTGCTTCGTGAGATCCGGGAGAATAATCCTGATGATTTCAGGAACTTTCTCAGGATGACGGACCCCGATTTTCACCGTCTTTTGGCTTTGCTGACCCCCTTTATTAGCCGGCAGGATACCTGCATGAGACAAGCCATTACTCCGGAGCAGAGGCTTGTTGCCACGTTGAGGTACTTGGCGACAGGGAGAAGTCTTCAGGATTTGAAGTTCTCTTCAGGTATCTCTCCCCAGGCCCTGGGAATCATTATTCCAGAGACCTGTTCTGCCATCATTCAGGTCCTGCAGGAGGACTATATTAAGGTAACATTTATACTTTACTATTCCCTTCTATGTATGCTCTCTTTGCTAATGACTTGTATTTTTGACCTCCTTCCCTAATTACCATGATTGCAATATGTTCTAATATGCTGTGCCCTTTTCTCCTTCATGCATTTTTCCCTTCACTTACCTCACCAGCATGCTCTTCTGCCCCAATAGACACCTATGGCCTAGTCACTTAAGCAATGTCTTTTGTCTGCTGCATAGTATTGTTTGCCCCAAAACACCCCCTAAAATATGCACAAATGTTTGCTGTGTGGTTTACTTCATGTAGAGCCCCCTTTTTTTGTTCTTTTGGTGGGGGGGGGGGGGCAAACTCATTAGGAACCCCCTCCCCCAACTGCTCTGTCAGATGGTACCAATCCTTTATCTGCTGGCTTTCCCAAGGTCCATACACACTATATACCTACCTCTTTATAGTGCGCATCTTTAGGGATGAATTCAGCAAAGCATGTAGTGCAAGGGACTGCCTCCATACATTCCATTTCCTATTTTTTTGTCTTCTTTCCCTCCTATTAGCTTGCTTGGTAATTTAATAATGTCACACTGTGCCTGCCTTTTTTGGGGGGGGGGGGGGGGGGGGGAAATGTTATTTGATCTTTCCTTTGGCCTGCCAATAGTGTTAAGTACAGAGGGTCTGGCCAAACTAGCCCACATTATTGAGCCATTTGCCAATCAATGAAGTGCAGAGGGTTAGCTGTCCACCACCCCCCCCCCCCCAAAACCCCTAGTTATTGCCAATGGCCCATCAGAAGTGGGGGGATTGATGGGGGGGTGAGTAATCTGTGAAGGGGAGCCTCTACTTTTCTGTGCAAATACTTTCCAGCCTCCAATTTTAGACAATGCTCTTGTTCCAAGATGTTGATTGTCTAATCTGCTTGCAATGTTTAGGTGCAAAGTGACTAATTTTTTTTTCTTGTTTCACTCCACAGTTCCCTTCCACGCCACAGGAATGGCAGACTGTGGCCTCCCACTTTGCCAGCCGTTGGGACTTTCCTAACTGCGGAGGGGCAATTGATGGGAAACACGTCCGCATCGTCCCACCGCCCAACTCGGGGTCCTACTATTATAATTATAAAGGGTTTAATAGTGTAGTGATGTTGGCGGTGGTGTCGGCAACATACGAGTTTATGTATGTGGACGTGGGGATGAACGGCCGGATATCGGATGGTGGGGCCATTACGCACACGGCCACGTCACCTTGGGGTGTTGGAAAATGAGGCCATTATTTAGCTTACCAGTAGCTAGTATGACTTCCTAGTTCTGTCTTTCCCCTTTTTTGGGAGGTGTTGGTTTGGGGGTTTCCGCAACGGCCCATAATGATACATTGACTTGCTTTTTGTAACATAAATACATTGACCTCCATGAGATGAATGGAAGCTTTTTCAACCCTTCAACCACACCGACTTTCGTAGTTCGGTAAAGTGATTTGCAGATCCCACCATGGTGGAGCTAGCACATGTGGACACAATGTGTGCATGTTCCAAATTTCAGACAGTTTTTTTTATTACTTTCATTAATAAATGCGTTTGGGGGTTTCCGCTGACGCCCAAGTTTTCGATGAGAATGTCACAACACAAGACCATAGGAAATGACAAACAGCTTGAAAGTGACGGACACTATTTTAGTTTGGCCAACAAATGTCAACTCGAGAAGTCACTTTGTAAAGGTGCTAAAATGACTAGCTTTTTGAATGTGTGATGGAGACAGTATCCACTGGAGCACATGTGTGGAAAAGCATAATAAAAAGGGGGTTTGGGTGTCCCAAAGTGCTCTAGAGTCCAGATGGGTAAACAGCTATTTTTTACATTGAATAAATTGGCTTTAATGACATTTCTAGTGAGAACAAACTTCCTTTCCCCAAAAAACACCAAACATCGGGCCGAACGATCGAGGTTGCGTACGATCGATCACACACACGACATGACAGTGGCAAGAAAAGAGGCTGAGTACGATCGAATGCTCCACGTATCGGCAAACTGTACCTCTTCAAAAAAAAAAAAAAAATCTGTTTCTGCCTCCGGACTTTCCTCGTCCACCTCCTCGTTGGGGGATATTTGGGGCGCACCTGATAAATAATTCCCAACATTACTAGCACCCTGGTGATTAAACCAAGGTAACCAGAGAAAATAAATGATATTCTCTCCTTATAAATGATAAGGTGTTGGTGCGTTGCTGGACCAATACAAACACTATGTGATAACAAAAACTTGCCACCGCCCCCATCTACAGCTGGCTATCGCAGTAAGAGGCATTGGAAGGCCTCTTACTGCGATAGCCAGCTGTAGATGGGGGCGGTGGCGAGTTTTTGTTATCACATAGGGTTTGTATTGGTCCAGCAACGCACCAACACCTTTGCAGCCATTGTGCAATCTGCTGGGGGTTTGGTGTGCTCCTGTACCTTTAAGAAGGAGTGGGCTCCCCTTCAGTCCACCTGCCCTCATCTACCCATTAGAATGTATGTGCCTCCACTGTGGGGACACTCTTAGTTTAGTGTTAGGACCACAGATATCAGGGTGCCTTGACGAGGCTCTGTGGCTTACGCATGCGTTTGCAAATGCGTGCGAACTAAACCCCTGTTTTTAACGCATACTGTTAGACAGGTTCGTTTGGTTGTCTGCGAGCTGGTGGTAAGTAGGTTTGGTTTTTTCCTGGGCATTCCCCAGGCTTTGCTGTTATATATACAATAAAGTGAAAATGCAATAAACTAATCCTATGTCAATGTGCAAAAGTGCAATCATATATCAGCAAAAAATTGTTCAAAGACAATAAAAAATGTGTATCAAATATCACAATGATTGAGAGTCTCTTCAATTGTGCAAAATATGTGCAAAAAACAGGAGGGGAGAGGGAGGAGGGAGGAAAAAAAAGTGTCCAAGTGCAAATAAGCAGGATAAAATGTGATGATAGCCTGTAGATAACTTCCAACAATCCACACCCAGTGTGTTCTAGCCTCTCACCTCAAGGATAGACCCCAATGGGTCTAGTCATGCATCAAGATGTTGGATCCTGATGAACTGTGTTGTCTTCCTCCTCAATGGAAATATCCCAGCGGGATAAGGAACAACTGCAGCCTCAAGGGATGGATGGATGTTTTCCCATATGGTCCACGTTCCACAACAAACTCTTCCAATAGTATCTCCAGATCCAGGATGTTACATAAAGGATAGCAGAGCCTCCATAGTGTAGTAGTTTTAAAAATCATAGGTCTTTTATTTAAAATATACAAGATAACATCTAAAAAATGGCAGAGCCAGCAGCATACATGAAAAAACACGTCAAAAACAAAGACTTCCGGTCTCAGGCCATGACCGGACATGACGTCGACCGGAAGTGATGTCACCCGACGGACATGTTTTTTCTTCATGATTACAGATGAAGCTCCAGCATGGGACACATGACGATGGACTTAAGTGACAGAAGAATTGCTTTGAAAGGGTTTTTTTTTTTTGTAGAATAAATGTTGTGAATGTGCAGGAACAAAGTTTTCCCAGAGTTTGGCTTTAAAATGTTTTTTGATGTTTTTTAAGGGTTCTTTAAATAACTCCTGAGGTTAACTAAGCTGCTTTCAACTATTCTGCATCTGTTTATTGTGTCAAAAAATCATCTATCATTAGCCTTAGTTACTTTTTTCCTGAGAAAGAAAAGTCAGCCAGCAAAAAAATGTTTGATTAAAAGATTAGGACACAATGGGGGAGATTTACTAAAACTGGAGCACTCGGAATCTGTTACAGCTGTGCATGGTAGCCAATCAGCTTTTAACTTCAGCTTGTTCAATTAAGCTCTGACATAAAATCCTAGAAGCTGATTGGTTTCTATGCAGAGCTGCACCAGATTTTGCACTCTCCAGTTTTAGTAAATAACCCCCACAAGACACAAATAATCAAAAAGTATAAAAATGTGAAAGAAAAAACACACACAACACTAGATAAAATAAACTAAAAATACCCAAATGACAAAAGTAGAAGAAGAGTAGAACTTTTTTTTTTTTTTTTTTGCATAAGCAGTTCAATCATTAAAATTGTGAATTTCTTCTTTTTTCCTAAGCAGTGAAATTTTCGAGTTTTTGCTCTCAATAAAGCGAGAAAATCTTGTGGCAACATCAATTTAAGCAAAAATGGTCCATTCATCCATAATTAGCATTCTATGTATATACTTTTCACTTTTCTGTCAGTTAAAACTACTACCATATGTATTTTTATTATTTAATAAAGGTGAACTTAGGCAGATAAAAAGCAATTTGGTCATTTTTAAAATAACTCTGAAATGTATAGTTAAATTCTGCTAGTGTAAATAGCTGAACATGATTTAGTATAAGTATAAGCAGCACCAGGGACCAATCAGATGTGTGCGACACAGAACATGCCACAGGAGATTAACTGCTTCTGCTCCTCAAATGCCCAATCACAGATTGGGAGCAGAAAGATTACCTAGCTTTATTGCTTAACTGCAGCAGAGAAAGTTCAAGATAGCCTGGCTGTGCAAATCTCAGGACTGGATGGGCAGAAATACAAATCCTTTGACAGGTCAAACAGCTCATATATACTGTATGTATTTCAGCTGTTTGGAGTACAGTTTTGACCATGGAATGCTTGCATGGGTATACATTAGGCCTATACAGCCTATACTTCCTGTAAATTCTTAGTAAATAAAACTATTTCATATTAAAACAACTGAATAAGGCAGGTTAATCAAATTGCATTACAAAAAATGGTTGTTTGGTCTTACTACACTAAGTAACAACTTTTCTGCCAAGCATATAAACTATTACTTGAAGGTAACCTAATAAATAAAAATTATTTTGTGAAAATATAGATTTAAAGCCCAGCTCCAGCTTTTCTTTGTTTTCTAATTTGTAATAACACTGAATCTAAAACTTCTGCAAACACGCAGATATACATCAGAATGAAAACATTCACAATTAAATCCAGCAGAGGGCAGATGCCCTCCATCTAAACAACAATCAAATCTGCATTACTGAAAAACATTGAATTAATATTTTATTATTAAGATGATATTCATGTATGCAGATACGTTTTTCCATTACTGCTTCATTTTACACTGTATGTTGTTTGTGTTTTGGACAAATACAGACAAAAATGTCTTTTGCTGTCAATCATATTTATTTCTATTTTGGCTCAGTACCATGTGTATTGGGCAAGTTATGGACTCAGTGAGCTTATCTGGTAATTTAAATAATCTTTACAAAGCATTCCGACAACAACATTAAAAAGGGTCTCCTTATCTCATAACCATATGACAAAGTATTTTGGGCTACTCCTTCACTTGCCTACATTTCTGTAGAGTAGTTTGCTCTTCTGACAAATACTCTCCCATAGACTGATTCCAATGATCATAGTTTATTTTAGCCAAATATTATCAATTACTGTTAGCATTTCCAGTTATTTCTTACTCTGCTCCCAAATGTTTGGTACTGTATAATGTGCAGAGAGAGAACTGGTGGTGGAGATTACACTGGTCTACAAGGAGAAAGCCCCAGAAAGGAAAGTAGCTAAATTTACCAGAATTGGGTCACTAATAAAATAAAATTAAAGTGGAACTTCAGTAATTTTTTCGTTTTTCCATCTATTAAATCTTCTGCCCTTGTTGTTTTAACTTTGGATAGTGAAAAAAAAAATTTCTGCCAGTAAATACCTTATAAAGCCCACTTCCTGTTTCTTGTCTGGTAAAAAGCCTAGGCTTATGACATCATGCACATCTCTCTCTCTCTCACTCTCGCAAGAGTTTGCCAGGAAGGTAGGGGGGATGAGTCATAAGAGGGAAAATGGAAGCTGCAGAGCTGGAGGTGTGCCTCTGTGTGTATGTGTAAATCCAGGAAGTGAACAGGCAGCAGCTTCAGTTGCCCACAGTTAAAATGGATGCAGCCAGACTCAGTGGTGGGAGAATTCTGCAGCATATTTGGCAAGTACAGAATCACAGTAAATATAAAATAATATGCAAAGTGGTTGGCGGAAAGATTCAAAAAGATCTTTTTATCAGCCCTCAAAAATTCCATTTGCCTGCTCGCATTTTGCGAGTGGAATTTAGTGCAGGGCGAGTGAGGAGCAGGGACGGACCAGGCAGACCGTTTCCTGGCTGAAGTGATCAGCCAGGAAACTGTCAACTGGAGGACACAGAGTGGCAGGGCCGGACTGCCCTGGTGCCGATTTGGGCTGAGCTGAGGCTGCAGCGCTCCCCTCCCTCTCTCTCTCCATCTCCTCTTGCGTATCACACACACGGCGGGTATCTCCCGCTGTGTGTCACGGAGCTGGGTCTGTGTTCGGCGGTGTGGTGTAACAAGATCCCGCCCCCCTAATCCGGCTCATGTGATAGTAGATTGAATCAGTGTTCTGCCTATGAAACAAGCCGTTCTAGGGGGGCGAGACCTTGTCACACTGCGCCGCCGAACACAGACCCAGCTCTGTGACACACATCGGTACATGCCCGTTGTGTGTGTGTGTGCGTGTGTGTGATCCATTATCCAGGCAAAGGTGAGTCTGTATTGATGATGGTTACAGTAAAGCTGCATTTAAATGGGGCACAGTAAAGCTGCATGTAAAGCTGCATTTGATGGGGCACAGTAAGGCTGCATTGATGGGGCACAGTGAGGGTGCATTCATGGGCATAGTGAGGCTGCATTCATGGGCACCGTAAAGCTGCATTTGATGGGCAAAGTGAGGCTGCATTGATGGGCACAGTGAGGCTGCATTAATAGGCACAGTGAGGGTGCATTGATAGGCACAGTGAGGCTGCAATTATGGGCACCATAAAGATGGTTTTATGGGCGCATTGAGGCTGCACTGATGGGTACTGATATGCTTTATGTTAATATTGTTAAAGTTGTCATTAATATTTATTTTTGGAATGTAATTCTGCTTAAAAAATGTAACAGTGTAATTTCATGAGACATTTTACAAGGGCGTGTTTAGGAGCGGACTTGGGGCAGGGGAGGGGTTGGGTGGGGCAACTGGTGGTGAGTAACACTGGCTAGTGTCTCAGGACTTGAAATTTTGAGCCCTGTTTTTATTACAAATTAGGTGAGCAGACTGCAGTTCCTGAGTATTAATTGTCCTGAGTATTAATTGGCTCCAGTTTCTAAAATATAGCTTCAGGTCAAAATTGCATCAAAATAATTCAAAATTTCAAGGGGGATGTGGAATTAGGCTCCATAACTTTTTTTTTTTTTTTTTAACAAGAAAAGGCCCCATAACTTTTATGCAAAATGTGATATAGCAATGAGAATGGTGCCACACCAATCATCATAAATGTATCGTTTTATTAATACCAATAACGTAACTTTCCATTCATTTATTGTTTTTTCATGTAACATTTTCATGCTCCTTACACATTATTTGGACTGCGAAAGGCATGGACCTTTTCTTCTTGTTTAGCCAATGACGCAGATAAGTTGCACATGTAATGCAACAATAATGAGGGGCCCAACTCTTGTCCTGATCCCCTATTTTGCATTCAAAATATAGGTCATATGCCTTTTTTACCACTGCCGTCATACTGCAGTTTTGAGATGGAAATGTAACCTCGTCACAAATGTAGCAGAAGTTATCTGCGTTGTTTACACAGTTACGAGGCATCTTGGCTTCTGAGGGAAAATATCATGCAATTGTTAGGCAATGAAACTTTCACAAGCCACCAGATGTAACTGTATGATGCGTAGAACTGAGCAAGACAAATGTACTTTGCAATAAAAGAAAAATAAATTACAGTCATGTAATAATCTTTAGTCTCAAAGTGAAGATAAATGTATACACTTCCATGTGGTACCATTTATATTGTTCTACCATACTTTGTCGAAAAGTTACGAGGCATCATGTTCATCAGATACCTCCCTCCCTTGTAGGCAAATATACTCATTGTTACAAAATTACATAGTTACATAGTAGGCAAGGTTGAAAAAAGGCACAAGTCCATCAAGTCCAACCTATGTGTGTGATTTTATGTCAGTATTACAACTGTATGTTGTGGTCGTTCAGGTGATTATACTCGCCGTTGTATAAATCTTTATTGTGAAATATCTTGAAAACTTTAGGTAAGCGAATCAATGTGCAAAAATTACCCACTTGCTAAAGGTGTGATATCATCTCTTTACGCACAAATTTTGACTAAACCAAAATCTGATAAATTAACCTATGTCCACAAATGGGAGGAAGATTTGGGACGAAAACTGGACGATGCACAATGGTCCGCAATATAGTTAACTACTAAATCCTCCTCGCCCAATGTTACTGTGATGGAAACAAATTATAAAGTCCTAACCCACTGGTACCTTGTACCTGCCAGAGTAGCTAAATACACTCCCAATCACTCAGCCCTCTGTTTCAGGGGTTGTACAGATCCAGGTACACACTTAAATATATGGTGGACTTGTCCAGTAGCGAAATCTTTTTGGGGGAAAATCTTTGAACTTGCCTTCAAAATGTTCCAAATGCCACTCATACCGGACCCTTTCATTGCAATTACTTAATCTAAAACCAGACCATCTAACACTCTCCCAATTTAAGCTTTTTGTTCAACTTTCAACCGCTGCTAAACAAACAATGGCGAAAGCATGGAAATCACCTATACTGACATTGGCTGAAACTAAGAACAGAATGAATTCTGCAATGTCTCATACTAAAATGTCTGCTATTGAAGGTAACCGAATTCCAAAATTCTAAATAATATGGAATCCATGGATTTAAACTAATTTACCCCCAGATTTCAACGACTCAGTCCTTCAGCCATGGTAACTGATTATTTAACTGATTACCTGATTAGTTAACGAAACTGTGTAGTCACGTCTTTTTCATATATGGAATAACTCAACTGAACCACGCTCTGGTACCTGGACCGACCTTGTGAGCTTACTCTCTATCTATTCTCCCCTTTCCCCCTTTTCTACCACCGTTCTTTTTTTCTCATTTTATGTTAATGTACAATTTTTGGTCATCCATATCTGCTCTTCAGTAATACATACTAGAACTATGTATATACTTAGACTTTTAGGATAACCTTTGTTAAATGTTTATAGTTTTAACATCCATACTAACTTGGTAAAATAACAGCTTGTGTTTACACATTTTTGTACATGTAACCACTGTACTTCTATTTTATTGTGAAATCAATAATCCTTTTTGACAAGGAAAACTTGTAAATATGTAAGAATTAGCCCATTGTATCTCGGAGGTCGATAATTTCTCAACATTTGTAGACCAGTGTTATCAGCATTAAATAAAAGAAAAGTTAGAGCGTGCAACATGCACCTCTTTATTCATAGGATGCTGTGATAATGTCAAAGATAACTGTCTCACCTACATTTGTCTCAGCATTTGTGTATCAATCTAATGCATTTTCTTCAACTTATAGTGTATGTACTCCCAAAAACAGAAATGTAATATATTGCTGCTTACCAAACCAGGTACATTCGAGTCATGCCATGAATAATAACTGTCACAGTTGCTTATATTCTCAACCGAACTGTCAGGCCATCAGATGGCTAGTGTCATAATTGATGTGCAGGACCATGGTAACTTCAGATTAAACTGACGCTAAGATGGCAACTTCCGTGGCTGTACAGGATAGGAGGGTGCTCTGTGTTAAATGTGGTTAATATTTTAGGCTTTTTCTTTTGCTGCATTTTCACCTGGTGATCCCACCAGTCAGTCTGCTATTTTTCAATTTTTTTTAACAGACAAAGCTGTCCAGCAAAAATAGCAGTTGGAGGATTGAGACAAACCATTTACCACTGACAGAGGTGCTTACAATGATCAGCTTATATTTATTTATGTAAAACAACTGCCTAAAAAGTGTTAGACCCAGTTCACACAAGGGTGACTTGTCAGGAAATTTAACCGCCTGACAAGTCACATTCTGTTTTGTACAATGTAACCGTTCTAATAGGAACAACTCAAGTCGCTCCGACTTAGAAAAAGGTTCCTGTACTACCTTTGGGGCGACTTCAAGTGACTTGCATTGACTTCTATACAGAAGTCATTTTGCAAGCCGCCGCTGAAGTCGTGTGCAGGTCACCTCTGTGAGTCACGCTGCAAGTCGTGCTGCCCCTGTGTGAACCGGCTCTTAGATGGAGTTCTGTTTATAATAAAACTAAAGTTGAAAAATAAAAAATTGTGGACAAAATTGCAATTAAAAAAACACTTACCTGTCTGTTCGCAATTCCCTGTAGAATGAAATCCCCTGTAGAATGAACAATGAGGATGACTGCGCTCCTGCATATACACAGGCCAAAGACTGGCACCCGGAACAAGCCAGGGAGAAGATTCCAGTGCCGGCGAGGAATATCGTAGGTGTTGGACAGTTGGAACTAAGGTAAGTATTCTTGTCTTTAAACTCTGCTTCAATTTGTTAGTCAGGTATCTAAATCTCAGTGCTGCTGTCCAAAGTTGTCTCCATTTCTCCTACATTCAGAGTGGCCTGTAAAAAAAAAAAAAAAATTAAAGCAAACGCAGCCATTGCCAGCTTAAGTATAGGTAAACTAGAATATATTGATTTTTATATGTCTAGATATGCTTTAAATTGAGCAAACATATTCCATTTCAGTCACTACAACAGTAGAGTGTAGATGTCCCTAACATACAGTAAAAAAAAACACACATATTTCAGGGTCTGTTTAGTCAAAAGGAGAATAGCTTACCAATTTGTCTCTCAAAATACAAATGCCATGCAGATAAGTAAATACCAGGATTTTAATTTAGAACCCAAGCCCTGAAAGACAGTAGTAAGTTCTAATCACTATTATGCCAAGGCACAATGAATTGTAACGCTGGAATGTTCAGATCAAAATGGCACGTGCACTGGAACTGCATGGATAATAGTCTTCCCTTTTTGTGTCTTTAAAAAAGTTACATTTTAATACAACATTAAATTTATCTCCAAGGCGATCAAAAAACAAAGATCGTGAGCTGATAATATTGATCACACTACGGTGAGATAATAAATCACTGTTACATCTCAGAAACGTCTCACATGATATTTTACCATGGGTCGAAGCTGATATTTTGTTAAAATACAAACAGACATTTTTTTTCTTTTCCCTTTGATTGATAACAGTGTGATACCCTATTTCCTGATCTGCTCTGAAAATAATTCATGCATGAATTTCTTATTTTAGTCATGTGCCTTCCAATGTTTCAACACAGAGCCACATAGGAGCAAATGATAGAAGGCCCTGCAATGGTATGACTGGTGGTAGAGGGCCCTGCAAAGGTATGACTGGTGGTAGAGGGCCCTGCAATGGTATGACTGGTGGTAGAGGGCCCTGCAATGGTATGACTGGCGGTAGAGAGACCTGCAATGTATGACTGGTGGTAGAGGGCCCTGCAATGTATGACTGGTGGTAGAGAGACCTGCAATGTATGACTGGTGGTAGAGGGCCCTGCAATGTATGACTGGTGGTAGAGAGACATGCAATGTGTGACTGGTGGTAGAGGGACCTGCAATGGATCACTGGTGGTAGAGAGACATACAATGTGTGACTGGTGGTAGAGGGACCTGCAATGGATGATTGGTGTTAGAGGGTTCTGCAATTTTTGACTGGTAATAGAGGGCCCTGCAATTTATAATTGGTGGTAGAGAGCCCTACAATTTATGCCTGGTGGTAGAGGGGCCTGCAATTTATAACTGGTGGTAGAGGGCCCTGCAATTTATGATGTTTTTTTTTTTAGCCGATTATATTACCATTTTAAAGCTCAAAAATAATTTTCAAACCTGAAATGGATCTAGCGTCCGATATACTTTCCAAGTTAAGTGCATGAATGCTAAGTAATGAGTAAGTGTAATACTTACAAGTATTTGGAATTTATTATTTTTCTAACATACTGTGACCAGTGTCGCCATAGTACACATTAACATTATGATTGCTTATAACAGTGAATTTTATTGGTATAAGCAACCATTTTTACTCAATGAAACTGACCCATTCAATGTGTTTTGTTGTGATTAGCTGTGATTGACCACAGCTAATCACATGGTGCAGATGGGCTGTGATTGGCCCTATCTTTACCATGTGATCACTGTGACCAATCACAGCTAGCAACACACTTTTCCACAATGGATGGCATGAAAGGAAGCCATTCATTGTTTACAATTGTCACTGTAATCTGCTGTGATTGGTCACAGTGATCACATGGTAATACAGTGATCAGTCATCAACTGTGTCCAGAGGAATGCGGCACGTTCCGGGAGGATGTCATATGACGTCCATCAGGAATGACAAAAGTCCAGTTTGGCCATCATTTGGCTATAGGCTGAGTGGGAACTGGTTAAAAACAAGAGATTGGTCAAATCTTTTGCCATGTTAAATAGTAAATACTAACTGAATTTAGTACTATAGCTATAGAAAAACTTAGTTTTTAGCAGCTCTTACTAGCTTTTTTTGATTGGAGGAAAGCAATGCCATAAAATGTAAGATTTGATCCCCTTGCCACACCAAGCTAAAAAAAATGCACACGAAAAGCTTGTTTAAACCTAGCAGATTATTATCAGGACAATCTATGTGGCACCACTTTAAATAGTGCAGGCTTCCCTGTAACTTAGTAGATGTACAGGTGTATTGTGCCTCGTTCACATCGACATACTTAAGCATACACCTGTGTGAGGGCCATGTTTTGCCTGCATGGGATGCATAGGGGTTCTGTCCATCCATGTGTTGGCATACAGTGTGAGTTTGGGAACACACACCCACACGGATGTCAAATTGGATGCAGTGGCTGTGTCTGTGCAGCCACTGCGCCCCAATTGACATGAATGGGACTGCCTGCAAGCTGATACATGGAACACCTGTGCATCTCATGCAGGCCAAACATGGCCCTCACAATGGGTGTATGCCTAAAGAGGAGGTCCAGCCCCCCCAAGAAAAAAAAAATCAGCAGCTACAAATACTGCAGCTGCTGAATTTTAATATTTGGACACTTACCTGTGCAGGGAGCCTGCATTGTCGGCACCCCAGCTGATCTTCAGATCGGCTGTCAGGTGCAGCTGCTGCCATTCCTAGTAAGGGAACCCAGGAGTGAAGCCTTTCAACTTCACAACCGGCTCCCTACTACGCATGCGTGAAACGCACTGCGCTTTCTAATTGGCCCAGCGGCGGAGGAAGGAGGAGGGGGGCTGAACTTCTGAGAGACTGCCCCGCAGCGCTGTCTCCGGAAGTGGGGAACAGTACCTGTCAAAAACAGGTACCCATTCCCCCCTGAAAGGTGCCAAATGTGGCACCGGAGGGGGGAGACGAATAAGTGGAAGTTCCACTTTTGAGTGGAACTCTGCTTTAAGTACATCCATGTGAACAAGGCCTTCGTTCGTAACTGTTTAAGGCTGGGTTCACACTAGCTGCAGCTGCAGCTCACAGCAAGGGGGTCCGGTACATGCTTGTTCACCGTTTCAAGTGCTAATCAGGTCCGAATTCTTGGCTGAATTCGCACCTGAAACGGACCAGAAGATGCACAGGACCATTCTGCAATTCGGATCGCGGCCGCGCCGGAGGTGAGTGAACCGGCTCCATTGAGAGTCGGTCACACTCCCATTTCATGGGAATTGGATGTGGGGAAACCTGCATCCAATTTGCATCAGTGTGACGCAGCCTAATGCAGTATTAGCCCACGTTCACATTGGGCTGATTTGGCATGCAATTTGACATGTCAAATCGGTGGCTATTGCCAGCAATGTCATTGTCCAAATCAGTGTGGCACTGCACCAATTCCCAAAAGTAGTTCCTGTACTACTTTTGGCGACTTCAGGACGATATGAATAGATATTTGTGCAGCAACCCACACAGATGTCTCTCAAATGGCCCTCGAAGTCAGACTGCATTGTTGGTTTGAAATCTTGCGTGTTCAGCTGAACTCGCATGATTTCTAACCCGCAGTCAGTGTGACCCTGGGCTGAACCCTAAAAAAAAACACAATTTTATATAGTGCAGTTTACCAATCATTAATTGTGGTGGCTGCATTTGTTTTTGTTTTGTTTTTAATTTTAGGATTGTTTTCTTTTATTTTCTGCTGCAGATCTTACCAGTAAGGCCTTGTTTACACTCATTGCCAAAAACATTATTCCTGCTGCCATGTTCAACAGGCAGTGCTGCCCACCGAACGTGACCCATTCAGCTGAATGAGGGCCCCCGCAACCACATTCAATGGTGCAGGGTTGCAGAATTTAGGGGTTCAAAAGAGGCAATGAGGAGGCGATATAACACCTCCTCGCAGCCTGTCAAATGCCCTCTGAATAGCGATTCGAACATCACGTGTGCAAATGAACCCTGTTATTTTCAACAGACCAGGCTGTACAGCAAAAGTAGGAGTTAGACAGTTGAGAGAAATAATTTAACACTGACAGGGGTGATTACAATAGCCAGCTTTTATTCATTTATGTAAATCTGTCATCCCAAAAGAAAACATTTTTTTTATCTTAGTCAAGCTCATGTAAATCTGCTAGTATATCTAACACTACCCTTTCCTCGGACTGACAATGCTGCTGTCCAGGGGTGTTTCCTTTGCCCCTCCAGACACCCTTATCATGACCATTCAGCTGGTTCAGCAGAGACTGGCTTAATAATAATCAGTATGAGGCAGTGCCAGGGGCGGACTGACCATTCGGCCACTCGGGCACTTCCCGAGGGCCCCAGGCCACTAGGGGGCCCCATCAGGGTTGCCAGCCTCAGTAAAACCAGGGACAGTATGTAAAAATCTGCGTTTTTTTTACATCTGTCTCTGAAATGTCCCTTACCGACATCCTTTTGGTCTAAAAATCCAGAGATTATAGCTGCCCCACCTCTCCAGTACCTTCTCAGCCAATAAAAACATGTCTGTGTATACTGTGTGTACATGTATGTGTATACTGTGTGATTGTATACTGTGTGTGTGTGTATACTGTGTGGCCCCATAATCTCTGATTGCCTGGGGGCCCCATAATCTCAGATTGCCCGGGGGCCCCATGAGTTGTCAGTCCGCCCCTGGGCAGTGCCCATGGCACGTTGGAAATGGCTTGCAACTACTGATCTTTGTAAAACAGGTGCATAGGCGCTGCAACCTTCCCATATAAAAGCTCCACCCGGTGCTGAGCCCATGAGGCTGCTGATACCTCCAACATACAAGAATAAAGGAAAGGGATGGTCGGCACTCAGGGAGTGTGCATACCATCCCTTTCCTTTAAACTGCTGATCTTTGTATTCTGACAACTGTCCTGGCGGGGGGATTCCTTCATCTACCTCATTTGTGTGAATAGAGGAATCTGTTAATATTTTTTCATAAAGACCACTGCCTGAACAAAATAAAACTGACAGTGTATGGCCAGATTTAGACAGGAAGTGTGTTGCTGGCCAGATCACCAAGTGAAAATAAAGGAAAAAAGCATAAATAAAGAAAAATAAATGCAGCCACCACATTTAAAGTGTTACTAAACTCACAACAGTAAAATCAGTCTGGATATACAGTAAAGCATGCTGGCTATACTCACTGTAGAACCTAATAGGTTAATCATCTGCATTGTGTGAAAAGGCTGTTTGATCCTGTCCTCTCTGTTCCTCCCCTTCTTCCATTGTCCCCAAACCATCTCCTGATGGAACAGAAGCTAGGGGACAAGCTACACATGCTCAGTTTGGTTTGTATTGCTAGAGAGTTTTTTTTTTCTTGGGAGGGTGCATGTGATCAGCACAGGGCCAATCAGCACTGTCCAGACAGAGGGTCAGGGGTCCTGCAGCCTTATAGGACAGTCAGAGCAGAATGAAATCTCCTCCTACAAGCTTTACCAGACACCGATAGAAGTCATAAGACTGCTCTAACTGCTAATGAGAAAAGGTATTTAGCAGTTTATATTTACTAAAATAATTGCATTTCCATGTTCTGTGTACTGTGGCAGATATAGTGAATGCAGGGTCCTGGGTTTAGTAATACTTTAAGCAGTGGCAGCTGGTGTTTTTTTGTTTGTGGGGGGGAAACAACCGAACCGGCATTTACCCAATCTAGGTGGTGGGCATCGGCGGGCATCCGAGGAGCGGCGGCGGGGACCGGGCATCCAAGGAGCGCCAGCGGGGACTGGGCATCCAAGGAGCGGCGGCGGGGACTGGGCATCTGAGGGGCAGCTGCGGGATCGGGCATCCGAGGAGCAGCGGCAGGGATCGGGCTTCCAGGCATCGGCCAGCGGCTCTTCTCTTCCTCGCTTCCGCTGTGCGTCTCCTCCCCTCCTCCTAGGCATCCAATAGGATCGCTTGTCCTTTCAGCCAATCGGGTGATGGGTATCAGACCCTCTTCCCAATTAAATGGGAGGAGGATCAGTGTTACAGCGAATATTCATTCGCTGTTGCAACACACCTGGGTGGGCTCTGGACGCATCCTCTGTGACCCAAGCCCACCCTATTTTGAAGCCTATTAGAGCCTCTGGCTCTAATCAGGTGCTTAAAAAAAACCTGGCCGCTGTAATTCATGCACCCGGTGCACTGAAAGGGGCCAGATTCATGCACTGAAAGGGGCCAGATGCATGAATAGGGGGCAGCCGCGGCAGCCATGGATATATTCATGGATTTATCCATTGCCTATAGGGGGTGACCTGGAGAGAGGGGGTGGCGCCCTGGCACCCCTAATGGACGGGCCGCCCCTGACTTTAAGTACGTAAGCTGAAAAATATAACATTTTTGCTTCTGGGTTTACTACCACTTTAAAGCGGTGCTCCGGCCAAAATTACACTTTTTAAATAAAAATACCCCTATAATACACAAGCTTAATGTATTCTAGTAAAGTTAGTCTGTAAACTAAGGTCTGTTTTGTTAGTTTTTAGCAGTAGTTTGTTATTTTATAAACTTGCAGCAGGCCGTGGCCATCTTAAGTGTGGGCATCTGAAGCCAGACTGTATTTCTTCCTGGATCTCATCCTTGCAGATCTCGTACATGCTCAGTGCAGCATAAGCAGTGTAATAGGTTTCAGGTCAGGTTTCCATAGCAACGGCAGTTTGAGAGGAAGTTGCTGCCTCTTCCCAGGAGGCATTGCAAACAGGAAATGATGCGATGGGCCGCGGCCAGGGAGGAGGAAGTGAAAAATGAATACAGCAGATATACAGTCTGTGCTGAAAAAAAAATAAAAAAAATATCCAATTTGTTTACAGTGCACAGTTTAGTGAGGGATGCTGAAGAGTTGTAAAAGTGGGTGGAACTCCACTTTAAAAGCAGCATGCCAATTAATTACAACTGTAACTTTGTGAAGAGAACAGAAAACATGCACTAATGATCCCGGAGAAGTATGAAACACAAGGTGATGACCTCAAAGGTTAGGAAGAAAAGTTACTTTTCCAGATCTTTTTTGTGATGTAAAGTTTTTGTCAGTCCTTTTATATAAAATATATCACACATTTATAATTCGACTTTTATTTACCTTTTATGACATATAATGGTTCGAATGTTGGGAAAAGCTTTAATATCATAGTTTTTATTTTATATAATTCAGTTACACTACCCCGTACTCTGGTAGTGTGGGAGTTTTCCCATGTTTATCTTACTAATGAGGTGAAAAAACATCCCAGGCTATGTTGAAACCAGGTCTTTTGCCATCCTCATTTGGAGTTAAGGGTGGTTTTCATTATGTCATAGCGATAATTTAAATAAACAGTTTTTCCAGTAGGATAACAAGCTTCATTGGTTACAAGGGCAGTGTGGGATTAAACGAAAGCTAATTTGATCAATGACTTTCAGTTCCAGAGGTCTATGCAGAAGACAGAAGCCAGTGTACATAGTTTGGCAGATGACGAATCAGCGCAGTCAACACATGCCGTAAAGGTAATGAACATTCCTTTGGACTTCATTTTTTATCCAGCCTAGAGAAGAAAAAGATAAATCCCAATAACTGAGCTACTTAGAGCCTGCAGATACACTGTAGATAGGAACAGATTTGATTTAACAAAACGCTTGTCCATTTACCATTTATTTCTTAGCCTACAGAATGATTATTGGCGTGATTTTTATTTCCCAACCATGGACATTTAAATCAAGTATCAGAGAAATTTACTCATCACAGTAAACTATTTTTGCTAGTTAGCGGAAATTCATTTTTTGAGGCAATGTTCTCTTATTTGCCAATCATCAGCTTATTGTTTATTACTTTGGGCCAGGGGCATATCATGAAATCAGTGGGCCCGTGCACAAGGTCAGAAGTAGGGATTGAGAAAGATTAAAATGTGGCGAGGGAAGCACACCACCGTGAAAAGTGGGCATGGTTTAAATTGTGCTAAATATTGGGCGTGGCTTAAACAGTATGGTTAAATAGAATGCTTAACAAATCTTGAGTGCAATTAAGAAGTAGTTCATAGCTGGCTGTGGAATGCCTACTTCATAGATTTATTTATTATTATTTTTTTTTTTTTTTCTTGAATATTATCCAGCTTTCTTTATTTGGAATACCCAGACAGGCTCTTAGCAAGATGCAATTAAATAAATGAATGAGGAACTGCTGACCTAATCACCAATACAGAGAGTATGGCAGTGGGTGGTATGTGCAGGAGGGGGGTACGGAGTGAATGGCAGTGGGTGGTATGTGCAGGAGGGGGGTACGGAGTGAATGGCAGTGGGTGGTATGTGCAGGAGGGGGGTACGGAGTGAATGGCGGTGGGTGGTATGTGCAGGAGAGGGGTGTAGAGTGTATGGTGGCTGGTGGAATGTGCAAGATTGAGTACAGATTGTATGGCAGTGGGTGGTATGTGCAGGATAGGGGTACAGAGTGTCTGACAGCGAGTGGTGTTTGCAGGAGAGGGGTGCGGAGTGTATGGCAGCAGGTGGTGTGTGCAGGAGAGGACTCCAGATGGGTTGAATGTATATGGTGTTAAAAAGTCCTAATTCCTTGCTCCAGCACTGCAAGGACCACTAGGCACTGGCATGCATTGGGAAACTGAAGCTAGCTGCAGACACACAGCTCTAGAACTCTCAACCCCCTGCAGACATTGCTTTCACCCCCCCCCCCCCCCCCCCCCCCACCCTGATCATTCCTGCCATCTCAACCCATGTCCTCAAGTCATTGCAAACAAATCTCTCCCGGCAGCTTTTAAAACCCTGCCAACTTACCACCCTGCACACATCCTGCAGAATGGACTTGTGCTGTTGGTATCCCTCCCAGCGGCATCTCCATTCTCGGGGCAATGAGTTCCCGGCCTCCCATCCACTCTCGTTCCAGCACTTGTCAGTGGCAGCTCCGCTGTAAGATTTCTGCCGGCAGTGCTAGAGCACACTGAGTGAGAGGGCCAGAGAATGCTGAGAGGGAGAGAGGATAATCCATGCAGATGGGTCGCAGTTTCAGTACAAATGTGACAGGAGCCAGAAAGTGACAGGCGCAGCTTTGTCTCATCCATAGCTTCCCTGTACCTCAGAGCACAGTGGGCCCCCACCCCCTCCCCCCCCTTGGGGCCCGTATGCACTGCACACATTGCACCCATGGGTGATACGCCACTGCTTTGGGGTTGATTTACTAAAACTGGAGAGACCAAAATCTGGTGCCACTCTGCATAGAGACCAGTCAGCTTCCATTTTTTTTTTGTCAAAGCTTAATTGAACAAGCTGAAGTTAAAAGCTTATTGGCTACCATGCGCAGCTGCACCAGATGTTGCACTCTCCAGTTTTAGTAAATTAATCCCTTTGACTTCTGTATTTCATTATACTGATTTATACTAGCACAATACACTGTGCATAAGACAGGGACACCCAGGAACAGTTCAAACTGATTTTTCCTTCACTTTTTTCAGAAAGGCAGCAAATAATTATAGTTTCAATGCAGGAGGCCTTTGTACAACAAGTCCACAGCATCAAATAAACAAAACATCTGATCATACGAACAACTTATTAAACTCATATGATTTTCTGAGAAATATGGTGCCCACTAATGGGTTTCCCAAAACCTACAGAAGGCACCCAGCCTTTTCACACAGCAGGTTTTCAAAGCAGAGAGAGTTAAAGAAAACTCTGAGTATGAGTCAGCTCACATACACTCACCAACCACTTTTTTAGGTACACCTGTTCAATTACTTGGTAACACAAATTGCTAATGAGCCAATCACATGGCAGCAACCCAAGGCATTTAGGCATCTAGATGTGGTGAAGATGACTTGCTGAAGGTCAAACCGAGCATCAGAATGAGGATTTAAGTGAGTTTGAACATGGCATTGTTGTTGGTGCCAAATGGGCTGGTCTGAGTTTTTTTTTAAACTGCTGATCTACTGGGATTTTCTTACACAACCATTTCTAGGGTTTACAGAGAATGGTCCGAAAAAGAGAAAATATCCAGTGAGCGGCAGTTGTGTGGACAAAAATGCCTTGTTGATGTCAGAGGTCACAAGAGAATGGGCAGACTGGTTTGAGGTGATAGAAAGGCAACAGTAACTCAAATAACCACTCATTACAACCAAAGTATGCAGAATACCATCTCTGAATGCACAACACATCGAACCTTAAAGCAGATGGGCTACAGCAGCAGAAGACCACATCCGATGCCACTCCTGTCAAATAAGAACAGGAAACTGAGGCTACAATTCACACAGACTCACCAACATTGGACAATAGAAGATTGGAAAAACATTGCCTGTCTCGATTTCAGCTCCAACATTCAGATGGTAGAGTCAAAATTTGGCGTAAAAAACATGAAAGCATGGATCCATCCTGCCTTGTATCAATGGTTCAGGCTGGTGGGGGTGGTGTAATGGTGTGGGGGGTATTTTCTTGGCACACTTTGGGCCCCTTAGTACCAATTGAGCATCGTTTAAATGCCACGGCCTGCCTGAGTATTGTTGCTGACCATGTCCAACCCTTGATGACTACAGTGTACCCATCTTCTGATGGCTACTTCCAGCAAATGGCTAATGTATATCACAAAGCTCAAATCATCTCAAACTGGTTTCTTGAAGATGTTTTCTGAGTTCAATGAGTTCACTGTACTCCAATGGCCTCCACAGTCACCAGATCTCAATCCAATAGAGCACTTTTGGGATGTGATGGAATGGGAGATTTGCATTGTGGATGTGCAGCTGACAAATCTGCAGCAAATGCGTGATCCTATCATGTCAATATGGACCAAAATCTCTGAGGAATGTTTCCAACACCTTGTTGAATCTATCACGAAGAATTAAGGCAGTTCTGAAAGGGGGTCCAACCTGGTGCTAGCAGGGTGTACCTGATAAAGTGTATTGGTCAGTAAGTGTATTTTAAGGCCTGTGGGCAGCTAAGAAAAATAATGGCTATCAAGTAAAAATAGAGGCTTTGTCCCAAAGCTCTACAAAGTCTCAAGAGTCCAGGACCCAGCACATTGCTTATTAAGGTTCTGAGAAAACAAAAAGTTTGAAAACCCTGGCGAACCCACCATGTGTATGTGAGAAACCTAGGTGACACATACATGCCATCCAAAATCCTGTCAGCCAGGGCCTCATAAGATGGGCGCATGCTCTCTAAAGTGGTTATCTTTATATCAGGTAATATAATTAGAATTTTAGGGGGGTTTGGTATGTTGCATTTATATTTTTTCGAAGTTCATAAGCTAACAAAATGATATACAAAAAAAATATATTATTGGTTTAAAGTCCTTTCTTACATATAAACATTTCATATAAAATGCTTTCATGCTATAGTGTTTGCAAAGCATAAAACCATCCCCTAAGAAGAAAGCCCAGCACCAGCCCTGCCATGGTCGACCAAAGAAGTTGAGTGCACGTGCTCAGCGTCATATCCAGAGGTTGTCTTTGGGAAATAGACATATGAGTGCTGCCAGCATTGCTGCAGAGGTTGAAGGGGTGTGGGGTCAGCCTGTCATCGTTCAGACCATACACTGCACACTGCATCAAATTGGTCTGCATGGCTGTCGTCCCAAAAGGAAGCTTCTTCTAAAGATGATGCACAAGAAAGCCTGCAAACAGTTTGCTGAAGAAAAGCAGACTAAGGACGTGGATTACTGGAACCATGTCCTATGGTCTGATGAGACCAAGATGAACTTATTTGGTTCAGAAGGTGTAAAGTGTGTGTGGAGGCAACCAGGTGAGGAGTACAAAGACAAGTTTGTCTTGCCTACAGTCAAGAATGGTGGTGGGAATGTCATGGTCTGGGGCTGCATGAGTGCTGCTGGCACTGGGGAGCTACAGTTCATTGAGGGAACCATGAATGCCAATTGTACTGTGACATACTGAAGCAGAGCATGATTCCCTTCCTTCGGAGACTGGGGCCCAAGGCAGTATTCCAACATGATAATGACCCCAAACACACCTCCAAGATGACCACTGCCTTGCTAAAGGAGCTGGGGGTAAAGGTGATGGACTGGCCAAGCATGTTTCCATACCTAAACCCTATTGAGCATCTGTGAGGCATCCTCAAATGGAAGGTGGAGGAGCGCAAGGTCTCCAACACCCACCAGCTCCTTGATGTCATCATGGAGGAGTGGAAGAGGACTCCAGTGGCAACCTGTGAAGCTATGGTGAACTCCATGCCCAAGAGGGTTAAGGCAGAGCTGGAAAATAATGGTGGCCACACAAAATATTGACACTTAGGGCCCAATTTAGACATGTCCACTTAGGGGTGTACTCACTTTTGTTGCCAGCGGTTTAGACATTAATGGCTGTATGTTGAGGTATTTTGAGGGGACAGCAAATTTACACTGTTATACAAGCTGTACACTCACTACTTTACATTGTAGCAAAGTGTAATTTCTTCAGTGCTGTCACATGAAAAGATATAATAAAATATTTACAAAAATGTGAGGGGTGTCTTTTGTGAGATACTGTATATAACAAAACATTACTAGCATTGAGTCTGACTCCACTGCATTGCCTAATTCTCCACATCCAGCCCCCCCCCCCCCCCCCCCAGCTGTCCTTCCTTTCCACAGAATCCATGCTTCAATTACTCATGATTCTAAAACTGTCAGAGATAGAGGACCTGATGTATCATTATGTCAGCACAGACAACTATAGACGTTTCCCCATAGCCACCACTCACATTCAGACCTGAAAAGTTTTAATGTGATTGGTAGTTGCAAGGTAACAGTTTTTAGTATTGGCAGTGTCATATATGAAGCACTATGCACACAATTACCTTTCTACACCACACTGTGTGTAAGCACCCCAAAACAAATTTATGAGCACGGTAACAAAGGATCAGGCACTTTACAATCTCCAATTTTTAGTTTTTCAAGTGACATTAACATTACCTTTCTTCCAAATTTTTTTTACTATGAAGTATAAAACATTTTCTATACGAATGCGACAGTCAGAGCAAAATTTGGTGCATTTCTCTAATCGGATTAGTTCCAATATTGTAATTTTTCCCCAGAAATACTGCAGTCAGGTAAAAAAATAAAATTCATTATGGGCACTAGATGGTGCTAATAATATAGAAACTGAACATATTACAGAAAATACAGAAAGTTTTCGGTCTGACTGTGCAGATGTTTGTCACATTCATACAGCAATCGTTTTATACATTGACCCCCTTGAGAATGGCCTTTTGGTTGAAATGCATTGGGGGCAGAGTTTGTGTTGACGTCATTACACCTGCTGGAGTTAGCAGTGTTGGTTGTGTTTACACGCAATTTATCCTTTTACTTATGTAAGTAGATGCACTAATACTTGTTACAATAAATCTGCGGGTTGAACTATGGAATGCTTGCTTATCTCTTATATGGCTTAATGTACATGGCGGAGCGGAGGTGCAAACAGTGAATCCCTGCTGATGTACCCTGGAGTTCCTGAAATGCCATTGAACAACCTGTTGCTGTGATATCCCATATGGTCCGAAGGCTGTGGATGGATGATTACTGACAACATGCTGTTATAAGACCACCTATAATTTGGGGTCATATTGATTGGTAAGAGGCTGCAATTGGTGGTGGCGTTGAATTCACAAGGCTGCTTATTGTCATTCACAAGTGGAAATATATGGCAAGATTTGCAGTGGCATTGGAACCCTCTTACACATTATGTAAATATATTTCAAAAAATAATAGAACAAAGTGGGACTCTAATTGTGCCTCAGAGGCGTACAAAAAATTGAAAGACAACATAATTATACAAAAATAAACAAATTTTTGTTTTCTAAAAAAACGACATTTAATATACATTACAGTCTTAATTATAAGATTATTAGTTATACAGAAAATTTCCTACGCGTTTCGAGGGTGATTCCGCTTTGTCAGTGTTGATGAATGTGCCATATATCATATAATTAAAGCGGTTCTGCACTGTCTGTATTTTTTTTTTTTTTTTTTGTGCAATGCAATGGATTGCAAGATGTTATGCAAGTACTCACATGTTCAAGTTCACCAAGTCATTGCTGCCGGTTTTTGTCCTTTAAAATAATTCAGAAACATTCTTCTTGCTGGGTGCCATCTTGCCTGTGGGCATGTGAAACCCCACAGGCACTTCAGATGGCCCAGCATGCACCGCCGTTACTGCGCCGATCTCGCGTGTGCGCAGTAACGGCAAAGTGCAGCTCACGTTCTCCGAATTCTCGCGAGATGACGGCACATCTGCCGACATCTCGCGAGATTTCGGAAGATGTGGCCGACATCTTGCGAGATTTCGGAAGATGTGGCCGACATCTCGCGAGATTTCGGAAGATGTGGCCGACATCTCGCGAGATTTCGGAAGATGTGGCCGAAATCTCGCGAGATTTCGGAAGATGTCCGCACTGACTCCTGGGATCAATGACACCAGATCCCAGGAGACAGTGCGGCCTGACGACGATCGACGCAGAGACCCCGCCCACCGCCGCAGAGACAGAGGAAAGGAAGTCAGCGATTACAAGGTAAGAAAAAAAAGAAAAAAGGTAAGGTAAAAAGAAACAAGGTAAGAAAAAAAAACACACTTCATTTAGTACTCTTTGCCTGATTTGGAAGGCAAAGAGATTTACTAAATTAAATGTGTGCAGGACCGCTTTAATGTAAATATATAATGATGCATTCAACATAGATATGTTAATCTATTTGTCTTTACATACACTTATATCAGAAAATATAAACATTACAACAGATGTTGATAAAATTCCTATACCACATTAAAATATATTAAATATATAAACATAGTCATATTTTATATATATATATATATATACAGTATATATATATATATATATATATATATATATACCCAAAAGTGTACCGCCATTTTTTACATAAAATTACTTAAATGCAAAAGGTCAAAATAGATAAAACCAGATGTAACTATGTAGCAAATAGAGTGCAACATTTCCATGGCATGCCCCTCAACTCACCAAAAAAGACCGCAAATGGAGAACGCCGGCTCAGTGGGACAGGTGAGGCCTGACCTCCTACACATTATTACTTGTTTTATTTGGACATTTGCATATAGGTGGCGGAATTCCATCAGTTTTTTGTGTCACTTTGGAATAGTGGTGTCACCCTCTGAATTTTTCATATTTTTAATTTTATTTGGATATATGATGTTTTTACACATATCACATTTATTCTTGGTAATACATATAACTAAGATAACTAAGACACATATAACTAAGACACATTTAATTTAGTAAAACAACGCAACATTTGCATTCCTTTTGGTTTTATACATAGACACTTTAAGCGGAGCACCACCCCGCTTGTTTGCATCCTTCCCCCCTCCGCTGCCACATTTGCCACATTTCGGGGGGGGAGCGAGTACCTGTTTTTGACAGGTACTCGTCCCCACATCCGGGAGACCATGTTACGGCCCCCTTCCGCCACAGCCAGGCCATTCAGAAAGTGCAGTGCACTTCGCGCATGCACAGTAGGGAACCGGCTGTGAAGCCGCAAGACTTCACTGCTGGTTTCCCTTACGAAGAATGGCAGCGGCAGCACCCAAGAGCCGATTGAAAAATCGCAGTATCCCTAGACATGTAAGTGTCCTAATATTAAAATTCAGCAGCTGCAGTATTTGTAGCTGCTGACTTTAAATTTTTGGAGGGGGGGGGGGGGCTGGAGCTCCGCTTTAAGTCTTTTAATAAGCTTTTAATTTTATTGTTCCTTATTCATAAGTCTAATCGAATAAACATTTCTCTTTAGGACTGCAAAAGCCTTCAAATTAGCTATTTAAACCAATTTCAGTTGAGTGCAGTACACACAGCTTATTCATCGTTATGTAACTGATAACTGGTGCCAGCAGGCACACAACTTTGCACTTTATTGGTCTCTGTCACTAATACCAATGATGATATGAAAAGTGTGACTTTCCATAGTAAACAGAAGTCATGGGTTAACTTCTCTGACCACAGCAAGTTAAAATCAGATTGGTTTCTGGAGATTTCTTGTAACCTGTACATTATCACAACTCAATGCATGAATTTGAGTAAGACTGTATTCTCTACCCCATCAACAAGGAAAAATGTTCACTTATAATGTTGTCCTTTTTATGTATTCCTGTAAAGAAAAGGAATACACTTGTGACCCTGCTTTTGTCGAAGGGAACAAAGGCAATAAGGAGATATTTTTTTAACCTGTCTGATCAGTCATTCTTTTAAGAGAGGTCAGCGGGTGATCAGCAGCGGGAACCACAGACATTGGACTATCACCCAATGCAGCCAAAATGGGCATAATGAGTAACTGTCATCCTAAAGTGGTTGTAAAGGCTGAAAGTTTTTTATGCATGAAGGTAAAAAAACCTTCAGTGTGCAGCATTGCTATGGGGGCACTCGGCAAAGGGGAAGGGCCCAGAGCTCCGGCAGGGGGCCCGAGAAGAGGAGGATTGGGGCTGCTCTGTGCAAAACCACTGCACAGAGCAGGTAGTTTTTTTAATAAAAATGTTTCCTTTACAATCACTTTAAGTCTATGGCAGCCTTAAAAAGTGAAAAGAGGAGACTGCCAGGAAAGCAACACTCTTTTCTGATTGCTGGATGCAGAAGAACACCCTTCTGCATCCAACCAGAATTATAAACGATCTCCCAGCAAGGGAGGCTTTCCTGGGAAAACTAATGGTTCAGCCCTAATGCTGATTGTGACGTTCAGGATGGTGTGATAAAAATGCCAGGCCTGGCAGATATAGTCATGTGCAGCTTTTTCTAACGCAGCATTTTCAGGCCACTTGCCAAAGCAGAGGCCATGTCTCTCCATAACATAATAAATTGCTTAAGATACTCAAATTGAGTTGACCTATTTGGGAAAAGAAATGCATTGTACAATGTTGATGCAGACACTCCACAAACCCATAGCATTCAGTAAAAAAATCATCTAACCAATCTCACTAGAGTAAACTAAAATTTGATTGGTCACTGAATTACTGCTCATCATTACCATATAAGTCTGCCTTTTTTTATTTTGATTGCCATATGACAAAAATAATTTGTAAAACATTAGTTGATATTGCATTGTTTGAGGAATACAAAAAAATAATAACTTGCACACTGTGCAAATGTCTATAGTTACTATAGACATAAATCTAGCTGTGAAAACTGCAGTACAAAGTTATCATTACAAAGCAATCAGCAAAAATTAGTTTCTGCTTCGATGGAGACTAGAATAAATCTCTGTTTTTGGGGAACCAAAGGATTTTCCATTTTAATGGAAAGTTTAAAATTAAAATTGAGGGTAATAAAATATTGCCTAAATACAAGAGACATGTTTATTCTTCCTTTAGTCTTGGAGTACTTTGTGTATTTCTTCCAGATCTGTGCCGTAACCCAATGTGAAACTTGCCTTTGTGCAGGACTTCCTGTAATTAACGCCGGTCACTGCTACACTCTGTCCTTATGTAGAGTCACTAGTCTTGTATTCGCCCCCCTCTTGTGGTTTCCTGCAGGCAGCCTGTAGTGGGTGGGCCAAGCACAGAATAGTGATGATGTCCCTGATACTTTTATCTGGTAATGTCGGGGTTTATTGCTCACAAAGAAGATTCATTTTCTCTGGTACTATTAAGGAATACATTTAGATGAAACTTTTGTGCCCACAGTTCAATAAAATATACAAAAATAGGAAATATACAATATAAATATACAAAAATATGAAAATATACAATATCCAATCAATACAAATGAACTCTATTTCTCAATTTATTACAGCACCCATCTAAACCCTACTTATATCAAACAGTGCTGCGCAATATCTCAAAATATATCTACTGTAAAATGTATAAAATTATAAAAAACTAATCATAGCATAAATAAAAAAATAATACAATTACACAAAAAACATTCTTTATAAATCATGCACTATATATGCTTCTATGCGATATCACTTATTTGTGGCCGTGAATATAAGTCCAATCCTTGCAATAAAGTTCTTTTATCCACCATATATGTGTCTGTGTTTTTATTCCATATGTATAGCACAATTCCTCTCTTTACCAAGTCCACACCATGTGAATTCTATTTATTTATAATTTATGTGCTCATACACCATGCAATCCCATCATAAACACTCCTATGCTCTCGACCACAAATCAATCAGGTCTAATGTGCCTTCCCCTTTAAAAGGGGTCTATTCCTTTCCGAATTGTCTCTTCTTAACCAATTTCTGGAATCTCATTCCACCTCCATCTTTAGCTGTTCATGGGGATAATTTCACAAACCATCCAAATAGAATAATACTAATAGTGTTCACTGAATTGCCACCTTTTTCAAAAAAAATATCACTTATTATCACATAATATTTTGCGCAAATCTGGTGCACTTCGTAAATAACAGCTTGTATTCCCCTTTAATGTAAAGCCTGTTGGTACCTCTCCAAGATGGTGCTCCACTAACTTCCAGTTGTGGAGTGACATCATTGGCTCCTCCCAAAGTGACACATCACTTAATTACTTTCTAGCTAAGTCACTTGATTGAGTGATGTAACGCATGTACATGCATATATATAGAATTCACATGATGTGGACTTAAAGTGGTTGTAAAGTCAGAAGTTTTTTTTCTAACCTAATGCATTAATGGGGTTGTAAACCCTAATTTTTGTTTTTTTTTTAAATAACAAACATGTCATACTTACCTCCTCTGTGCAGCTGGTTTTGCACAGAGTGGCCATTGTCTTCCTCTGCTGGGGTCCCTGAGCGTTGCTGGTGGCTCCTCCCCGCATCGAGTGTCCACGTTGGAAAAGGCTCTCCTATGGTGGACACTCATGCGGGCGCGCTCCTGTGTACTGCATTGGATTTGATTGACAGCAGCGGGAGCCAATGGCTGCGCTGCTATCAATCTATCCAATCAGGACATGAGTCACCAGCTAGAGCTGGTGTGCTCGTTTCCGGACGGAAGAGGACAGCTTTCAGGTAAGTAAAACGGGGGGGGGGCTGGGGGGCTGCAGCACTACACAAGATTTTTCACCTTAATGCATAGAATGCATTAAGGTGAAAAACCATGAGGGTTTACAACCCCTTTAAGATAAAAAGCCTTCTGTTTGCAGCAGCCAAACCAGCACCCCCTAATACTTACCTAAATCCCATCTCTCTCCAGCGGCCTCGGCCATCCGGGACTCTCCTCATGATTGGATGAGACACAGCAGTGGCGCCATTGACTCCCTCTGCTGTCAAAGTCAATCAGGAGAGAGAGGGGGAGAGGCCGACCCGGGGCTCCGTGTCTGAATGGACACAGGGAGCTGTGACTCAGCTTGGTTGCCCCCATAGCAAGCTGCTTACTGTGGGGGCACTCAACAGGAGGGAGGGGCCAGGAGAGCCGAAGAGGGACCCGAGAAGCAGTGGCGTCACTAGGGTTGGTGTCACCCGGTGCGAAAAAAAATGGTGTCACCCCCCCCCACCAACTTTAGTCCCCCCTCAGTACAGACCCCCTCCACTAACTACAGACCCCCCTCCCGCAGTATAGATCCCCCTCCCTCAGTACAGACCCCCACACTAAGTACAGACCCCCACACTAAGTACAGACCACCCTCCATCAATATAAACCTCCTCCCTCAGTACAGACACCCCTTCAGTGCAGACCCCTCCATCAGTACAGACACCCCCCCTTAGTGCAGTCACCCCCCAGCAGTACAGATACCCCTCCCAGTGCAGACCCCCCCAGCATTACAGACACCCCCCTCAGTGCAGACCCCACCAGCAGTACAGATACCCCTCTTAGTGCAGACCCCCCCCCAGCATTACAGAAACCCCCCTCAGTGCAGACCCCCCAGCAGTACAGACACCCCCCCTCAGTACAGACATCCCCCCTCAGTGCAGACCCCCCCAGTGCAGATCCCCCCCAGGGCAGGCCCCCCCAGCAGTACAGATATCCCCCCTCAGTGCAGACCCCCCCAGTGCAGATCCCCCCCAGGGCAGGCCCCCCCAGCAGTACAGATATCCCCCCTCAGTGCAGACCCCCAGTACAGACCCCTCAGTGCAGACCCCCAGTACAGACCCCCCAAAAGATAGACAGTACAGACCCCCCAGTGCAGACATCCCCCCTCAGTGCAGACCCCCAGTACAGACCCCCCAGTGCAGACACCCCCCAGTGCAGACACCCCAAAAGACAGACAGTACAGACCCCCCAGTGCAGACACCCCCCCCAGTGCAGACACCCCAAAAGACAGACAGTACAGACCCCCCAGTGCAGATATCCCCCCTCAGTGCAGACCCCCAGTACAGACCCCCCAGTGCAGACACCCCAAAGTACAGACACCCCCCCCTGGGTGCAGACACCCCCCAGTGCAGACCCATCCCTCAATACAGACACCCCCATCACAGACCTCAGATACAGACAGCGGTGTGTGTCCCTCGAGCTCCTCCTCCTTTGTGGATGTAAGCAAAGGAGGGGGAGGCGGCTTCGTTCCGCTCTGCTCCGCTGAGGGACACAGCCGCGGCGACGGTGAGACACGGCGGCTGGCGGTGTTAGCGGTGCCGCTACCCACGGGTGTCACCCCTTTGGCGGGTGTCACCCGGGTGCGGCGCGCACCCCCCGCACCTGGCTAACAACGCCACTGCCGAGAAGTAGAGGATCTGGGCTGCCCCTGTGCAAATCCACTGCACAGAGGAGGTAAGTATAGCATGTTTGTTATTTTTAAAGACAAAAAAAAACAAGACTTTACAATCACGTTAAAGCGTTTGTTACCCCAACACTTCATAATCCTGATATGTGCCTGCTGTACCATGTACTTGTATGAGTAAGTATACTGTTCTCTTTGTATTGTTTCCTTTGTGTGAAATCCCGATTGTAGATACACCAGCGATGGATCTAAGTGTGCAGATAATATAAATGTGTCCCTGACATAAAATAATATATAGGTCTACACTACTACAGTTTCATGTATGTAGTTAACAAACATATGAGTTATGAAAACATATTTTTTTCTGAAACCTTTTGTATTATTTGAAAACAACATTTATTGGACTGTTTGAAGTTTGGAAAAAGCGGGATCTACTGGAATCCTCAATGTAATCAAGTGTATCAAAGTCACCTTTTGAAAAGGATGTTAAAACAAAGTAGGCACAATGGCATCATTAATTATAGTTTCTTTTTGACCAATAGCAATGTATTGCTTTCTAGTTCTTTTCCCAATGTGAGTCATTATGGACAACACAGTCGCATTTCATTGCAGATATGTTGATTTAAGATATATGTGTCTGTTAATAGAAGAAACTACTCATTAGACTGTCATGTGTGTTGGGCAAAATATAACAAACAGGAATATCCCATAATCCGAAAAGTGATTAATACATCTGAAGAGGAGCTGACTGCGGATCTAACAGAAGATAAACAACACCTATTTGGATAAATCAGTCTTACTTTGTATTGTTATTTCCAGGCCATTAAGTAACATACATCTCCTAATTAGTAAGGACTACATGTGGTGATCAGTAAGTACCATTCTTACAGCTGGCAGCAGATTGAAATCAGATCAGTCAATAGGCTGTTTGTTTCACAGTTAGGATATGGACACATATACAGCTACTGTATAGCTGCTTTAGCTGAACACCAAGTTTTATACAACCAGTTCTTGCTTTTATGATAATGACTGTCTATCAGCCTTTCTATATTATATGCTAGCGGGCCTACCAATTGTTCGAATAACATGTATTATATAACAGTGTTTCTCAACCTTTTTTCAGTTGAGGCACCCTTTAAAATTATAGACAATCTCAAGGCACCCTTTAAAATTATGGACAATCTCAAGGTACCCTTTAAAATTATGGACAATCTCAAGGCACCCTATTCCAAAATGTAAAAAACGATTCTAATAAATAGGAGGTAGTTCTGGACAGCCGCACTCTGAAAAAATTGCCCTTTATTAAAAAAATGTAATCATAGCTATGAATAAGCACTGCTTGTAGTGCGAAAACGCGTCAGCCCCCTGTATGCTGTGGCATGTACCTTTTATTTTGATTTCATTTTTTGAATAAAAGGCAATTTTTTCAGAGTGCGGCTGTCCAGAACTACTTCCTATTTATTGCTACATGCAATTGCCAGCACCTGTGGCTTCTAAACTGGTGAAGAGGTTTACCATTGTCTCACCTCCTGAAGCAGTGATATCTTCCCTTCCCTATCTTGGTTGTTGGATGTGAGCTTGTTGGCGGGAAGTCCAACTGTGTGTATGCTTCATCGGACTTTTGTTGTCGGACTTTCCGCCAACAAATGTTGGCTAGCATGCTCTCAAATTTTCCTCCAACAAATGTGTGTTGTCAGACTTTCCGATCGCATATACAAGTCCGTTCCCGACCGGCGCATGACGATGTACGTCGACAGAATGGCACGGACAGGCATAAGGGCGTACCTGTACCTTTAAGATGCCACCGTGCCATCGAGCACGCGCTGGTCGGGACCCCTGTGAGTCTGGTCGCGGGTCCCGCGGACTCGATCGCCGCGGGGATACCCGCGATCGTCTCACGGGAAGGCTGAACTGGGAGATGCGGAAATAAACAGCATCTCCCCGTTCTGCCTAGCAACTAGTTATGCAAATCTCTGCTCCCTGTGATTGGAGCAGAGATCAGCATTCACTAGCTCACAGCCACGCCCCCCCCCCCACAGTTAGAAACACGCCTCTAGGTACACTTAACCCTGTACACTGCCACCTAGTGGTTAACCCCTTCACTGCCAGTGTCATTTACACAGGAATCAGTGCATTTAAATAGCACTGATTGCTGTATAAATGACAATGGTCCCAAAAATGTGTCAAAAATGTCCGATGTGTCCGCCATAATGTCGCAGTCACAATAAAAATCGCTGATTGCCGTCATTACTAGTAAAAATAAAAATTATTAATAAAAATGCTATAAAACTATCTCCTATTTTGTAAACGCTATAACTTCTGCGCAAACCAATCAATAATCGCTTTTGCGATTTTTTTTTACCAAAAATATGTAGAAGAATAGGTATCGGCCTAAACTGAGGAAAAACATTTTTTTATATATTTTTGGGTGATATTTATTATAGCAAAAAGTAAAAAAGAATGCATTTTTTTCAAAATTGACGCTCTTTTTTGTTTATAGCGCAAAAAATAAAAACCGCAGGGGCGATCAAATACCATCAAAAGAAAGCTCTATTTGTGAGGAAAAAAGGACGCCAATTTTGTTTGGGAGCCACGTTGCACGACTGCGCAATTGTCAGTTAAAGCGACGCAGTGCCGAATCGCAAAAAGTGGTCTGGTCTTAAGCCAGCAAAATGGTCCGGTCTGAAAGTGGTTAATGGGATAATAATGAAGCTGCTTTGCTGGTGATACTGATGGAGTTATTGCAAACAAATTTTCAAAGGCATTTTTTTCTATTGATATCAAGAATAATATTATTATGTTTTTTTTGTTTTTTTGTGCAAGTTACCACAACACCGTTATCCCGTCGTTTTTAAGAACAAAGATACAACTATGTTGGTGTCCCTTGTCGATTTTACATTGTATTTTTTTAAATATAACTGCCTACTCCCAAACTGTCATTTAAAGTAAAACACATAGCCAAGTATTATTCTCCACAATTTTTTTATTGTGCATTAAAAAAAGAAAACAAATACAATTAGGCATGCTATCTGCCAATAGAACTTAACCAAAAAGTGCATTCTATGTTTTCAAAAATATAGAAAATATACCAAAGTCATTATTCAATCAAAAAAAAAATGTCAAGGCCAATAATAAATATCATGGTATCTCCTCCGATTCCGCAACATTGCTGGTTAACGAACAAACTGAAAAGCACAAATCAACACTCACCAAACTTCTACTAACAGGAAATTAGCAGAAGGAGCCCAAATTGTGGCACTAAAGAGCTGAAAAACCACGTAGTACGTCTAGTACGTCACTATGTTCGTAATTGTTGGCCAACATTTGTGTGACCGTGTGTATGCAAGACAAGTTTGAACCAACACCCTTCGAACAAAACTCCACGGTTTTGTTGTCGGAAAGTCCGATCGTGTGTACGAGGCATTATAGTTTTACGTAATGCGCCAACATCCACGCATAGGACACCCAACACTAGAGGTAATTTATTCTTCCAAAGCAAATACACTTTTGCACAATGGTACTGACTAGTATTCCAATGTTTCTCCTCTCCCTCAGTTTCTCTCCATCACTTAGCAGATGTCACCCCAGTGCACAGGAGGGTCAAACAAGGATTCTGTGGAGGCAACAGACTTCCTCTTTATTAACTGATGCCATTGGTTGTTAGGATGCCAGTGTCTAGAAAGCATTTGTGTAACTAAAAGGCAGGTTGATCCACCTGTTGACTTGTATACAATTTTTGAGCAATTTTTAGGCATTTTGCCAAGGCCCCCCTAAAAAAAATCAAGGCACCCTGGTTGAAAAGGGGTGATATATAGTAACATAGTAACATGTCTGATAGGGGTATCAATAGATCAGAGGTTATTTGTTGATTGATTGTAAAGAATTGATTTTAGAATCATACCTGTGGCAGTGACCACACACTGTTGGGGATCAAGAACAGTTTGAAAGATAACAGAAAAAAACAGCAAATACTAAGTCATGTACATTTTATAATTTTTGAAAATGACAAATGCTGCTTAAATAGGGTTTTTAACTATATTGCCCAAAAAAAATTTTAAATCCTAAAACTAGTCTCTGAATAATTCTGTGTTCACACATATGCAAATTGGATGCAGGTTTCCCCGCATCCAACTCACATGATATGTGAGTGTGACCGGCTCTCAATACAGTCGGTTCACACATTTCCCAAGCGGCCGCGGATTGAAAAGGGGTCCTATGCGTGTTTAGGTCCGGTTCAGGTGCGAACTCAGGTAAAAATTCTGACCTGAATCGCACCTGAACCGGTGAACAGACACGCATCGGACCCCAGGCACGAACCTGCGGCCGCACATATGTGAACCCGGCCTAAAAGTAAGAAAAAGAATACTTATAAGTCCATGGAGTCCGGCATTGACTTGCTTGTAGGGTAAGTTCTCCCTACACTGCTCCTCATCTGCACCACCATCTTGTATTGCGCAGATACGCTGCAGGGATCTTTGCAAGGTTAATGGATCACCCTGTGCATATAAGCTGGCAGAGATGCCATTCAATGTTTGCGATTATGCAAGCTTCCTTTGATACAAGATGTAGAAATCCGAGGAGGTAGTTTGCCGAACCGTGCAAATGCGCAGAAACACTGAAAGAGTAACCCAAGGCATTCCTGCACATATGTGGGGTCCAGAAATGTCGTCCTCAGCTAGACAAAAAGTAAGGAGCGGAACTTTATAGAAAAAAAAATTGCTTTAAAGAAAAAAAGACTTTTTGTGCAATTGTTTTATAGGGAGGGGGAGGAGGCAGGAGAGAGGAACATTAGAAAAGGGGTGAAGGTCCACTTTAACACTGTGTCCCCAAACATCTACCTATCCTGCCAGGAAATTTAAATCTGAGCTCCAAACAGCTAAATACACAAATGAAATACATATATGGCAGCTGTTTTACCTGCTACAGGATTGTGCACATACAGTGCTGCCTGTCCTCTCCTAGTCTGATTGTTGCTGTGTAGGGACGACAAGAGGCTAATACTGAGTCCAATTCAGGTACTTACACTGCTAGCAATTTAAAACACATTTAATGATGTTTTTTTTTTTATAATTAAATCTTTATTGAAAATTTTACATATACATTTTATATTTGCCGACTTCGTTTCAGTAATCTATCCATACATTTGATGTGTTTATGGACTTAAGATTGGCCATCCCATTGGCCCTTGACCCTCGAGAGAGAGAAAAAAAAAATTGATGTTAATGATGTTTTATAGAAAAAAGGAGCTGTATTTACTCTATTCATTCACTCTGTATCCAATCAGGCAGGCCCTTGCCCTACATCAGGGGTGTCCAACCCATAGGCCGTGGACCGCATGTGGCCCCAGAGAGTTTGGTATGTGGCCCGGGCCTGTCTAGAGGAACCCTGGGGATGCCATGCAAACATAGCAGCTGTGGCAACCTACATTGACAAGCCAGGCAAATGGACTACTGGAGAGATGCAGAGGATGCCGTGCAAACAAAGTTGATGAGTGCAGGGTGTGTGTGCTAATAGCTGGTGAACTGCTTCCTGTGTTTTATTGGCTCTCACATCCCAAATCTACATACCAGGAAGTCATGAAGTTTTCTATGAACACAGCAGGGACTACGGTAAGGCTGTGTTTTAAAAATCAAAGAAAGCTTTTATTTTTCTAAAACAGAGGTACATTAATGGTATATTGGTACATAAGGGAGCTGGAATTTAGAAAAAAAAAAAAAGGTTAACTTAGCCTTTAGCCTTTTCTACTGACCCCCTATGTATTAGATTTAGCTGTTATTAGAGTCCCTTTCACCTGTCTCTTCTACCTTTTGATATGACCTTCTTAGTTTGTTCTCTAGTTTGACCTTTAGAAACACATGGGCATCAGGCAAATGCCTGTTTGTTAAAGGGTGCTATTGCTGATAGCTAGGGGATGCATAAAGCTTTGTGTCTGTCTACTTTCCTAGGATAGCTCATACTTATGAATCAGGCCATACTCTCGGTGTATTTAACTCTCTACCAATATCAGCTGAGAATTAGCCCATTTTCAATAAAACTTGTCCATTATCCACAGAAATCTGGGACAAGCACTGCTGGCAGGTATGCCAAAAAATATATAACATGATGTGTCTGGAGCACTTATTGGCAGAAGCGTGTCTAAAAATACCACCTCCTGGAAATTATTCTTGTCAGGCATCAGGATCAGCAGATATATGTTCACCTTAAACTTATAAAGAGCTTTACTTCATAACACTTTGACTGAGGGTGAAAATTCTTTCCCTACTAATTTGTACCTAATCAAGAGCATTTTTTTACTGCAAATGATCCTTCTAATATGTACTGCAGGTAGCTATTAAGTACAGCAGAATGTTAAATGCAAGGCCAGCTGATCTCTCTAATTGATAATTACAATTCATAAAAAATATGTAGCACTTGAGATTTGAAGTACAATTGAGCAACCGACTACATTCTTTATGAATAACACATATGACCTCCACCTTACGAGTATAGAAGTTCTTCTCTTTCACTCATTCATGTGTGAATATACTCAACAATTGTATTCCTACTTGTATTGCCTGTATATTTTTCAAAACATTGTTGCCTTCTCTCATACAACTCTGTTTGTCTCTAATTACCAAAAATATTTCTTAGTCGAGCAATATGGGTCACAGGCAGGGCCGCCATCAGGGGGGTACAGCCGTCACAATTGTAAGGGGCCCACCCGGGCCACAAGAAGGCAGGACGGGGGAAGGGGAGCCGTGCTGTGCATTACAGAAATGATTTCACAGCTTCTGCTGTTCTTGTCTCATTGAGCTCAGACATCAAGCTCTTTACTGCCACCTCTGGCTACTATGTGCATGTGCACCCCTCGTGTAATCTATACTCTCAGCAACATGTCAACTTTGTGAAAATGAGCTGGGACTAGGTAGGAAGACCTTCTTTACAAGTAAGGGCTCTGAGGGAAAGGGAGGGGGGCTGTTTGTGTACATGGAGGGGCCAGAACCTTGTGTGTTAACAGGTTTGTGTATGTGAGGGGCTGTCATATATACAGGTGTGTGTGTGGGGGGGGGGGACTGGCACATATACAGGTGGGGCTGACATATATACAGGTGTGTGGGGGGGGGCTGACATATATACAGGTGTGTGGGGGTGGGGTGCTGACATATATACAGGTGTGTGTGGGGGGATGCGCTGACATATATACAGGTGTGTGGCGGTGAGGGCGCTGACATATATACAGGTGTGTGGCGGTGAGGCGCTGACATATATACAGGTGTGTGGGGGGGTGAGGCGCTGACATATATACAGGTGTGTGGGGGTGAGGCGCTGACATATATACAGGTGTGTGGGGGGCTGACATAAATAGTTATTTATATATATATATATATATATATATATATATAGGTGTGTGTGGGGGCTGTTATATACAGGTGGGGGTGGGGCTGACATATATGCAGGTGTGTGTAAGTGGGGGGGGGCTGACATATATACAGGTGTGTGGGGGGGCTGACATATATACAGGTGTGAGGGGGGCTGACATATATACAGGTGTGTGGGTGGGTGCTGACATATATACAGGTGTGTGGGGGGTGCTGATATATATACAGGTGTGTGTGGGGGCTCACATATATACAGATTTGTGGGGGCACTGACATATATCCGGGTGTGTGGGGGGGCTGACATATATAAAGGAGTGTGGGGGGGGGGGGCTGACATATATACAGGTGTGAGGGGGCTGACATATATACAGGATTGAGGGGGGCTGAGTGCATAAAGGTGAGGTGGCAGGTGTTTGAATTTAGTGGGATGGCCCTTGGGCAAGCCCTGGGGAATGTTGGTGGTCAGGCTGGGGGGGGGGGGGGGGGCAGGCCTAAAGCTGTGTAAGGGTCGCAAACATTTCTGATGGCTGAACTGGTGACAGGACTTTAGCCTTTAACTATGCAATATATGCAGCTATGTTTAGGTGACTGGACACTGGTCAATATAACTCCTCCCAACTAGCTGCAGTGTTTTACTAGTGTCCTAAGATGATGGACTTCTTCTATCTACTGAGAGAAGCTTACCTCTTTCCTTTTGGAGTTTTTTTTTCTAAAAATAATTCTCCTATAGCGCTTCCTTGCTGCAACATAACCTCTGTGGCATTCAGATGTGTGGGTCATGTAATGTTTCTGCAGGCATTGGATCCTATGTGGACGCTCACCTTGGTAGCTGGTGCATAGTGTTAAGTTAGCCAAAGTGTGCTACGCAGGTCCTGGGTCATGGGCTACCATTGGCAGAACACTGTCCCTGAAGACACCTTTGTGTGCATGGAGGGTGTAGCCAGGGTGGGGTCTTATCCTCTGTATAGTGTCCAAAAGAGAAAACATATGCTGAGGTGAGTACAGGGATTGCACCCTCTAAATTGCGCCAGGCTGCTGGTGCTTAGGTGCATTGACTGCAGTGGAGCATGGGCTAAAACACTTTAAACAGTTTGTTGCAGCCATATATAGGAGTCACCATTTATTTAAATTTGACACATGACACCTATTGCTTCACTGGGCATGTACGCAATATCTTTCCTCTTGAGACGTACTTCTCAGTCAGCACCAGCAAGGCTCCGTACACTGTACACTGTACAGCACAGCGATTCTTGGACATATACCTGGGGGCAGCAGCCTTAACCTTCCCCTTATCACAACAGCACAAGTCATGAGCACCCCACCTGATCATTTCTGCCCCTCCAGCTTCTCCCTCATCTACTCTGCAGAAACTAGGTGGAGGGCAATTCAGTGATCAAACTGGCCCAGGAGAATGTGGTACTCTGACATTCTCTGACTCCTGGCAGACTCTTAATGGCCCCTTCCAGATATTCCAGGCCTTCTGTCCGAAGGGCTTGTATGCCACCCTGCTTCTTGGATGCTGGCTTTAATGCCAAGTCTATTTTGCATTGTGTGAGATCAGAAGATTTCATGTGAGGAAGTAATCTGTAGGACGCATCCTGTCCTTCCTCCTATCTGTTCTATATCAGCATCAGGCCTTAGGGCTATCAAGGGGCAAATCTCATCCTTGGTTGTTCTGTTTTGGAGACCGTGGACCATTTGTGTAACCTCTCACATACATCTCTTGGCCTATAAGTTCCCCTGTGGCTCAATGAGGTCTCAGCTTAGTTCTTTCAGGGCCTTAAGAGGTTACACCTTTGATACTATTGGTAATATTCCCCATACAGTGCTTTGAAAAAGTATTCATACCCCTTGAAGTTTTCCACATTTTGTCATGTTACAACCAAAAATTTATTTTATTGGCATTTTGTGTGGTAGACCAACACAAAGTGGCACATAATTGTGAAATGGAAGGAAAATTATAAATGGTTTTCAACATTTTTTACAAATAAATATCTGAAAAGTGTGGCGTGCATTCGTATTCAGCCCCCTTTACTCTGATACCCCTAACTAAAATCGAGTGGAACCAATTGCCTTCAGAAGTCACCTAATTAGTAAATAGAGTCCACCTGTGTGTAATTTAATCTCGGCATGAATACAGCTGTTCTGTGAACTAATCAGGGGTTTATTATAGAACCTTAGTGAACTAACAGTATCGTGAAGGCCAAGGAACACACCAGACAGGTCAGTGATAAAGTTGTGGAGAAGTTTAAAGCAGGGTTAGGTTATAAAAAAATATCCCAAGCTTTGAACATCCCACAGAGCACTGTTAAATCCATCATCCAAAAATGGAAAGAGTATGGCACAACTGCAAACCTACCAAGTAATGGCAGTCTACCTAAAGGCCGGGCAAGGAGAGCATTAATCAGAGAAGCTGCCAAAAGGCCTATAGTAACTATGGAGGAGCTACAAAGATTTACAGCTTAGGTGGGAGAATCTGTCCACGGGACGACTATTAGTTGTGCACTCCACAAATATGGCCTTTATGGAAAAGTGGCAAGAAGAAAGCCATTGTTGAAAGAAAGCCAAATGTGGTCCCGTTTGCAGTTTGCAAGAAGCCATGTGGGGGACACAGCAAACATGTGGAAGAAGGTGCTCTGGTCAGATGAGACCAAAATTAAACTTGTTGGCCTAAAAAAGAAAAAAAACGCTATGTGTGGTAGAAAACTAACACTGCACATCAGCCTGAACACACCATCCCCACCATGAAACATGGTGGTGGCAGCATCATGTTGTGGGGATGCTTTTCTTTAGCAGAGACAGGGAAGCTGGGAAGATGAATGCAGCAAAATACAGGGCAATCTTGAAAGAAAACCTGTTAGTCTGCAAAAGACTTGAAACTGGGACGGAGGTTCACTTTTCAGCAGGACAACGACCCTAAACATACAGCCAGAGCTGAATCCAATTGAGAATTTGTGGCAAGACTTGAAAATTGTTCACAGACATTCTCCATCCAATCTGACAGAGCTTGAGCTATTTGGAAGCTATTTATAGAAGCATGGGCAAAACATTTCACTCTCTAGATCTAGTGCAAAGCTGGTAGAGACATCCCCCAAAAGACTTGCAGCTGTAATTGCAGCAAAAGGTTTTACAAAGTATTGATTCAGGGAAGCTGAATACAAATGCACGCCACACACTTTTCAGATATTTGTTTGAAAAAATGTTGAAAAAACATTTATCATTTTCCTTCCACTTCACAATTATGTGCCACTTTGTGTTTGTCTATCACATAAAATCACAATAAAATACAGTTACGGTTTTGGTTGTAACATTACAAAATGTGGACAATTTCAAGGGGTATGAATACTTTTTCAAGTGAACTCACTAGGTGGCTTTTCTCATTGCTATAACCTCTGTGCAGAGGGTCTGAATTAACAGCCTTAAGGCCCGTACACACAAAACAAAAATCTGGTGGAAAAATTTGTACGATGAGCTGTCTGACGATTTTCGGATCGTTAGTACGGTGCTTTCGACAGCCAATTTTAGACTATAAAATTTTTGGCGGATGTGAACTCAATGTCTGATTTTTGTTTCATTAGTATGGTTTGCATACAAAAAAAATTGTAAGAACAAGACTACGAATGCTCAGAAACGAAAGAATACATACAAAACTATTAAACACATTACGTCACTTCTGACGTTGTATTCTGTCGTACGAAAATGTTCCTATTGTGAGTAACCTCAACACTTTCCACATAAGACTAGCATGCCACAAAAAACGGACGTTCGGTCATCCGAAAATCTAAGCGTGATGATGATGGACTTCTTCTATCTACTGAGAGAAGCTTACCTCTTTCCTTTTGGAGTTTTTTTTTCTAAAAATAATTCTCCTATAGCGCTTCCTTGCTGCAACATAACCTCTGTGGCATTCAGATGTGTGGGTCATGTAATGTTTCTGCAGGCATTGGATCCTATGTGGACGCTCACCTTGGTAGCTGGTGCATAGTGTTAAGTTAGCCAAAGTGTGCTACGCAGGTCCTGGGTCATGGGCTACCATTGGCAGAACACTGTCCCTGAAGACACCTTTGTGTGCATGGAGGGTGTAGCCAGGGTGGGGTCTTATCCTCTGTATAGTGTCCAAAAGAGAAAACATATGCTGAGGTGAGTACAGGGATTGCACCCTCTAAATTGCGCCAGGCTGCTGGTGCTTAGGTGCATTGACTGCAGTGGAGCATGGGCTAAAACACTTTAAACAGTTTGTTGCAGCCATATATAGGAGTCACCATTTATTTAAATTTGACACATGACACCTATTGCTTCACTGGGCATGTACGCAATATCTTTCCTCTTGAGACGTACTTCTCAGTCAGCACCAGCAAGGCTCCGTACACTGTACACTGTACAGCACAGCGATTCTTGGACATATACCTGGGGGCAGCAGCCTTAACCTTCCCCTTATCACAACAGCACAAGTCATGAGCACCCCACCTGATCCTTTCTGCCCCTCCAGCTTCTCCCTCATCTACTCTGCAGAAACTAGGTGGAGGGCAATTCAGTGATCAAACTGGCCCAGGAGAATGTGGTACTCTGACATTCTCTGACTCCTGGCAGACTCTTAATGGCCCCTTCCAGATATTCCAGGCCTTCTGTCCCAAGGGCTTGTATTCCATCCTGCTTCTTGGATGCTGGCTTTAATGCCAAGTCTATTTTGCATTGTGTGAGATCAGAAAATTTCATCTGAGGAAGTAATCTGTGGGACGCATCCTGTCCTTCCTCCTATCTGTTCTATATCAGCATCAGGCCTTAGGGCTATCAAGGGGCAAATCTCATCCTTGGTTGTTCTGTTTTGGAGACCGTGGACCATTTGTGTAACCTCTCACATACATCTCTTGGCCTATAAGTTCCCCTGTGGCTCAATAAGATCTCAGCTTAGTTCTTTCAGGGCCTTAAGAGGTTACACCTTTGATACTATTGGTTATATTCCCCATACAGTGCTTTGAAAAAGTATTCATACCCCTTGAAGTTTTCCACATTTTGTCATGTTACAACCAAAAATTTATTTTATTGAGATTTTGTGTGGTAGACCAACACAAAGTGGCACATAATTGTGAAATGGAAGGAAAATTATAAATGGTTTTAAAAAATTTTTACAAATAAATATCTGAAAAGTGTGGCGTGCATTCGTATTCAGCCCCCTTTACTCTGATACCCCTAACTAAAATCGAGTGGAACCAATTGCCTTCAGAAGTCACCTAATTAGTAAATAGAGTCCACCTGTGTGTAATTTAATCTCGGCATGAATACAGCTGTTCTGTGAACTAATCAGAGGTTTATTATAGAACCTTAGTGAACTAACAGTATCGTGAAGGCCAAGGAACACACCAGACAGGTCAGTGATAAAGTTGTGGAGAAGTTTAAAGCAGGGTTAGGTTATAAAAAAATATCCCAAGCTTTGAACATCCCACAGAGCACTGTTAAATCCATCATCCAAAAATGGAAAGAGTATGGCACAACTGCAAACCTACCAAGTAATGGCCGTCTACCTAAAGGCCGAGCAAGGAGAGCATTAATCAGTAAAGCAGCCAAAAGGCCTATAGTAACTATGGAGGAGCTGCAGAGATTTACAGCTTAGGTAGGAGAATCTGTCCACAGGACGACTATTAGTTGTGCACTCCACAAATATGGCCTTTATGGAAAAGTGGCAAGAAGAAAGCCATTGTTGAAAGAAAGACATATGTGGTCCCGTTTGCAGTTTGCAAGAAGCCATGTGGGGGACACAGCAAACATGTGGAAGAAGGTGCTCTGGTCAGATGAGACCAAAATTGAACTTTTTGGCCTAAAAAAGAAAAAAAACGCTATGTGTGGTAGAAAACTAACACTGCACATCAGCCTGAACACACCATCCCCACCATGAAACATGGTGGTGGCAGCATCATGTTGTGGGGATGCTTTTCTTTAGCAGAGACAGGGAAGCTGGGAAGATGAATGCAGCAAAATACAGGGCAATCTTGAAAGAAAACCTGTTAGTCTGCAAAAGACTTGAAACTGGGGCGGAGGTTCATTTTTCAGCAGGACAACGACCCTAAACATACAGCCAGAGCTGAATCCAATTGAGAATTTGTGGCAAGACTTGAAAATTGTTCACAGACATTCTCCATCCAATCTGACAGAGCTTGAGCTATTTTGGAAGCTATTTTTAGAAGCATGGGCAAAACATTACACTCTATAGATCTAGTGCAAAGCTGGTAGAGACATCCCCCAAAAGACTTGCAGCTGTAATTGCAGCAAAAGGTTTTACAAAGTATTGATTCAGGGAAGCTGAATACAAATGCACGCCACACTTTTCAGATATTTATTTGAAAAAATGTTGAAAAAACATTTATCATTTTCCTTCCACTTCACAATTATGTGCCACTTTGTGTTTGTCTATCACATAAAATCACAATAAAATACAGTTACGGTTTTGGTTGTAACATGACAAAATGTGGACAATTTCAAGGGGTATGAATACTTTTTCAAGTGAACTCACTAGGTGGCTTTTCTCATTGCTATAACCTCTGTGCAGAGGGTCTGAATTAACAGCCTTAAGGCCCGTACACACAAAACAAAAATCTGGTGGAAAAATTTGTACGATGAGCTGTCTGACGATTTTCGGATCGTTAGTACGGTGCTTTCGACAGCCAATTTTAGACTATAAAATTTTTGGCGGATGTGAACTCAATGTCTGATTTTTGTTTCATTAGTATGGTTTGCATACAAAAAAAATTGTAAGAACAAGACTACGAATGCTCAGAAACGAAAGAATACATACAAAACTATTAAACACATTACGTCACTTCTGACGTTGTATTCTGTCGTACGAAAATGTTCCTATTGTGAGTAACCTCAACACTTTCCACATAAGACTAGCATGCCACAAAAAACGGACGTTCGGTCATCCGAAAATCTAAGCGTGTGTACGAGGCTTTATCCTGTAAGAACCCTTCCTAGTTTTGCACAAAGACAAAGCTGTCCTGAGGCCCAAAGCCTCTTTTCTCCCTAATGTGGTTTCCTCCTTCCATCTCCACTAGGACATTGTTCTTCTTACCTTCCTGATGTCTTGCTCAAAAACATCCCAAGGAAATTTGTCTCCACTATTTTGACGTGGTGCAAACTGTGAGAGTCTACCTATCAGCTACAGCCTATTTTCAGCAATCAGATTCCCTCTTTGTACTTCACGATGGTTCCCACTGTGGTCTCCCTGCTTTTTGCTCAACCATTGCTAGGTGGAATATACAAGTCATCATTCAAGCCTATGGTCTAAGGGATAGGGTTCCTCCTTTACCTGAAAGATGCTCTCTGCCAGATCTGAAATCTGAAAATGCTTCATGGGTTTTTCAGCATTGGACATCTGTTCCCCAGATTTTCAAGGATATCCCCTGGCCTTTCGTTCACAGATTCATTAAGGTTTACCACATGGATGTTCAGGCCTCCTCTGATGCCAGTTTCCAATCACCTGAAGGTAGCTGCATATAACCGATGGTTAAACACTAAAGTCCTATCTCCTGTACTGTACAGATTTTACTGGTAAGCCCAAAATCCTATTGTAGCCCTGCCCCCATGGTGAGACATCCATTTTGGCACACTTTCTCAGACAATCAATAGTCTCTTGCTTGTTTGTGTTGTTTTTATTAGGGGATTAAACTTGGATGGGGGAAAATGGACATGGGATGCCCATATGATGAATACTTCCCAAAGAAATCAAAGTTGGTTGAGTCTAGATCTGACAGTCTCTTCCTCTGCACATCTCCTCCAGCATACTACTTGAGATCACTTGCTTCACTTCACTGTCCAAAACGAAGTTCCTGTCACCGTTAGCACATGGCTAGGCCTCACTCTGAATAAGTCCTAACATTTTCTTAGTAGCCATTTACAGGCAGGGGATCTGCAGGCCCCTTTGTGGTAGCAACCATTTTAATAGAGAAGAATAAATGTGCTAGCTGACACTTGGTGGACTACTGATCCCAGCACGTCCGATGAAAATCCTGCCAGCCCTCGTGGCTACAACGACTTGACTCCAAAACAACACCACAGTCTCTCCCTCTGGCTCTACATCCAAATCCTGGCATGTCATTCCCAGAGTTTCATACTGTGCTTCTCACTCACCGACCTGGCATGGATCCATCCTGAATGACTTGCCTAGCTGTCAGGAAAGGATCCGTCTGCTGGTAAGATCCATCATTTGGCGTGCAGTACTGTGGTCCACCAGCAGGTGTCTCCTGGCAGTTTGTAACTGTCAGGAGAGACTTTTCCCTGCTGGTGTTATGTCACCTTTGGGCCGCAGTACTGGCGTCCACCAGCAGATGGATCCCGGCAGTGTGGAGCAGACAGCACCTCTTGCAAACAGGTGTCACTTGAGACCAATTACAGGTGTATAAATACCCGGCAAACACTAACATGTTTGCCTTGGTATCTTCCTCGTGCCCTGACCTGTACCCGCGTCCTGAGCCTTGTAACCTGAGCCTGTATCCGATCCCATCCTGATCCCATCCTGTCCTCCTGATCCTGTGTTCCTGTACCCTTACCTTTAACCTCCATCCTGATCCATCCCCTCCTTGTCCTGTTTGTTCCCAGTCCCTCTTCTACTGATCTCCCTGTGTATGACCTTGGCCTGGCTAACATTTATGTCTCTGGAACATCCCTTGTCCTTCTGCTGATCTGTGTATGACCCTGGCCTGGCTGACATCTGTGTTTCTGGTACTGCCCCTTGCTGTATATACTGTTGTTGTTGGTGGGTTTGTTGGGTTGGTTGTGCACTGTTTGTATTTTCCTATTTATAACTTATCTTAATAAATATCATTATTCACTTTACATGCATTTTTGGTTATCTCTGTGCAGTCCACACAGTCTGGTCTATTAATTCTCCTGACACTGGCAGTGCTCCTAACTGTCCTATTCCTGCTCCTGTTCCAGGATACCTCTCAATTACTGTGTAAAGAGAGGCTCCCTCCCACCTCCCCAGCTCCAGAAAGGGGGTTCCCTCAGACCACGACAGTCTAACACACACAATCATTCCATTCTTCCACCCGGCATCTCCTCCCACAACAGGCCGATCATTGGTATATATAGGAGGCCTGCCCCCTGCCATTCCTAGTTGGGGATTGGTCAGGGCTACCACATGTACCCCATGTCACTCCAGCTCTCTGCCCTGCCTCTTTTCCAGAACCTTCTGAAAACCATAGTTGGCACTCAAGAGCTGAAGCACATGTCAGTCACCTGCTGCTACACTAAACCACTTCCCTGCCCCCAGATCAAAAACAAACAGGCCTAGCTCACAGCATAGGCCTGCCAAATTTACCTGCGCTGACAGTAAAAAACAAGATTTACCCCCTTCCTGACCAGAGCACTTTTTGCGATTCGGCACTGCGTCGCTTTAACTGACAATTGCGCGGCCGTGCGACGTTACACCAAAACGAAATTGATGTCCTTTTTTTCCCACAAATAGAGCTTTCTTTTGCTGGTATTTGACCACCTCTGTGGTTTTTATTTTTTGCGACATAAACAAAAAAATGCAACAATTTTGAAAAAAAGCAATATTTTTTACTTTATGCTATAATAAATATCTCCAAAAAAATATATAAAAAAAAAATGTTTTCCTCAGTTTAGGCTGATATGTATTCGTCTACATATGTTTGGTAAAAAAAAATTGCAATAAGCATATATTGATTGGTTTGCACAAAAGTTATAGCGTCTACAAAATAGGGGATAGATTTATGGCATTTTTGTTATTCATTTTTTTTTATTAGCAATGGCGGCAATCTGCAATTTTTATTGTGACTGCGACATTATGGTGGACACATCAGACACTTTTGACACTATTTTGGGACCATTGTCAGTTATATAGCGATCAGTGCTATAAAAATGCACGGATTACTGTGTAAATGACACTGGCAGGGAAAGGGTTAAACACTAGGGGGGGGGCGATCAAGGGGTTAAGTGTGTCCTAGGGAGTGATTCTAACAGTGGGGGGGATGGGCTACCAATGACATGACAGCGATCACTTCTCCCGATGACAGGGAGCAGTAGATCCCTGTCATGTCACTAGGCAGAACAGGGAAATGCCTTGTTTACATCTCCTTGTTCTTCCTCTCCGTGACATGATCGCAGGACACAGGTGGACATCGAGTACGCGGCGGGCGTGCGCACGCCTCGCCAGCAGCGCGCGCCCACTAACCCTCGCAAATTAAAGGAGACATACACGTACGCCCATTTGCCCACTGCTGCCATTGTGTTAACGTATATTGGCGTGCGGCGGTCGACAAGTGGTTAAAATACAAAAATTATCAATACGTGCCATGATTGTTTTAATGTGTCAGCAGCTGTTTATCCATCTATGAAATGTAGAGAGGACACAATGAATAAAATGAAATGCACAAAATTTTCTGCAGTAACAAAAATTGCATTAGATTAAAATGTATATGAAACTAATTATGTTTTTTTAGTAGTTCTCCTCTAACTAGATATAAAACAGGCACTGACACTATGAATCGACCCTACAGTAGCTATTGTTTATACAAAACATATCATGACGGATTAAGGGAAACATGGCACTAAGCTACAGTGCCAGTATTTAGATGAGACGGATTTTGCCAAAGGCACTCCCTACATGCACGCTGCTTACTGTATTCACACATCATTTATTGACTATGAAGGGCAGACTGATACAGACTTGGGGCTATGACCTTGTAATTAGTCTAATGCTTTCATGAAAGTAATGTCTATGAAGCCTTGTGCTATAACTTCATAATCCCTTACTTTGATCTGTCTTCTTATTTATACTGTAAAGGGTGAATAAGCAGAAATTCCTATGTGCTTAGAGACAGCTATGATATGTCTTTTTATGTATTTTGATGGATGAAATCGTAATAGGAGTAATAGCAGGTGGGGTGAGGAGCAGATGAAATCAAGTGACTGAACACCAATTAACTTTATTATGTGCAGCATTCCACTGAAATCAATGATATGACAAAGCACCTAAATGGTAGTACAATGTGCCATTGTTTGGTGTATTATGTGTTATTCTAAAGGTCCTAGGCTTACATTTGCTATAAAGGTAAAACAAAAACGAAAAAAATAAAAAATAAAAAAAACACCAAAAATGAAATTTAGGGGTTTACTTTCTAACCAACAACAAAAAAAATTGAAATGCTGCGTACACACGAGCGGACTTTTCGATGGACTAGGTCCGACGTCCTTTCCGACGGACTTTCAACAGAGTTCCGACGAACTTTCCGAATGGACGGACTTGGCCACACACAATCACACTAATGTCCAACGGATTAGAACGTGATGACGTACGACTGGACTAGAATAAGAAAGTTCGTAGCCAGTAGCCAATAGCTGCCCTAGCGTCGTTGTTTGTCCATCGGACTAGCACACAGACGAGCGGATTTTTCAATAGGAACTGGGTCCAGCGGAGTTCTGGCGAGAAAATTTGTTTCTAAAGTCTGTCGGATTTTTCGACAGCAAAAGTCTGATGGAGCCCACACACGATCTAATTGTCCGACGGATTCATTCCGTCGGACCTTTGCTGTTGAAAAGTCTGGTCGTGTGTACGCGGCATTACTCACGCTGTACATCATGCACCAGGTGTCTTTTGTTGGTTTTTATTTCTTTTGTAACAAACTGGGACCCCCAAATGCTGGGTCATTTTCATATACAAGCATTATCCAGTCTCCACGCTTGCTAGCTCTGCCTGCCTGTTCCCACATCCTGCATTTTACTACTGGCCCAACTGTGTGTAGGACAGCGATCTAACACAGGTGTAAATAGACAGAGCTAGCTGATTAAATATCAGAGTGCCCTTATATTTGATGGTCCTAAGTGGCTCTGGAACAATGCTCTCAAAACTACAGTCCAAGGGCTGAATTTAGCCATTTGTTTACATTTATCCAGCACTTGGGGCACTATTACTCCCACTGATACGAGGCACTATTCCTCTCACTGACACCAGTGATGGGGCACTATTCCTCTCATTGACACCAGTGATGGGGCACTGTTCCTCTCACTGACACCAGTGATGGGGCACTATTCCTCTCATTGACACCAGTGATGGGGCACTGTTCCTCTCACTGACACCAGTGATGGGGCACTATTCCTCTCACTGACTCCAGCGAGGGAGCACTATTCCTCTCACTGACACCAGCAATGGAGCACTATTCCTCTCACTGACACCAGCAATGGAGCACTATTCCTCTAACTGACACCAGCAATGGAGCACTATTCCTCTAACTGACACTGACATGTGAGCGGTTGGTAAGGTGAAGGAGTCTGGCAGCAGCATTCATAAAAGACTGAGGGGGGATAGCCTATGTTAAGGTAAGCCAATATGGAGGGAGCTGCAGTAGTCGAGACAAGAGATGACCAGGGAGTGAACAAAGAGCTTTGTGGCATCATTGTTTAGGAAAATACATATTTTGGAGATGTTGCAGACGTTGAGGTGGCAAGCTTTGAAAAGTAATTTAATGTGGGGTTGAAAGGATAGTCCACGATTACAGCTAGTCAATCTTGGCAGAGAAGTCAGGGGAAGAGGCACATGGGAGGGGGATTTTATGAGCTTGGTTTTGGATAGATTGTGTTTGAGGAAGTGGTGTGATATCCAGTCTGCTATGTCTGGTAATAAATTTGTGATGCGTGGGGAGACTGTTGGAGGGAGTTGAGGGGTAGAGAGATAGATTTGGGTGTCATCAGCGTAGAAATGGTATTGGAAGCCAAAGGAGGCTATGAACTGATCCAGGGAGGACGTGAAGATCAAGAATAGAAAAGGTCCAAGAACAGAATCCTGGGGGACCTCGACAGAGAAAGGAAAAGAGGAAGAGGAAGTAGAATTGTAAGTGACACTGAAGGTGGGGTGGGATAAGTAGCATGAGATCCAATGAAGAGCCCCTTTACAAAGACCAAAGGAGTAGAGTTTTTTTTAGGAAGGAGGGAGTGGTCCACTGTATCAAAGGCAGCAGTGAGGTCTAGGAGTAGGAGTACAGAATAGTGTCCATTGGTTTTGGCTGTTAGTAGATCATTTCTGAGTTTTAGGAGAGCAGTTTCTGTGGCGTGCTGAGGGCGAAATCCAGACTCAAGAGTGTCAAGAAGGTTGTTCTCAGCAAGATGGTTGCAGAGTTTGGAGGAAAAGGGGAGCAAGGAGATGGGGCAAAGGTTATTGAGATTGGTGGGGTCAATTGAGGGCTTTTTAAGTATGGGTTGACTAATGCATGTTTTAGAGATTTGAGGAAGATGCCAGGAGAGAGGGAGAGATTGAAGATGTTAGTTGCAGAGTGTAAGATAGAGCCAGAGGGTGACCGTAACATTTTCAAATGTAGCACCCTCTATCATAGGTATGTGCTAGAGTGAGGATTTTGTGAGGGAAACTGTCAGTGCAGGTAAATTTGGGCAGGCCTATGCTTCAGGCTAGGCCTGTTTGTTTTGATCTGGGGGCAGGGAGTGGTTAGTGCAGCAGTGGGTGTGACCACCTGTGCTTTAGTTCTGAGGCGCCTCCCCTCCTTCCAGGGAGAATGTTCTGGAAGGGGGGCAGGGCCTAGGACTGGAGTGGCAGGCAGCTCATGTGAGGAGCCCTGACCAATCCCCAACTGGAATTGGCAGGGGGCAGGCCTCCCATATAAGCTGAGGTAACAGCCCGCTGGGGAGGAGTTGTTGGCCGGGAGATGTGGAGAATGAAGTTCTGGAACAGAGGGGCTGGAGAAGCTGTTGGAACGTATGTCCAGTTAAAGTTCTCCATCATGGACTCGGGGCAGGAGAAGGTCAGTGAGTGGGCCACAGTGGATTTCTGGATGAGGCATGCCAGGGGAGCTGGGTGTGAGGCCAGAGGAGAGAATGTGGGGAAAGTGTCAAATCGATGTGGCCTGAGGGCACAGGATTTGCAGGCCCAGACTGGGAACAGTGGTCCACCAACCAGCACATGTTACTAAATTACTAGGCCGCCGGGGAGAGGTACTGCAGACCTCTGGCCGGGTAACAGTACAACCAAATTTATCCAGCAACTGGGACTGTTCAGAGTGGTCTCTTGTCAAAAGAGGATTATGTGACAGGAAAAGTAATTATCTACAGTCTAAGTTTGTGCAGGAGGGTGAAAGTCCTGGGAGAAACGTTCTACAGGAGATACACAGAGGAGGAGAAATAGTCTGCATGGTGATATGCAGGGGAATTGACTGTAGATATTATTTGTACATTAAAAGCTTCCCGACCGGCGCACGACGATATATGTCGGCAGAATGGCACGGACAGGCATAAGGGCGTATATATACATCCCCTTTAAGATGCCGCCTTGCCATCGGGCGCGCGCACGCGCCGGTCGGGACCCCCGTGAGGCCGGTCGCGGGTCCCGCGGACTCGATCGCCGTGGGGACACCCGCGATCGTCTCACGGGAAGGCTGAACGGGGAGATGCGGAAATAAACAGCATCTCCCCGTTCAGCCTAGCAATGCTGATCTCTGCTCCCTGTGATCGGAGCAGAGATCAGCATTCACTAGCTGACAGCCACGCCCCCCCACAGAAATAAACACACCCCTAGGCATACTTAACCCCTACACTGCCCCCTAGTGGTTAACCCCTTCACTGCCTGTGTCATTTATACAGGAATCAATGCATTTAACTACTTACCTGGCCACTGTATATAAACGGCCGGGTGGGAGCCGCCTACTTCTGATCGGACGTTCCCGAACGTCCTTTAGAAGTAGAGGGATCGCGCGCGCGCGTGCCCGCGCAGCGGCGCGATCCCGATGCGCTCGTGTCACCCGGACACGGCGCATCTCGGATCGGCAGGAGGGCTCTGTGATTGGCCTTCCTGATCACATGACGGCCGTGTCCAATCACAGCCGTCATGCTATGTAAGCAAACAGCCGGTTGCTAGGCAACCGGCTCTCCTCTCCTCACAAGGAAGACGTCGGTGAGGAGAGGTAAGCTGATCGCTGCAGCCGGCTGGTGATCAGTGAGTATTAGCTGTTTTTTTTACTCACTGATCACCAGTTTAGTGTCACCAACACCTGCAAAACACACATGTCCCCACACATGTCCCCAAAACACACATGTCCCCAAATAAAAACACATGTCCCCAAATAATAAAAACACATGTCCCCAAATAATAAAAACACATGTCCCCCACATATGTCCCAGTAAAATCACATGTGCCAATGATTATCTGCACACATATGTCCGTGATCACCTGCACACATCTGTACATGATCATTTGCGTACATATGTCCGTGATCACCTGCACACATCTGTACATGATCATTTGCGTACATATGTCCGTGATACGCAAACCAATTATTATACGGAATTTTTTTTACTAAAAACATGTAGCAGAATACATTTTGACAAAATTAGATTTTATTGGATTTCGTTTAAAAAAAAAGGAGAAAATATTGTTTTTTTTCAAAATTTCCGCTATTTTTTCGCTTATATCGCAAAAAATAAAAAACGGAGTTGTGAATAAATACCACCAAACTAAAGCTCTATTTGTGCAAACAAAATGATAAAAAAAATTTCATTTGGGTACAGCATTGCATGACGCGCAATTGTCATTGAAAGTGTGAGAGCGCTGAAAGCTGAAAATTGGTCTGGGAAGGAAGGGGCAAAAGTGCCCAGTATTGTAGTGGTTAAATAGCATTGATTGCTGTATAAATGACAATGGTCCCAAAAATGTGTCAAAAATGTCCGATGTGTGTCCGCCATAATGTCGCAGTCACAATAAAAATCGCTGATCGCCGCCATTACTAATAAAAAAAAAATTATTAATAAAAATGCTATAAAACTATCCCCTATCTTGTAAACGCTATAACTTCTGCGCAAACCAATCAATAATTGCTTATTGTGATTTTTTTTAACAAAAATATGTAGAAGAATACATATCGGCCTAAACTGAGGAAAAAAAAAATGTTTTTTTATATATTTTTGGGGGGATATTTATTATAGCAAAAAATAAAAAAGAATGCGTTTTTTTTTCAAAATTGTCGCTCTTTTTTGTTTATAGCGCAAAAAATAAAAACTGCAGGGGCGATCAAATACCACCAAAACAAAGCTCTATTTGTGGGAAAAAAAGGACGTCAATTTTGTTTGGGAGTCACGTCGCACGACCGCGCAATTGTCAGTTAAATTGACGCAGTGCCGAATCGCAAAAAGGGGCCTGGTCCTTTGGCTGCAAATTGGTCCAGTCTGAAAGTGGTTAATACTTCACAGCTCAACCTTTTGTTCTAATTCTTAACTATGATGGCAAAGCAATTGTTCTATGGGCAACCCATATTTCCTTTCCCCCCAACCCAAAAGTTATATCCCCCAATAAATAAAACAGAACAACGCAAATGACTGTTGATTGTCTCAGAAGTGATAGATGGAGGTCTGGCAGCAGGGTGACATGGTGGATGTTAGTTACTAGTAGCAACCAAGCACTACACAAAGAAACAGGGTCCAGGGGGCAGGTGGTTAGGTGGGCCTTAGAAAAAAGTTTAGTAACCTTGTCTATCATAGCGGCGTTGAATTAGGGAAGTAATGATTGTACATGTAGACATGGCGTGTTAAGTGACCCACAACATAATAATAGTTTGCTGAAGAAGAGATTGTCACCTCATGTATCAAATAAATTAAATTTGCACTATTGAAGAAAATGCGCAAGGAATAGACGGAACCGGCTGGCCATTATCCCAAAAGCGTTCTCCACCACTCTTCTGGCTCTGGCCAGACGGTAGTTATAAACTCTCTGGTCCGGAGTGAGGGTCCTCATGGCTTCAAAACAGTCGGCTGGTCATAACAAACTAACATAAAGCACTGAAAAACAAAGGCCGGAGCTGAAAAACAGAAACGAGTGGACAAGAACGCACTGCAAATCAAATACGTAATAGAAATACGAACCCACAAGCAAAAACTGAAGAGCAGGAACGATCGGAAAAGCAGGAGGCTGAAAAGCGTGAATCGTCTGTCACCAAACTTCTACTAACAAGAGATTAGCGGAAGGAGCCCAAAAGGTGGCGCACTAGGTATTGAACTTCCTCTTTCTAGTGCCGTTGTACGTGTTGTACGTCACCGCGATCTTGACATTCGCAAATTCCGACCAACTTTGTGTGACCGTGTGTATGCAAGACAAGTTTGAGCCAACATCCGTCGGAAAAAAAACATGGATTTTGTTGTCGAAATGTGTGATTGTGTGTACGCAACATTAGGATACACTGGGAAAGGGGCTAGCAGACAGAGTTTTGCATTTCACACTTATTTTTAAGTCAACGGAGCTTTTAATGTCAAATACTGTATTTAGAAATTCCGACTGACAGTTTACTTGTTGAATTTTAAAAGCAGCGGCAAACCTGCTGCTCTCACAGGTTTGATAATCTGACAGAACACCACTGCTTTTATAATTCAACATGTACACAGTCTGATGGATTTCAAAATACTGTATTTGACCATATATGCTCCAATTACTGTTAAAAATAACTGTGAAATGCAAAACTCTGGTGGGTTTAACAAGATGTCCGCTTGCCCCCTTCTCAGTGTATCCTTACTGTGGAGGAGTGTGGGGTGTAGCAAGATGGCGGCGACAGAACCTCACTTTCATTACCAATTCTGACGGGTCGCCAAATCTGACGGTACACAGGCTCTGTGAAATGTGTGACACAGCAGTGCTTACTCATAGGGTGAATACAGTTCACAGAATTCAAGGAAGTAAATGTGTGTGGCTTTTCACAAAGTAAGTTTTCAAACTTCAAGATATTTCAGAATAATAGGAATAGGCTAGAAATAATTAAAATGTAGTCATAAATGAATACATGGTTTTACATTTTGATCATAGATATGCTTTAAATTCGGCATGCTCATGCGACAATAGCTGCATTCACTCTATTCCTCAGATGCAAATTAAAAGTGTATTTTTCTTTTTCATCTAATACCTTCGCAATTTATTTTGGGATATAGTAATTAAGACAACCAATTTTTCATCAAGTACTTTTATTTTGATTTATTTGCTCCCACTTCTACCTTTCCACAACATCCTTTCCAGTTGAAAATGATTGATTTGAACTGTGCAGTTTATGTTAACTAGACGGGACATTCTGCATTGTTCTATAGACTTTATTTTTTCTCTGCCTATATTTTCTCACCTTTATACTGTTGTGTGGTTTCTGAAGCCTACATAAAAAAGATTGCAGATCACAGACAATCAAAAAAATTACTCATTTAGCTTTCTGCCCCAGCTCCAGCCTGTTATGGAGTCTTGAATGTTTCAGTGATTTAATGCTGTTTTCTAATGAAAATAATGGTATGAAGTCATGAGAGTTATTATATGGCATAGAAATCAGCAAGGGCTGCATTTTACTCTTGTTAAGCTGTGACCTCTGACCTGTACCAATCATCACCTTTTTAGGAAAGAGCTGATTTACTTTCTGTGCCACACATTTGTGAGCCAAGCCTGTTGCGCTATCTGTGTTTTGTGAGTAATATTTCTATTTAGATAAATGCACACTTGGGACCGGTGCTGTGGCAGCCATGTATACTTTTTTCGATGGTCGTTTCCAAAGTTGTGTCTTGGGAAAAGTAATAATAATACATTATTTTTTATGTTTAAATGTTTGCACAAATCATATGGGTCTATTTTGCTAAGAAAATTCTCACTGGAAAGGCAAATGTAAGGAATTTAGTCTCACTTCTTTAGGAATTAAAAAAATGGGTGACGTTAAGTCAATGGTATGGTATGTCTCATTAATATTAATATGGATCGTTGCCTTAATCTTTTATTTATTAGCTTATCTCGGTGCATACAATTGATAAGCACTCAATTTGACATTTATCAGTGGATGAAAGCTGTTTATTAAATAATATTGGTCACACATCTGTGGGGATTTTGTCATATTCTGGTTTCGGTTCAGGCAAGGATACTTTGTGTAGATGCTGGCAGGTTGCTTCACCTATGCTTCCTATGTGTCCTGTGGAATTCAGCAGCAAGTTGTTTGCATTTGAGGTCCTTCTGCTTACTTGTAGTTATTAATCTTGACAGGGCTGGACGGTGCACAAAGCAGTACTAACGTTTAGAGCAGTATGCTCTCAGGGACAAAAGATCGAAACGCAGATTGCTTGCAAGTGCCTTCCATGCACACACTTTAATCACTTTAGGACCGGAAGATTTTCCCCCTTAAAGTGGATGTAAACCCAACATTTTTATATGTCATAATGTAGAGAATAAGATTTCATTTCATTTGAGCCCAGTCTTGCCACACAAATTTACTTGAGGCCTGAGCAATCCTCTTTTATTGCCCCTGGACGACGTGATTGTGTCACGAAACGAGTAGGGCGGAGCGACGCGCTGACATCACCTCACAGCGTGTTGCTCGGAGAACCACGAAGGACCGGTCTGTCAGTGTGCGTCTGGCCGGCGCACCTGACTTAAGGCGTTACTTTTCTGCATTGCTGTAAGTGCAATTTTTATTGTTTTATAATAAATATCTTGGGTTTTACACTATCCGGAGCCTTTATTTCTTCCATGTGAATACTCTCTATTGGATGAGCGGTGTCATTTGAGGGGTGGAAAGAGGAGTGCGGGATATCAGATCTGTTTCCAGGAAGCTGCAAAGTAAGAGAGAGGAGAAGTGTCCATACATCTGAGTGAGAGAGATCTTTTACATGCCTTGTATGACGCTCTGTAGTGGGGTGTCATGGCGCTCTGCTAAGAGTTAATTTTACCTACACTGGTGGCGGATCACATTAGATCAAGCACTAAAGGACTCGCTGTGTGGATGAACTTTTTCCATCTTATTAATTTTATTTTTCACGGGTGCTTATTCATCAATTATTGATAACTGTGGACTTTCATTAATTTTTCTCATATAATTTGGATTTTTTTCCTATTGTTTGCTTTTGTATCAGCCTATCACGTTATGATGGCACTCATCACTGTTACACGATACATATGACTGTCATTGTTTTTCATTCACTGTTTGCACATCTATGTGTATGTTCACATGTGACAATTAATCAGCTGCGGTTATTGTGTTCTAGATCCTTTGTTTATTTAGGGGTCTAGTCTTACTCACTTATTTCTAAACCTTTAGCAATTAGAGGTTCATTTATCATATATTTTTGGGTTTATGGGTTTTCACCAAAATTTTATTTATATTATTAACACATATCAATAGATTTATTTGATGTGTTTTTGTTGTATATTGGGCCCTGATAGTCAATATTAGCCCCCAGTTTAGCGCAACTCTTTCGTTTTCCCTATATACTTTTACTGTGTTTTGTTACCAGTAGAGTTGCAGCTTCCAACAGGCCAATCTATCAGACTTATTTAATCATACAAATTGCGATACTCCATAGCGCAGTTTCTTCTTTCCTTTTCTAATCCTCTTTTATTGTTCAGTTAGAGAAATCTTGAGAAAGTCTTGAAAACTTTGTAAAAAACGCCCCCTTGCTGTGAGTGACAGGTGATTTACATATCACATGCACTAGCCTGAGACAGGTTATCATCAGATCACTGGATGTTCTCCTCTGCCCAGCTCTGACTTTATACATGTCCCCTAAATCACTTGTCTATAGTCTTCTGACTGTTCACTGCATCCCATGATGAGAAACATCCAGTCAAAACACAGTAAAGCTGGGAGAGCTGGAGGGGAGGGGGATGTGAATTGTGAACTTTTTACACAGGATGTGCCTGTCTCAGGCTAGTGCATGATATGTAAATCACCTGTCACTCACAGCAAGGGGGGTTTTTGACAAAGTTTTCAAGACTTTGTCAAGATTTCTCTAACTGAACAATAAAAGAGGATTGCTCAGGCCTTGAGTAAATCTGTGTGGCAAGACTGGGCTCAAATGAAAGGAAATCGTATGCTCTACATTATGACATTAAAAAAAAAAAAATTGGGGGTTTACATCCACTTTAATGACCAGGCCGTTTTTTGCAATACGGCACTGCGTCGCTTTAACTGACAATTGTGCCGTCATGCGACTTTGTACCCAAACAAAATTGACGTTTTGTTTCCAACAAATAAAGCTTTCTTTTGGTGGTAGTTGATCACCTCTGCGTTTTTAATTTTTTGCGCTATAGACAAAGAGCGGCAATTTTGAAAAAAAAGCTATATTTTTTTACTTTTTGCTATAATAAATATCCCCCCCCCAAAATGTAAAAAAAAATATCTTCATTAGATTAGGCCAATATGTATTCTTCTACATATTTTTGGTTAAAAAAAGTCACAATAGGCGTATATTGATTGCTTTGGGCAAAAGTTATAGCGTCTACAAAATAGGGGATAGATTTATGGCATTTTTATGTATTTTTTTTACTATTTTACTAGTAATGGCGGCGATCAGTGATTTTTAGCGGGACTGCGACATTGCGGCGGACAGATCGGACACCTAACTGACATTTTTTACACTTTTTTGGGAACCAGTGACATTTTTGCAGTAATCAGTGCTAAAAATATGCACTGTTATTGTACTAATGACACTGGCAAGGAAGGGGTTAACATCAGGGGCGATTAAGGGGTTAAATGTGTTCCCTGGGTGTATTTACTAACTGTATGGGGGACTGTGTGTTTGGCAAAACACAAAGATCCGTCTTCCTGCATTAGGCCCCTTTCACACGGAAGGCCCGTTCAGATCCGCCTGTCAGTTTTGACGGCGGATCTGAACGGGCGCTCCATGTTACTCTATGGAGCGTCGGATGTCAGCGGAGACATGTCCGCTGACATCCGATCCGGTCCGATCCGCCAAATCCAGACGTATGGACCACACGTCCAGATCCGTCGGATCGGGTGAGATCGGGTGAGATCGGGTGAAAACGGACACACTGTCCGTTTTCATCCGATCTCTCCATAGAGATCAGCGGCGCTCGCAAGCCCCTCCCCGGTCAGTGAGCGGAGAGAGGCTTGTCATCCGCCGGCTCAGCGGAGATCAACGGACAGATCTCCCGCTGAGCCGGCGGACAGAGGCGGGCTCCGTGCAAGCGGAGTCCGCCTCGTCTGAAAGGGGCCTAACAGAAATACAGGATCTGTGTGATCTCCCCTGTCAGAATGGAGATTTGCCTTGTTTACACAGGCAAATCCCCATTCTGTCACTGCGGGGAAGGATAGCAGGTGTCCGGAAGACATCGAGTCCACCCCACCCGCTGATTGGCTCCCCTGCTGGCTAGTGGGTGCCCACAAATTGCTGTATACGAGCTGACGTACGATGATGGTGATTTGCGGGATCGAGCCCAGTGACTCATGTCACAAGCCCCATTGCCTCAGTACAACTGCATACTTGTCAACAGTTCCGATTTTCCCGGGACAATCCCCATTTTGGGACCCTCGTCCGGATCGGAGCTCGTCCCAATTAGTTTCCCGGGATTTTGCCTTTGTCCTGGGAAATTGGGAATGTTTTAGGCAAAAATGGCCAGCGGGCTACAAAAGTATGGCCACCGCTGCTGCCGCAAGGTCTATTTCCCTGTGTGTTCAGTGGAGGGGCAGCCAATCGACTTCTCACTTCAGTGTACAAGTAGGCAATTCTCTTGTACACTGAAGCCTATTGGCTGCGCGGATCGATCGGAGGCTCCTCCCTTCTCCACTGTCCACACGAGAAACTGTAGCTGTCGCTGCTGGGGACAGACACATGAAGGAGGGCTTTGCTGCGCTGCTGGGGACGCTGATGTAAGGAGGGGCTCCGCTGCCGGGGACAAAAGATGTAAGGAGGGGCTCCCCTGCTGGGGACACCATATGTAAGGAGGGGCTGCCCTGCTGGGGACACCAGATGTATGGAGGGGCTCCCCTGCTGGGGACACCTGATGTAAGGAGGGGTTCTGCTACCAGGGACACAGATGTAAGGAGGGCTCCGCAGCCGGGGACACTGATGTAAGGAGGAGCTTCGCAGCCGGGGACACTGATGTAAGGAGGGGCTCCACTGCTGGGGACACCAGATGTAAGGAGGGCTCCGCTGCCGGGGACACTGATGTAAGGAGGGGCTCCGCTGTCGGGGACACTGATGTAAGGAGGGGCTCCGCTGTCGGGGACACTGATGTAAGGAGGGACTCCGCTGCTGGGGACACTGATGTAAGTAGGGCTCCGCTGCTGGGGACACCAGATGTTAGGAGGGACTCCGCTGCCTAGGACACTGATGTAAGGAGGGCTCCGCTGCTGGGGACACGGATGTAAGAAGGGCTCTACTGCCGGGGACACAGATGTAAGGAGGGGCTCCACTTCTGGGGACACCAGATGTAAGGAGGGACTCCACTGCTGGGGACACTTTATGTAAGTAGGGCTCCACTGCTAGGGACATTAGATGTAAGGAGGGACTCCGCTGCCGGGGACACTGATGTAAGGAGGGCTCCGCTGCTGGGAACACCAGATGTCAGGAGGGGCTCTATTGCCTGGACACTGATGTAAGGAGGGGCTATTCTGCTGGGGACACCAGATGTAAGGAGGGGCTCCACTGCCAGGGACACTGATGTAGGGAGGGCTCTGCTGCCGGGGACACAGATGTAAGGAGGGGCTCTGCTGCCAGGGACACTGGTGTAAAGAGGGGATCCACTGCCGGGGACACTGATGTAAGGAGGGCTCCGCTGCTGGGGACACTGATGTAAGGAGGGCTCTGCTGCTGGGGACACAAGATGTAAGGAGGGCTCCGCTGCTGGGGTCACCAGATGTAAGGAAGGGCTCTGCTGCTGTGGACACTGATGTAAGGAGAGTCTCTGCTGGGGGCACCTGATGTAATGACGGACTCCGCTAGGGGCACCTGATGTAAGGACGGACTCCGCGGGATACACCTCATGTAAAGACGGACTCCACTAGGGGGAACATGATGTAAGGACGGACTCCACTGGGGGTACCTGATGAAAGGACGGACTCCACTGGGGGCACCTGATGTAAGGAGAGACTCCGCTGGGGGCACCTGATGGCATCTGGTGGCAGGCGACGTGGCAGGTAACACGCTCAGAGCTCCCACTTATTCAGCATTATGGTAAGTTGAATGATTTCATTTTATATTAAAATGTAATAATAGAAATAATGTGCTTCAATCATCCTGACACAATAACAACCGTGGTGTCGGGGAGATTGAAGCGCTAACACCAGGTGTTTGGAGTATCTTTATCTGCTGATTGTTAAACTTTCTGTAATACACATATTTCTATTGTGGTGTAGGATCTGGGCCTACTGTCCCTCCATCTCTCTCTCCCTCTCCCTCTTTCATCTCAGACTCTAACCACACACTCTTTGAGCCACACCCCTTTAAGCCTACGCTCAATATTTTCCTAAACCACGCCCATTCTTCTCCGCGTTTTTCGTTCCCAGCTTTGCTAATTATAATAAGACTCCGCCCACAGGCAAAAAAGTGTCCCAATAAATGTATTTACAATCTTGGCAACTATGCAACTGCGCCGGCTGGTCCTTAAGCAGTTAAAGTTGCTGTAGACCCTTCCATATACCCAGTGAAGTGACTGGCCTCAGGTGATACACAAAGATGAAACAAATCCTCAAACATAAGTGGTACCTGTTTATCTGCAGTGTTCTTTTCTCTACAGTGGTTCAAAGTGCAGAATTTACCAAGCCTGTCTGAGCTGTCAGAAAAGAGGGGGTGAAGAGCTGGGATTACACTCTGCAGAGCTCAGCGAGGTGAGCTCTGAGAGCTGATTGGAGGAAAGGGACACCCCCCCCCCCCTCCACACAGCACACAATAACAGGGCCTAGGCTGTCAATCAGCTGGAAATCCCTCCCACCACCTTTTTTCTCTTGGTGTCAGGAAAACTTGCCAGAATTGATTCATGATGATAGCAGAGGAAACAAGCAGCAGACAGAAATAACACATACTGCTCTTAATTGAGACAAGTACGCACTATAGAGCAGTGGCTGCTGATCCTCCATTTTTTTGTCAACTGTGGCTCATGCATTCAGAATATGTGTTGGCATGGCCACTTGTAGTCTGCAAGTGATAGTGTAACAACGCAGAAGCATAACTGGGAGACAGTTGTTATAACATGACAGGAAGTGTCTGAGCAATGATTTTTATGGCAGGATCACCAGATATATTTTTAACCGCTTCAGCACTGGGCCATTTTACACCCTTCCTTACCAGAGCACTTTTTGCGATTCGGCACTGCGTCGCTTTAACTAACAATCGTGCGACGTTACACCCAAACAAAATTGACGTCCTTTTTTTCCCACAAATAGAGCTTTCTTTTGGTGGTATTTGATCACCTCTGCGGTTTTTTATTTTTTGTGCTATAAACAAAAGAAGAGCGACAATTTTGAAAAAAAACACAATATTTTTTACTTTTTGCTATAATAAATATCCCTTTTTTTTTTTTAAAAACTTTTTTTTTCCTCAGTTTAGACCGATACGTATTCTTCTACATATTTTTGGTAAAAAAAATCGCATTAAGCGTATATAGATCGGTTTGGGCAAAAGTTATAGCGTCTACAAAATAGGGGATAGATTTATTGCATTTTTTTTTTAAAAACTGGATACTGCTGCGATCTTTCGCCGGAAGTGGGAGCAAATACCTGTATTACCTGGAAGGTGCCAAATGTGACACTGTAGGGGGAGGAGAAATCTGGACAGTGGAAGTTCCATTTTTGGCTTTAACGCTTTAAAGTGTTACTAAACCCAGGACCCTGCATTCACTATATCGGATCTCCCTCAGTACACAGAACATGGATATGCAAACGTTTTAGTAATTATAAACTGCTAAATACCTTCACTTCTATCCGTGTCTGGTTAAAGCTTGTAGGAGGAGTTTTCTGCTCTGACTGTCTTATAAGGCTGCAGGACCCCTGACCCTCTGTCTGCACAGTGCTGATTGGCCCTGTGCTGATCACATGCACCCTCCTGGAAAAAAAAACTATCAATACACACTAAACTGAGCATGTACAGCTTGTCCCCTAGCCTCTGTACTATCAGGAGATGGATTGGGGCAGTGGAAGAAGGGGAGGATCAGAGAAGACAGCATCAAACTGCTTTTTTACACAATGGGCAGAATTAACGCCTTAGGTTCCACAGTGATTATATCAAGCATGTTTACTGTATACACAGACTGATTTTACTGTTGTGGGTTTAGTAACACTTTAAAGCTGGGTTCACACTGTGTGTGGCATGGCTTGCAGCAGGAGGTCTGGTCATTCAGGTCCGAATTAGGTCTGAATTTTTGACTGAATTCAGACCTGAAACTGAGCCAAAGATGCACAGGACTCTTCTGCTGTGCGCTTTGTTGCCGCCCTGGATATGTGTGAACGGCTGCATTGAGAGCCTGTCACACTCTCTTGTCATGGAGAAACCTGCATCCAGGGGCGTTGTTAGGGGGTGGCTAGGGGGGGCTGGACCCCCGAATGGGTCCCTGAAAAGCCCCGAGTCTCGGAATGGCTGCATTCCATTGCTAGCCCTGAGTGCGGTCGGCTAATTTCGGCTGCACTTGCTAACAGATGGGTTCCCAGCAGCCGAAATTAGCCGAGTGCCATAGCGGCCGAAAGCGGCCGAAATTAGACGAAGCCGGTGGCCGAGTGGCGAGTGCCGCTGGTCCCGCCTTCTGGAGCGGGACATGTGACGTGACGTCCATCGTAGCCTGCAGGCTCCAGAAGGAGGGAACGCTACATCCCTACTCGGGCGGGCGGCTCGGCTCTCCTCTCCTCCTTGGCTCCTCTCCTCTCATCACGGCTGAGGTAGGTCAGACATGTAATGTATGTCATTGTCGGTCAGTGCATGTAGGTCAGTGCATGTAGGTCAGTGGTCAGTGCATGTAGGTCAGTGCATGTAGGTCAGTGGTCAGTGCATGTAGGTCAGTGGTCAGTGCGTGTAGGTCAGTGCATGTAGGTCAGTGCGTGTAGGTCAGTGCGTGTAGGTCAGTGCATGTAGGTCAGTGTGTGTAGGTCAGTGTGTGTAGGTCAGTGTGTGTAGGTCAGTGTGTGTAGGTCAGTGGTCAGTGTGTGTAGGTCAGTGTATGTAGGTCAGTGGTCAGTGTGTGTAGGTCAGTGTGTGTAGGTCAGTGGTCAGTGCATGTAGGTCAGTGCGTGTAGGTCAGTGTGTGTAGGTCAGTGTGTGTAGGTCAGTGTGTGTAGGTCAGTGGTCAGTGTGTGTAGGTCAGTGTGTGTAGGTCAGTGGTCAGTGTGTGTAGGTCAGTGTGTGTAGGTCAGTGGTCAGTGCATGTAGGTCAGTGTGTGTAGGTCAGTGTGTGTAGGTCAGTGTGTGTAGATCAGTGGTCAGTGTGTGTAGGTCAGTGGTCAGTGCATGTAGGTCAGTGCATGTAGGTCAGTGCATGTAGGTCAGTGTGTGTAGGTCAGTGTGTGTAGGTCAGTGGTCAGTGTGTGTAGGTCAGTGCATGTAGGTCAGTGGTCAGTGTGTGTAGGTCAGTGCATGTAGGTCAGTGTGTGTAGGTCAGTGGTCAGTGTGTGTAGGTCAGTGTGTGTAGGTCAGTGTGTGTAGGTCAGTGGTCAGTGTGTGTAGGTCAGTGTGTGTAGGTCAGTGGTCAGTGTATGTAGGTCAGTGGTCAGTGTGTGTAGGTCAGTGTGTGTAGGTCAGTGTGTGTAGGTCAGTGGTCAGTGTGTGTAGGTCAGTGCATGTAGGTCAGTGCATGTAGGTCAGTGTGTGTAGGTCAGTGTGTGTAGGTCAGTGTGTGTAGGTCAGTGGTCAGTGTGTGTAGGTCAGTGCATGTAGGTCAGTGGTCAGTGTGTGTAGGTCAGTGTGTGTAGGTCAGTGGTCAGTGTGTGTAGGTCAGTGCATGTAGGTCAGTGGTCAGTGTGTGTAGGTCAGTGTGTGTAGGTCAGTGGTCAGTGTGTGTAGGTCAGTGTGTGTAGGTCAGTGGTCAGTGTATGTAGGTCAGTGGTCAGTGTGTGTAGGTCAGTGTGTGTAGGTCAGTGTGTGTAGGTCAGTGGTCAGTGCATGTAGGTCAGTGTGTGTAGGTCAGTGTGTGTAGGTCAGTGTATGTAGGTCAGTGGTCAGTGTGTGTAGGTCAGTGTGTGTAGGTCAGTGTATGTAGGTCAGTGGTCAGTGTATGTAGGTCAGTGGTCAGTGTGTGTAGGTCAGTGTGTGTAGGTCAGTGTGTGTAGGTCAGTGGTCAGTGCATGTAGGTCAGTGTGTGTAGGTCAGTGTGTGTAGGTCAGTGTATGTAGGTCAGTGGTCAGTGTGTGTAGGTCAGTGTGTGTAGGTCAGTGGTCAGTGTGTGTAGGTCAGTGCGTGTAGGTCAGTGTATGTAGGTCAGTGGTCAGTGTGTGTAGGTCAGTGTGTGTAGGTCAGTGTATGTAGGTCAGTGGTCAGTGTGTGTAGGTCAGTGTGTGTAGGTCAGTGGTCAGTGTGTGTAGGTCAGTGTGTGTAGGTCAGTGGTCAGTGTGTGTAGGTCAGTGTGTGTAGGTCAGTGGTCAGTGTGTGTAGGTCAGTGTGTGTAGGTCAGTGGTCAGTGCATGTAGGTCAGTGTGTGTAGGTCAGTGTATGTAGGTCAGTGGTCAGTGTGTGTAGGTCAGTGTGTGTAGGTCAGTGTGTGTAGATCAGTGGTCAGTGTGTGTAGGTCAGTGGTCAGTGCATGTAGGTCAATGTGTGTAGGTCAGTGTATGTAGGTCAGTGGTCAGTGTGTGTAGGTCAGTGTGTGTAGGTCAGTGTGTGTAGATCAGTGGTCAGTGTGTGTAGGTCAGTGGTCAGTGCATGTAGGTCAGTGTGTGTAGGTCAGTGTATGTAGGTCAGTGGTCAGTGTGTGTAGGTCAGTGTGTGTAGGTCAGTGTGTGTAGATCAGTGGTCAGTGTGTGTAGGTCAGTGTGTGTAGATCAGTGGTCAGTGTGTGTAGGTCAGTGGTCAGTGCATGTAGGTCAGTGTGTGTAGGTCAGTGCATGTTGGTCAATGCATGTAGGTCAGTGTGTGTAGGTCAGTGTGTGTAGGTCAGTGTGTGTAGGTCAGTGGTCAGTGTGTGTAGGTCAGTGCATGTAGGTCAGTGGTCAGTGTGTGTAGGTCAGTGCGTGTAGGTCAGTGGTCAGTGTGTGTAGGTCAGTGTGTGTAGGTCAGTGGTCAGTGTGTGTAGGTCAGTGCATGTAGGTCAGTGGTCAGTGTGTGTAGGTCAGTGTGTGTAGGTCAGTGGTCAGTGTGTGTAGGTCAGTGTGTGTAGGTCAGTGGTCAGTGTATGTAGGTCAGTGGTCAGTGTGTGTAGGTCAGTGTGTGTAGGTCAGTGTGTGTAGGTCAGTGGTCAGTGCATGTAGGTCAGTGTGTGTAGGTCAGTGCATGTAGGTCAGTGTGTGTAGGTCAGTGTGTGTAGGTCAGTGTGTGTAGGTCAATGGTCAGTGTGTGTAGGTCAGTGCATGTAGGTCAGTGGTCAGTGTGTGTAGGTCAGTGTATGTAGGTCAGTGGTCAGTGTGTGTAGGTCAGTGGTCAGTGTGTGTAGGTCAGTGGTCAGTGTGTGTAGGTCAGTGCATGTAGGTCAGAGGTCAGTGTGTGTAGGTCAGTGGTCAGTGTGTGTAGGTCAGTGTGTGTAGGTCAGTGGTCAGTGTATGTAGGTCAGTGGTCAGTGTGTGTAGGTCAGTGTGTGTAGGTCAGTGGTCAGTGCATGTAGGTCAGTGTGTGTAGGTCAGTGTGTGTAGGTCAGTGTGTGTAGGTCAGTGGTCAGTGCTTGTAGGTCAGTGGTCAGTGTGTGTAGGTCAGTGTGTGTAGGTCAGTGCATGTAGGTCAGTGGTCAGTGCGTGTAGGTCAGTGTGTAGGTCAGTGTAGGTCAGTGTGTGTAGGTCAGTGTATGTAGGTCAGTGGTCAGTGTGTGTAGGTCAGTGTGTGTAGGTCAGTGTATGTAGGTCAGTGGTCAGTGTGTGTAGGTCAGTGTGTGTAGGTCAGTGGTCAGTGTGTGTAGGTCAGTGTGTGTAGGTCAGTGTGTGTAGGTCAGTGTGTGTAGGTCAGTGGTCAGTGCGTGTAGGTCAGTGGTCAGTGCGTGTAGGTCAGTGCATGTAGGTCAGTGGTCAGTGCATGTAGGTCAGTGCATGTAGGTCAGTGGTCAGTGCGTGTAGGTCAGTGCATGTAGGTCAGTGGATGTAGGTCAGTGATCAGTGTGTGTAGGTCAGTGGTCAGTGCATGTAAGTCAGTGGTCAGTGTATGTAGGTCAGGCAGGTCAGTGTGTGTAGGTCAGTGGTCAGTGCATGTAGGTCAGTGTGTGTGTAGGTCAGTGCATGTAGGTCAGTGTGTGTGTGGGTCAGTGGTCAGTGTGTGTAGGTCAGGCAGGTCAGTGTGTGTAGGTCAGTGGTCAGTGTGTGTGTAGGTCAGTGTGTGTAGGTCAGTGGTCAGTGTGTGTGTAGGTCAGTGGTCAGTGTATGTAGGTCAGTGGTCAGTGTGTGTAGGTCAGGCAGGTCAGTGTGTGTAGGTCAGGCAGGTCAGTGTGTGTAGGTCAGTGGTCAGTGTGTGTAGGTCAGGCAGGTCAGTGTGTGTAGGTCAGTGGTCAGTGTGTGTAGGTCAGGCAGGTCAGTGTGTGTAGATCAGTGGCCAGTGTGTGTAGGTCAGTGTGTAGGTCAGGCAGGTCATTGTGTGTAGGTCACGCTGGCCAGTGGTCATTGTATGTAGGTCATTGTATGTAGGCCAGTGTATGTAAGCCACACATCCCCACCACCCAGGCCAAAGAATAAAAAATAAATGGCGCAAAACCGCCCGCTATCCACCCCCCCCCCCCCCGGTTCTTCGACCTCGGGCTGAAGCCCCTGGTCTTTTTGCCACCTAGCAACGCCCCTGCCTGCATCCAATTCTCAATAGTGTGAACCCAGCCTTAATCGGGCAGGCAGAATAACTAATAGTATGCAGACATCCTGCATAAAGGTTGTATAATACTTTTAGTCCACTTTTGTTTTCACTAAATATGAAAAAGTGTAATTACAAATAAATGCTTAATATGGGATGCAACAATAACACAGGATTCACAGAGAAAAGTTGTTTGTTTTTAGACAGTCTTTCTCTCGCTGTCTGTATTCAAGTAAAATAGCTAGAAGAGAAGAAGATCATTCACTTTTCTGACTCTTTGACTTGTGTATATAAATCTGGCATGAGCTATTGAGCTCTGTAATTAGATGTATGTTTCAATTTGCACTATTCATCTGCAATATGTCATATATGCCTAAGGAAAGAAAAAATAAAAACAGAAACATATCTTTTTTTTTATATTATTTTTAGACCTAAACATAATATATACATTTGATATTAGACCAATTAAAATGGGTGAGAGCCATTGAGATGTCTTTTCCCAACCCCCGTTATGACAACTTCATGATTCAAACAATAAGCACAGGAAAGGAAGATTTTTCTGATTCTAAGGTGCTTAGTTTTGGTGGAGGAATAGTGGTCACTGTTTTGTTTCAATTTTTTTAATTATTCCATAGGTTTTGCCTATTGGAGCCATAGGCACACCATCAAGAACAAATGTTTTTTTTTTTTTTTTAATAAATGCAGTTCTTTGTCTGAAATTGCACTGGGATTATGTTATGGGGAGAGTTTAGATAAAGCAAAGTTCTTTTTTCAAAAAAAGGAGAGGGTTTGGGACTTTGAATGAGGCGTGTACACTGTTGGTCAGTGCAGTGAACACAATCTTGGTAACATGATGTAACAATTATTCAATAAAATTCCACAGCAATGATGCAGCAAAAATACACAATAAAATCGAGACATACATTATGTACATGATAAAACACTAGAGGGATTGCCGCACAATATGCTCTACGCGTTTCATGAAAACATCACTTCCTCATGGACCACACGCAATCCAACTATCTATAAAGAGCACATACTGTATATCCGCATCAGTGTCACTATATCTCAATAGTATTGAAATTATTAGCCCAGAGATGAGCAATCTCAGAAATTTAATGTGTAGTTACTCATGAAAACGGCTCCCATTGTCAGTGCCAGGTGCCGACTACCAAGGCTAACCCCATAGGTGTCCACCACGGGAACTAAGGGGGCCATATCAGCACACGATAGATTGCAGTGTGAGGACCACAGGATGATTGTAGATATCCATATTACATCATTAATAATAAATTGGTCATCCAGTAGGGATTCTATAAAAATAATAATATATAATGTAAGATTGGGGGGGATCAGACTCAAGTGGTAGGTGCGTTTCCAGTGAGTACGTCAGTCCAAAACTGTATTTTAAGGGCGTGGTAACCCACTTTTATTTAAAAGAAGGAAAGTTCACTTACACATTAGTTGCCCACGCAGGGGGGTTCTTCCACATAACATGAATTAACGAAAATACCAAGCCACCTGGCTTATGTGTTGGCAGCACAGCTGCTCCTCTTACCAGTCCTTTGACTGTGTCATTCAGCTCTCTCAGAACACTTGGCTCTCTAGCCTTCAGTCGCAGTGCCCTGCTGCGTGGTACACCTCTGGCCTAAGAATTGGGGTTCTCCTGACACCCCTGATAGGCGCTGACCTGGCTCCTGGGACCGAGACCTGCTGTCTCGTGTCTTCTGGCTGGGCCCTTTGACCCCTCGATGAGACCTCTGTCTCGCAGCTTCTGGCTGGGGCCCCCTGACCCCGGGTGAGAACTTCCGTCTCAAAACTGAAAGCTGTCTCCAAAAGAGAGCTTTGAGCAATTCTCATACCTGACTATATAATGACCCTGCACACCTGTGTAGTGAGCCAGGTTGCAGGCCTCTAGCAAAACCTGAACCCAGGATTGAATGTTCTTCTGATTCAGAACTAAAGAACCTGGAGAGATGCTAGTTCTGAACCTTGCATTAACCCTTAATGTGACTCCTGGGTCACCTTTTCCTATAAACTTGGGAATTGGGAATTATCAATATATGAATGAATAGTTCAACCTATATGAACTGTGTGCCACTGGGGGTCATCTCTGTGCATGTCTGATGGGGATCACATCTACCCCTTTTACAGGACTGCAGTTTTGATTTATTAATTTTTTGGACCCATTCAGTGATCTTTTTCTTTATGGACATCATACTAACAACAAGGTAATTGACTTTGGATGAACAAGCCTTCCCTCCCTTTCCTCACTCACATTTATATATGTTGATATGGCTCCATGTTTTTTAAGGGCTATACGCTTTGCACACTGGCACTTTAAAATTATTTTTTATAATAATCGTTATAATAATCATCTATTTTTCACTTCTCTCATTGGCTGATCCCCTATTGTAGTTTACCCATATATGGGTCCAATTATTCATCTTTTTACTGATAATCCACATTTTTCGTGGTCCAAATATACATATTATATATTTACCAATCATCATTTGTTAGAATTCTTTTGTAAGCCCATATAGATTGAACTATTCATTCATATATTGATAATCCACAATTTTGTGGTACAATCATACATATATATATATATATATATATATATATATATATATATTATATATATATATATATATATTATAATTTTTATAAAATCCCTACTGGACGACAAATTTATTATTAAAGTGGAGGGCCACCCTAAAAAAAAAAAAAGAGCATTAATATTCTTAAAAAAAAAAAAAAAAACATTTGAAAAAAAAAAAAAAGTTTTACCTTACCAGAAATCCCTGTTGCTAGGCAGTCTTCCTAATCTGCCTCCTTCCTACTCCGCGGTGATCTTCGTTCTTCTCTCCTCCTCCGCGTTGTCTTCTGGGTAATGGGGCACGGTGTTCTTGGAACTGTGTGCTCCCTAACACAGCATGTCCCATTCACAAAGCGCCGCGCAACTCGCACATACGCAGTAGGAAACGGGCAGTGAAGCCGCAAGGCTCCACTGCCTGTTTCCCTTAGTGAGGATGGGACATGTCGGCCTCGGCGGCCGACATCGCGGGTGCCCTGAAAAGGTAAGTCTCCTTATTAAAAGTCAGCAGCTACTTTTTTTTTAGCTGCTGACTTTTAAAACATCTTTTTTACCGCTGAAACACCGCTTCAATGATGTAATATGGATATCTACAATCATCCTGTGGTCCTCCTCACACTGCAATCTATTGTGTGCTGATATGGCCCCCTCAGTTCCCATGGTGGACGCCTATGGGGTTATCCTTGGTAGTCGGCACCTGGCACTGACAATGGGAGTCGTTTTCTTGAGTAACTACACAGTTAATTTCTGAGATTGCTCATCTCTGGGCTAATAATTTCAGTACTATTGAAATATAGTGACACTGTTGCCGACATATGTGTTCTTTATATATAGTTGGATTGCGCCTGCTCCTGAGGAAGTGATGTTTTCACGAAACGCTTAGAGCATATTGTGTGGCAATCCCTCTAGTGTTTTATCATGTACATAATGTATCTCTCGATTTTATTGTGTATTTTTGCTGCATCATTGAGTAATTGTTACATCATGTTACACCATGGTTATAAATACTGACAGACAATCCAATAAAGACTACTTTAATGTGCATTTATCTTGTTTATGTATTCATACCAAGTTTGTGTTCACTGCACCGACCAACGGTGTACACACCTCATTCAAAGTCCCAAATCCTTTCCTTTTTGCAAATGAACAGGGATGGAGGCACATGTCTATGTTGGCCTCATTCAAAGTCCCAAACTTTTTCTATGTACCGTATATTCTTTAAAAAAAAAAAAAAAAAGTACACCAAACATAAGAGAAAGAAGATAGCCCTTGTTTTCGGATACAGCATTATAAATGTAAAAAACTGTTTGAAAACAATTGCTATGAACATTGTTATACACAGGAGCACACGTATTTTAAATACAAGTCATTTTCAATGTGTTTGCAGGGCAGCAAAAAAAAAAAACAGCGAGATCCCTAATGTTTAATCAGGTAAATTGGAACTTGAGAAAGTATCGCATTTCTGCTGTAAACTGTACCGGAGTCTGTAAATGTACAAAGAAAACACTGGACTGTTCCCTGTGTTGTAAATCTTGTCAAAGGGAAATGTATGATTCATGTTTCCACATAAATCAACAGATATCTGCAGATAGAAAAAAATAACATTTGCTGTTTGCTTTAGTCTAGTTCACTTACAGTATCATTGTACTAAACATTATTTTATGTTTGCTACATGTCTGTCCAGCTGCTTTATGGGATAATGTGGATTAAGTAAAATGTTGTAAAAAAAATGATGAGGAATTATTCACAAAGTAAAGAAAACACAAAAAATAAATGAAAAATATAGTGCCAGTCTAGGGACATTTTGTTAGGGTAAAAGCCAGATGTTATAAAAAACACACCCATGAGGTTAGCTCCACCATATCAGCTAAACAGTCACCACTGTCCATCATTTACATAGGCAGTACCTCTCTTGCAATTTAGGCTGGCAGATCAACTTTGCACATTTGGCCTGCCCACTAACGGTTCGAATCTCAACCGGTTCAGCAGGGATTCAACCTGTGCCTAGCCCTGCTGTGCTACTTCCCTCCTCAAATGTACCTCTTTTAGGTCTGAGTTACAGTTCTAAATAATTGAACATACTATTTAATTTATTCAAATGTGTCATATTGTATTTAACTATTCATCCAACCTTCAGATTTGTATTGTGTTGGTAATTTTTAAGTACTAAAAGAAAGCATTCTGGGAAATTAACCAGTGGACTTAAAGATAAACTTTAATAAAAAATTCATAAATGAGTGCAGCTCTATATTTATTAAAGAATAGTTCCAGGCATGATAAATTTTATACATAGTTACATTGGTCCAGCTTGGCTTGTATACCATATATACCCCCCTGGAAGCTGGAAATCACAAGTAGAAACCGCTACTTCAGTCATTTCCACTTACTTCTGGGTCTCATGTGTTATGTAAAAAATGTAACAAACACCGCGCTAATAAGTGCAAAAATAATGAAATGCCCTAATAAAGCAAATAGTAGCGCTAGGAAAATAACATAAAAAAGTATATATATGGGTAGCAGCAGCAAAAAAATGTGGATACACACATAAACAAGATAAAACAGTAAATAAAGCCGCGCTAATTAAACAAATGGAGTGGTTAGTGGCCTATACCACAATATAGAATAAAATCCTGAAAGCAACAATGTGCTAAGTGCAAAAAACAACAAATTATATATCAAACAATATGTATGCACATTTCCAAATGCACCCAAACAATAAAGTCCAGTGACATAAAAATATAAGTGAAAAAATAGGTGGAAAAATATAGTTCATATATGTGACAGTGTGAGCTCAGACTTCTGGTGACAATAAAAACCAAAACCACCGTGATCCACCACCAATGTAAGGTTGCGCTTACCAGAGGGCAAGCTTAGATAAGCCTGTAGTATAATGTAAACGGGACAGATAGAAACCATCAGGCATCAGCAGCAATCCGGATCTCCTCAGACAGGTTAGACCAGGGATGAAGATTCCAATGGTATTTCCCACTCAGATCAGTCAGGAATGGACACACTCTCCAAAAAAATATATATCGACCCCGGAATCATTCAGCAGCCAATATGGAATACAGGAAGAAAAGGGGATGCTCCCATAGTGTGATACCAAATTAAACGTTTATTAAAAGAAAAGCAATCCTACTTACACAAAGGAAGAAGCATATAAGCAGGACAAATAAAATACGCCGGCCGGCTAGCAGTACACCCGCTCACAACGCGGAACGCGATGACGTCAGTGCGTCAGCCTCCCTACGTCCGTTTCGTCCAATGACGTCATTGGACGAAACGGACGTAGGGAGGCTGACGCACTGACGTCATCGCGTTCCGCGTTGTGAGCGGGTGTACTGCTAGCCGGCCGGCGTATTTTATTTGTCCTGCTTATATGCTTCTTCCTTTGTGTAAGTAGGATTGCTTTTCTTTTAATAAACGTTTAATTTGGTATCACACTATGGGAGCATCCCCTTTTCTTCCTGTATTCCATATTGGCTGCTGAATGATTCCGGGGTCGATATATATTTTTTTGGAGAGTGTGTCCATTCCTGACTGATCTGAGTGGGAAATACCATTGGAATCTTCATCCCTGGTCTAACCTGTCTGAGGAGATCCGGATTGCTGCTGATGCCTGATGGTTTCTATCTGTCCCGTTTACATTATACTACAGGCTTATCTAAGCTTGCCCTCTGGTAAGCGCAACCTTACATTGGTGGTGGATCACGGTGGTTTTCTCATGTGTTATGGCAGCCCTGATGCATTGTGAATACTGGAGGTCAGCTGCTCAGCACAGGCTGTCGGGTGCCCCCACAGCAAGCAGCTTGCTATGGGGGCACCCGAGCCACAGCTCCATGTGTCCATTTAGACGCAGAGCTGTGGCCCGTCCCACGTCCCCTCTCTCTCCTGATTGGCTGACTGACTTTGATTGAAAGCAGCGGGAGCCAATGATGCCACTGCTGTGTATCGGTCAATCAGGAGAGAGAGCCTCGGATGGCCGAGACACTTGTGGACATCGCTGGACAGAGATGGGGCTCAGGCAAATATTAGGGGGTGCTGGGGCGGCTACTGCACAGAGAAGGCTTTTGTCTTATTGCATAAAATGCATTAGGATAAAAAATCTTCTGACTTTACAACTCCTTTAAAGCGGAAGTAAACCCATCAATTTAACAGTTTCAAAAAACAGTTAAATTTTTGGCATGCCAGGAATATAACTGTCACATTGGTTGTGCTCTCAACCAAACTGTCAAACCATCCAATGTCTGGTGTCATAACTGATCACATGTGCAGCATCATGGCAGTTGAAGATTAAACAGAGGCCAAGATGGCAGCTTCCTTGGCTGAAAACGATAGGAGGGTTTACTTCCACTTTAAAGCAGAACTAATGTCCACCATACTCACATCCCCTTCAGCATTGCAAAGTCCCTAGCCAGCAACAACATCTTCCTTTGATAATCTTCCTGTTTTAGCATCTTTGACCATCTTGATTGGTTGGTCCAAGATAATGTAACTCCTGTACATGCAAACTGCACTTAATTAAGACTGGAACCAAAGCAAAAATGCAAAAAGGGGGTACCGGCGCCAACTCTTATATTAGTATACGTTTATAAAGGCTGCACTCTAAATGGTAAGAGAACTGTATGTTCAATTACTTGTTATGATTAGGTAATAAGGAGAGTTGCGCCAATCAAAGAAATGTATTTAACCTTAGACACTGTACTAAACTATATTAAAGAGCTTGTTATATAACACTGCTGTCAACTATGGATCCCTTTGAGGACTAGGCCAATCCTGTGGTAGGCGGGATAGAATAAAATAAAATATATGAAATAAATATAAAGTGATAATTATTATTGTGCCTCTAATTACTGTGCAATACTAGACACTCCTGTGTGAAAGGGTGAGTATTTATATACGATCCTGTAAGAAAAGTTTCTGCATTGCAATTCCTACAGCAGGGTCTCAATTCATGTAGGAATTGCAATGCAGAAACTTTTCTTACAGGATCGTATATAAATACTCACCCTTTCACACAGGAGTGTCTAGTATTGCACAGTAATTAGAGGCACAATAATAATTATCACTTTATATTTATTTCATATATTTTATTTTATTCTATCCCGCCTACCACAGGATTGGCCTAGTCCTCAAAGGGATCCATAGATGACAGCAGTGTTATATAACAAGCTCTTTAATATAGTTTAGTACAGTGTCTAAGGTTAAATACATTTCCTTGGAACCAAAGCAAGCTGGGAATGTACACCGATTTACCCATGCGTGGATCAACGTGCATCCAAAATAAGTTTGCGATATAAAAAAATATTCTTTGACTGTGTCCCTGAAATTAAGCTTATCTAAACCCAGGAACAAAAATTTAATATTTTACAGCTTACCAATGCAACTGATAGGAGTACAGAACAGGAAGAGAATACAAGAAGTTATAATCTCACATGATTTCTGGTAGGAGCGACAAGTATTTTTTGCATTTATCGAACAGATATAACAAAAGATTTTCAGTGGTATAATTACTAGACCAAAATCAGCAAATAAAAGAACTTCATTGTCAGGATTTACATGCACAATAACTGATCATTTCTGGTGAATTATGCTCCCCATGCTTAGGATCCAGAAAAAGTGTGTCCTTTGTTTAAATACTTTGCTCTGAAAAGTGTTCCTCTTTCCCATTTCCCCATTTGCAAATAATTGGATGCCTATCTTTTATTAACAACAGTATATTCATTATGCTGAAGGAGTGAAACGAAATGGTCCTGATAATAAGAAGTGCTGAGCTTTGGCTCTTCACTGCTGGGGCATCCATAAGAAGTAATTGAGGGACTTGAGCCACTAATATCCAATCATTGCTTGGTTGGATATAGCTTGGTGCACTGACCCTTTTACTTTCCGTCATAGGGATACCTAACCATTTATAATAACACTCTTCTCCCCCCAGACAGACAATGCTGCTGTTCAAAGATGTCTCTGTTGCTCCTTCATCCAGAGTGGGAACACTTTAATACAGGAGGTGTGCTACTGACCAGATCACCAGGTGAAAAAAAAAGCGAATTCACGCGCTTCATTTAATGATTGGCAAGCGGAAGTATATTACTTTTTTGGTTTTGGGTTTAATACCACTGTAGTCCCTGTTATATGGGGGGGGGGGGGGTCATATGAAGTTGCCCTCTCCACACAGGCTATGGCGCTTACCTGCAGGTAACCAAATGAGCCAGAGCCTTTGCTAAAGGGACTATGAATATATATTTGGCAGTGCCTCCGCCTAGTACTGGACTCCAGCGTATCTAGAGATGATCCCTTTCTAGGACAATAACTAGTAACTTACCCAAAATAACTGAAAGGAGTAGTACTAATACACCCAGCATAGATTTCTATGCAAAGATATGCAGACATACCAGCAGGTGATTTGTGTCATTTTATATATAATAAAGTGATGGCATTACATACAACCAAAGCAATAACAAGAAGAATGTACATGTGTCTGAAAAGAACAGCGTATATATGTATTTATATATCTGGATATATAACTAAAGGCCTTTAACACCAATACCTCCAATTAGGCACTGTGGCACAGTTCAGTTGCAGGGGTCCCTGATGAGCTGACTTGCAAGGCGTAACGCAATTCGTCTTGAGAGGAGGAACGCTGATTCATCTGTGGAGCGGTGGCTTCCTGGGGACGCTTGTACAGACGAACACACCGATGGCGAAGAAGTCTGGAACATGCCACCTGCAAGGAAAATTAGGCTTACCTAGCCTATCTCTTGGTCCCTAACCTGATTATAGGCTATCAATGCTACCAGTTACCTCTACCTATCTAAATGGCCATCGGAAGCCATCCCTGAGCTGTTTACCGTTCCCTAGGCTAATACTAACGAGGAACCCCCCAGACCAAAAAGGGACACTGTTGCTTTAAATAATGAAGTGGCAGAAATGCACTTCAATACAAACCAGTCACTTGATAGATTATAATCAAATGAGCTTTGCTCTCATTCACTTGAGAATGGCCCAAGTATATTGCAGTATGCAAAAAGAAAGTTTCAATGAATCAGAGAAGCCTCTAACATATATCTCTGATTCCCACACAGGATTGCTCACACAGGAGCGACAGTAATATAACAAACAGTGAGCTACTCAGTATAGTAACACTTGCCTATTGTCCCTTTTCAACCTGGATGGATACAACACAAAATCAGCCTCCAGCACCTCCTGGCTTGCTCAGCATGTGGCTGGCCACTCTCTCTCCCTTCATTTCCTGTATGACATCCATATATAAAGCCTTGAGGGGTTTTATGACCCAGGGGCAGGAGACAACCTCTTAACAGGAAGAATCTGTTTGTAATAAGAACTCTATGGTAGTTACCAGGCAGGAATGTAAACAACCTCACAGACAGTGTACAAAAGAAACTTCCCTACACCACTTTAATGCCGCGTACACACGGTCGGAATTTCTGATGGAAACAGTCCGATGGGAGCTTTTCATCATATTTTCCGACCGTGTGTATGCCCAACATTTTTTTTCTGTCTATGAGTAAGCACTCTTGGTAGTGTGAAACGCGTTAGCCACTTTGCTTTGCTGTGACCCATTTTTTTGTGTGATTTAAAGTTTTACAAATAAAGGCACTTGAATTTTTCTTGGAGTGCGGCCGTCCAGAGTCCTTTAATTACATCGTTATCAGCTCATGCCGTGCCTGCACCTGGGTTCCCTGATCATAGGATAAGCGGCAAGCCTGAGTTCATGTGGATTGTCCTAGAGCGGTGGTTCTCTCTCTATCACTGAATTTCTGGATTTGGGCATTTCCGACGGACTTTGGATTAAGAGCCTGTTCTTAATTTTTCCGACGGAAAACCTTTCTATGGGATTTTTCGACCGTGTGTATGCAATTCCAACACGCAAAATTCCGACGCATGCTCAGAAACAATTCTACGCATGCTCGGAAGCATTAAACTTCCCTTTTATAGTGCCGTTGAACGTGTTGTATGTCGTGGTGTTATTGACCGTCGGAATTTGGTGTGACCGTGTGTAGGCAAGACAGTTTGAGCGAAATTCCGTCGGAATTCCGACGGGAAAACCATCAGAGCTTTTTCCGATGAAAATTCTGACCGTGTGTACGCAGCATAAATTGTCATTAACATTTGGATAAATGCTAAGATACACTTGTGCTGTTTCTGCGCCTGCAGCATGTCAGGCCTGAGTTCAGTCCACTGCACTGGGAACAGTACCAATTAGGAAGGAAAAACTACAGTTCTGTTGAACCATATATGAAGCACAGTAACCAGCCAAAATTTTATTTTCAAATGATTTCAATTGTATACGTTTTATTGCATACTTACATTGCTCTAGCTTGGCACAATGTAAGTATACATATCTCATTTTGTATTGGCCTTTGGGGAAGCTGACAATCAGCTAAAAATCACTGTGTGAGCGCATTCCCCTTTGCACACTGACCACAGGGGGTCGCTAGTTCAGTACGGTTGCCATTCAAATGACACATTGTATTTTTTGTTCAAGGAATACAATGCGTTCTTTATATGAACAAGTTGGAGATGTGAAGTCACTGCCTCTTTTCTCTCCTCATCCAATCAGACAGTAGCTTGTATTCATGGAAGAAATTAAAGGTATTCTGTGAATGGGGTAGTGCTAAGCAAGCTACCCTCTGTGGTCAGTGTGCAGAGCGGAAGTCACTCATACAGAACAAAGCAAGACTTGGAAGATCCCAACTATCACTGTAGTAGCACCAGCTACTACAGTGATTGTCTGCTTCCCCAGCAGTCCATATTGATCCTGAAGTTCAGTTTTATTCATGTATTACTGGCAGCACAAATACAAATTAAGACTTAAAGTGGTTCTAAAATCTTCTGTGCTGCAGCTGCCCCCCTTACCTAAACCCCTCCAATCCAGCGATGTGCACGAGCGCATCGGCTCCCGACACTGTCTCTCTCCTCATTTAACAGATTGATAGCAGTGGGAGTGTTTCTGCTGTCAATCAAATCTGGTGGCATGGGAGTGAGCATGCACAGGCGGCTTTACCTGGGGGCACCTGATGAAGAGGAGGGGCCTGAAGCACTGGCAGAGGACCCCAGAAGAAGAGGATCAGGGCTGCTTTGTGCAAAACCATTGCACAGAACAGGTAAGTATAGGCATGTTTGTTATTTTTTTTATTTAAAAAAAAGAAGAAAATAAAGCTTTACAACCACCACTTTAAATGAAAGTACGGTTTTCCATATTTTCCGTATTCAGAGCTAGGATCTGTAACTCATTTACTTCCGGACCGACCACTTCTTTGATGCTAAATACTGTCGTTATGGCAGCAAATAGCTGCCATAACCCCAGTATTTTTCTCCACGGCCGGTGATCCTCTTTCACATAAAAGTGGTCTCAGCGGCGGATTCCACTACGAGATCACTTTTCTGGGCAGCGTGAGAGATGACCCATCCCCTCTCCCGCCACATCCCAGTGGTCTCTGCCGCTTATGGAATCGTCAGCAGCGGCGCAAACGATCCGATCCCTGGGATGGATGGGCAGGAAGTCGAGTGAGGGCAAGATGGCCCGCACTTGGCCCTATGCCCTTTGAGGACCGGAGTGACGTCAAATGTCACTTCCGCCCTCCGGCCTTGAAGGGACCTTTTTTTTATTGAAAAAATAATAATAATAATAAATATATATATATATATATATATATATATATATATATATATATATATATATATATATGTGTAAATGTGAGATCTGAGGTCTTTTTGACACCAGATCTCACATTAAAGAGGCCCTGTCATGTTTTTTTTCTATTACAAGGGATATTTACATTACTTGTAATAGGAATAAAAGTGATCCAAAAAATTAAGTAAAATAAATAAGAAAAGAAAATGTAAAGCATCCCTTCCCTCCGAGCTCGCGCACAGAAGTAAACGCAAGTCATGCCCACATATGTAAAATGTTTTCAAACCACATATGTGAGGTATCGTCGCGATTGTTAGAGTGTGAGCAATAATTAGCCCAAGACCTCCAAGATACCCACCTGGGTATTGCGGGTATCGTGGCTCTGGCACTGTTATTGCGGGAGCCGCCGGTAACGGCACACTCACTGAAGCAAGCGGCACGTACGTACCATTGCTTCAGTTTGCTTCAGTGCGCATGTGCCAATGACGTTGGCATATGCAAATACAGGGGACATCTCCTAAACAGTGTAGGTTTAGGAGATATCCTGGGTAGCTACAGGTAAGCCTTAGTATAGGCTGGCCTGTAGCAAAAACTGGTCTGTAAGGGTTGACAACCACTTTAAAAAGTGCAGGGGAATAAAATCAATATAAATCTGCATCCAATAGGAAAAGCATAGAAATAATATTTGAAGCTTATGGGATACTTTAGGTAAATGTATGCTAAAAGTAGTCCTTTCTCTTGATCTAAGGTAGTGAACAACTACAAAGTGCAGTGGTCTATATTCATCAAGGTATATGAAACAAGTATTGTCCTATTGACCAACATCAATGAGTTTTAATGAAAGCCAATAGAAAATGTCAGTTGAAGAATTAAAGGGCATGTTTACTTTAGGATACAAACTACACAGAAATCCTCCCTAGCCTATTCTAAGCTAAACCCACACCCCTCACTTAGGTTCCTTACTTTTTTCCAATGGAGGTAGCTGCTTTGACAAAATTTCTGCATCAAGGCTGTAAACACTGTGGAAAGGTGCTGTTAGAAAAAGGTAAGTTGGCACCTAGGTGTTTTAGCATTATAAAGGTTAGGGGGCTGGGGAAGGAGGGCTGGAGAGCTTGAAGTTTAACAGCATAGGTAATTGGCAGACAGGGACTAGCTGTATATGACAGTTTACTATACAGCTGCAAATTTAAAAAACAATAATTCAACTGGGCTTGGGTTCAAAGAGTATGCACACACAGCAGAATAATACAAAACAGATTAGGGGCCTGCTCACATGGGCAAGAGCCCTCGCTGCCCTTCTGAATTACCATCTGTGGTGAATCGTTTTCAGAGTGCGGTACAGGAGCATCTGCTAGGCATTCGGGAGGCAATACTGCTGCCTCCTGAATGTCAAATGGGAATTCTGAATGGGAATACCAACCTGCAACTGTGAACCTAGCATTTGGCACATGGCACTTTTATTTGAATGGTGGTACTACCCGCTGAAAGGGTCAGTGGGATATTAGCAAAGCATCATGACATATAGGGATGAGCCGAACACCCCCCCGTTCGGCTCGCACAAGAACCCGCGAACGGACCTAAAGTCTGTGCGAGCTTTAGAACCCTATTAGTTACAATGGATGCAAACGTTCAAAATCAAAAGTGCTAATTTTAAAGGCTAATATGCATGTTATTGTCCTAAAAAGTGTTTGGGGACCCGGGTCCTGCCCCAGGGGACATGTATCAATGCAAATTTTTTTTTTAAAAACGGCCGTTTTTTCAGGAGCAGTGATTTTAATAATGCTTAAATTGCAACAATAAAAGTGTAATATTCCTTTCAATTTCGTACCTGGGGGGTGTCTATAGTATGCCTGTGAAGGGGCGCAAATTCAATAACCAGGCCCTTCAGGTCTGGGATGGATATTAAGGGGGACCCCAGCCAAAAAAAATAAATAAATGGCGTAGGGTCCCCCTCAAAATCCATACCAGACCCTTGAGGTCTGGGATGGATTTTAAGGGGAACCCCAGCCAAAAAAAATGGCCTGGGGTCCCCCTCAAAATCCATACCAGACCCTTATCCGAGCACGCAACCTGGCAGGCCGCAGGAACCGTACCAGGCCACATGCCCTCAACATTGGGAGGATGCTTTGGGGGTCTGAGACCCCCAAAGCACCTTGTCCCCATATTGATGAGGACAAGGGCCTCGTCCCCACAACCCTGGCCGGTGGTTGTGGGGGTCTGCGGGCGGGGGGCTTATCGGAATCTGGAAGCCCCCTTTAACAAGGGGACCCCCAGATCCCGGCCCCCCCCTGTGTGAAATGGTAAGGGGGTACAAAAGTACCCCTACCATTTCACCAAAAAAGTGTCAAAAATTTTAAAAATGACAGGAGACGGTCTTTGACAATTCCTTTATTAAAATCTTCTTTCTTCTTTCTTCTGGTCTTCCTTTCTTCATCCTTCGGTTTCTTCATCTTCTCCTTCCGGCATCTTCTTCCATCTTCTTCTTCCATCTTCTTCTTCCATCTTCTTCTTCCTCCGATCCGCTTCTTCTTGCGCTGGTCTTCTCGTCCTTCTCGTCCGGCATCTTCTTCTATGGCGTCGGCGTCTGTTCTTCTGTCGGGTCGCTCCTCGCAATGGGAGGCTCCCGCTGTGTGAGGCTTCGCATCGTCTGATAGGTCTTTTATAATGGAGGGCACCTGGTGACCCCGCCCCCCTCTGACGTCATGGGGAAAGCCATAGGGAATTCCCCATGACGTCCCCGTGCATCAGAGGGGGCGGGGTCACCAGGTGCCCTTCGTTATAAAAGACCTGTCAGACGCAGCTAAGCCTCACACAGCGGGAGCCTCCCATTGTGAGGAGCGGCCCAAGAAGAGACACCGACGCCATAAAAAAAAGAAGATGCCGGACGAGAAGACCAGCGCAAGAAGAAGCGGATCGGAGGAAGAAGATGATGGAAGAAGAAGATGGAAGAAGATGCCAGAAGGAGAAGATGAAGAAACCGAAGGATGAAGAAAGGAAGACCAGAAGAAAGAAGGAAGAAGATTTTAATAAAGGAATTGTCAAAGACCGTCTCCTGTCATTTTTACAATTTTTGACACTTTTTTGGTGAAATGGTAGGGGTACTTTTGTACCCCCTTACCATTTCACACAGGGGGGGGGGCGGGATCTGGGGGTCCCCTTGTTAAAGGGGGCTTCCAGATTCCGATAAGCCCCCCGCCCGCAGACCCCCACAACCACCGGCCAGGGTTGTGGGGACAAGGCCCTTGTCCTCATCAACATGGGGACAAGGTGCTTTGGGGGTCTCAGACCCCCAAAGCATCCTCCCAATGTTGAGGGCATGTGGCCTGGTACGGTTCAGGAGGGAGGGGGGGCGCTCTCGTCCCCCCCTCTTTTCCTGCGGCCTGCCAGGTTGCGTGCTCGGATAAGGGTCTGGTATGGATTTTGAGGGGGACCCCACGCCATTTTTTTTGGCTGGGGTTCCCCTTAAAATCCATCCCAGACCTCAAGGGTCTGGTATGGATTTTGAGGGGGACCCTACGCCATTTTTTTTTGTCTGTGTTTTTTATCAATGAATGACAGTTCTCTGTGTTACGGGAGCCATCAATTCATTAGCCGCGAGTGCTTTTAAATAGCTTTTTTTCCTGCAAAAATGACACTTTTTGCAGGGACAGTTCTAAGCACAGGAAACATGCCCCCCTTCACAGGCATACTATAGACACCCCCAGATGTGATACTGCAATGCTGTACTAACAGCACGCACACACTAATCCCCAGAAATACAGCACATAATGTCAGCAGTCAGCAGCACACTGACACGCTGGCACTGAAACACAATATGCGAGGCCGCCGCCGCGGCGGCCTCTTATACCGTGGGGCGTGTACTAAAGCCCCTGAGCTATAATTGGCTACAGGCATCCTGCCTGTAGCCAATTATGGCTCTCCTCGCTGCCGGCGCTGTGATTGGCCAAGCATGCGGGGTCACAGTGCATGCTTGGCCAATCATCAGCCAGCATTGCACTGCGACTGGTGCAATGCATTGCGGGCCGCTCGCATCACACGAATGTGATGCGAGCGGCCCAAATAGTTCTGGGCTCACCGAACGGGCGAACGCCCGATGTTCGATTCATGGGTTCGAATTGAACACCGGGCCCGTCCCTAATGACACATGTACAACACCATCTGCCTGTCATTGCAGTTTAAGAGGGGGAAGTTGGGAGTAGTAAACCCGCAGCTCAACTACCAGTTTTTACCTTCCCCCAACCTCCCAATGTTAAAGAGCACTAGGAAGATGCACAAACATAGACTCTTCACCGTGAAATTATAAGTCCGCCATTGGACTTACAAAAATGTAAAAACAGTTAAACATTTCAAACAAGAGAGGACTTATCACAAACACTTTGTCCTTACATTTGCATGATGTTTACAGTTCAAATCTGTAAAGACATGACTGAGGAACCTGCAGAATGCAGACGCTCGGATTATCTATAAAACATTAAACACTTGACCAATCCCTCCTTCCAAAATGACCAGACGACACATTTTATTTGGAGTCGAATGGCCATAGCAGCCTTTTATTACAAACTATTAAATACAACATTCACAAGAAAACAAGTTTAATGCATATAATACAGTCAATGCGTAATGAATTAACCAACCTCAGCTTATGCCCGGTCTAAGGTCTTTGAAGATCTATATCCTCACGAGTAACCAGTTGTATCCGCCACCCAATCAAAGGCCCCCAGCCGCAACTATTATTATTATTATTCAGCATTTATATAGTGCCAGTTGGCACAGCGCTTTACAACAACAGGGAAGACAGTACAATTACAATATAATTCAACACAGAGGGCCCTGCTCATTAGAGCTTACAATCTAGAAGGGAGAGTCAAGTGGAACAAAGGGTAGTAGCTGTGGGGGATGATCAGATGGACAAAGTGAAAATACAGTTGTTAGGTGTGGGTAGGATAGGCTTCTCTGAAGAGGAGGGTTTTCAGTGATCGTCTAAAAGCTAATAGTGTAGGAGATAGACGGACAGATTGGGGTAAGGCGTTCCATAGGCTTGGAGATGCTCTGGAAAAGTCCTGGTGACGAGCATGGGAGGATGTGATGAGTGAGCTAGTGAGCAGAAGGTCTTGAGAAGAACGAATAGAGCGATTAGGTTGGTATTTTGAGACTAGGTCAGTGATGTATCTAGGATAAATGCGGCAATGGCCATTGCAAAAGCATTCATTTAACTACACCGGCTCAGGGACAATTAACCACTTACGTACTACACAGTTCTGTAGATCTCATATGTACACGATTAACTGTACGCTCTGATGTAGATCTGTGAAGCAAAAACCACTACACTCCTAACAATGTGCCCATTGCTCACCAGGAGACAATCTGGGTGTGCAAAAACAAAAAAACAACAACCTGAGTAATTATAGGAAGCCTCTCCAGAAGAAATAAATTCTGGAGAGTGCAAACATCCCTTATTGCATGAAAACCTCTGGACACTTGCGGTTGGGACTTTTTAGGCACAAAAATATAGCAGAAGGTATATAAAAATAGTATATTTTATTACAAAATTAGTAAAAAAATGTAGATTAATGTAGAAGGCTGACATAACCCACACGTCATAACATAAACAAAAACCTAACCACTCCAGTTTTCAGATAAGGTAATGCTCATAATCCAGTCTTGTAATCATTTGCCATTACCATTTTTATATACTTTCTGCTATATTTTTGTACCTAAAAAGGCCCACCACAAGTGTATAGAGGTTTTCAAAAACATGAGTAAGTTTGCTATTTTTATAAACAATAAGGTAAAATAGAAGAGTGCGAAAAAGGGTAAAAGGCAGATATATTTATTTGGCAACAAAAACAGACTCCACTTACATAGTGAAAAACAAAATCCACATTACAGCACAGCCAGGAGATAATGTCCAGAATGACAGGAAGCTGGTGAACTGTTGGACCTGTCCTATCGATCAAAGCAGTGGCGTCTGTGCGAATACATGTGGAAAGACAGTTGCAGGCAACACATTTCAGGTACACACCCATCTTCTTAAGCCTAGCAGTTGCACATCACACAGACATTCTTAAAGGAAGTACAAAAAAATGGCCACTGCCCTCACCTATAACTGGCCTATGCAGCAAGGAGCACATGGAAGGGCAACGCATGCAAAACAAAGCCAAAGAAATTCCCAGCTCAACTTACCGACCAGTCTGACACCAACCAAATTATCCTGTCTAACAGAATGCGTTAAAAACAGGTTGTTTAGTTTGCACACATTTGCAAATACATGCGTAAGCTAGAGGGCTCTGACAAGGCACCCCAGTATTTTCTGTAGTCCTAATTCCTGAGGCTCTGAAGGCTGAGCCTCTGTTGCCGCCCCCTGGTTTCTGGCAGCTTCCGGAAAGTTCCAGAACTTAGTGGGCGGAGGGATGGAGACAGAAACCTGAATATTCATGGGAGCTCTACCAATCCCTGGGAAAAGACAACCCAGAAGGGTGGAGAGTTTGCCCATAAATGCTCAGGAGCCTGGATATGTGGGTGTAAAAGAATCCAGGATCCAGAGGCCTGGAGGGGACCCCTGTGCTAGGGGGCTCTGCCTCCAGGCAGAAGGTGCCAGAGAGAGAGAGATGGTGTACTGAGGGAAAGGAGGAAGGAAGCTGAGAGGAACCTTCACACTCTTCAGTCAAAGATTGACTGGCTGAGACACCCTGGCAGGCAAGTGGGACCTAAATAGCAGGAGGCCTGGGCAGAAGTCACCATCTATGCTGAAGGACTTAAGGGACTGATTGAGTAACCTCTGCCTATTTCACCACCCAAAGCCTAAAATGTAGAGGCAGCCAGGTGCAATACCCAGCTAGCCATTTGGGAGGGACAGCTACTGCCAACCTTCAACCCTTGCTTGGGATAATCTTGTGTTAATGTGACAGTGCTGGGATCATATTGGAAGTGCTTTACTAGTCTGTTGGAAGTAATTTCCCCTGGGAACACAGTCTGGAGGTTTGTGCTAAGCAGACAGTGTAGCCACAGTGGTCATCAATGTTCGTCTACACTTTTCACCCGTCAAAGCCTACAAGGGAGATTGCAGCTGAGTGCAATATTCAGCTAGCTTTCAGATCGACAGCATACTGTTATCCTCCACCCTTGCTTGGGGTATTCTTAGTTGGAGCCATGTGTGCTGGCATTTTGCAGGGAAGACTAAAGTACCTGAAATCAAGTTGGGACTTGTGGCTAGTCGGGATGTACAGTTATTCCGAAAGGAGTACAGTCTGGGATCTTCGCTAGAAGTCTGTTATCACTCAAGTTGACCTCAAAGTTCTACATTTACCAAGTTCTGGGCATCCCATAACCACCCTAACCCCATCCAAGTTATTTACCCCAATAAATATAAAAAACGAAGCCTTTGAACTCATTTTCTGACTAGGTGTGGCTGCCGGAAATGTGTGTTGCCTGGCTGTGCAGATAAAGGGGGACCCAAAATCCAGTTTCTCCTGAGGGGATAGCGCTACATTTATGGTTGATTTGAGGTCAGCGGTCACTTTTACTGTAGCTGCTGTCCCAAAGAAAACCTTTTTTTTTTTGCTGCAAGGTTTCCCATAATTCAGAGATGTTATTTTGGAGTTTTAATTTATTTTATGGATTGTTTATTGCATTTTTTTGATCATTTACTTTTATGCTTTTATTTAAGTTTGGGGTGCTCAAAACAGCTCATTCACTTTTTACTGAGTATCTGTTCTTGGAGCTGCCTTTGTTGCAGCATGCCGCTGCATCATTTCAAAATAAAAAAAGGTTAGTGCACAGAAACCACCTGAAATTTTACTCACATTCACTGCACCCTTCTAACCCTTGTGGCTACCGAAAAAGTTAAGTGTACACCAGTTAGGTCTTGTATGCCTAATTAAAATTGTCCTGCCAATTTTACACTGTTGTATCTTCTGCAGTATCTTGTAGTAAAACACCTGCTTGTGCTATTTGTCTCTAGTAAATTATTCTGCTGCTGGTGGTGCTGTGGTCTTTTACTTAAAGTGGAACTTCAGTCAGAAAATTAAGTCCTGCTAGATCACTTTGGGCTGGCCCATTTTGAAGGTATAGCTATGTAAAACAATAAAAATAAGTGTCTATACTGTCCAATCCAATCCAGTAATACACTGTTTCACCCTACTTTGCACATGCTCAGTTGCTCTCTATTTTAGGCATTTTTAGGCAATGTGAGTTTGTTGAGGTTGATCTGCTGAAAGCTTTAAAGCAGAATTAAACTCTCTTATCCTTTACAGCCAAGGACGCTGCTTCTGTTTAACCTGTAACTGCCATGGTGCTACACATGTGATCAATTATGACACCAGCCATTTGATGGTTTGACAGTTTGGTTGAGGGCACAATCAAATGTGACAGTTAGCAATTCTGGCATTCCAGGAATGTAAGGGCTCTTTCACACGGGGTGGATCCGTATTGATCCGCCCCGTGAAGATCCGCTGCTCAGCGGGGAGCGCACAGCTGTTCCCCGCTGAGCCGGCTGATGACAGGGCACACTGTACACTGCACACTGTGCAGGGACCGCCCTGTCAGTTCTCCGCTCTCCTCTATGGGGGATCGGATGAACACGGACCATCTGTCCGTGTTCATCCGATCCGCTCTGCAGACGGATCAAAAAATAGGGTTTTCCTCCGTCTGCAGAATCTGACAATTGCGGAGGCGGACAATAGCGGGTGTCAGCGGATGCTCATCCACTGACACCCGCTATCCCATAGACATGCATGTATGTCCGTTTTTCATCCAAAAACGGATGGATGAAAAACGGACATACGGTCCGCATGTGTGAAAGGGGCCTAACAGTTTTTTGAAACTGTTAAATCGTTTAGTTCAACTTTATGATTTACTGCTGTTTGGGGACTATGGACTTCAGCAAAATGGCAGCCTCCAGCAAGAAGCAAGTTATTATGGGTAAAGTTCCGCTTTAAATTAGAAAAACATATTTTTCTTTGTGCAGTTTGGCCAATTCTCCCTCATTAAAAATGTCCTGCTGCTGGCTAGTATTATATTGCTATACCATCTGAGGTCTTTTAATTCCTAATAAAAGCTTGATAGACATTGACCAGTGACAAAACTTTGGTGAAAACATGGACAGCCACAGTGAACTACTGGCCAATTTCTATCCACCAGCAAAAAGGGGTCTAATAAAGCGGAAGTAAACCCATCAATTTAAAAGTTTCAAAAAACAGTTACATTCCCGTTACATGCCGGAAATGTAACAGTCACATTGGTTGTGCTCTCAACCAAACTGTCAAAGCATCCAATGGCTGGTGTCATAATTGATCACATGACAGTTGAAGATTAAACAGAGGCCAAGATGACAGCTTCTTTGGCTGAAAAAAAATAGGAGAGTTTACTTTCACTTTAATGTTTGATGGAAAAGCATGTGTTGCTGCTAAAACCATTTTAAAAACTTTTTTTCAAGCTGAAATGGATCAGATTGGGGTGCTGTTGCAGTAAGTAGGCCAAGCTAACTGTAAAAGAAAAAATCAGTACCACAGCCAAATATTTGCTGCCAGTGCATACTGTTGCTAAGACTGTCTGTGAAAATTGTACTGTTCTGTAATATTAGCTTTCAGACATTGGATTTGTGAAAAGATTCTCTTCCTGCTGTAATATATATATATATATATATATATACAGTTGTGCTCATAAATTTGCGTACCCTGGCAGAATTTATGATTTAGGCCATTTTTCAGAGAATATGAATGATAACACAAAAACTTTTCTTTCACTCTTGGTTAGTGTTTGGCTGAAGCCATTTATTATCAGTCAACTGTGTTTACTCTTTTTAAATCATAATGGCAACAGAAACTACCCAAATGACCCTGATCAAAAGTTTACATACCCCAGTTCTTAACACTGTGTATTGCCCCCTTTAACATCAATGACAGCTTGAAGTCTTTTGCGGTATTTATGGATGAGGCTCGTTATCTTCTCAGATGGTAAAGCTGCCCATTCCTCTTGGCAAAAAGCTTCCAGTTCCTGTAAATTCTTGGGCTGTCTTGCATGAACGGCACGTTTGAGATCTCCTCAGAGTGGCTCAATGATATTGAGGTCAGGAGACTGAGATGGCCACTCCAGAACCTTCACTTTATTCTGCTGTATCCAATTACAGGTCAACTTGGCCTTGTGTTTTGGCTCATTGTCATGTTGGAATGTCCAAGTACGTCTCATGTGCAGCTTCCTGGCTGATGAATGCAAATGTTCCTCCAGTATTTTTTGATAACATACTGCATTCCACTTTCCATGAATTTTCACCAAATTTCCTGTGCCTTTGTAGCTCACACATCCCCAAAACATCAGTGATCCACCTTCGTGTTTCACAGTAGGAATGGTGTACGTTTCATCATAGGCCTTGTTGACTCCTCTCCAAATGTAGCGTTAATGGTTGTGGCCAAAAAGCTCAATTTTGGTCTTATCACTCCAAATGACTTTGTGCCAGAATGTTTGAGATGTGTCTATGTGGTGTTTGGTGCATTGTAAGCGGGATTCTTTGTGGCATTTGCGTAGTAATGGCTTTCTTCTGGCGACTCGACCATGCAACCCATCTTTCTTCAAGTGCCTCCTTATTGTGCATCTTGAAACAGCCACACCACATGTTTTCAGAGAGTCCTGTATTTCACCTGAAGTTATTTGTTGGTTTTACTTTGCATCCCGAACAATTTTCCTGGCAGTTGTGGCTGAAATTTTAGTTGCTCTTCCTGACCGTGGTTTGGTTTCAACAGAACCCCTCATTTTCCACTTCTTGATTAGAGTTTGAACACTGCTGATTGGCATTCTCAATTCCTTGGATATCTTTTTATATCCCTTTCCTGTTTTATACAGTTCAACTACCCTTTCCTGCAGATCCTTTGACAATTATTTTGCTTTCCCCATGATTCAGAATCCAGAAACGTTAGTGCAGCACTGGATGAAAGACGCAAAGGGTCTGTCAGGAGTCCAGAAACTCATTGACCTTTTATACACACACTAATTACAAGCAAACAGATCACAGGTGAGGATGGTTACCTTTAATAGCCATTCAAACATGTTATCAGGCCAAAATCACCAGGGTATGTAAACTTTTGATTAGGGTCATTTGGGTAGTTTCTGTTGTCATTATGATTTAAAAAGAGTAAACACAGTTGATTGATAATAAATGGCTTCAGCCAAACACTAACCATGAGTGAAAGAAAATTTTTTTTTTTGTGTTATCATTCATAATCTCTGAAAAATGGCCAAGAAATCATAAATTCTGCCAGGGTATGTAAACTTATGAGCACAACTGTATATGTATATATATATATATATATATATATATATATATATATATATATATATATACACATACATATATATACACACACTGTATCTCACAAAAGTGAGTACACCCCTCACATTTTTGTAAATATTTTATTCTATCTTTTCATGTGACAACACTGAAGAAATTACACTTTGCTACAATGTAAAATAGTGAGTGTACAGCTTATATAACAGTGTCAATTTGCTGTCCCATCAAAATAACTCAACACACAGCCATTAATGTCTAAACTGCTGGCAACAAAAGTGAGTACACCCCTAAGTGAAAATGTTCAAATTGGGCCCAATTAGCCATTTACATTTGGTGTTATCGCTCTCTCATACTGGTAACTGGAAGTTCAACACGGCACCTCATGGCAAAGAACTCTCTGAGGATCTGAAAAATATTATTGTTGCTCTACATAAAGATGGCCTAGGCTATAAGAAGATTGCCAAGACCCTGAAACTGAGCTGCAGTGCAGTGGCTAAGACCATACAGCGGTTTAACAAGAGAGGTTCAACTCAGAACAGGCCTCGCTATGGTCAACCAAAGATGTTGAGTACATGTACTCAGTGTCATATCCAGAGGTTGTATTTGGGAAGTAGACGTATGAGTGCTCCCAGCATTGTTGCAGGGGTTGAAGAGGTGGGGGTGAGCCTGTCAGTGCTCAGACCATACACCCCACACAGCATCAAATTGGTCTGCATGGCTGTCATCCCAGAAGGAAGCCTCTTCTAAAGACGATGCACAAGAAAGCCTGCAAACAATTTGCTGAAGACAAGCAGACTAAGGACATGGATTACTGGAACCATGTCCTGTGGTCTGATGAGACTTGGTTCAGATGGTGTTAAGCATGTGTCGCAGCAACCAGGTGAGGAGTACAGTCAAGCATGTTGGTGGGAGTATCATGGTATGGGTCTGCATGAGTGCTGCTGGCACTGGGGAACTACAGTTCATTGAGGGAACCATGAATGCCAACATGTATTGGGACACACTGAAGCAAAGTATGATCCCTTCCCTTTGGAGATTGGGCTGCAGGGCAGTATTCCAACATGATTACAGCCCCAAACACACCTCCAAGATGACCACTGCCTTGCTAAAGAGGCTGGAGGTAAAGGTGATGGACTGGCCAAACATGTCTCAAGACCTAAACTCTATTGAGCATCTGTGGGGCATCCTCAAATGGAAGGTGGAGGAGCACAAAGTCGCTAACATCCACCAGCTCCATGATGTCGTCATGGAGGGGTGGAAGAGGTTTCTAGTGGCAACCTGTGAAGCTCTGGTGAATTCCATGGCCAAGAGGGTTAAGGCAGTGCTGGAAAATAATGGTGGCTACACAAAATAGACACTTTGGGCCCAATTTGGACATGTTCACTTAGGGGGTACTCAGTATTTTGCCTATTAGCCCCAACGATGGGCAGACTTTTCAATCCCCCCCCCCCCCCCCCCCCCCCCCATCAAGACTTAATTCAGATCACTAGGCACAACACTGTAGAAACAGAAACAATTATGCAGAACTTGTACACCACTCTTAAGCTGGCCATACATGGGTCAGTTTTTTTCGTGGATCAAATGAAAGAAACTGACCCGATTCCCCCATCCACACATTCATGGTGGCCTAATGCCTGTGGTGCTGGTCAAGCAGAAATATACTGACAGGGTGGTTGAACAGAAGTCAATTGGTAGATCTATTTCTGTTTAACCACAGTGGCCACACATAGATAAAAATTAGTTCGGTCCCTGCTAAACTGGGCGGATTTTGATCAATGTATGAACAATTTAAAGTGCTTGTTAACCTAAAAAAAAAAAAAAAAAGAAATTAAATCATGTTCATAAATCATGAAAAAATCTGCATATTTATCTTGCAACATAATTTAGTCATTTGCATGTTGTACAATACCTGGTTGATCCTGCCTGTGCCTGTGTTCCCCTTTGTAAACTGACTGTGGTTACATCTTTGTGTCATCCTGCTCTCTCTGCAGCATCTGTACCTCCCTCTCTCCCCCTCCGTTCCTCTCTGTCATTTCCGTGGTCTATGTAAAGCTGCTACCCTCCCCACCTCGCCTGGTTTAAATAAATAAACTGCTTCTCCTCTCTTTTTTTTTTTTTTTTTTTGTGACCGGCTCAGCTAATCAGCACACAAGGACAAAGTGTAAAACTTTCTCTGCTGATGTAATAACATACATCAGTGAGGAATATCAGCCCCTCGCACTGGAGTCCCTCTGCTCGTGAATGACAGAGAGAAAGAGAGAGAAAATCACATGACTGCTGTGCTTAAAAAAGGAATTTAAGGATATTATAACAAAAAAAGCCAGTGCCATTACTATTATCATTACTATTGCCCTAAAAGAGAAAGTATAATGGCAGTTTAAAGTAGTTGTAAATGTACAAGGTTTTTTACCTTCATGCATTCTATGCATGAAGGTAAAAAAAACTTCTGTGTGCAGCAGCCCCCCTGATACTTACCTTGAGCCCCCTCTCGATCCAGCGATGTCTACGAGAACCTCAGGGGACTCGCACTCTTGATTGCTGTAGGCTGTAGGCAGCAGCAGAAGCCAATGGCTTCTGCTGCTGTCAATCACAGCTAGTGAGCCAGCCAATCAGGAGATGGAGGAGGTGGGGCCAAGCCACGGGCTCCATTTGTGAATGGCCACACAGAGCCGCAGCTTGGAAGCGTGCCTGCTTGGGTGCCCCCAGAGCAAGCTGCTTGCTGTGGGGGTACCTGGCAGGACGGAGGGGTCAGGAGTGCTGGCGAGGGACGCAAGAAGTGGAGGAACTGGGCTGCTCTGTGCAAAACTATTACACAGAGCAGGTAAGTATAACATGTTTGTTATTTTAATGTTAAAAAAAAAAGGAGGTTTTAGTAACACTTTAAAGCTGAGACTTTACAACCAATTGAAATGTCTAGAACCAGTAGACTACTCGTGAACTCTGGAAATATTGATAGAGGTTTGGTGGTTGATAAACACAGTTTTGATGTGGGTTACCTGTGCTTTGCCATAGACTTCTATTAGATCGGGCAGCTTTAGTGTGTTTTCTGAAAGCGCACCAAAATTCTGGCATGCAGGACTTTTGGCGCACTTCCAGAAAATGCACCAAAACTTTCCGATCTAATCAAAATCTATGTCAAAGTGCCGGTAACCTGTACAAAAAACGCAGTATGCTGCGCTGTGAGAAAACTGCACCGCATCAGTGTGAAAGCGCCCTAAGCCTTCTTTATATAAGCATGGCCCCTTGTCTCCATATTATGCATTTCTCACTTATTTGCAGCTGTCCTTGTCTGTCATTGCCTATGCCTAATATAACTGTTGTTTTTCCTAAAACAATCATAGCTAGCTAAGTAAATAAAGCCTATACTATATACAGACACTCACTGTACTGGTCTTGCCGGATCTGTACTACAAGTGATAGTACGTACTATCTTGTCCCATACATTTCTGTTGACAGACAGCAGTTTGCTTGCGTACAGTTCACCCTTGTGATTCTGGGTAAAATACGAACTGGGAGACTTTCTTAATTTGACTTTCATCTGTCCTTCTTAGGACTTGGCAAAGAAGAGAAAGGAATGACGACATACCAGAGACAGATAATATCATAGCAGAGGACACACAAAAAGTTAATTAGAATCATGTAACTAGTTCAGGGCAAACTGAGGCAGAAGGTTGACTCAAAATATAAATGTATAAGAAAAATTAATTAAAACTATGCGGTACTGATAAACACAATTTAATAAATATTCAGATTGTTTAATTTATGCCTAATACAATTTATGTTTGACTTAAAAACCAGATAAGTAAATATGTTATGCATAAATATATTGTGTATATTTTATAAAATGTCTACAGCAGTGGTAGCTGATACTCAATTTTTTTTTTAGGGCGCAGGAAACAAACCTGCCCCCCCCCCCCACGCCGCCATTGCCCCCCCTCCCCACTCACACCACTGCCGCTGCCTGGAAAACTGTTATTCCAAATAGTAGCATTGCCAAGCAAATGATCCAAATTTATTTTCTTTGGTGCGCATTTAAAGGGCAACTTAACCACTTAAGCCCTGGACCATTTTGCTGGCCAAAGACCAGAGCACTTTTTGCGATTCGGCACTGCGTCGCTTTAACTGACAATTGCGCGGTCGTGCGACGTGTCTCCCAAACAAAATTTACATCCTTTTTTTCCCACAAATAGAGCTTTCTTTTGGTGGTATTTGATCACCTCTGTGGTTTTTATTTTTTGCGCTATAAACAAAAAAATAGGGACAATTTTGAAAAAAAAACATTATTTTTTACTTTTTGCTAAAATAAATATCCCCAAAAAATATATGAAAATGTTTTTTTTTTTCCTCAGTTTAGGCTGATACGTATTCTTCTACATATTTTTGGTAAAAGTTATAGCGTCTACAAAATAGGGGATAGTTTTATGGCATTTTTTTTTTCCTCCGTTTATGCTGATACGTATACTTCTACTTATTTTTGGTAAAAGTTATAGCGTCTACAAAACAAGGGATAGTTTTGTGGCATTTTTATTGATAATTTTTTTTTCTACTAGTAATGGCAGCATTCAGCAATTTTTATCATGACTGCAACATTATGGAGGACATATCGGACAATTTTGACACATTTTTGGGACCATTGGCATTAATACAGCGATCAATGCTAAAAAATTGCATTGATTACTGTAAAAATGTCACTGGCAGTGAAGGGGTTAACCACTAGGTGGCGCCGTAGGGGTTAAGTGTATCCTAGGAAGTGATTCTAACTGTGTGGGGGAGGGGCTGTGTGTCACACATCACTGATCGCGGCTCCCGATTACAGGGAGCTGTGATCAATGAGAATGTAATTAGGCAGAATGGGGAGATGATTGTTTACATTAGCATCTCCCCGTTCTTCCTCACCATGACACAGTTGCGGGTATCCTGCTCACGGAGCTCCCGGTGGGCGTGCGTGCCTGCAAGCCACCTCCTAAAGGACAATGTACAGGTACGTTAATCTGCCTGTATATGCCCTTCTGCCTCAGTATATCTGCGTGAGGTGGTCGGGAAGCAGTTAAAGTGTTACTAAACCCACAACAGTAAAATCAGTCTGTGTATGCAGTAAAGCATGCTTGTTTACTTACTGTGGAACCTAAAGGGTTAATCCCCTGTATTGTGTAAAAAGGCTGTTTGATCCTGTCTTCTCTGTTCCTCCCCTTCTTCCACAATCCCCAAACCATCTCCGGACAGAACAGAGGCTAGGGGACATGCTGCACATGCTCAGTTCTGTGTGTACTGCTAGAGAGGTTTTTTTTCTTGGGAAAGTGCATGTGATAAGCACAGGGCCAATCAGCACTGTTGCAACAGAATGTCAGGGGTCCTGCAGTCTTATAAGACAGTCAGAGCAGAATGAAATCTCTTCTTACAAGTGTAGCGCTGGCTCCTGACGAGCATGTGCTATGTGTTTTCAAAGTTAAGTATTCCTGAAACCACAGTTGGGTTTTACGGCTAATTATGCTAAATTATGGTTTAAGTACCAGTCTGGCTGGACTGCACTGAGTCCTACTTGGCCGCAGGTGTCGCTGTTACCGCCGGCAAGTATGAGAACGCAGTTTGGTTAGGCGTATTGGGTACCATTCTTTCTCGGAACCAGCCCAGTGGGAGTGTCATCCTGCTGTGCATTCTGGGAGAAGGTAGTTAGGGTACTGAAATCACGTGCTTCGGGGTTCCGGTCCAGAAGATAGTTTCTGTCTGTTTGGTCCTGGTCCTCCTGACCAGCCCCCATGGCCCTCCTGGCCTGGGGTGAGGATCCATGCAATTCCGAGTCTCGGGGCTGGATAGCCCGAGGCAAAGCAACTGCAGGGACAGGCCTGAATGGATGTCGGGCCAAATCATCCAAAAGTGGTCCGGTGCCGTCTCGTCTAAGGAGAGGCCCAGCAACTGGAGAAGCATCCAGGGGAGGACTCCTCGGGAGAGGGCCATGCACAAGGCAGGTTTCTCGGAAGGAGTCTGGAGGCTCAGTTGAAGGACACTAAATGGATCTACACTCATACGGTATCGCCGGACCGGCTGCAAGATACCGTATGATAGCTCTCTAAATTTGTCTTAGTCCCTCAGTTCTACATTCAAGTCTGTGGCAGAGACTTTGTTCAGTTCTCCATTCAAGTCTGTGGCAGAGACTTTCATTTACTTAGCGCCCTGCCAGCTGCTAGGCCTAGTGAGAGGAGGTTTGTCCGGGGGTGATGAGAATCCAGCTGTGAAATGGTTATTCTCTGGATTCCTACAATAAGAGACTTTCTATTCTTGCCGTTTCAAAAGTACCTGCACTTTCATCCTAACCCTCTACCCTACATTTAAGAGACTGTGTTATCTTTTGCATAAATAACCCAAAAAAGGAAGATAAAGTGTCAGTTTCTACATTTCTTTGGGCCATCTACCAAGGGAACCCCTAGACGGAGACGAGGTGAAGAAGGTAACGGTAAGCCCAATAAAACCAGCAGCTCCTTCGGGGGTCAGTGCTACACAAGCTTTGACCAGACACTGATAGAAGTCACAAGACTGCTCTAATTGCTGATGAAAAAAGGTATTTAGCAGTCTATATTTACTAGAACTATTGCATTTCTATGTTCTGTGTACTGTGGGAGACTAGATATAGTGAATGCAGGGTCCTGGGTTTAGTAACACTTTAATTTTAATTCCTAGGAAAAGGTCTGTATTCATACTTTAAATGTAATATAAAGCATTCCATAGGAATGTACCAACAATGCCTTCAATAATGATTTGGTGAGTAGGATTGGGGGAATGCTAGTACATTCAATTCACCTAAAAGCCTTTTATTAGTTGTAGTTTTTCCTTAAAATGCTTAAACTTTCTTTCAGTTTGGCATGGTATTAAAATCCCTATCAGATTATTTTTTATTTTTTGCACTCAACAGGAAGTAAAAGGAAATCTTCTTAAAATGTTGGCAGTTCCACCCGGATCAGAACGGCTTCATGCCGGGTAAGAACACTGCACATAACTTAAGACGCCTCCACATGAACATGCAGGCAGAGCACTCCCAGATGGGATCCAGGGTAGTGGTGTCGTTAGATGCTGCAAAAGCATTCGACTCTGTCGAGTGGGAGTACCTCTGGGAGTGCCTGGCACGCTTCGGATTTGGACCTAACTTTATCCGGTGGATCCGTCTCCTGTACCAAAATCCTAGCGCCAGGATCCTTGTGAATGGGATGGTTTCACCCCCCGTTCCCTCTGTCCAGGGGAACACGCCAGGGATGCCCCTTATCCCCTTTGCTTTATGCTCTAGCCGTCGAGCCCCTTGCCTCAACCCTTAGAACCAATACAAACATACAAGGTCTACACTGTGGGGGAGTAATGGAAGTTACGAGCTTATATGCAGACGATATGTTACTGTACTTAGCGGACGCCGGCCCCTCCCTGCAGGTAGCACTGGAGGTAATACGCAACTTCGGGCGCTACTCAGGGCTTAAGATTAACTGGGACAAGTCCCGCATCCTCCCTATAGACATAGGAGTCCCCACACAAATAGAGACCGCATCCCCCTTAGTTAGGGTCAGCTCCATGAAATATCTAGGGATTACGGTATCCCGATCCAGTGAAGATTATGTGAAATTTAATTTAGAACCAGTCATCGCCGACATAAAACCCAAGTTGCAAACGTGGTCGAAACTGCCCCTGGGGGTCATGAGTAAACATTATAAAAATGATAATACTCCCTAAATTGCTCTATATATTTTGGCATGCTCCAGCCTACTTGCCCCTAAAAATATTCAAATCCGTTGAGGCAATACTTAATTCATTTGTATGGGGTAGGGCCCGCCATAAACTGGCCTGGAGGGTTCTGAAGAACCCCACAAATATGGGAGGGGTGGCCCTACCAGATTTGGGTCTCTACTATCTGGCTGCACAAATGTCCCACCTATACCATCTTGACAAACTGGACAAAGCTAGGTGTCTATCTCTACTGTGTTCTCCACTGAATCGCGGTCATACCCACCCATTCCAAATCATATTTAAGGAACCCACGGACCCCTCATTGTTGGGGGGCCGGAGGGGACTGTTGTACACCTACTGTAAAGTCTGGGAGGTAGCCAGGAAAAAGCTAAACGCCCCGCCCACTCACTCTCACACACCATTATGGGATAACCCAGCCCTGGGCGAACTGCATTATACCTGACCATGTCCTCTGGCTTGATAGGGGGGTAACGACTCTGTCGGACGTATACAGGGACAACACAATCAAGTCTTTTCAACAACTAAAAGAGGATTTTGACTTACCCAACCACATGCATTTCCGATTCCTCCAGCTCCGCCATGCCCTTCAAACCCAGTTTGATAATACACCACCTATCTTGGAACGCCTCGTACAGGTGGACACCCTGCTGGGACATGAGCCCCAAAAGCTCATTTCCATATTCTATAATGATCTTCTCCGGCGGTCTGCTGCACAGATAGCATACGGTTTAAAAGAGAAGTGGGTTGGAGATGTGGGGGAGCTGGTGGACGAGGAGTGGGATGATGCTTTAGAGGCCAATAAGAAGATATCCACCAGACTGTCGGACCGACTTACGCAACTATTCATTATGCACAGGTCCTACCTGACTCCCGCCCGTATAGCCAAATACGACCCAAACCACAACCCCCTATGCCCTAGATGTGACCACCCCCACAGCACGTTTTACCACCTTCTCTGGACGTGTCCAGTTATTCATGATTTCTGGTCCCATGTAGTGAAGTTCATCCATGACGAGATGGGATCCCCCTTAACGGTATGTCCCAAACAATGCTTGCTGGGTATCTTCCCAGACCCTGACTCGGATAAATATCACAAATTGTTTCTACAAGAATCTTTGTTTATTGCCAGACTAGTTATTGCAAGAAAGTGGTTAAGACCGGACCCCCCCCCCCCCCCCCACAGTCCAGGAGTGGAAAGCAGCGGTTAATAATGTGTTACCATACAAAAAAGAAATATACGCTCATAGAGGATGCCCAGCTAAATATGGGAAAATATGGGATTCATGGCTCGAAAACGCATCAACATGTGATGAGGTGGATGTCGGACCGTGAATTCGCTAACTGCCACTCCTCTTCTTCTGGGGGCATGCCCCTGGGAGGAAATGGCGGTGGTATATATAACAGACATCCCCCTCAATAGCTAAGATACAGAATATGTATAGGGAACATACTGAGTTTTGCTGACTTCATGATGTCTATGCCGCATCCAGGATTGCATGTGAGATAACTTGCATAATGTTTATAACTGCACTGTTCATCAAAATCCATGTATTGTATGATTTATACTTGTATATGTTGACTCTTCCAATAAAAAGTTATTATTTGGAAAAAAAAATAAAATGTTGGCAGTTGGTTCTGGGATCTCTACCCCACTGGAATATTTAAAATGTAAATCCAATTAAGAATGAAACATACCCTCTATTTGTTTGAACAATATAATAAACTTTTATATTAATCATCATTTGAATTTCTAAATGTTTTATTAGAAGCGACCGTACGATCTAGACATTCAGAAATCGTCTCCTTCACCAACAGCGTGTGCCTGTGCAGCCAAAAGTGCTCATAGGCAATTCCAGGTACCGTTGTTCATGTTTGTTCAAACATAGCCATGCCTCACCCAACCCTGTCTGGCCCCGCCTCAGTCCCGCCTGACCACACCCCCATTCTGAGCAGCTCTGCCCCATTCATAACCTCACATGCTTTCTTATGAATGAGGATGCACAAGAATCCTCATTCATGAGAGAGCTCTGACAGGAATGCGATACAGAATTTTTCTACCACTTTAAAGCACATCTTTGCCCTTTAAAACAAGTTTGCTCCTCTCCATCTTGCTCCTCTGCACAAATATCCTTTTTTTTTTTTTTTTTTTTTTTATTTATTTTTTATTTACTTACTTTTTTTCATTAAACAGCTTCCCCCCATCCTTCCTGTTTGCCTAGGCGAATGATGTCAGTGCCCCCGGTGCCCCTGTGATATGTGAAATGTATATTATAGGAGACACCAGGAGCATTAAACTCATTCAACTTACTAAAGGAGGAGGGGGCAGGCCAAGCGGGACCTCATCGGGGGAGACTGCGTGTCACGTGCCTGACTGGATGCTGAGGTGACAAGAAGCCTTCCCTTCCTGAGTGAAGAGTACCCTTGAAAGTGGTGACAGAGGGTGCTTTGCCCAAAGATGCACAGGTTGCCTGGAAGTGAAGCTGTCTGATGGTTCCAGATGTGTGGACGCCCAAGAGCAGGAGTTGTTACAGCAGGTGACTCTCTGGAGGTGCCATCGGATCTTGACAGATGGGTAAAGCAGGAAGCAAGGTCAGAAACCAGGCGGGGGGTCATAAACAGGGAGTCAGTCAGGAGCAGAGGCAGAAGCAGGTCCGTGGAGCAAGCCGGGTTCAGAGCCAGAAGAGAAAACATAGCAGGTCAGGTGTAAGCCGTGTCGGTAACGTGTAATCAAGCACAAGAACAAGGGACAGGAACTCAGGATACAAGGCTGACGATAATACAGCAATTTGTGAGAGCAGCTGCTGTCCTTATATAGGCCAGTGGAAATTAGCGCACTTTGTCAGCACCGATGCACCATCGCGCATGCACATTTGCCATTGTGTGCCATTTGCTAATACGCATGTGCAAATTAGCGCAGCCATATTGGATATTGCATATTTGCCAGGTCTTCTCGAAATTCTTCCCTGACACTGTGCCTGAACCTGGAAGAGCCAGCAGCCTCCCGATGACATCACAGGAGAACATGGCAGCAGAGAACCTGATCGGCGACTGGAGAGAAGAGGATCAAAGCTTAACAACACTGAATCTGCTGGGTGGGTGGGTCTCTGAGCTGAGGACAACCCAGTATCAGTTAAGCAAGGAAACAAAAAAATGAGGGGGGGGGGGGGTGTGAATTTCCTCTTTAACTTCTATTCCTATTCCGAATAGAACAGTTTTGGATTTCCCATTGATTTCATTCCTATCTGAAAGAAAACAAATTGCCCCTTCAAAATGGCAACTAGCATTTGTATAACACTAGATAAAGGCAGCAATGCAGTTTTAAAGCAGAACTTATCCCACTGATTTACCCGTTTCCCAAATAATTTCCTAAAGGCATTCCTCTAGTGATAACTACCAGTATGTTAATATCAGCCCTCAACCAAACTTTTGAGACCTAAACACTCAAATGGCTGATATCATAGCTGATCATGTGCGCAGCACCATAGCAACTTCAGTTTGAAATAATGGCTAAGATGGTGCCATCTTTAATGTATGAATAAGATGTAATGACGCTTTATTTTACTAATAAAAACGTTTCTGTTAAAAAAAAAAAAAGATGGTGCCGTCTTTAGCTGTTAGAAGGTTAGGAGGGTTTAGCACAGATGCCAACTGTCTCAGATTGGCTGGGACAGTCTAGCTGCATCTCAGTCTGATGCTCTGTCCCTGGATCATAGCATCACACTTATTTGGGTCACTGGACTTTGGGTTACTTATTGACTGAGGGGGTCATGGTTACGAGTAGGTAATTCCCTTAAATTTTGGGGTAGGGCCATGTGGAAAGTGGCCAAGATCTGTATGGGACTGCCTCGAACGTACGTTGCGATATATCAAATTTTTGTCCTTGGGTTTAGATACACTTTTAACTCATTTTACTAACATACCACAGAGGAGGGACTGGAAGGTGTCCTGATTTTCTTACAAGAACATGCAAAAATGCACATTCCCACCTGTGTGATATTGGGAAGAGATTAATGGATTATTCCAAAAGTATGAGTACCAAAGATTTGTGCAAATTTCACTCAAGATTAGATACTACACTACAGAGCACATCACAGACTGAGACACCTGAGGAATCCCAGCACAATAATCAGGCATCAAACAGATGAATTGGTCATTTGGAGCCTTATTGGGTATCTTGTAAAACCCATCAATATTACTTTCTTTTAGATTAAGTTAAATTGATCTCGTGCCAACAGAACTAGACAAGCTATTAGTACAACTTTCAAAAAAAGACAATTTGTTCTCACATTGATTTATCTGTTTAAAATTAAATTACAATTAACAAAGGCAACACTAGTCTCTTCTAAGTTAAAATGCACCTAAAAATAAACTTTTTCTACAAGTATTGAGTGGGATTTTCTTTCCGAATTAAAGATGTGTATGTGTATTGTATGAATCCTTGAAATGTTTTGCATTCAGCATCTATTTCTATTAATATGAAAGGTAAAGAGCTTCTAGTAGAGTTTTAGAATGGATTTCCTGGAAGGGTATAAATACTCAATTGTTTTATTCAGTGGATTAAAAGTGCATTTAAATTGGGAAAATAAATTGTGCAGGCATTTTAAAAGAGCTTTTTCAACAACCATTATTTGGAGTATCGTATGCTGGCACCAAAAATTGTCATTGATACATGAAATTATAGATCTTGACACAGAAATTGTTCATTGAGGAAAAAAAATATTGGTGTTAGGATTATAACTATTGTATGGCTGTTGTTTAAAGACTAAAGGGTAGAGTTAAGTCGCATGTTAGGGTCTGAGGGTTAGAGTGAGGATTAGTGATCAGAGTTATGCCTAGTACATGATCAGAAAATCAGATGACAAAAATTCACTTTCAGAGGGATTGTAACGATAATCTAATTGTTAGTACACAGCTTTCGAGAGCAGATCATGACAGTTCATGCAAAATTATGTGAAGGGACAAACATAAAAAAAAATTCAATACAAGAACCACGATTTTCGTTTAATCAGTACAGTATTCGTCCAAAAAAATGGAAAACCAAGACCACGCATGCTCGGAAACAAAAGAATACATTACAATACAATACAACACAGTAGATCACTTCCGAAGTTGTATTCTTTCGTATGAGAGTTTTCAGAACTTTAGTAACCTCTTCATTTTCGATATGAGACTAAAAAAAAACAGAAGCTAATTCGTCCAATATTCTCATTGTGTGTACAAGGCGTAAGATAAAGGGTAGAATTGACAGCAAAGGTGTAGGAAAGCATATTCCAAACACAAAAATGTAAAATAAATATATATTTATATATATATATATATATATATATATATATATATATATATATATATATATAAAATATGCTGTATATAATGCAGCTTACTGGTCTTTAGATGCAATGGCTTTCTCAGTTCTCTATCTTAGGTTATTTATTTATTGCTTGTTCTGTGTCCTGTAGTTTAGAGAGAAAACTGGGGACAGTACTAAATGATAATGGTCAGCAGGGGTATACATCACAAAAAGTTATCAGATTGCTTGATTTCTGGGAGATTCAACAGGTATTTTTTGCACTTTAAATTATATATTTACCAAGAGATAGCAAATAGGAGAAGTTTATTGGTAAGGTTTACATGAATTTTATGTTTTCAGGTATAGCCACACCAAATGACATACATGCTCTAAGCATTAGTGCCCAATATATAGTATATTGGCAACAAATACTTAAAGCGGAGTGCCACTCAAAAGGGGAAGCTTTGCTTGTTTGCACCCCCCTTACTGACACATTCGGCACTTTGTGGGGGGGGGGGGTGTGTGTGACAGTTTGGTTCCTCATCCTTCGCCATCAGTCTTCTGGGACACATCACAGGTCCAAGAAGACTACGGGACCATTCATAAGGCGCAGTGCGACTCATGCAGTAGGAAACAGGCAACAAAGGCTTCACTTCCTGTTTCCCTTACCAGAGGCACCAGCACCTGCACCCGAAGATGATTGAAGAATCGGCTTGGGTGAGGACATTGTGGGATCTCTGGACAGATAAGTGTCCATATATTTAAAGTCAGCAGCTACAGTATTTGTAGCTGCTGACTTTACATTTTTTCTGAAGGAGCCTGATGCTCCTCTTTAACCATTCCTGCCCAGCCTTTAGCAGAATGACGGCCGGGCGGTGGTTCAGTTATCCTGACTGGGCATCATATGACGTCCAACAGGATAACAGCCACCGCGCGCCTGCGTGTCAATCTGACGGAGGCTCTTTACCATGGGATCAGCCATGTCCAATCACGGCTGATCACGATGTAAACAGGAAGAGCCGTTGATCTGCTTTTCCTCACTCGCGTCTGACAGATGCAAGTAGAGGAGAGCTGAACGGCTGTTCTCCTGACAGGGGGGTCTGTGCTGATTGTTTATCAGCACAGTCCCCCCCTCGGATGCCCGCCCAGGACCACCAGGATGCCGCCAGGATCACCGGGGATGGCCACCCCACTGGACCACCAGGTATGCCACCCTAGGCCAATCAGTGCCAAGGTAGCTACCAATCAGTGCCCAGGCAGCTGCCAATCAGTGGCAATTAAAAATGCCTGCCAGTGCCACCGGTGATGCCTATCAGTGCAGTCTATCAGTACCTCCTTTCAGTGCCCATCAGTGCCACATTTCAGTGCCCATCAGTGCTGCCTATCAGTGCCCATCAGTGCCCAGCAGTGTCGTCTATCAGTGCCACCCATAAGTACTCATCAGTGCAGCCTTTCAGAGCCCATCAGTGTCGCCTATCGATGCACATCAGGGTTGCATATCAGTGCCCATCGTCAGTGCTCATCAGTGCCACCTCATCAGTGCCATCTCATTGGTGCCAGCTCATTGGTGCCACCTTATCAGTGCCCATCAGTGCAGCTTTTCAGTGCCCATCAGTGCAGGAGGAAACTTACTTTTTTAAAAAAAATTATAACAGAAACAAGAAAAACTTTTTTTTTTTTTCAAAATTTTCAGTCTTTTTTTATTTGTTTAGCAAAAAGTAAAAACCGCAGAGATGATCAAATACCACCAAAATAAAGCTCTATTTGTGGGAACAAAATTATATATTTTGTTTGGGTACAGTGTAGCATGACCGTGCAATTGTCATTTAAAAAGTGACAGCACTGAAAGCTGAAAATTGGCTGGGGCAGGAAGATCTAACATTTATTGGTTCTAAAACATCATGTGCTTAAAACCTTTACAATAATGATCTTATGCCAAAAACTGGAGCACCGGTTTTCAGCAGCTAAAATTTAGAAGACCACATTAGGGTATTCATAAAAAGTTTAGTTGCCTAAAGCCCTTAGAGACAGAGGAATTAAAAAGCCAGGCTCCTTATACTGCACAACTGGCCTCCTTACGTTCACATATAGTATTGTGCAAAAGTTTTAGGCAGGTGTGAAGAAATTCTGTAAAGTAGGAATGCTTTAAAAATATAAATTTTTATTGTTTATTTTTTATCAATTTATAAAATGCAAAGCAGGGAATAGAAGAATCTAAATCAAATCAATATTTGGTATGACTACCCTTTGGCCTCAAACAAGCATCAATTCTCAAAACTTGCCCACTTTGTACACTTGCACCAAGTCAGGGATTTTGTAGGAATAAAGTCAGGGGTATGAGTAACCAATCATATCAATTAACTGAAACAGTAACAGCTGTGTAGGAGACGTACAACTGGGTGAGGAACAGCCAAACTCTGCTACTAAGGTGAGGTTGTGGAAGACAGTTTCATGTGACAGGTCACACAACATGGCAAGACTGAGCACAGCAACAAGACACAAAGTAGTTATACTGCATCAGCAAGGTCTCTCCCTAGCAAAGACTTTAAAGCAGACTGGGATTTCAAGATGTGCTGTCAAGCTTTTTTGAAGAAGCACAAAGAAATGGGCAACGTTCATGGTTAGTACAGCAGCTCTGACTGGAGCTGTCAGTTTTTCTTTGTGCAACCCGCTAGGTTGCATGAAAAAAAACTGTAATGCCGCGTACACGCAGTCTGACTTTCCGACGGCAAATGTGCGATCAGAGCTTGTTGTCGGAAATTCCAACCATGTGTAGGCTCCATCGGACAGTTTCCATCGGAATTTCCGTCACACAAAATTTGAGATCTGGTTCTCAAATTTTCAGACAACAAAATCCGTTTGCGTAAATTCCGATCATGTGTACACAATTCCGACGCACAAAGTTCCATGCATGCTCGGAATCAAGCAGAAGAGCCGCACTGGCTATTGAACTTCATTTTTCTCAGCTTGTCGTATGTGTTGTACGTCACCGCGTTCTTGACGTTCGGAAATTCCGACAACTTTGTGCAACCATGTGATGCAAGACAAGTTTGAGCCATCATCCATCGGAAAAAATCCCATGGATTTTGTTGTTGAAATGCGCGGTCGTGTGTACGCGGCAATAGTGTGCACTAGACTTAAAGCAGCAGTTGGAAGACACATCATGCGTACTTCCCTTTAACCTCAGAAGATGTCTAGCAGTGCAATCAGCACAGAACTGGAGGAAACCAGTGGGACCCAGGTACACCCATCTACTGTCCAGAGAAGTCTGGTAAAAAGTCTTCATGGAAGAATTGCGGCCAAAAAGCGAATCAACTATGCATGAAAACATAGGAACTGGGGTGCAGAAAAATGGCAGCAGGTATTCTGGACTGATGAGTCAAAATGTGAAATTTTTCACTGTAGCAGGAGGCAGTTTGTTTTCTGAAGGGCTGGAGAGTTGTACAATAATGTCTGCAGGTAACAGTGAAGCACAATGAAAGTTCCTTGCAAGTTTGGGTCTGCATTTGTGCAAATAGAGTTGGGAATTTGGTCAGGATCATTGGTGTCTTCGATACTGCGAAATACAGGCAGATACTTATCCATCATGCCATACCATCAGAGAGGCATGTGACCCTAAATTTATTCTGCAGCAGTTCAACGACCGCAAACATACAACCAATGTCATTAAGAACTATCTTTTGCGTAAAGAAGAACAAAGAGTCCAGGAAGTAATGGTTTGCCCCCCCCCCCCAGAGCCCTGATCTCAACATCAACAATTTTGTCTGGGATTACATTGTAGCGGCCATAACCCTCGATGGGGCAGCCTTGACTTTTGGGCTTACCGGTTACCTCCGATTGGCTTGTTAATCCATGTCCAGGGGTTCCCAGGGTTAGTACCCAACAACTTTGGATGCTGACACCATAAAAGTCCTTTTCAAAGGTTTTTATTTTTGCAGGGGTAGCATCCAACAAACACAGTCTCAGATGGGAACAGAGGGCAAGGGTGAAGAAACTCAGGCACCTTGAACTGCTGACAATAGAATGTCTCTAACAAAACCCAGAGAGTAGCCACTCGCAGCTGGGTACTTCAATGCTGGACAAATCTCTAACCAGAGATTATGGCAGCCAACACTTTGATCCGGAAACTTGCAAAAGTCTATGACACAGAATAAACTTTCAACCGAAGGTGAATAGGAACTTTTCCCAGTACCTGGAACTTTATTTGTCTCCTTGGCAGTACTGTGAAATTGTGGATTCTTTAGTGTCCATAACAACCCAGCAACCAGGCTCTTCTTGAGATGCCAGCTTGTTGGCCCTCCTCCGAAGAGTCCTCCCCCGGTCGCCTATGTGAGCTGTGGTGCCCCTCCAGTGATGAGAGCACACCAGGAGCCTTGAATCCTCCTTCAGTTACTGTGCCTCGGACCAGCCGGTTCCGAGACTCGGGAACAGATGGATCCTTGCCCCAGACCACGCCAGTCTGTGGGGCGAGTCAAACGAACCATGTTGCGGGACGGCAAACGCTCCCAGGCCCGGGACCCCTCGCTGGGCTACCCCAGTCCAGAACCAGGAACAGACAGCTACGGCCGAACCCCGAACACGTGACTTCAGCACCTTAAGTACCCTTCCCCAGACTACACAGCGGGGCCAGACGCACCCACTGATTGGCTCCGGGGAAGACTGATACCTAAGACGTCCAACCAGGCCTGGTTCTGGGCCTGTCATGTGCACCTCAGTGTACCCATGACCAGGCAGAACCCTAGTCCAGCCCAGCCAAACTGATGCCAAAGTGAACCTGCACAATTAACGCTCAGAACCCCCGATACTGTTCTGAGGAAAAACTAAATTTCCACATATAACCTTGCGAAAGGGTCCCCGCTACAACATGAAGAGACATAAGGCAGTCCACTTTCATAGAAGATCTGTGGTTAGTTCTCCAAGATGTTTGGAGCAACCTACCTGCCGAGTTCTTTCATAAACTGTGTGCAAGCGTACCTTGATGCTGTTTTGAAAATATTGATTTGATTTCTCTTCTGTTCATTTACTTTATATTTTGTTAAGGCCTGTGTCACATGGGCTTCAGCTTGTATAAGAGCAGTGTGAACAGCAAACTTTAAGAAAGTTTCAACAAGCTTTGGTGAAGCTTTTAACATACCATTCAACTCCAGTTTGTAAATGTTAAACACAAATCCTAATGGGAGTGTTGATTGCTACTTAAACCACTTCCCGCCCGCCATATAGCAGAATGACGGCCATAAAGCGGTTGCATTATCCTGACTAGGTGTATTATGATGTCCAGCAGGTTAAGCCGCTCGTGCGCGCCCCCGGGGGCGATCGGTGGTGTGGTATGTCGGTCTGCATCTCTGATCTAGGTAAAGAGCCTCTGACATAGGCTCTTTACCACGTGATCAGCTGTGTCCAATCACAGGTGATCACAGTGGTAACTAGGAAGTGCTGTTTATTGGCTTTTCTCCATTTCCGCTGACAAGGCGCGGGTAGAGGAGAGCTGATCAGCGGCTCTCCACACCGTGCATTGATTCTCAGTGCAGACCCATCAGAAATGCCCACCAGTACCTGCCAGTAATGCCCATCAGATCCCCACCAGTGATGCCCACCTGTATGCCAATCAGTGCCAACCTGTACCCACATCTTTTGCCAAGCAGTGCCCATAAAGGATGCCAATCAGTGCCTGTCATTGACTCCTCATCAGTGCTGTCTATCAGTGCCATCTATCAATAGTGTCCATCAGTGCCACCCATCAGTTCCCATCATTGCCGCCCATCAGTGGCCATCAGTGCCGCCTATCAGTGCCAAATAGGGCTGCATATCAGTGCTACCTATCAGTGCTGCCTATCAGTACCCATCAGTGTTGCATATTAGTGCCTCCTCATCAGTGCCCATCAGTGTCACCTCATCTGTGCTACCTCATCAGTGCTGCCTTATCAGTTCCCATCAGTGATGGAGAAAACATAGGGCTCCTTCACATGTGAGGTGAGGGGGGTTGGTAAAACCCTCACAGTTGAGCTGCACTTTTACTTCCCCCAACTGCTAAACCTCTTCAATTGAGGCAAAAGCTGGGGGTGTACTTTACACAGCTTACAGTGCTTCAGTTATGAATGAGTACAGGAGTGATCGCTCACTGTGTTCATTCAGGAAAGGAAGGGGTCAGTTAATATGATAGACCCCTGTTGAGGACGGCTGGCTGTACTGCCTTATCGGCGGCTCTGATGGTGAATGTGATCGATATAATTTAAGGTGGTTTAGGTGCTCACTGTTCTTGCAAGTAGAATATCCAAAAATGTGGAGACAAGCATAGGCAGGTCTGTTTCTACAAGAGTAAGACCCCTTTCACATGGGCTGTCCAATCAGGTCTGCCTGTCAGTTTTTCAGGCAGACCTGATCGGACCCTCTATTTACCCCTATGGAGCAGTGGATGTCAGCGGATCAGATGAAAATGTAAAGGTGGTTCGTTTTCACCCCGATCTCCCCGTAGAGGAGAGCGGGGCTCTGACAGGTTCATCTCTGCACAGGTAGCGGAGACAAACCTGTCATCCGCCTGCTCAGCAGGGATCAGCAGAGCGAGTCTGTCCAACGGAGGCGCCTGTGTGAAAGGGGCCTTAGGAGCATTGGCCTGTATATGTTACAGCTGTGTAAAAGTGGCTAGCAACAGGACAATTTTAATGAACAAGAATAAATGAAAATGTGGAGACACAAGGCACAGGTAGGTGTTTTCCTACAAGAATTAAGAGTGTAAGCCCACAGTTTTAACAGCTGTGTGAAATTGGCCAGCAGCGGGTCAGTCTTAATGAGAGCCTTATCAATGTATGCCTAACTTTTTTTTTACTATATCCATAGGGGAAGTGGAAAATGTGAATGATAGAAATTTTAAGGTTCTGTAGGTGCACCTATTACAATGTCCTTGCACCTATTGTTATTTTTTTGTCCTTCAAATGGTCTAGTGGTTAGGGATGGGCACGAAGTTCGGACATCGGATGTTCGCCTGGTCGCTGAATAGCAAAAATTGTGGGGCGTTTTTGCGGAAATGCACTGCGAGATCGCAGTGCATTGACGTCTGATGAGTGGACAAAGCAGGCTCCTGACCTGCATGCTTTGGCCAAAGGCAGGTTGCCTTTAGCCAATCATGGCTCAGGGGGCTAAGTCCACACCCAACACTATATAAGGCTGCTTACACGGTGGCAGTATATAGTGTTATGATTGAGAGAACGTTAGCTAAAGGCAGGTTAGTTAGTGGTGTGCAGGCAGTTTTTTTTTTTTTAACAATAAAGTTTATTATTTTTTCAAAGAAAAATTAAAACATTACAACAACTTGTACAGTGGTCCATTTTCAGTAAAAAGACAGACATTTTATACATTATCGTCAAGTGGCTCAGCTACCTTTCCTAGAATGAATTAACTATTGCAGTAGACTTTAACCTTTCGTGCACAATAGATCCGAGGTCATTAACCCACGTTCAGCATACCAGGGTGTCTGTCCCCGACTCAAGCAGTGAGGGGGGGGGGATGTCGAACACATGTGAAGGGATGATGGTAGAAGGGGGAGGGGAGATGATAGAGGCGCGGGGCGCAGGGCCTCTCGTCAGCATTATCACATTACAATAAAGACCCATATGTGGTACCTTCTACAGACTAGTCCAGGCTTAAGTTTCTCTTCGCTACCCAGGCCGCCCAAATCTTGTCAAATTTAGTTGGACAGGTGTGCAGGCAGTTTAGTATATATATATATATATATATATATATATATATATATATATATATATATATATATATATTTATATATATATATATATAGCAAAGTCCCAGGCCTCCTTTAGTCTAATGAGAACCTCCAGAGCCAGCAACAGCTGACATCCTTATGTACAGAGTGGGTTGCAAGGCATAGTGGGTGTAATGCAAGGTAGATTCATGGGCGCCAGACACTTCTTGAATGCAAAGAGATTTATTTTCTCTTGAACAGAACAGTGGGAGAGAGGGTTTAGGACCAGGACAGCCTTAGGTAGTTGCAATGTCATTTGGCAGACTCCAAGACTTCTACAGGTAGACAGCCATGCAGGGGAAGGCACCCCGCTGGGCACCACATCTGCATGTGTAGGAGCGCTGTCTGCTATGGCAACAGTCTTAGAACAGTTTCTAACACACATTGTAACAAACTCCTTTACTATTATACAATCACTCCTTGTAGACTCTCAGCCCACTGAGTTCCCAGTCTCTCTCACTAGACTTTCTGATTCACTGCCACTGAATCCCATGAGCTCTTCTAATCTTCCTACTTTAGTATTTTCCTCAAGCATCACCTTGCTGGGTCCCTGGCTTGGCACTCCAGATGCTTCTCAAGCGTCACCCCACTGGCTGGGTCCCTGGCTTGGGACCTGCTGAACTGTCACTTCTGGTTGGACTGAAAGCCGCAATTCCAACCCTACGCTGCCTTCTTGCTTCTGGATAGGCCCTCAGACAGCCTAGCAGCCAGATGTACCCGGGATAGACCCAAACTCCGGCCTAGCAGCCCGGGCAGCACAACACACGTCCACCCAGACAGCCGTCCAGGTGGCACAGAACACTGATCACCTGACTCCACCCAAATATATACATTCTCCCAGCAGGACAAGGGATTTAAGAAGACCCCTGCCCATTGGCTGATATACCCCATATATTCCTAATCTGTCCTTGCTTTGCCCTAGTCTTATCTAATGCCACCAGGTACCCGGCCACCAAGTGGCAGAAGAGAGAAGTGCAGCAATTCCAGACTTAGAAAGAACTCAATTGGCCCCTAACAATTGACCAAGGCAAATACACCTGCCAGGTAAATTTAGGAGCAACCCTGCCTAAACTTTAGGGTGCTACATGTGTAAATATATATATATATATATATATATATATATATATATATATATATATATATATATATATATATATATATATACACAGTGCAGTCAGTGTACAGTATATAATACAGTGTATTGAAGTGGTTAAGGCGAGCCCTATGACAGAATTAAGAAAAAAAAACAACATTGGTTCCCCAGCAGTCTATACCAGGCTCTTCAGGTCTGGTATGGATATTAAGAGGAACTCAACACCAAATTTAAAAAAAACAGCTTGGGGTCCCCCCCCAAAATCCATACCAGGCCCTTCGGGTCTGCTTTGAATTTTAAGGGGTACTTCACACCAAAATTTAAAAAAAAATTGGCGTGCGATCCCCCCAAAATCCATACTAGACCCTTATCCAAGCATGCAGCCTGAAGGACAGGATAGGGGGGGACGAGCGAGCGCCCTCCCCAAAGCACCTTGTCCCCATGTTGATGGGGACAAGGGCCTTGTCCCCACAACCCTGGCCCGGTGGTTGTTGGAGTCTGTGGGCGGGGGGCTTATTAGAATCTGGAAGACCCCTTTAACAAGGGGGACCCAGATCCTGCCCCCCACCCCCTGTGAATGGGTAGGGGGTATCCCTACCCATTCACCATAAAAAGTGTAAAAAAGTAAAAGCCACAAAAGACAGTTTCTTTATTAAAAAAGAAGAAAAAAAAAGGGTCCCGCAATGTCCATCCATCTTTAATCACGCCGCCCGACAGACTCAAAAAATAGAAAAGAAAAGCAAAAAAGTACTCCGTCTCCATGGGAGGCGGAGTAGACAGTACTTCTGTCTTTTCGCTGTGACAGCTGTTATATAGGCAAGGGCGGAGCCACCCGGTGACGCATCCGAGTAACCCTGCCCCTTCAGATGTCATGTGCCATCAAAGAGAGGTGGGGTCATCCCGTTACATCAGCGAGTGGCCCTGCCCTTCCCTATATAACAGCTGTCACATCGAAAAGACAACAGTCGGCGAGACGCCTCCCATGCAGAGTATTTTCTTTTTTTTTTTTCTTTTTTTCAGGTCCATCGGGTGGCGTGATTGAAGATGGATGGAAATCGCGGGACACTTTTTTTTTTTAATAAAGGAATTTCTCAAAAACTGTCTTTTGTGGTTTTTACTTTTTGACACTTTTTTTGGTGAATGGGTAGGGGTACAATGTACCCCTACTCATTTACATAAGGGGATCTGGGGGGGCCCTTGTTAAAGGGGGCTTCCAGATTCTGTTAAGCCCTCCACCAGCAGACCCCCCCCCCAACCACCGGGCAAGGGTTGTGGGGACGATGCCCTTGTCCTCATCAACATGGGGAGAAGGTGTTTTGGAGTTCCCCATAAAATCCATTGGGGGGGGGGGGCCACACCAATTTTTTGCTTGATTTTTAACTATATTACCTGGAGCCGGCAATCCATTACAGCCGCAAGCAATTTTAAATGACATTTTTTCCTTTAGAAATTTCATTTTGCTGCAGCACTGAAAAACACATCAGACAGATGCGCCACTTTACAGGCAGACTAAGGGGACCCCTCCTGGCATGATATTTAAAGGAATATTTCATTTTTATTGTTTCACTTTAAGCATTATTAAAATCACTGCTCCTGAAAAAAATGCGTTTTTTAAAAAAAATTTTTGCATTGATACATGTCCCCTGGGGCAGTAGCCAGGTCCCCATACACTTTCTTTGGCAATAACTTGCATATAAGCCTTTAAAATTAGCACTTTTGATTTTTCATGTTCGTGTCCCATAGACTTTAATAGGGTTTGCATACATTTTTAGCCTGTTTTCATGTTCTGGTGCGAACCGAAGCGGGCCATACATTAATGTCTAAACCGCTGACAACAAAAGTGAGTACATCCCTAAGTGAAAATTTCCAAATTGGGCCCAAAGTGTCAATATTTTGTGTGGCCACCATTATTTTCCAGCACTGCCTTAACCCTCTTGGGCATGGAGTTCACCAGAGCTTCACAGGTTGCCCCTGGAGTCCTCTTCCACTCCTCCATGACGACATCACGGAGCTGGTGGATGTTAGAGACCTTATGCTCTTCCACCTTCTGTTTGAGGATGCCCAACAGATGCTCAATAGGGTTTAGGTCTGTAGACATGCTTGGCCAGTCCATCACCTTTACCCTCAGCTTATTTAGCAAGGCAGTGGTCGTCTTGGAGGTGTGTTTGGGGTCGTTTTCATGTTGGAATACTGCCCTGGGGCCCAGTCTCCAAAGGGAGGGGATCATGCTCTGCTTCAGTATGTCACAGTACATGTTGGCATTCATGGTTCCCTCAATTAACTGTACCTCCCCAGTGCCAGCAGCCCCAGACCATGACACTCCCACCACCATGCTTGACTGTAGGCAAGACACACTTGTCTTTGTACTCCTCATCTGGTTGCCACCCCACACGCTTGACACCATCTGAACCAAATAAGTTTACCTTTGTCTCATCAGACCACAGGACATGGTTTCAGTAATCCATGTCCTTAGTCTGCTTGTCTTCAGCAAACTGTTTGTGGGCTTTCTTGTGCATCATCTTTAGAAGAGGCTTCCTTCTGGGATGACAGCCATGCAGGCCAATTTGATGCAGTGTGTGGCGTATGGCCTGAACCCTGACAGGCTGACCCCCCACCCCTTCAACCTCTGCAGCAATGCTGGCTACACTCAGACATCTATTTCCCAAAGATAACCTCTGGATATGAAGCTGGGCACGTGTACTCAACTTCTTTGGTCGACCATGGTGAGGCCTGTTCTGAGTGGAACCTGTCCTGTTAAACCGCTGTATGGTCCTGGTCACCGCGCTGCAGCAAAGTTTCAGGGTCTTGGCAATCTTCTTATAGCCTAGGCCATCTTTATGTAGAGCAACAATTCTTTTTTTCAGATCCTCAGAGAGTTCTTTGCCATGAGGTGCCATGTTGAACTCCCAGTGACCAGTATGAGCGAGTGAGAGTGATAACACCAAATTTAACACACCTGTTCCCCATTAACACCTGAGACCTTGTAACACTAATGAGTCACCTGACACCGGGGAGGGAAAATGGCTAATTGGCCCAATTTGGACATTTTCACTTAGCGGTGTACTCACTTTTGTTGCCAGCTGTTTAGACATTAATTGCTGTATGTTGAGTTATTTTGAGGGGACAGCTAATTTACACTGTTATACAAGCTGTACACTCACTACTTTACATTGTAGAAAAGTGTAATTTCTTCAGTGTTGTCACATGAAAAGTTATAATAAAATATTTACAAAAATGTGAGGGGTGTACTCACTTTTGTGAGATACTGTAGTTGTATCTTTGATCTTAAAAACTCTGGGATAATGGTGTTGTGGTAACTTCCCCAAAAAATCAAACAACCATAATATTAATATTATTTATATCACTACAAAACAAATGCCTTTTAAAATATGCTTTACATAACTGCATCTGCAAAGTAGCTTCATTATTATCCCATTAAAGAAGAAGAGAATGTGCGCTCCATTTTGACATTTCATCAATTGCTGCGTCACGAATGTTAATTCTCCATTACAAACGCTAATTTACAAGACCAAACTCTTCCTGGTCGTTCCTTGATTCCGAGCATGCGTGTTTGTACTTTTGACTTTTATGTGACGATTTCTGTGCTGACCATCCGAAAATCGGACGTTGAGTTCACATCCGACAAAAATGTTATAATCTGCACATCCTGCTTTTGTCTGACGAAAAAGTGAAATCGGCTGTCGAAAGCACTGTACTAACTATCCGAAAATCCGCAGATGGGCCTTTAGCCTGCTGGCCATTGTTTAAAGGCCATGCAAATAATTATGGCTTAAAAAATTTGCACGGACAAATTTCAACAAAAATTAGCTGGGACCCTGAATATGGACCATTGTGAATCTGTGGCTGCAGCAAATCAGAACCACCTAGAAAACACCATGCTGAAATAAAGAATTACAGTATGTTCAGTAGATCTAACACTTTGCTACAGCAGGAGTGTGAAGAGACTGGTTATTGCACAAAAAACAAAGAGGATATATATATATATATATATATATATATATATATAGTGGAGATAGGCTGAAATAGGAAGGACTGGGGTTGATTTACTAAAACTGGGGAGTGCAATATCTGGTGCAGCTCTGCATGGTAGCCAATCAGCTTCTAACAGCTTGTTCAATTAAGCTTTGAAAAAAAAAACCTGGAAGCTGATTGGTTTCTAGCAGAGTTGCACCAGATTTTGCACGTTCCAACTTTAGTAAATCAACCCCATTGTTTGATTTTGTATTTCACACTGTGGGCTGCTATAAAACGTACTCTACGGTGCTGCCTTTATGCAGTTACTGCACACAGTAACTCCAATGTTCCCACACTGGAAATGGAAAATATGGCCAATGAGTCATGACATGTGAACAAACAGCATAAGAAGGAGTAACAGGACAATTGCTAAAAAGCACAAGCCTACATTGAGTGACTATGGAAGTTCTAGAGCCCAAAGTAAAAAATAGATTTCCATCACCTTGTCCATTGTCACATTTCCATGTCCCTCAGAGATGCTTGAACAGTGGTGTAAAATCCCACTAGACCATGGGTCTTCAAACTACGGCCCTCCAGTTGTTCAGGAACTACATTTCCCATCATGCCTAGTCATGTCTGTGAATGTCAGAGTTTTACAATGCCTCATGGGATTTGTAGTTCTGCAACAGCTGGAGGGCCGTAGTTTGAGGATCCCTGCACTAGACAGTAGACAGAAATGCAAAGTGTTTTCACCTGGTGATCCTGCCCATCACACACTACCTGTCCTAGCGTGACAATTATCATTCACTGTATTTTATCTATGGAGAAGCTGCGTTGTCTCCATAGGCTGCTTACTTCTTATTTGGACAACAGAACACCTTCTATCCTCATGTCCATCACATAGGGTGGTATGTTCTGTAGTTCACAGCAAATTTCTGAGCTGATAACACTGCAATGAAGCAGTGAAGTAAGGAGCTCACTGGGTATTTGGCAAAATCAATATTAGGTATTTTTATGTTCATTTTTCAAATAGATATAACAAAAAAAATTCACAGTCCATTTCAAGTTTATTGTTAGGGATTACATACACTTTAAAATTTCCTGAAAAGCTAAATTTGAAATATAAAAAAATCTGTATCATATGATGATTTATTGAAATTACAAACAGTATTGTAAAGCCTCAGCCTTAAAGAATATGTAAACCCAACATTTCATATTCCTGACCTGCCTGCTCTACACTGTACTTGTATAAAAAAGTATCCTGTTCTCTTTGTATTGCTTCCTTTGTGTGAATTCCCTGGTGCTCCTGCCAGTCCCTCTGCTTTGCTATTAAAAACAGACCACACTAAGCAGGAGAGCAGAGCGTGGTCAGATACCTTGCTGTGCTGGTATTTTATGTGACGAAGGAACAGAGTAGAGCTGTACGATTAATCATTAAAAAAATTGCGATCTCGACTCAATCCCCCCTTGCAATCTTAATCCAGCATTTCCACAATTCGTGTAACAAGTGCAGAGCAGTTCTCCTGTTCACAGCTGTCAAAAAAAAAAAAAGCAGCCGGAAATGTTTATCAACAACATTGCTCAGCACTAAAAGAGATAAAAAGAAACAGTGGGGTTTATTTACCAAAGCTGGAGAGTGCAAAATCAGGCTCACTGCATAGAAACCAATTAACTTCTAACCTCAGCTAGCTCAATTAAGCTTTGGCAATAAAACCTAGAAGCTGATTGTGTTTCTATGCAGAAGTGAGCCTGATTTTGCACTCTCCAGCTTTAGTAAATAAACCCCATTGCATCCTTTTGTTCTTTTAGAGATCAAAGGGATGAACTTTGGTCTGCAAATGAGGTTAGTTTAACCACTTAAAGACTAAGGCCCCTTTCACACTGTCGGACTGTTCAGGTCCGCCTGTCAGTTTTGACGGCGGACCTGAACGGGCGCTCCATGCTGGTCTATGGAGCGACGGATGTCAGCGGTGACATGTCCGCTGACATCCGACCCGGTCCGATCGGCTAAAAGCAGACGGATGGCCCTACGTCCGGATCCATCGCTGGCGGATCGGATTGGGTGAGATCTAATGAAAACGGACATGCTGTCTGTTTTCATCCGATCTCTCCATAGAATCCAGCGGCGCTCGACAAGTTCCTCCCCACTCAGTGAGCAGAGAGGGACCTGTCATCCGTCGGCTCAGCAGAGATCAACGGAGAGATCTCCCGCTGAGCCAGCGGACAGAGGCGGACTCCTTGGAAGCGGATCCACCTCGTGTGAAAGGGGCCTAAGCCTTTTTCTGACACTTCTTGCTTCAAATCAGTATTTGTTGATAATTACTTAGAACCCCCAAACATTATAAAGTATCTCACAAAAGTATGTACACCTCTCACATTTTTGTAAATATTTTAATATATCTTTTGATGTGACAACACTGAAGAAATGACACTTTGCTACAATGTAAAGTAGTGAGTGTACAGCTTGTATAACAGTGTAAATTTGCTGTCCCCTCAAAATAACTCAACACTCCATTAATGTCTAAACCGCTGGCAACAAAAGTGAGTACACCCCTAAGGGAAAATGTCCAAATTGGGCCCAATTAGCCATTTTCCCTCCCCGGTGTCAGGTGACTCGTTAGTGTTACAAGGTCTCAGGTGTGAATGGGGAACAGGTGTGTTAAATTTGGTGTTATCGCTCTCACTCTCTCATACTGGTCACTGGGAGTTCAACATGGCACCTCATGGCAAAGAACTCTCTGAGGATCTGTAAAAAAGAATTGTTGCTCTACATACAGATGACCTAAGATATAAGATGATTGCCAAGACCCTGAAACTGAGCTGCAGCAGGCTGGCCAAGACCATACAGTGGTTTAACAGGACAGGTTCCACTCAGAACAGGCCTCAACATGGTCGATTTAAAGAAGTTGAGTGCACGTGCTCAGCATCATATCCAGAGGTTGTCTTTGGGAAATAGGACATATGAGTGCTGCCAGAATTGCTGCAGAGGTTAAAGGGGTGGGGGGGGGTCAGTTTGTCAGTGCTCAGACCATACGCCGCACACTGCATCAAATTGGTCTGCATGGCTGTCGTCCCAGAAGGAAGTCTCTTCTAAAGATGAGGCACCAGAAAGCCTACAAACAGTTTGCTAAAGACAAGCAGACTAAGGACATGGATTACTGGAACCATGTCCTGTGGTCTGATGAGACCAAGATAAACTTATTTGGCTCAGATGGTGTCAAGCATGTGTGGCGGCAACCAGGTGAGGATTACAAAGACAAGTGTGTCTTGCCTACAGTCAAGCATGGTGGTGGAAGTGTCATGGTCTGGGGCTGCATGAGTGCTGCCTGCACTCATGCAGTAAATATTGGTGGCCACACAAAATATTGACACTTTGGGCCCAATTTGGACATTTTTTACTTAGGGGTGTACTCACTTTTGTTGCCAGCGGTTTAGACATTAATGACTGTGTGCATGGGCGTCCGCAGGTAGGGGCAAGGAGGGTCAAGTGCCCCCCCTGGCAGGGCTGGTGCTACCTATAGGCAAGTATGCACAATCAGTCGGGGGCACCGCGCTGCATGTCCCAGGGCCGGGACTCACATACACAACATGGAGTGTCAGAGATTGATGGTTTTTGCAGCCCTTGAGCTGGGGGGAGGCAGCGCGGCCAGAGGCAGGGAATACAAAGCTCTCCTGCAGCTCGCCTGTTACCTTTCACCTGCTGCCTGGACAGCGTCTGCTAATGCTCAGCCTGACCAGATCACTGATGATTTCTCTCCCCTCTTCTCCTCCTCCTCGGCTTGGACTGCCGGCTGTGTGTGCTCTGCCTGGACATGTGTGAGAGGCCCAGCACTCCCTTCTAGATAGAGGCCCCAAGAACACCCACCGCATGGGGCCCCAACCTCATCTGAGCTTCTTGGCATGTTCAGCTGTTGTTGGAGCCTTCCATCTGCCTTTTCTGGGGTTAGTAATCAATTTAATTCTCTCTATGTCATCTGAAGCTTGCAATATAAAAAATTGATTGGAGGGGAGTTCTCCATACTAATGATTGTGTGTGTAATGTATCTGTGTGTATGGGGGTGTAATGTATCTGGGTGTATGGGGGTGTAATGTATCTGGGTGTATGGGGGTGTAATGTATCTCGGTGATCTCTGTGTGTATGGGGGGTGTAAGGTATCTGGGTGTATCTGTACTATGTCTGCAGTCTCTGACCGTGATAATGACAGTTGAAAAGGGGCAGAGCATGGGTAACCTTAAAATGATGCCCCCCTGAAAAAAGTTTTGCGGACGCCCACGGCTGTGTGTTGAGTTATTTTGAGGGGACAGAAAATGTACACTGTTATACAAGCTGTGCACTCACTACTTTACATTGTAGCAAAGTGTAATTTCTTCAGTAATGTCACATGAAAAGATATAATAAAATATTTTAAAAAATGTGAGGGGTCTACTCACTTTTGTGAGATACTGTATATATTTATTAGGAAAGAATAAAATGGTGGTCGTAAATATTTTATATCACACTGTATTTGTGCAACGTTTTTTGGGGAAAAATTACATTTAAATTCATTAAAAAATACTTAAAGGGGTTGTAGAGGTAAAAGTTTTTTCACCTTAGTGTTTTACTTACCTGACCCTTCGAAAGTCCCACGCTTGCACCCGACATCCTCTTCGCCGATCAGCCTGGCCCCTGATTGTTTAAAGTGGATGGATTGAAAGCAGCGCAGCCATTGGCTTGCGCTGCTGTCAATCACATCCAATGACGCGGCGCGCCGGGGCCGAGTGATACAGCGAGCGGCTATAGCCGCAGGCTCTATCACGGGAGCGGGCCCGCAAGTACTCCACACCATGCGAGGGAGCTCGCATGAAGGTGAGAAGTCCTTGCGGGGGGGGGGAGATGTGATCACTTATAAAGAAGGGAAAAAAGGTATTTATAATGTTTTTTATATCTATAAACAAATATGTTGCCTTTAATTTCTATTTAAACTGAATGGGTTTTTTTACAAGGTGATCATTTTTTTTTTATAACTTTTTTGTTTTTGCAGTTTGTGCCTCCGTTAGCAAAATTCATTCTCTCTATTTGTTCTGTTTAGCGATATCACCAAAAGTTGAAGTCCCAAATTTTGGATTGTCACCAGAACAGGAAAAGAGGGGAAATCCTCCAATGGAGACACTAGTTCAGTTGACCCTGGTGATAACCATTTTGGAGGGATTTCTTCTTCCTGTCTATTGTACAGGAAGTGAAGGGAATTCTCCCCAATGGGAGACAGACTGCAAAAAAAATAAATGGCAGGGGTTAAAACTCTTTCTTACTCTATCCAAAATGAAAAAAAAAATGCCATTATTTCTTTTTTTTTAAAGGTAGACATAACCCTGCACAAAATGCTTTTAACCGCTTGCCGCCCACCGGCCATCATATGATGGCTAGGTGGTGCGGCTCTTGTTCTGGGCGGGCATCATATGACGTCCGTCCATTTAAACAGGACATGCGTGTGATCGCGTGTGCGTAGCCCTGTACCTTCGGTGGTGGTGTGTCACAGAGAAACCACTCGCCACCGAGGGGGGTGAACAGCCATTGGGCATGGCTGTTTACCACGTGATCGGCCGTGATGAATTCATGGCCGATCACAGATAGTACCGCCCCACGTCGGTGGCGCCGTGTTCCCGGGAACACTGCTCATTACAGATGCTGGTAAACAGCCCTTGGCCGGCGGCTGTTTACCACGCGATCAACTGTGATCCTTTCACAGCCGATCACTAAATGTAAATACAAAGCGGTAACGAGTTGTTACCTGGTTCTTCTCCTCACACACCGATCATGTGTGAGAAGGAGATTGCGGTAACATCTCGTTACCGCTTACAGTGTACACCAACACACACTGATTGCCCCCCCCCCCCCAATAAAGAGGACCTGTCACCACCCATCAAAGTACCTGTCACCACCCATCAAAGTACCTGTCACACACAGTCCATTTGAGTACCTGTCACAGTTCATCCGAGTACCCGAGTACCTGTCACAGTCCATCCGAGTACCCAAGTACCTGTCACAGTCCATCCGAGTTCCCGAGAACCTGTCACAGTTCATCCGAGTACCCAAGTACCTGTCACAGTCCATCCGAGTTCCCGAGAACCTGTCACAGTTCATCCGAGTACCCGAGGATCTGTCACAGTTCATCTGAGTACCCGAGTACTTGTCACAGTTCATCTGAGTACCCGAGTACCTGTCACAGTCCATATGAATACCTGAGTACCTGTCACAGTCCATATGAGTACCAGAGTAACTGAGTACCTGTCACAGTTCATCTGAGTACCTGTCACAGTTCATCTGAGTACCCGAGTACCTGTCACAGTTCATATGAGTACTGAGTACCCGTCACCGCCCTTCAGAGTACCCAAGTACCTGTCACCAGCCCATCAGAGTCCCCGAGTACCTATCTGTAGCCAATCAGAGTATCCGAGTACCTGTCACCAGGCCATCAGAGTAACCGTGTTCCTGTCACCTGGCCATTAGAGTACCCGAGTACTTGTCACCAGCCCATCAGAGTACCCGAGTACCTGTCACCAGCCCATCAGAGTACCCGAGTACCTGTCTGCAGCTCATCAAGTTACCCGAATACCTATCTGAAGCCCATCAGAGTACCCGAGTACCTATCTGCTGGGTGGGGTGTTTGCTTTCCAAAATGGAGTCATTTTGTGGGTAATTCCACTGTCCTGGTGTTCAAAGACCTTCAAAAGTGTGATAGGTAGGAATGAAATGAGATGTGTAATTTATGCTCATAGAACGCCTGAAGGTACTATTTCAATGTTGGGCCTCTGTATGTGACCAGGCTGTGTAAAAGTCTCACACATGCTATGTGTTAGAAATATCTTATAAATTGACAACTTTGTGTAATGCATTTTCATTTTTTTTTCACAGTTTCCAAAAACTTCTGCAAAAAAATGAACCGTTCAAAAGACTCATTATGCCTCATAGATTATGTGTTTGCGTTCCAAAGTGGGGTCATTTTGTGAGCACTTCCATTGTTCTGGGGCTCCAGGGCCTTCAAAATTGTAATAGGTGGTTGAGAAATGAGATGTGTCATTTATGCTCGTAGAACGCCTGAAGGTGCTACTTCAAAGTTGGGCATTTGTATGTGGCCAGGCTGTGTAAAAATCTCACACATGTGGTATTGCCATACTCGGGAAGAGTAGCATAATGTATTTTGGGATGTAATTTGTGGTATGCATATGCTGTGTGTGATACATAAAGTGATAATATGACAATTTTGTAAAAAGAAAAAAAACATCTTAATTTTGCAAAGAATTGTGGGAAAAAATTACAACTTAAAAAAACTCACCATGCTACTTACTTAATACCTTTGAATGTCTACTTTCTAAAAAAAAGCGGTCATTTGGGGGGTATTTGTACTTTCCTGACTTGTTAGTGTCTCAGAAAATGAGATTCACCTGATGTACTGATGGCCTGATCAGATGTGATCAATTTTCAGTGAATGGCACCATAGTTTGTAGACTCTATAACTTTCACAAAGACCAAATAATATCCACTAATTTGGGTTATTTTTACCCAAGCTATGTAGCAGTATAAATTTTGGCCAAAATTTATGAAGAAAAATTACTAATTTGCAAAATTTTATGACAGAAACAAAGAAAAAGACGTGTTTTCACAAAATCTATGGTCTTTTTTTATTTATAGCACAAAAAATAAAAAAAAACACTAGTGATTAAATACCACCAAAAGAAAGCTCTATTTGTGGGGAAAAAAGGACGTCAATTTCATATGGGTACAGTGAACTTTGGAGGCTGTTGAATCCTAGGCCCAGACTGTACATACAATGTAGGACCTGGACCTCCTCTAATTCAACTGTCAAATGTAAAAACTTGGTGGGAAGTACAGGCTCTGGCATTTGAGAATTCAATCACAGTTGGTGGGGTTTTATTGTCAAGTAATATTGAGGATTAATGTTGACATGAACAGGAGTCAAGGACCCATGTGTATCCTGGGCCTAAGATCCAAGAGGTTTCAAAGGGATTAGTCAGAGGAATAAGAGAAGCGCTCTTCAGCAGTATGCTTACCTTGAGCCAAGTTTGGTTTACTTCAAGCATAGTAATCTCTACAATTATCAATGAAGTATGTTCCTGAATTAGATCAGGAGGTGCCATTATTTATGCATAGTTGGACCCAATTACTACGTGAAATGCAATGCTATCTTTTCCAGTTCACCCCACCCACCTCATTCACTCTTCTTTCACAGTACATCCTGTCTAAGCAAACTTCTCTGTACATGGTAAATTTCATGCATTTTACAGCATAAGAATGTATTTCCAGTAGGAAAACCTTAGTTTATTCATAAGGGAGCATCTGAGTTCACTTCCTGTGCCCCTTTGGAACCCACTGACTTTGGAGAAAGTGCACCTCGAAAGAGAAAATACCACGCCTAGCACATACACTATACCTAATAACAGAAATCACACACTAGTACAGACTATACCCAGCGCTGCAATACCATTAAAGGAGAAGTCCAGCCTGAGCTCGTTTTGCTGGGCTTCTCCTCTGGGTCATAGGAGTGCAATTCATTTTGCACTACTGTGACCCGTTTTCAGCAGAGATCGGTCTGAAGTCCGCTCTCTGCGGACGTCACAGAAAACAGTCCAGGCACTGCGTCATTCTGCCTGTGGGAGTCTGGACCAGCCAGGTGCCTGAACTGATGGCAATCTCAGCCTCTCAGCAAGCCGCTAAAAGGCTGAGATGGCCGCTCCCCCCCCCACAGCTCAGTGCTCCAGTGAGCATGGTGGAGCAGAGCAGGAGAGATGCTGATTGACAGGCAGCAGCTCTCCACTCGCGGAGCAGAGAGAACCGAGCCATCGGTGGTGTTCAATGGCTCGGTTCTCAGTGAAGAGGCAGCGGGGAACAGATGGAGCACTGGTCCAATGCTGCATCCACTTAGGTAAGTATTATTATGGGGGGGGGGGGATTCCCATACTTCTCTTTTAATGTGCATTTTCTACATTTGGGTAAAGTTGAGAAAAGTTGGAACCTCCCTGCTTCAGGGAGCTCAAACAATATGTAAAGTCAACATTTCCCATTCCTGATATGTGACTGCTATTACATGTACTTGCATGGAAAAGTATCCTGTTCTCTTAGTATCGCTTCCTTTGAGTAAAATCCCTGGTATTCCTGTCAGGCCCTCTGCTTTCCTATTAAAAATTAACCACACTAAGCAGGAGAGCTCAACTTGATCAGTTCTCTAACTATGCTGGGAACTCAGTCTGCTCTCCTCCCCTGACCAGACTTGTTCCGACCCCCTCACACAGCCATTCACAGGGAAGCTCAGTTTACTGTTTCTTCTCCTCCCCCAGCTCTTATGCAGCTGAGAACAGAGGGAATGTGATCACTTATAAAAAAGAGAAAAAATTGTATTTATAATATTTTCATATCTATACACAAATGTTTTGCCTTTCTTCTCTAATTAAAACCCAATGTGTTGTTTTACAGTGTGATCATTTACAATCACTTTAAGTCTCGCTTTTTAGTTCTGGTAACAACTGTCACTGTAAGAGAAAGTGATGGCAAATTCAAAATTTTAGAGTGTCACCAGAACAGAAGTAGTGGGAAAATATCTAAACTTTCCTTACAAAATTTTTTCAGTTGGACCTGCACTTTAACACTTTGTTGGGGCCTGTGTCAATGGCCTTTTCTTTTGTGTCAATGACACGAGCCTGATATGCTTCTGATATGATTGGTTAATTAACATATGCATTTGACCAAGTTCTGACCCAGTTTTGTATTCCCGTAGACTTGTATAAGAATGCAAAACACGTTTGAAGTGAACTAAGCCTGTCAACGCAATCCCTTACTCACCTCCTACTACTATATATTAATCCACTACTGTGCACGTTTCCTGAGCTGTACACTAAACATCTTCTTGCCTCTATTTATTGAAACTACCAGCCACCATTTTTTTCTTACTTTTAGGTGTAGACTGGGAAGGGGTTAGAAACTCTGTCAGCTTTAAATTGCTGTTGGCATAGTTGCCAACATTTCCAAAAAACTTACAGGGACACTTTTTTAAGTGAGTGCAACACAATACAATGTTGAATATACAAAACACAATACTGGCAGGGCCCTGATTGGCCTGGGACACCTACATTGCTAGAAAATGGGAACCTCCTGGCAAATCTGGGACATTTGACAACTATAGTATGTGTCTGATGTTTTACTTTGGGTTGTGTCATTCTTGGCACACCTCAGTGCCAGAATGAATGAACTCCTGTGCGCATGTGCGAAAGTTGTGTTATTCCCCACCGGCCAATCAAGACTGACAAAGACCCAGCATCCAGGAGAAGCCAAAGAGAAGATGTTGGTGCTAGGCTAGTGAGAAAGCAAAGATGAAACGGGTATTTGTGGATTTGAATTCCTGTTTTTACTGTGCAGCAAAAAGCAACTACTCATTTCCTGTTGACTATTCACTTTCCATTCACTGTAGACTAACCATTTCCTTGGCACTTCCCTTTTAAAGTACAATAATCCTTTGCAACCCAATCCCGTGCAATCCAATCAAGACTCTTTTAGTTTTGGAATGGGAGAAAAAGTTAAAATATAACTGCAGGCAAAACTTAGGTTTAAAAACCTAACCTACTCTATCCAAAAAAAAAAAGATATACTTTAAGGGTGCATTAACACCAGATGTGTTGGCAAATTATGTTTAACGTAGTCCAACACAAGGACCTATACAAAAATAATATATGTGAATGGGAGCAGTTCACACTGGTTTATTGCAGTGGAAAACGTATAGTATGCCCCACTTTGTTTCAGCACATTCAATGCAAAATGTGTCACATGCAGCATAACGTGCAACGACACACAGGAATTTTAAAGGTATGCTGGGTGTTGAAGCAAGGGAGCAGATGCCCACATCCCTAAGTCAATCAAGCTACAAAGAAATGTGTTCCTCTGGTGGGACTTTATAGGGCAAGAGCTCCCAAAGAACATCAAAGTTGAATATAAAAAATATACGTTTTATTTAAAAAAGTTAAAACAGGAAATTGAAAATGCGTAGTAATAAAACTACAGCAGATGCAAGTACAAACATTGATACATGACTATAAACCATACATGTAACCACTTGCTCTGTCTTGTGAAACCCACATATACAGAGTATACCCAACACGTTTCGAGTTATAGGATTAATCCTCTTCAGGGTATGTGGTTATGGGTAAAGTGTTAATTTCTACAGATATAAAAAAATATGATAAATGATAATCAATGAAATTGTTCACAGTAGCAAAAATATTCAACAATATCAGTTTATACTGACAATGTGGTTATATAGGGTGTCATGGGTAATTGCATCATTTTAAAAAACAAGGAATGCTTGCTGCCATAGATCAGTCAGAAGTCCAAGGGATGAAGTGAACGATAGGTCTGGCCATAAACACCCACAGAGGGCACTCCCAAAAAAGCACCACACCACAGACCGGATAAGTCAGTAAATCTGGTAATTAAAACATTTATGGAATGATTTAACAGAAATTCAAACACAGTCTATGATGCAATGTCAGTAGCCTGCCAAAATACCCACCTCTATTGTTGTGGTGGACATTACATACAGTAGACTGGGGTCTTCAACTGGCCACAGATTTAGATGTTTAATGATCACATAGCACATCAAAGTATTACTGTTAACCTATAAAGGGTTATAGTATTACAGTCAGAAAGCTATTGGAATCATTTAGATAAGCTCAATTGGTGTAATTAAAAGTATACAGACAACATCTATTATAGCAGTCTATTGGTCAACATGTGATCAAATGGCTACCATCGCCCCCGCATGATCAGCTGAACGGCAATGGCAGATCCAAGCATGGGACGTTGGCGTGAGGCTTCCTGACGTCATCGGGTAGATGGGAGTGGCCAAGTGTATCGGCCCGGCCGACGAGGTACTCGTGTCAGCACCTCAAATGTCATCATGGTACCATATTAACGTGAATAATGAAAAAGTTGTCGCGCTAAACTCAAATAAAGGGGGGGGGGGGCAGAAAGCAAAGCAGCTACATTAGAATGTGACAAAAATTCAATATACAATGTGAGTGAAAAATGTAGCGCTAAATATATAAATGGGTGTACAACCAAGAAAACTGAACCCAAAATAAATCAAAACATTGAAAACAATGAGGTGTCTCCCTGAAGTGGACTGATTGTGAACATGAACTGTCCAATATATAAATAAAGTGCAGACAATCAATATACAAATGTCCCAAATGGTGAGATGATGATACTGTCTAAACAAGGCTGTCTTGAACTGAATCCTCTCATAAAACACTTTCTGGGATGGATTTGAAGTAGATGTGCGCTTACCGAAACTGGTGGACCCCCTGTCAGCGACAGGGAGTCAAACAGGCATATAGGGACTCTGGAAATCCGGCAGTCTGGATGCTCCAAGGTGGACTGATGTAATCCGTAGAACAGGTCCGGACCTCACGAAAGGATACAGATGGTCCAACCGTGGATGACCCGAATGGACCGTGGATCACAACCATAAAGCACGAACTGCAGGTTCTAGATGATGAATCCAAAGGCACAAGAAGCTGGAACTGATGTCAAATCACCACAACTGATGTAGTGAAAGCTCCAATAAGATCATCCCCAAATGTTTCAGACCGTAGAAATAGAAAGAAAAAAGGGAGGAGGGGACTCCAATGGTGCAGATCAAAAAGGAAGGTTTTATTCACAAAAACCAACGTAACAACAAAATTGATGAATAAAAGTGATCACCTGTGGCATTCAGGTGTTCCAATCCCCTCCTCGTATGCCAGGATGTATATGATCCAGGATTATGAAAGATATTTTTGGAAAAATACCATCATGAATTGCAGTCACGTATCTTCCTAAGGGGAGACCTGGATTACATGTTCTCATAGAGGAAATGTGACGATATGCACGCTGCCAAAATTCCAGCATGGTCTTTCCTACATAGAAGCATGCATAATCGCACAAAAGGAGATAGACCACACCTATTGTTCTGCAATTAGCATAGTGTTTGGGCTTGTATTTTTCCCCATTGGGCAGTACTCATAGGCGTGCGCAGGGGGTGTGCCAGGTGTGCCTGGGCACACCCTAATCACTCTGTGCAGTGCTGACTCCCTCTTATTGCCTGGGCTTCCCCTCATGTTACCCCCCCCCCCCAGGATGGAGAACGGGGAAAGGGTTAGTCAATATGTTATTTGTGGACCCCTTCCTTTTCTTAATGAACACAGCGAGCACACTCATTGTGTTCATTCACAAACTGCAGCATAGTAAACATTTTTACTATGCTTCAATGTGTTTGAGCTTTGGTGCGCACACCCTGATGCAATAGGCTACGCACACCTATGGCAGTACTATGTTCTTAGATGTGTTCATAAACTGACAATAGTTGCAACCTCCACAACTAAAACCCCCTGTTCGTTTACAAGGATCTTTGGTACCACCCCCTTTAAATTTGCTCAAAAACAGTTTATCTTTGAGGGAATTTGCACGCCTAAAAGTGAATGCAGGAGTTGCAGGTACAAATGGACCATAAGTGGGGTCCATTGTAAGCACATGCCAAAACTTTTCAAAGATTTTCCTAATTGATTTATGTTGGTTGGAAAGTTGAGTAATAATGCGAATTGAGTTACTTTTAATCTGTGTTGATGATGGATTTCAAAGCAAATCATGTAGTGTCCTAGTACATGCTCTTTTAAAAGCTTTCTTGAGGCATTTTATAGAATAGCCTCGTGCAAAGGGCCTCACTTTAATTAAATTTGCGTCATTTTTAAAAACCTCATCATCCGAAAAGTTTCTTCTAATTCTCAGGTATTGGCTGTATGGTATGGATGAGACTAGAGATTTTGGATGAAAACTACTGGCCTACAAAACCAAATTGCCAGCGGTATGTTTCCAATAGAGACTGCTGGTCAGCAGACCATCAGATCTCTTTTGAATCACAACATCAAGAAAGGTGATTGCATTGGGGTCATGGGTCATGGTGAAAGTTAATTTGAAATTATTCTTATTGATATTCAGAAGAAAGGATTGTAGTCGATCCGGGGGCTCATCCCATACAAGGAAAATGTAATTGATGTATCGATACCAGAGAATCACACTCTCCATAAAGGTAAACATGTCCTCTGATTGGTTGATCATACGTTCCCACTCCCCCAGGTACAGATTGGTGTAGGATGGGGCACAAGAGGTCCCCATCGCTACGCCTTGTACCTGGAGAAAGTGGGACCCGTTGAAAGCAAAATTGGGATTCAATATGAAATTCAGTGAACCAACCACAAAATCATTGGTCCTCCATTCAAAACGTTTTGGGAATTGACGTGTTTGATGCATGACAATCCCTTTACATACGGTATTGAACTGTAGAGTTCCTCTACATCAACTGCAACTAGAACTACTGTAAGGGGAATATACAGCCCATAAATGTTCTGCAGAATGTGCACTGTATCTCCTATATAGCTTGGAAAATTCAAAACATATGGAGGTAAATGTCCATCAACAAATTGACTCAGGTTCTCGGTTAGTGAATCATTGCCTGAAATGATGGGTCTTCCTGATGGAAGCACGATATTTGTTGGGCAAGTGAGTGGTGGCAGATTGGTCTATCGCTTCTCACATGTAGAAATAGCAGATTTGTGAGGCCTAGTGTGCATCAACACGGCCTATACCCCAAAGAGAAGCTTAAACAGATAGACATAAAGAGTATATGCAGGTGAAAAAAAAAGTTTTTTTATTTAGGGCTACAGGCCCAGGGGTAAATCAATAAGTAGGTAAGTAGACATCTAGATATACAGGGCAATGTATATACATGGTAATCATGTGTAACCATAAACATGTACAAAATGCATAAATTGCACAGCAACTTGCGATAATATCGTGGTCTTTCAGGAAAATGCCGACATGTTTCGGACGGACGTCCTTTTTCAAGGCAATATCTGTTCCTGTATTTACTCGATAATACTGTATAAGACAGAGTAAAGTCATTAATATACAACATAATGTGTTTAATAGGTATAAACCTGTGAATTACACCGCTCAATGGTAATGGTACTCACTTGCAAAATGTTAAAGGGCTAGGAATAAGCCCAGTGGTCTTGGGGTACAGGGGTATGGTATCAGTATGTCCATGCAGTATACAGGGGAGCTTGTGCTATTAAAAGCAAACGGCTGCTGCACATCTGAAAGGCTGCAAGATCTCCAAGCCATGCAATAAGAAATTGCAATGGCTAGTGGTACCTGGGCAGAGGTGATAAATAGCTATAGAGTAAGGGGGAATAAATGGGGTAACATTAGTATCACTTAGTAGTGAAGAGGAGTAGGTAAGTGCAAAATGAATTGCAAAAAATAAGGTACTGGCATTACCTGGTGGAGGGAGAGTTTGTGTTCAGCTGCAGTGTAGCAGAACGCCGGCAGGAAAGTGTGATACCTGAACCCTCCATTGTAGAGACTAATATAGTGTGTGGTAATGGGTATCAGCTGTGCAAGCCGTGGTGAGAGGTAATTGCACTAAGCTGTATAGTAATTGCAAGGCCAGGTGTGGGGATGGTGGCTGAGAAGCCACAATATACTATCCCCAGTGTTGAGATCTCAGATGCGGCGGCGCCGCGCGTCGACACGTCCAGAGGGGGCGTGGCCTCGTGCGGCGTCGGAGCGTCACCGACGCGGGCAGACTAACCCTTCCCCGTGTGCTGGAACGCAAGCGGAGAGGGCGCGTGTGATGGCAAGACATGCGCCTCAATGGGTGTGTATGGCGCATGCGCCGTATGAAATGGTCTTACCCGCGCCGGGCAGCCAATACATCAGATGGAAGCAGGGATGTGAATATAAGTATTAAATGGACGTATTAAAAAGGAGTATAACAAAGAAAAAATGCATTGTGATTGCATTTAGTATGTTTGAACATATGGTGTTTTCAGCGAGTGGGTCGCATTACCATGGAGATGGATAGGGGGCCCCCTAATGGACAGAGACAAACACAGCATTTGGAATAACAGAAACAGCAATATTCACATATTTGCAAGAAGTAGTGAAGACATATGTAAATACAGTATAATGGTATCAATGTGTTTGAATAGATATGGAGACATTACAAACACTGCGGTAAAGTCAACATAGTATAACATGGTATAAACATATTTATGGAACATTACAGCAGGTATAGTTTTTTTGGGACAGAGCAGAGTGACCATGATGTGGGTATGTGATTGGACCAGGTGGAGAAGGGGTTCCAGAGGACAGAGTGCTCGGGGAGCCCATCTCAATACCTGTAAAAATTATAAATCAAGTTCACATACCCCTGATTCGAAGCCCTCAAGATAAGGCTTGAAATTAAATGCCTCGTTGAGGCCAGGGGGGGATGTGGCGTTGAGGTGAAAAATCCATTTAAGCTCACTTTGAAGTAGGGATTTGTTATAGTCACCCCCTCGATTGGGTGGGGGAATATGGTCAAGTGCTCTAAATGTAATCTGAGGGGTTGAGTCCTGGTGCACTATTGCACAGTGTCGCCCTAAGGGGAGATCAGGGTCTTTTTGATTGATACTGAGAGTATGTCGATAAATGCGTTTCCAAAAGGGAAGTTTGGTTTTCCCAACATAAAAACACCCACACTCACATTCTAATAAATAAACGATGCCGACTGAGCGGCAGTTGACAAAATGTTGGGGGAAAAAGGGTTGTCCATTGGGTAAGGTGTTGGATCTGTTGGATTTAGATAGGTACTTGCAGTATCTGCATTTACCACAAGGGAATGTCCCTTTTGTTTGTTTTTGTAGGTAGCTGACAGGAGTGTATTCACTTCTGATTAGTTTGTCACGGAGTGAAGGGGCTCGTCTATAAGTAAGTAGTGGGTGTGCTGGTACAAATGGAGACAGTGAGTGATCTGTAGTTAGGATATACCAATGTTTCTCTAAAATCTGTGTGATAGAGGAATGTTGTTCACAAAAATTGGTGATGATTCGCAGTGGGGTTTGTTTGGCTTGTGATTTGGAAGGGAAAAGTAAGGAGTTACGTGTTTTTGATTTCGCTTTTTTGTATGCTATTTTCAAAATTTTGGGTGGGTATCCTCGTTCTAGTAACCTATTTCGTAAAACCGAGGCCTCGTTTTCAAAAGAGGCTTCGGTTGAACAATTACGGCGGGCACGAAGGTATTGGGCATATGGAATAGAGTTGAGGAGAGGTTCCGGGTGGAAACTGGAGGCAGCAAGGATTGTGTTGCCTGCAGTGGGTTTACGATATAAATGGCTTTGGATATGGCCTTCAGAGTCTTTTATGAGAGTGAGATCTAAAAAACAAATAGAAGTGGGACTAGAAGTCATGGTAAATCTCAGATTTAGCCGATTAGCGGTATTCAAATAGGTCAAAAAGTCTTGTAGAGTTTGGCTGGGTCCCTGCCAGACAATAAAAATGTCGTCGATGTATCGACGAAAGGTAACAATGTGTTTGGTGTACACGTTGGCAGAGGGGTCTGAAAATAGTAGACGTTCCCACTCCCCCAAGTACAGATTGGCGTAGGCCGGTGCGCAACAAGTGCCCATGGCCACGCCCTGTACTTGGAGGTAGTGGGAACCGTCAAAAGAAAAAAAGTTGTTGTTGAGAATAAAATTTAAGGCATTGAGGATAAATGTAGAGAGGTCAGTGGAGTATAGTGAGGAAGTGGTGAGTATATGTCGGATGGCAGAGAGTCCTAGGGTGTGAGGAATCGAGCTGTATAGTGCCTCAACATCGATCGCGACAAGTAAAGTGTCGGGACCAGTGGTTAGGGAGGACAAACTTTGTAAAAGATGAGTAGTGTCTCTTATGTAAGAAGGGAGTTGGATAACTAGGGGTTGCAGTAGTTTATCAATGTAACGGCTAAGGTTGTCTGTCAGAGAGCCTCTTCCGGAAACTATGGGCCTACCTGGTGGTCTGGGTAGGTTTTTGTGCACTTTGGGGAGTGCATAAAACGTAGCTATACGTGGGAATTTGGTTCTAACATAATCACTGGTGTTTTTATCTAATACCCCTTGTGTGGTAGCAGAATCTATGAGTGTATATAGTTGTTGTTGTGCTGAAGAAATAAAGGATGTGGGGATCTTTCTGTACCATTCCTTGTTCTGAAGGATATCATGGCACATTTGGGTATAGTGGTCCCTGTCCAGTATCACAATGTTTCCGCCTTTGTCGGCGGGTTTAATTATTATCGTGGAATTGGTTTTGAGATTTTGAAGAGCAAGGTATTGATTGTATGAGAAGTTTCTTGCCTTAGATCGATTGGGATAGATTTTTAGGTTACGAATTTCCCGTGTAACTGCCTGCAGAAATAGTGCGGCTCTGGGATTAGTGCTGGAAGGTGGGTAGAAACTAGATTTCTTTTTTATAGTTATTTTAGAGGGTGGGTGTGATGAGGTGAGGGGATTGTCCTCAGTGCTGGCTAAGAGAGTGTCAAGATCAAGAGTATCTATTAGGTTGGTATTGTCACTTTCATCCAAAAGTTCAGTTAACTGTTGGAGGGCCGTGGTTTCAGCTGCGGAGTGTAGAAGCAAATCCGAAAAGGGATTAGGTGTATATATGCTATGTAATAGCAATTTACGGACAAACAAGTGAATGTCTTTGATGACAGTAAATTTGTCTATGTGAGATACAGGGCAGAAAGTGAGTCCCTTTTCAAGGACAGAAATTTCATGCTTAGTGAGTGAGTGTTTAGAAAGGTTGATGATGTTAGAGGACAGTGGGGTTATCTTGGTGTTCTTTTTGGTTGGTAAGTGTTGTTGTGTTGAATTCTTTGTGAAGCTCGCATGAGGTCTAAAAAATCAAAATGTTGAGAGGATGAAGGTAAAGAGTGTGATCTGGAGGTCTTCGAGGACGAGGGAGCAGCCGACGGGTCTCTGGCCGGTGAGTCGTCGGCAGGTCCCTCGGGATCGGAGACCTCGTCACTAGAAAGGTTAGGTGTGCGGCCTCTTTTTGGATTGCGTGGGCCTCGTGTGGGATGGGGTTTAGGTGCAACATGTGAGTTGTCTGTGTTGCGGTCGGCAGCATATTTGGGAGGTATAGGTTTGGAGGTAAAGCGTGCTGGAGCTGGTGGGCATGCAGCACGATTGGCCTCGTTCCATTTGTAGGCTCTTTCCTCTTGGAAAGCTTTTTTGTCGCGGAAGAACGTGCCTGCTTCCTGATGGAAGCAGGCACGGCTCTTTAATCATGTGATCGGCTGTGTCCAATCACTGCCGGTCACATGTAAACAAGGAAGTTCCAGTAATCGCGCTCCCCACCTCACACTGACAGAGTGTGTGGCGAGGAGAACCGATCAGCGGCATCTCCTCGCAGGGGACAGTAAGAGATGTAATCAGGGCACTGATGATCAGTGCCCTGATTATAAAGTTTAAAGGGTTAATCCTGCGCCAGCACAACGAACAATGACTAAAGGAATGCTGCGCACACTTAATAGGAAATGTCTGAACCCTATTAAGTGCCCTGATTATATTAGAGTGCCAGAAGTGCCAGCAATCAGTGCCCACCAGTCCCAGCAATCAGTGCCCACCAGTGCTAACAATCAGTGCCCACCAGAGCCAGCAATCAGTGACCATTAGTGATGCCAGTCAGTGCTGGCTTTCAGTGCCCATCAGTGCTGCCTATAAGTGCTGCCCATCAATGCTCCTCAGTAAAGCCCATCAATGCCAAACAGTTCCACCCATCAGTGCTACCCATCAGTGCCACCCATCAGTGCCGCCTATCCATGCCGCCTATTAGTGCCCAACAGTGCCGGCTATCAGTGCCTTTCATTGCCACCTATCAGTGCCCACCAGTGCCACCTACCAGCGCCCACCAGTACCAACCATCAGTGCTACCTATCATTGCTCATCAGTGCCACATATCAGTGCCACCTCTCAGTGCCCATAAGTGCAGAATATTAGTGCCTCCTCATCAGTGCCACCTAATCAGTGCCCATATGTGCCACCTCATCAGTGCCCATAAGTGCCACCTCATCAGTGCCCATCAGTGCAGCCTATCAGTGCCCATCTCATCAGTGCACATCAATGAAGGAGAAAAATTACTTATTTACAAAATTTACTGACAGAAACTAAGAAAAACTTTTTTTTGTAAAAAATAAAAATCCCAGAAGTGATTAAATACCCCCAAAAGAAAGAAAATTATAACAATTTCACATGGTTACAGTGTAGCATGACCGCGCAATTGTCATTCAAAGGGCAACAGCGCTGAAAGATGAAAAATGGCCTAGGCAGGAAGGGGGTGAAAGTGCCGTATAGGTAAGTGGTTAAAAAGTGTTGGCTGAAGTTAGGCTTTGATTTGTTAATCAATTTGTTAAGTCCTTCTAAACCAGTCTAAAGCCTCATACAAACAATTGGACTTTGTCCACTTTGTCCCGTGGATTTTTGTACAAAGGGCGTTGGCCGCAAGTTTGTATTGCATACACGCAATCGGACATTTTAGGCAACAAACGCGAAGGTAGTGACGTTTCAACGTATTGACGACAATTCAAAAGAAGACGTTCAATTACTCCAGCGCCACCTTTGGTCAACTTCTGTATTGTTGTCTGATCTTTTGCATTGGTTCTGAGCATGCGTGTTTGTACAAAAGTCAGATGGTTTTGTGTACACACGATCGGACTTTGCTCCATCAGACTTTTGTTGCCAGAAAGTTTGTCCGTTCGCACAGCCAACAAAAGTCCGATTAAAAAAATAAAAAGTTTGTCCGATGGAGCGTACACACGGTCGGATGTTGCCACAAAACAGCTAATTTGCATGTTTGTTGTCAAAAAATCTGATCGTGTGTTTTACAGGCGTTTGGCGGGTGTTTTCCTGCCCCTAAACGCCCTACTGTATGTGTCCATGCACACATAGGTGTTTAGTTCTGTTGCCTAAAGAAAAATGCCCAAAGCTCAAAAAAGTACATGAGCGTCTTTTTGGGCAGATTACAAGCGTTTTTCTGCTTTTTACATTGGTGACCTTTCGACCCTTTACAAAAACTCTGCAAAAACGCCCCAAAAAAAGTCAGAAAAAAACGCCTGAGAATGATACGCTCAGGCATAGCTCCCAAGTGTCCCTGATTTTGAGGGACTGTCCCTGATTTGGAGCAATGTACCTCTGTCCCTCATTCCTCCACATGTGTCCCTCATTTTGATCTTATCTATACAGATGTATATAAAATGCACGTTTTATCTATCAAAAAGTGTTTTCCAGCGCTAAACCTTTCATCTGATTTCTAAATTGCTGCATTTGTAAATTCCAAAAGCCAACATAAAGGAATAGAAGTGGTAAAAAAATAATTTTTGGGTGTAACAAATCTTGTTTTTTTGTACAATTCTCCTTTAAGGGGGCATGGGAAGGGGTGTGTCCTATGGCTGAATACTTTTGCAGATAGGTGTCCCTCATTCCCATCTCAAAAAGTTGGGAGGTATGCGCTCAGGTGTGAATGCAGCCTGCATGACACGTCATATCGCGGTGCGGGTCTGATGCGATTGTCGCGTGATAAAAGGTGCTGTAATCACGGCAACCTGCATCGCGGGACGCATGTCACTCAAAAAATTGTTTAGGAGCAACCTTGGGACGACAAGCGTCCCACGATTGTAGTACATTTCAACGCATGACAATCGCGGCAGACCCGCACCTAGGGTGACCACGTGTCCCGGATTGCCCGGGACAGTCCTGAACTTTGCAGGTCTGTCCCGGGTACCTTCATTCCAGGACAATACAGTGTCCCAGAATGAAACTGACACAGCCACCCCCCCCCCCCCGGGCCAATCTTATGCCCCAAAAAAGGCTGCCACATGACCGCTGTACTCACTGACAGTACTTGTCCTGGCCGGGAATGTCTGGAGGAGCACAATCTCCACCCCTGCTTGTGATTGGAGAATGTATAAATCCCGCCTCTTGTGTCTAATCACTGTGCTGTGATTCGTTACAGCACAAGCTGTTTTTTGGAAGTGGAGGGGGGGGGGGTTATGGAGTTTGGAAATGTGGTCACCCTACCTGCACCGCGATTTGAGGTAGGGTTGCCACCTGTCCAGGATTCACCTGGACAGTCTGGGTTTTGGATCATGTGTCCGGGTTTCAGTCTGCCTGAAACCCGGACACATTATTCAGATGACCGGGCTGTGGCTCCCCAAGTAACCAAGATAGTCACACACAATCTGTTGCCATCCTGGAGCTGCAGGCAGCTGTCTAGGGGCAGGTTCTGCATCACTAGGGGGGCAGGGCGATGATGTCAGCAATTTGGCCACACCCACTGTTCACTGGGGCACGCTATGAGTAGCACATTACGATTCTCCTTGGGGCATCCAAAGGTGTCCCGGGCCGCTAAACTGTTCGGGTTTGGCTTGAAGAAAAGGTGGCAACCCTAATTTGAGGTGTCATTCGAATAAATGGCACCTCAAATGCGAGTTCCGCGTTTTGTCATTCACACATTAGCGATGTCAAACCGTGGGCAGAGATTCAAAACGCTGTAGTGTGAATGCAGACTTAAACTCATGCTGCTGACAGCTCAGAGCTGCTAAGCTGCAATACATAAGAAATACAGGGTTGAAAAAAAATGAACTGTTCCAATTGACCACAACAAAGATGGCCACCCAAAGCCGGAGTCCTATGATTTGATTGGCCGCTGTCACTTCCTGGTGCTGGTGGGCGGGTACACCGGGAAGTCAGGCGGCGGCACGTGACAAGTGTGAAGCAGGAAGGCAGTGGGCGGGGCGGCGGTGACAGTGGGAAGCGAAGATGGCAGCAGAGAGGGAGCCTCCTCCGCTGGGAGATGGGAGACACTCGGAATTCGAGGAGCTGGAAGACGGCGAGGATCTCTTCGCCAGTACCGTGTCCACCATGGAGGTGAGGCTGCTGTCTGTGTCCCCCTCCCCCCCCCTGTGTGTCCCCTCTCCGGGTGTCATGTCACTCTCTCTGCTTCCCTCATCACTGACAGCTCCCGGCCCAGCACAAAGGATGCCAGCTGGGTGCCCCCTCCTCACATCACCATGGCTCACATCCCTGTGTGACAAGCCTGTGCTGGAAGCTGCACTGCAGCCCACATGATGACCCCCGTATAGATCATTGCAAGTCACACAGATCTTCCTAAACTGCAGGGAGACATGGCAGCTTCCAGCTGAGGTTTCTCATTTTCTGTCTAGTCCTCGTGTGTGTGTGTGTGTGTGTGTGTGTGTGTGTGTGTGTGTGTGTGTGTGTGTGTGTGGTGAGGACCGGGGACACGGATGACAGAGCGGTGTCACCGCTGACACAAGGAGACACTTGTTGGCAGTCACAAGGTTAGCAGCACACAGGGATCAATGTCAGGGCAGGGAGAGAATGGAGAACACACAGTGATAGTGGGAAAGAAAGTTCTATTCAAGTGCGTTGTGTTCTTATAGGAACTAAACCCTCCTATCCTTTACATCTTAGTCTCTAATCTGCAGCTGCCATGGTGCTGCACATGTGATCCGTTATAACACCTGCCATTGGATGGAGTGACAGTTTGGTTGAGCACACAAGCAAATGTGACAGTTGGCAATCCCAGCATTAAGGATGAGCTGAAAATGGAAATGGAACGCCCGTGTGAACGGATCCTTACCGGAACCGGAATCAGTTTAAAAAAAACAGTTACATTCTTGGTACACGCTGGGTAAGGATGAGCTCCGGCGTGTTCGCATAGGGCACGTGCAGAGCCCGCCAGGATGTCGGCACGGGAGAGCGCTAATCACAGGCAGTGAGACATTTTCCCGATGCGCCGCTGCAGAGATCGGGAAATGTCTCACTGCCTGTGATCAGCGCAGTGCGACATCCTGGCGGGCTCTGCACGTGCCCTATGCGAACACGCCGGAGCTCATCCTTACCCAGCATGTGCCAAAAATGTAACTGTTTTTTTTTAAAACTTTTTTTAAACTGATACCGGTTCCGGTAAGGATCCGTTCACCCGGGCGTTCCATTTCAATGTAAAATGGACCGCTGTGCATTCCTTTAGGCAAACGGCAGTTTCTGTTAAAGTGGTTGTAAACCCTTACATGTACCCAATGTAGTGACTGGCCTACAGAGATTATTATTATACAGGATTTATATAGTGCCAACAGTTTATGCAACACTTTTACAATAAAAGGAGGACAGTACAATTACACCCCTTTCTCACTGAGGCAGTTTTCAGGTGTTTTGGCGCTAAAAATAGCACCTGTAAAACGCCTGAAAACTGCCCCTCATGCCTCCCCAGTGTGAAAGCTCGAGTGCTCTCACACTGAGGGTGGTGCGCTTGCGGGACGAGGAAAAAAAGTCCTGCAAGCAGAATCTTTGGGGTGGTGCGGGAGAACTGTATACACCGCTCTTACACCGCCCCTGCCGTTGGAATGAATGGGCAGCGCCTCGGAAACGGTGCAACACGGGCGCTTTTTAACCCTTCGGCCGCTAGCAGGGGTTAAAAACGCCCCGCTACCGGCTGAAAAGCGTCAATAAAACTAGCGGCGCTTTACTGCTAACGGACCCGCCACCCCAGTATGAAAGCAGCTGTTCAATACAGAAATAATAGGAGGGCCCTGCCAATGGAGCTTACAGTCCGAAACCAATCCTCCTACATAAGTTGTACCTATTTATCTGCAACCATCTCTTCACGTCCGTTCAAAGTCCAGAATTTATAAAGCTTGTCTGAGAGTTCAGGAAAAAAGGGACGGAGAGCTGAAGTAGTACTCTGAAGCGCTTAGTGGGAGCTCTCAAAGCCCCCTGCTCACAGGGACAGAGCTGAGGCTGCCAATGTGCTGCAGGTCCCACCATTGTCACATTTTTTTCTCTTGGTGTCAGGAAAACTTGTCAGAAAAGACTCATGCTGATAGCAGTGGAACAAGGCAGCAGACAGGGAACCAGGAAGTGAAGCCGCAAGGCTTCACTTCCTGATTCCCTTACCGAAGATGGCGGCAGCAGCACCCGAGAACCGAGGGACAGATCGGCTTCGGGTGCAGACATCGCGGGTGCCCTGGACAGGTAAGTGTCCATATTTTAAGTCAGCAGCTGCAGTATTTGTAGCTGCTGACTTTAAAAAAAAAATCAGCGGAGCTCCGCTTTAACCTAAAATCAGTTCTGTTATCACCTTTTTACTAACCTGACAGCCTATTATTCTAAATAGGAAACCTTAATTTTGTTTGCAAATATTAAAGATTCTAACTACCAGCAAGAATAAGTCCTTTACGTTAAGAGCCGGTTCACACTAGGATGACTTGTCGGGCGACTTAGCCACCTGACAAGACGTGTCCTGTTCTGTACTATGGAACCGTTCTAATAGGAGCGACACAAGTCGATCCGACTTAGAAAAAGGTTCCTATACTACTTTGGGGGCGACTTGAGGCGACTTGCATTGACTTCTATAGAGAAGTAGTTTTGCAGGTCGCCGCTGCTGTCTTGTCTGGGTCGCCTGAGGCAGTCGCTTAAAGGGCACCTGTAATTTCAGATCCATCATGGCAGCGCCTGTTAGTGGGCATCTACTCACCTGCTGCCGCCACGTCCCTCACCTTGTGTCACTGCCGCATCACCAGCCATCCCATTAAAGTGAATGGGACTGTCGGTGAGTCAACAGCGCTTTAAAGGAGAAGCCGCTGCAGGACAGAGATGACAGTTGCTCTTTAAAAAAGTTTATTTAAATCAAACATTTTTACTAGTGATTTAAATCAACTTGATTTAAGTCAAACCCACCCTATTTACAACCACTTTAAAATGGTTGTGAACCCTTACATATACCCAGTGAAGGGACTATCCTCAGGTGATATACAGAGATGAAACAAATCCTTCTATATAAGTTCACCCTGTATCTGCAGTACACTCTTCTCTACATCTGTTCAAACTGCAGAATTTATAAAGCTTGTCTGAACATTCAGAAAAAAGGAGTGGAGAGATGGAATTACATGCTACAGAATTGATTGGAGGAAGAGAATGCCCTTTCACACAGGAACAGAGCTGAGGCTTTCATTCTGTTGTAGGTCCTCCCCCTGTCACCTTTTTCCTCATGGTGTCAGGAAAACCTTTTAGAAGTTAGAAGTGACTCTTGCAGACTTTAGACTCTAGCAGAGGAACAAAGCAGCAAACAAAAATTACACTCAGTGCTTTTAATTGAGAGAAGTACACACTGTTTTGTTCATATTTCATGTCTGAGGTTTACGACCATTAAGGTCTGTTTTTTAAACGGATCAAGTCTGCATTTTTGTTCCATTTATAAAGCAGATGAAAATCTAACAGAACGAAACGGAAGATGGATGTAAACTGAAACTTTTCTTAGCAAAAACATGGCTGAGCAGGAGACACCCATGTGAAATCCTGTATAATAATATTTGGAGGATAATAATAAATATAACACACATGCCTATACTTGCCTGCTCTGTGCAATCGTTTTGCACAAAGCAGCCATGATTCTTCTTCTGGGCTACCCTGCCGGCGCTCCAGGCCCCTTCTCTTCATCAGAAGCCCCCACAGGAAGCCACTTTCCCTGGGGGCATCTGTGTGGGCTCGCTCCCGAGTCCTGCTGCAGCATACATTGACCACAGACAGTGGGACTCGGGCCCGCGTCACTGATTTTGATTGACAGCAGTGGGAGCCAATAGATACTGCTGCCATCAATCTGTCCAATGAGGACGACGACAGAGGCTTGAACCGCTGCCCTCATGCCCATCGCTGGATCGGGCTCGGTAAGAAAAAGGGGGGTTCTGGAGGGAGTTGCAGCACAAAAGGTTTTTTTCACCTTAACGCATTAAAGCGGACCTTCGGTCATTTTTTTTCAACTTTCCATCTATTAAATCCTCTGCCTTTGTTTTAACTTTGGATAGTAAAAATTTTTTTTTTCTGCCAGTAAATACCTTATACAGCCCACTTCCTGTTTCTTGTCTGGTAAAAAGGCCTAGGCTTAGGGCAGCACAGTGGTGTAGTGGTTAGCACTTTCACCTAGCAGCAATAGGGTCACTGGTTCAAATCCCGACCACTACCCCATCTGCCTGGAGTTTGCATGTTCTCCCTGTGCCAGTGTGGGTTTCCTCCGGATACTCTGGTATCCTCCCACACTCCAAAGACATGCTGGTAGGTTAATTGGATCCTGTCACAAAAAATTGGCCAAATGTGTATGTTGTATGTGTTTGTAAGCGTGTCGGGACCCCATGGGGCAAAGGACCGTGCTATACCGCAGATGGACATCGGTGGCAAAAATCTCCCTGAGGCGATTCAGTTCGCATAGGTAGCGCTATACAAGTCACTTGTCAGGCTGTATGATGACGGACCCCCAGGGGGTGTGTCTGTGGCTTACTGAAAGTTGGAATGGGGCAGGACAGAGGAAAATGAGGGCAATGCTAGATTGTGGGGGGAGTGGGCAGTACTTTTTGAAACTCATTTATTTTTTACACCGTGAGGGCAAAATAAAGGGCGCTGAGGGCCTCATTCACACTGGCACCCCTTGCTTAACTTTTGTAGGAGAAGTGATCTGAGAAGTAGAAACCTTTTTTATGCTTCCCAGATCAGTTTTTCCTTTGTTTGGATTTAATGGCTTTAAAGCAGGTTTAGAGTGTATAATCGGGTTCTGAGCGCACAGAATGCTAAGCCCCCGTTCACATCGGCACGATTTGCAGCGCATGGGAGGATGCTGGGGCAGGTGAGAAAGCGTTAAAGGCAAACAAATGCCGATTTAGCAGAGCGGGTGTGAATGAGGCCTCAGCCTGAGAGCTGGAGTAGTGCAGAGAATGGATCCCCCATGTAGCCCCAGGCTGAGGGATTGGTGTATAACATCAGTCAGCTTCTCACCAGCTGATTGGTTTGGACAATATCCTCGGACTTTATGCATATTGATTAATAAGGGTTCATAGTTTTGGGGACTTGCTTTATGCCTCTTAGGGCTCATTCACACAGCCATCAAAAATGCTGCATGCAGATGTGTACAGTGCATAGTTAGGTTGCACTGTACACATCTAATTAGGTTGCTAAACGTGGTTTTCTTGGCTCCTCTGTAGTCATTTTAGCAGTGGTTGATTTCTTTTGGTTGTTCTGGGTCTCACAGACTGCAAGTTTAATTGCTTCCCCCTGCCTTCCAGAACATTCTGGAATATAGGGGTGGAGGAAGGCAAATGAGCAGCATGAATATTTATGGTGCTGCAGCCAATCGCTGGGAAGGGGTGCCCAGAAGGAGGCTGAGGAGCACACAAATAGTCTGAGCTCTATCACAGCAGTGTTGTCTTGTTCAAGTGATTCCACCTGTTTAGGTGGGGGGGAGGTGCCCACTTTTTGTTGTTATGCCAAGTGGATCACATATAAGAGAGATATTCACAGAATGAACATTATTAAGCACATTTGGTTTATGTTTCATATGGACTTCATTTGTTGATGGACTTTTTTGTTTTTTTATTTTTATCTTTTTTATCCAAACTGTTGTGCTGCACTTAAAATAATAAAACAAAGCTGCATTCAGGACCATATATGCTGTACACTGTTGTGCGTTTCTATGCATATGCCATACATGGATCCCATTGGATGTCACTGCTCAGGGTGAACAAGTACATGTCAACAAAGTGTAGCCAGTGGCACCATCACCGCTGCTGATGTCTGTCAGCCCTGAATGATTCATTTGTATAGCAGCAGGACATAGAACAGAATGAAGTTGGGGATTCAGTGATTCAGAATCATCTGAGGTCATTTTGCTCACAATTCACCATTGCGGGAATGAATCAGTCAGGGCGGACATATAAGCACCAATAGTGTGTAATTGGCTGCACACTGTTGATATGTACATGTCAGCTCTGAGCAGTAGCGACGGCCATTAGGGTCCATTTACACTGTTCACATGTAAACACAGCAATCAAGACATAAATCTATCCAGCCAGTCGGAATGAGGGCCTCAGGATGCTGATTTTTCACAACCAAACTAAACTTTGCTAACCTTGTGTTTTCCAGTTGTAGTGATTTGTGTATTAGAAAGTAGGAGTCCTGCAGGAAGAGGAAGCGCTGGATGTGTATTTTTCCACCTCGTACGCTGGGCTCATTTTACTTGTGGAATGTTGTACACTTGTCTTCTGTTTGGTCATTTTTTCCTGTGCTGTTTAAAATGTCAATTGAGCTGAAATGAAATGTACCACTAGATAAATGGGGTGTTTGTTATCTCTGAGAGTTGGTGCATCAGGCAGTGTGGTTGTACCAGTGCCATTCGTTTATCATGAGCTGCCTGCTGTATAGATATCAGGCCATGGAGGACTATTGTAAATGCTACATGTCAGTGAATATATGGCTGGTAGCATAATAGTGATGGCATGCAGAATTATTTGTACTCTTACCTAAGTACAGCACATCTCTCGGGGTCCTCGTCTACTTATTGTCTATGGAGTGTGATGGGAAGCCTTGCTGGTCAATGAGAAGAAAGGGGCAGATTACACAGCACCCCGGAGCGACTTGTTTTCCATGAATACTTGTCCCCTAAGGAGGGATCTGTTACCAGACTGGAAAAGCCACAGGTTTCATTTTAAAGCAATCCTTTTCTGATGGAAGTATAGAGGTTGCCATTTCTTCTTATTCTGCCAATGATTTCTTCACTGCTTTGAGTTAAAACTGATCTGTAAGAATCCATAGTGAAGTTCTCCCTGCACTGCAATTTCTGATGTAGGTTATGCCTCTTTGCAGGCTTTGGGCAGCCCAATGATGAATTCAGCAATGTGGGGTCAGTGAATGCCAAGATCTGAAGGGATCTCAATCTCAGCATTAGCTGACTTGGCTTTATAGATCCAATCCCAGGATCTGACAGATGTCAGAAAAGGAAGCGCAGGGTCACTGTTCCACTTTAAACCAAGCCTGACCTGGAACAAGTAGGCACATTAGGACTTCCAGGCCACTAACTGAATAAGTTGGACCGTGTGTCAGGCAAACAACATTTTTAATGAGGTCAACATTAGCAGCCTCCATTTTTCTTGTATGATAGATTTCTTATAAAGTCCTAATCTAAAAAATACTGATTTAGCGTTTAAAGGAGAAGTACAGCTAAAGGCCATACTTCTGTGGATTACTGGAGTTCAGACCATTCTGCACTCCTGTGACCGGTTTGCGGCAGACAGTGGGCTGAAGTCGGCTGACATCACAGAGCTGGTCCAGGCTCAGGAAAGATCACGACCATATGGTGGGGATCTGCCCACACCCGGCTCAGCTTCTCAGCAAGCCGCTGTGAGGCTGAGCCGGCCACCCCCAGTGGCAGAGCAGATGACTGATGATCACCAGCTCTCTGCTCAGGGAACACTGCGAGCCGAACCATCAGCGGTGTTTGATCTCTCGGTCTTAGAGCCAGTGGGAGATAAGTGCTGCATCCACCTAGGAGGGTATTATTGGGGGGAAAAAAATCCCATACTTCTTTTAAGGATTACTTTTTTTTTTTTTTGTTTAGTACTATTATCTTTTAACTGACCTCCTCCAACACTCTCCCCAAAGTCTACTACCACCCTCTACTCACTCCTGCAAGATCATCACTGTAGGGCCCGCCAGGATCCACACAGCTACTGCTACAAGTCTCCCAGCTGGGGAGCTACTTCAGCACAAGCAGTGAAAATCTCTTATGATTTCTTTTGAAGAGGCCATCTATAACACCTTCCAGCAATAGACTGTCTCACTATGGGAATGAACGGACCATTTTATTGTGTGGCCTACTGGGAAGTTGTACCCCTACTATTGCAAAGATCTGTCAGAGTGAATGGTTGAGTATAAAGCTGGTCATACATACTGGGCAATCTTTATCATTTTTGTTAGAATTAAAGTGGTACGAGAGCCTACTTGAATGGATATGGAGGGAATGAATTGTTGAGGAAGAACTTTTTCTATATAGTTTTGGTAGATCTAAACAAGAGGGTATACAGATTTTACAATCTGATAGACATATATGTGGCTAGACTAAGACTGGCCATACATGGATCGAAATTCAGCCAGTTCAGCAGGGACTTGCTGAATTCCGATCCATGCATGGACAGGCTGGTTGTAAACAAGTCAATCTGTCTATATGAACAACCAGCCTGTCTGCTTTTTTCCCAGACAGTCAATGCCACCAGCTATAGCCTGCCACACTGATTGTATTCTGACAACGGTCTCCCATCAGAAAACACATAGCAAAGCGGGAGGGATTCCCCCATCTTCGTTGAATGTGTGGATGGGGGAATTGAGGCATTATCTTTTATGCCTGATCTATGGTGTGCCTAACATTTGGGAACGGTTAGTGGAAGGGTGGAGGTCAGTTAAGGCTTCATGTACATGGGATGTTTTAAAACCTCTCTTGAGCAATTTAACTTGACCGATGGTGACCGTTTAAAAACGTCCGTTGTGTCACGTTTTACATGCCGCGTTTGCATTTAGTGTTTTGCTCTGCAAATAGTAAAAAAATGTATCTCCATTAACCACTTCCATCCCCGGCCTATTCTATGTTTTTTTGCTAGAAAATTACTCGGAACCCCAACACATTATATATGTTTTTTTTAGCAGACACCCTAGGGAATAAAATGGCGGTCGTTGCAACTTTTTATGCAAAAATTTTTCAAACACTTTTTGTGGAAAAAAAAAAAAAAGTTTAGTGAATTTAGAAAAATAACAACGGTAATGTTAGCCCAATTTTTTTGTATAATGTGAAAGATGTTACGCTGAGTAAATACCCAACATGTGACGCTTTAAAATTGCGCACGCTCGTCGAATGACGCCAAACTGTGATGCTGAAAAATCTCCATGGGCGATGCTTTTTTTTTTTTTTTTTAAGGTTACCAGTTTAGAGTTAGAGGTGGTCTAGTGCTAGAATTGTTGATTTCTTTTTACTCGCGTGTAGTTTGAACGGCGTTTACATATGTGAATCAAATAAAAAAAATTACAGATCTGACGCTTTCCAGTCGAGATCTCGGCTTTGTTGTCATCCGCTGCCTGGATGTGACATCATAACATCGTGCTTGGGCCTCTGACAGCCAGAGATGACTGGTGACCATCTGGTCACCGAAAATCTCTATGCTCTTCATGCGGCGGCAGATTCTTTCTCCTGGTCCCCGGTGGCACAGGTGAGCCCGAAGAAGCATCGGAGGGTGTCAGGAGGGGGGTGTCTCCTCCTATTGCCTGTAAGAGCGATCAATTGGCTGAACTGCCGCTATGATCATTCTTACGGTGCACAGAATCGCTGGCTGAAAAAGAAGATATCTGAATGATGCCTGTAGCTGCATGCATCTTTCAGATATCACCACTGAAAGTCAAGGATGTCCTATGATGTCCTTGGGCTGGAAATGGTTAAAAACGCCTGTAAATTACAAGCTGTTACAGGCATTTGGCGTTTCAAATGCCTCTGAACATCCGTCCTGAATGCAATTTTTTTTTGCTTTCCAAAAAATGCTCCTAAACTCAACTGCCTTGAAACGACTATAAAAGACCCCGTGTACACGTACTGATAAGATGACAACAAGGGAGAGTTTAGGAGCAGTTGGGCGTTTTTTTTTTTTTCAGCTGCCCCTGAAAACGTCTGTTTACCAGCAGCAGTGTACATGAGGCCTAAAGCATACGTGTAGTAAAAGCTGTTCTCCTGTAAATGAATTTCAACCAGGCATCCTTTTTAAAAATCATTTATAGACCTTTAACATGTGAGCAGCTTCTCCGCTGCTGACTAAAGGATTGGGAATGAAAGGAAGATGGAAATGTCAGTCTGTCATTTATTAATCCTGTAAATTATTATTGTAAATCTTTCTGAAATTGTTGCCATTAAATAAATGGTATTTGTAAAGTGTGAAGTATTTTGGCCCCATGTAACCTGTCACTTCAGTTTCATAGCAATTTGCTCTTCCGCCATCACATTGGAATTGGGCCGTTTTCAATGAGAAATAATGCCAGGTAATTTGCCCTCTTTATTTGGAAAATGTGATATTCTGTAAACCATAGCTCAGGTGAGTTCATGAGCCATGGCTCTGACCCAGCATAACTGAAATCTGATTGGTTATTTGGGTAACTACGCTTTGCTGATATCAATATCAGTATGTGCGATCTACTGCATATGGTGCCTTTATGTTGGTGTCAGTGGAAGACATGGTGCCTCGTTGTTGGTGTCAGTGGAAGACATGGTGCCTCGTTGTTGGTGTCAGTGGAAGACATGGTGCCTCGTTGTTGGTGTCAGTGGAAGACATGGTGCCTCGTTGTTGGTGTCAGTGGAAGACATGGTGCCTCGTTGTTGGTGTCAGTGGAAGACATGGTGCCTCGCTGTTGGTGTCAGTGGAAGACATGGTGCCTCGCTGTTGGTGTCAGTGGAAGACATGGTGCCTCGCTGTTGGTGTCAGTGGAAGACATGGTGCCTCGCTGTTGGTGTCAGTGGAAGACATGGTGCCTCGTTGTTGGTGTCAGTGGAAGACATGGTGCCTCGCTGTTGGTGTCAGTGGAAGACATGGTGCCTCGCTGTTGGTGTCAGTGGAAGACATGGTGCCTCGCTGTTGGTGTCAGTGGAAGACATGGTGCCTCGTTGTTGGTGTCAGTGGAAGACATGGTGCCTCGTTGTTGGTGTCAGTGGAAGACATGGTGCCTCGTTGTTGGTGTCAGTGGAAGACATGGTGCCTCGTTGTTGGTGTCAGTGGAAGACACGGTGCCTCGTTGTTGGTGTCAGTGGAAGACATGGTGCCTCGTTGTTGGTGTCAGTGGAAGACATGGTGCCTCGTTGTTGGTGTCAGTGGAAGACATGGTGCCTCGTTGTTGGTGTCAGTGGAAGACATGGTGCCTCGTTGTTGGTGTCAGTGGAAGACATGGTGCCTCGTTGTTGGTGTCAGTGGAAGACATGGTGCCTCGTTGTTGGTGTCAGTGGAAGACATGGTGCCTCGTTGTTGGTGTCAGTGGAAGACATGGTGCCTCGTTGGTGTCAGTGGAAGACATGGTGCCTCGTTGTTGGTGTCAGTGGAAGACATGGTGCCTCGTTGTTGGTGTCAGTGGAAGATATGGTGCCTCGTTGTTGGTGTCAGTGGAAGATATGGTGCCTCGTTGTTGGTGTCAGTATCAATAGTAGTAGCAGTGTCCCAAGGGCCAGATAGACATGCCACGTGCTGCAGTTTGGAGACCACTGCTTCACAACATACCAAAGCCATCAATCTATACATGAGACAGTTGCTTTTCAGGTGGAATGTAGCATACAATCTGCTTATACAATATCCTTAGATCTGCCATCAACTGTGTAGTACAAGGGCTTGCCTGATTTGATACAAATCGAATGAATGGTTTGTCTGTGTTGTCCTGTTACATAATTCTGGTCAATTAAAAGTTGATTGTATAATAAGATTGTACAGTGCTTGTCCTGCTTAAAGCAGAACTGCACTGCATCTGAGTACCACAAACCAAAAGTGCTATTTAATTTAATATTCAAAGCAAACTCCTCCATCCATCCATCCATGTCTCTATGCTTTATTTTGCTGAGAAATTACTTTGAAAAACACCCCCTAGCATTTCTGGCCATCTTGAGTAAAGGCAGATGATTCATGTAGCAATTACTTCCTGGAATCCATCTGCCCTTAGTTCAGGCATGCAGGCAGGAGGGTGTGCTTGGCTGAGAAAATGCCTCCACCCCTCCTGAAGACTCCTGGGATGTATAACATAATTTTGCCTAGGCATAGCAACCAGGAAGTGACTAAAGAAATGTAAATAGGAAAGTATATCATATCTATTTACTAATGTTAGCAGCATAAGAATTCCGAATAGTCCATGTGGACTTGGAGAGTGAAGTTCCACTTTTAAGGATACCAATAAATGTGATCATGTCTCTTTGGGAGTGGGCAGATATCCAGGAAAGGATTCTGTTCTACCCATGTGAGGGTGGTTAGAGAGGTCAGAGGGTATGTAATCCGTGTTCCAGCATTGGAGTAGGGATGCATCTGAAATGAAGAACCAATTTCCACTTGCTTGACTATTCATGACTTGGATGTCGTCACTTGCCTTTTAAATAAGGAGCCTTTGTTACTGAACTATTTAAAACATAAACGTTAACGTTGAACGCCAGGCACAAAACTTGAATTTGGATATGTTCAATAGCCACAAAGGATAAAAATCGATTTAGTGTGCACCAAATGCCTTTAGAAGATTACCTTGAAAAAAGTAGCAGTGACATCGTTGCTTTGCTGTGCGGAGAGCAGAGCTGTGGGAGGGGCCCAGCCTGCAGAAAACTACAGGAAGGGGCGGATACAAGACCAGTCACCCTGCACAAGAAGAGAGAACCGCAGTGACTGGTCTTTATTACAGGAAGCTCCTGTAAATAAAGTTTCTCACTGGATTACTGCACAAATCTGGAAGAATATACATATAGGATACCATGATCCAAGTTAAAATATACATTGCTTTTGTAGTTAGATGATATTTACTTCTCCCACTGGTCAGCTTTACAAGAGACCTGCCATAACAGAAACATGAAGGCTGCCATTGCTGACCTTAGTCAGTTAGTTGCCTAACTACCATCCTGAACCTTTTGGTTCAGATCTTTTTGTCACTAATGTGAAACAAGTGTGTAAATGAGGAGCTCTGATGTTCTAATAACTTCACCTGTGAACTGGCCCCTAATTCAGGACAGTGCATTCTGGTGCATTTACATGCGTTTTGCCACATTCCAGATTATAAAAATTCAGTAGGCTTTTGTTGGCTGCACTGGAACTTACTGCACTGGTGTGAACTAGGTCCATGGAAAATTCTTTGCATGCGTTTTTAATGCAGTTTAAAAAAAATGCACTGAAAGTATCTGGCATGAACAAGCCCTTAGGCCTGGTTCACACGGATGCGGCTCTGCAAGCAGTGTTTTGCGTGGGCATGGCAGTCCATTAATTTGAATGGCCATAGTGTCTTCTGAAACGTAAGGGAAAAAGTCCTTGCTCCATTTTTGGAATCGCAGCCCACATGGTAACTGCAAGTGCAGTGCGATTTCCAGTGCGTGCAGCATGCCATTAGGATTAATGGTACCCGCACACATCTGCATTTGTCTGTACGGGTGGTTGCAGCTACGATTCCGCAGCGTCTTAGGTTGTCCAAACACCATCAGGACATTGTTGGCACAATTTGTGTATATGTAACCCTTATTGCTATTGGATCCAACTATGCAGCAGACTGACATTGGGGATATGCACATTTTACTCCATGAGCATTGACCTCTTGGCCTCCATAGGCGCACAAGCTATTCATTCTTAGGTTTTGTGGACTGAAGGGTATAACCCTCAACACTAGATTTATTGCACAATTGCCACATGCCGCTGTTATCTTGGCCTTATTCATGGGTCTGCAAGAGGTGGATTGGCTTGTTTTTTATTAGTGTTTGTGTCAGCTCGTCATTGTTTTAAGCATTCATTTGTGGTTTATCTAATAAAATTGCTATCTTTGATACATGCATTAGGCTGTCTATTTTTATGCTTTTGGGCTGGTTGAGCCGAGACATGTGGTGGTTTTTATTTTTTATTTTTTATTTTTATTTATTTTTTTTACTCAGTTCAAAATACGGTCCCGAGGCAGCAATCACCGACGCAATAAACATATCCTTTACTCTCACTTTTATCTTGACTATGTTATTTTATAAATGGATCGCTCTGAATACAAATGGCTACCAAAAACCTTTGATTTTGAATATTAAACAAGTAATACTTGGGCCCCGTTCACACCAGAACATGCATTGCGGGAAATCCATGCGTGTTTACTGCACGGCATTCACAACACACTGAACTTGCAATCTGCAGCAGGTGTAAATTTTAAGGTACTGACACTTCGATCGCAGAAGAACCAGATGATCTGTTTGCAGTTTTTTTTCCCAAAGTAGTGCATGCAGTACTTTTTGGTAGGGTGCGGTGCAATTTGAGGCAGTTTAATTCCTAGTGTGAACCGTCCCTAAAACAAGTCCTCTTTACCTGACTTCATAGCTACACAGAATAATGGAGCATACGTTCACATAGATATAAACGCCACATCTTCCAAAAGGGCACAGAGAGGCACATTTGGCTTGTAGGCCATTATTTAGATCAGTGGTCTTCAAACTGCGGGATGGATGCGGCCCCTTGCTTGCCTTTATTTGGCACTTGGGGCACTATTCTGCCAACTAACATTAACGGTGGGGCACCATTTCTCCCACTGACACCAACAACGGGGGAACTATTTCACCCAATGATACCAACAATCCCGCAGGGCTCGGCATTGTCGCCCCTGCTATTTAACTGCTTTATGCGCCCACTCGCTGACATTTTTGCTACACACAAACTAGCATGCCAGATCTACGCAGATGACATGCAGATTCTGGCTGACGATGGGCCAAATATGCACCTACAACTGAGAAATGGACTCCTTCACATACAAAAATGGATGGCTGATAATAAGCTAGGCGTTAATGAAGCAAAGACCGAGGTGATGCTGGTGGGCCCTCAATCGACCACCAATTTTCTCTTGGCCTGGCCCACTTCATTCTGCCCCATCCCAACTCCAGCGGAACAGGTCAGGAACCTAGGTATCATCTTTGATTCCTGCCTGTCATTTATACCTCAAGCTAAACTCTGTATCAAAAACTCCAACTTCTATTTACAGAGACTCCGGAAAATTAAAGATCTGTTCTTGCACGAAAACCGGCTAACTCTCGTTTGGGCCTTGTACATTCCCGGTTGGATTGCTCTAACATATTTTTTTCTTGGACTTCCATTGAAGTGGCAAAGAAAATTGCAAGTGACTCAGAATCAAGCTGCTCGCCTGGTCTCCGGATGCGCCAGAACAGACCACATCTCTCCCGTGCTGGAAAACTGCACTGGCTTCCTATCGCCAAGCGAGTACTATTCAAGGCAATGTGCTATATGTATAGGGCACACCAGAAACTGGGCCCAATTTATTTGTCTGAATGGGCCTCTCGCTATGTACCGTCAAGACCACTCCGATCGGCTAACTTACTTCTCACAGAACCGACAATCAGCAGACTGAAATTTACTGGTAACAGACGCCTGGTTACAATAGGCAATGAGCTGTGGAACTCCCTTCCAGCGTCTCTAAGGTCCTTACCCTCCCTCCTGAATTTCAGGAAGGGTTTAAAAACGTTCCTCTTTATCCAGGCTTACGGATAATCTGATGAAGAATAGGAATTATGCAAAAAATATGGATTTTGTATGCTCTTTTTTTCCTCCCCCCATCTGGAGGGTTTAGTCCCCCCCCAGGTTTCTTTCTGTTTTACTTTACCTCTTTCATATTGGGCACCCTAGGCTCTGTTTTTTTTTTTTTTAACGTTCTATTTGAAATCTCAACTTTTTAGGTTTAGGATTTTAGGGTCGGCGCAATACAAATCCAATATCAAATCAAACAATAGGGCATTATTTCTGCCTCTAGTACCAAATGTGACGATGTTTATTTCCACTGATGCTAGGAAAATTTCCACTCCAGCTGGCCACAGTGCGGCCCCTCTAAAGTCTGAAGGACAATAAACTGACTCTCCTGTTTAGAAAGTTTGGAGACCCCCGATTTAGATAATCAGTTGTGATCAGGAAAGGAGTGTGACTACCATTCCTGCTAAATGGAGAAAATGACTTTACTCATCCTGGAACCTTTGCCCACTGAAAACTGTAAATGATTAATACCAGGTAAATTAATTATTTTACTTATGTATCACTTTGGTTTATAATTAATGTATATATCATTCAATGTACTCTCCTATTTTGGGGCGAAAATCATTTCAGAAGATGCCGTTCTGTAAGCACTTGGCTTACGTCATCAATTTTATATACAGAGTTGAATTAACATTTGCTACATAAAGTTTTCATAAATTTACATTTGCTGTAACAGCATTTGTACAGGGGGTCCCCGGGTTACAAACAAGATAGGGACTGTAGGTTTGTTCTTAAGTTGAATCTGTTTGTAAGTCGGAACAGGTACATTTTTTAAGTGTAGCTCCAGCCAAAAAATACATTTTTATGTTTTTTAGATAACATAGAGAAGGGTTATCACCCCCGTAACATTTGTTTTTCTGTCTGTGCCCCTGTTCAGAAGATTTCACCTCACCTTCTGTCCCAATGACAATTGGATTTTGAAAATTTTGGGTTGTTAGGGAAACATGGACTGGTGATAAAGCATCAGTGGAGACACCTTTTTCCCATATTGACTCTTACAGGAGTGAATTTCCCTTCCTAGGGGTGGATTTCCTCTCACTTCCTGTTGTCTCCCTCCGTTTGTAAGTAGGAGTCGTTTGTAAGTCGGATGTTTGTAAGTAGGGGACCCCCTGTACTTTAGTTTATAAAAAAAACTCCATATTAACTGTCGGCAAAGCTAACATTGTATAAAATCACAAGTGAGTTATTTTCAGCCAATGATATTTAGGGGATTGTTCACACCATATTAGGCGCAACACAAGGGCAAATAGAGATACCGTATATACTCGAGTATAGGCCGACCCGAATATAAGCCGAGGCACCTAATTTTACCACAAACAACTGGGAAAACTTATTGACTCGAGTATAAGCCTAGGGTGAGAAATGCGCAGCTACTGTAAGTGGAAAAGAGGGTCAACGATGCCCATTTGCAGCCTCACTGTGCCCATGCAGATGGACACAGTTGACCGATTTGGGGCCCTGTATCTCAGGGTCACTTAGTGCTAGGAACCCCATCTTTAGATATGTTGTAGTGCTAATTCCACTGGGTTGGAATACAACATTTCCTAGCACCAAGTGTCCCCGAGATATGGGGCCCCAAATTCGGGTCAGAAAATCTCAAGCACTTTTCTGCAGCAGAGAATGACATTTTCCGAACCGACTTTGGGGCCCCGTATCTCGGGGCCACTTAGTGCTAGGAACCCCATATTTGGATATGTTATAGTGCTAGGTCCACTGGGTTCCACACCAAATTTGGGACTCCTAGACCCAAGTGGCCCCGAGATACGGGGCCCCAAAGTCGGGTCGGAAATTTTTTTTTTTGCTGCAGAAAAGTGCTTGACTCGAGTATAAGCCGAGGGGGGCACTTTCAGCACAAAAAAATGTGCTGAAAAACTCGGCTTATACTCGAGTATATACGGTAATTGTTTTGTGTTTGCCCTGATCGCACCATAATGCTGCGTTGCGGTATGGTGAGCTGCATAAAAATGCATATGTCTGTATTGCCTATCTGCAGACCTGGGACTGGCATAGCGGGTTCTGCCAGGTAGAGGGGAGGGAGGAGCGCAGACACGCGACCCTGGATGTCTCATTAATCGCCAAAGGACCAGGTATAAAATCTGACACTTGTGTACAAGTAAAAATCATTTTTTTGCTAGAAAATTATTTGAAATCCCCAAACATCTTTTTTTTTTTTTTTTTTTTTTTTTTTTATAGCAGAGACCCTAGCAATTAAGATGGAGATCGTTGCCCTACTTTGTCACACCGTATTTGCGCAGAGGTCTTGCAAACACAATTTTTTGGGAAAAAACACTTGAATTAAAATATAAGAAAACCGTAAAGTTAGCCCAATTCTTTTTTTCTGTATTGTGAAAAATGTTACGCCGAGTAACTTGATACCTAACATGTCATGCTTCAAAATTGCGCACACTTGTGGAGCGGCGACATAAAAATGTTTACAGGTTATCAGTTTAGAGATACAGAGGAGGTCCGGTGCTAGAATCATTGCACCTGCTCTAACGATCGTGGCGACACCTCACATGTGTGGTTGGATCACCATTTACATATGTGGGCGCGACTTGCGTATGCGAGCTTGGAGGGACGGGCCCTTTTAAATTATTTATTTATTTTTGCTTTTATATTTTTTATTTATTTTTGATCACTTTTATTTTTATATATATATATAAAAATTATTATTTTTTTTTTTTAAAAAGACTTCAGATCTCACATTTAAATTTTTTTTTTTTTTTTTTAATTGTCCCTTGGAGGCCGGAAGTGACGCTTGCCCTCGCTCGACTTCCTGCCCATCCATCTGGGGATCGGATCGTTTCCGCTGCTAACCACGGCTTGGGTAAGCGGCGGAGACTACCGGGAAGCGACAGGAGGGGGGCACCTCTCCCGCCACCCATAATCGTGATCTTGCGGTGAATCCGCCACTGAGAACACTTTTTTATGTTAAAGCGGACCACCTGCCATTTAAAAAAAATACTGGGGTTATGGCAGCTATCTGTTGCCATAATCGCAGTATTTTAAATCAAAGTAAAGATGTTTATCCACGGTGGGCGGTATCCTTCAGCCCCAGAAGGATTTGCCCCCTTAATGAGCAGGAGATTTTTTGCGATACGGCATTGCGTTGCTTTAACTGATAATTGCGCGGGGATATACCAAAACAAAATGGATGTCCTTCTTCTTTTTTTTTTTTTTTTTTTTAACCCACAAATAGAGCTTTCTTTTGGTGGTATTTGATCACCTCTGCGGTTTTTATTTTTTGCGCTGTAAACAAAAAAAAAAAAAGGCCGACTATTTTGAAAAAAATTTTTTTACTTTCTGCTAGAATACATATCCAAAAATAATTTATTCATCAGTTTAGGCCGATATATATTCTTGGTACCAGTGACGACATTACGTTGATCAATGTAAAAATGACACTGACGGGGTTAAGACCAGGGAGTGATCAAGGGTTTTAGTGTGTTCTAACTGTAGGAGGGTGGGCTTTCTGGAACATGAGATCACTGTTCCTGATCACTGGGAAGAGTAGATCTATCATGTCACTAGGCAGAACGGGGAATCGCCGTGTTTACATAGGCAGTTCCCCGTCCTGCCTCTACGCGATCGTGATGCCCGCCGGCAGACATAGTCCGTGGGCACGCTCCCGTGGGGGGCGCCCGCTATAACTCCTTGCACGGATGCGTCAGTTCCTGCAGGAGAGCCGACCTGCCGCAGTATATCTGCGTGAGCAGGTCGGCAAGTGGTTAAAGATCCTGTCACCAAAAAAAAAAAAATCATCACGTAGGAGACTTTTTGTCCCCTATGCGATGGGGGGGGGGGGGGGGGAAAAAAATGACCCCTGACATCTCCCTTTTGAGACACAGAAAGGGACTGAGGACAGAGATTCCCCAGTCCTTTTCTCAGCAGCCTCAGCTGCACTGGAGATGAATGGAGAGGAGACAGTGGCTCCTATCCATTCATAAACTGAAGTATCATAAACCTAGTTTACGATGCTCAGTTATGAATGGAGAGATTCAGTGATCACTGACTTTGTTCATTTGGAATAGGAAGAAGCCGACAGATTTACTGGCTCCTTCCTCCGCTCTCCATCCTGAATAATTGACATGGAGGGGGACCGGAGGAGCCTGGAGGAGGACACGGGGGGATTGGAGGAGTATACAGGGGACAGTCAGGGGGTGATCGGTACGGCGGTGGGGGGGGGGGGGCATTACAAGCACTGATGCCCCCTGTATAGATTTTCACTTTGTTTTAAAAAAAAAAAAAAGATGTCTATTGGATAACACAGCATATAAGTATATTTTACAGCTCACATCTCAAGCATATAATCTTATGCTGTCAGCTACTTTAGTGAAATCTATACAGGGGGGATCGGTGCTTGTAACTCCCCCCACCCCCCCCCCTCACTCCCCCCCCCCACCCCCCCCCCACACCCGCACTGATCACTCCCTGACTGTCCCTTTTTATATACTCCTCGAATCCCCCTCTGTGTCCTCCTCCTGCCCCCCTCCATGTATACCTGTCCCCCCTCTGGGTCAATTCTAGGTATCAGATAAAGCATCGGAGCATTTGCCCGTGTACAAGTACTTGGGCAAGTACTCCGTAGCAGCACCGATACCAGTATCGGGTCAACCCCATTTTTAATGCATTCTATGCATTAATATGAAACCCTTCTGTGGTACAGCAGCCCCCCTTTTCCTTAGCTTAATCCAGTCGATCCCGTGACAAAAACGAGCCAAGCAGCGCCAGCCGATGTCTCGGGTCCACATTGTATAGGTTGATAGCAGCAGGAGCCATTGACTACTGTTGCTGTCAATCAAATCCAGTGACACAGGGGGCGGGGCCGAGTCCTGCTGTCTGTGTCAATGGACGCAGTAGCAGGACTTGGGAGCGTGCCCCCATTGAAATTCTCTGTGGGGGCACTCGATGAAGAGGTGGAACCAGGAGTGCCGACGTGTGATCCCAGAAAAGGAGGATCGTGGCCCTTCTATGCAAAACCCTTGCACAGAGCTGGTAAGTATACCAAGTTTTGTTATTTAAAAAAAGAACCTTTACAATTTAAAAGTGAACCCTGCCCTGCATGGGGAAGGTACAGGTCCATTTTAAAGGGTACAGAGTGACAATGTACACACTTCATGGTGCAGAGGGCTCTTTTAATGCAGTATTTTCTAAATGAATACATTGCCAGAATTGAGACTGTATATGTATTGTTAAGGTGACATTTAGTATTATGGGAAGCTTCTTGTGTCACATGCTCCTTACACTTTATAATGCTAATATCAGCTCTGTAACATTGAAGGCGGTTGGGTTGCTGAATAATTTATCAAGCTGTGCTATCGTGATTACTCATGTTTTCCTTAGTTGCTTGTACAAAAAAGTATGCTTGGTTACATGCTGAAATGCAAAAAAAGCTGATTTTGCACATATCGGTCTCTTCATAACACCCACAGTAAAGTGAACTTATTCCCAAAAATGAATACGCGTCCTAGTAGTATTTTGGAATGGGGGGACAGCATGAGGTGCCTTTTTATTATATTTCCTTTAAGTAACAGCTTTGGAGCCTCCTGGGAGCCAGTTGTGAGGAGGCCACCATGCTTTGAGAAATGGAAGGCAGTGTTGCCTATAAGAGAGCTTCCAGCTTCAGTACTCGTTGACTTGGAACAAGAATGCACTTTAGCAATGGTAGCCCATGTACTTTTTTGCCTCTTCACAGATTTCCTTTAATGGCTTCCTGCGCACAATCTGTAGAATGAGGACCACAATTTTGATGGTTGGCAGTCTACACTCTGGCTGTTGGCTGTCAAAGGTGGGTGTCAGACAGTGCTTGTCCTCACTAATGATTGGAAAACTGAGCTAATGATCACAAGCAGGCTGGAGGCTTGATTCAGAGTAAAAAGCTTTTAAATGTAGCTACCATAGCAGCCTGAAGAGGACAATGGGCTTCTTTTTTTAAACTGGTTCTAAGGTCCCAAATTTTTTATACCTTAATGCATTACCTGCATGAAAAACCTTTTGCTACCGGTTTGCTTCCCCCTGCTCTAATACTTACCTAAGTCCTGTATCAATCCAGCACTGTGCCCGTCTGCAGCAGCACTGCTCTCTTCCTGGTCTCGTAGGGCAGATTGATAGCAGGGGGAGCCATTGGTTCTTGCTACTATCAATCAAATCTAGTGAGGTGGAAGCCCATCCATGCTGTGTGTGTGCGTCTATGGACACAAACAGCTTGGCTTAGGCGTGAGCGTGCATGTCTGCCCCCATACCAAGCAGCCTGCTATGGGGGCAGACACAGAAGAGGAGCAGAGTGTGCCAGAGGGGAACCCCAGAAGAGGTGGCTCTGTGCAATACCAGTGCACAGAGCAAATAAGTTTAAGCCTCTTTTATTTTAGGTTAAAAAGGAGGTTTTAAAACCACTTTAAATACTGTAATTATCAGATACTATTACATTATTAGAAAAAAAAAGGGTTACATTTTTGTCATTTTATCATAGTGGGTGTTTTTTGTTCTTTTTTGTTTTTTCTTTTTTTGTGTGTAACAATTAAATGCCTTATGTATTTGTGAAAAAATCAGTTTGGAAATTGGTCATAGTTATTGTCAAGTTAACTGACCCCTATGAATTCTGCAACTTGTGGCCTGGACATCTAGGGTTCAATAACCTCTGGACATGAAAAGGTTAACGTGGACCACCTATTTTTATTTTTTTCAAAGTGACCCTTGCACTGCGCTGACCACATTCAGTAAAAAGTATGCGATGAGCTCTTACTGAAGCTTTCTGTGTGATATCCGTCCGTTTTTCTGCAGTCAGCGTTGCAATCTCCATCCACCTCCACACGCCCTTGCATGCTTGCCTTCCTGTTGCTTCCCTGCTGTTGGGAGAGCAGATAAGAATCTAAAGCTTCCAGGAATGGAATAGTGTGCAATGCAATAGTATGCCTACTTTGTTTACAATCCTTTGAGCCAGGACCAGCATCAAGAAAAGTATATAGAAGCTTTGGCTTACACAAGGCTGCCTGTATGGCTGCTGGAGCTGTGGTGATTTGAGTAGGGGGCACACTACAGGCTGTGGGGGTGAGACCCTCCACTACTCCATAAAGTATTGGATGTGACTGAAAAATCCAAAGCTGGCTGCTGAAAAATAAAAGGATGTATTAATATCGGAGGCTGCTTCAGCAAGTGCTCATTGCCTACTTTTTTCTGCATGAGATTGTCCCAGTATGTGTACTGTGATGGCACAAATACTTTAATATGGTGCCTTTCATTGCTTTTGTTGCAATACTTACCTCATCTCTGGCACTATCCTTTGCTCTGCTTGTCTTTCGAATTGAATGATAGCCACATCATCCAACCCAATTACTGAGAGCCCAGGCTGTCAAAAATATTCCCGCTAGGGGTGCACCATATAGCCTGGACTGAATGTCCCTCGCGTGTCATTATGTAAGTGCGCCTCACTGTAGGAGGCAGGACCATCCACTTATATCACCCATGATGTCATTAGATTGGCCTTATACTGTAGGAAAGCTTTCTTTTTTCTTTTTCTTTTCCTTTTTTTTTTTTTTCTTTTCTTTCTTTTCTTTCTTCCTGTTTTTTAACATGCCAACAGATGGCAAGGCTGCACTGTGCACATCGGGTGCAACTGGCGCTATTCTTACCACGTCTGTGACTGTGCATGCAGCCTTTTGTTACCATCTGTTGGCGGGTTACAAAACTTGTCTTAAAACGTTTTGGTTACCACCTCGTATGTTGCAGCTACTGACCTGCTTTCACTTGCATGTAAGCGTCCTCTTTCCCCATCGACGCAAACTATTGTAAACTTAACTTGCAAAAAAAAAGGGGGGGGGGGCGAGAACTGAAGATGTATAGATACAGAATATGTATTTATGAAGCTTAAATGTTAATAACAATCCACATAAATATAAATCGCATGCAGTTCATTAATCAGCAGCTGCTTAAAATAAAAAACATTGTATCGATATAGTATCAAGTCCACAGGTACTTTTGTAAGCACCAGTAAATACTAAAGCAGCGCTACACCCCCCCCCCCCCCCCCTCTTCTGCACACTGGAACAGAGCTGAGGCTTGTCAGTCTGTTGGGGATCCCTCCCCTCACCTGTCGCCACTTTGTTTTGTTTTTTAGTTGTTTCAGGGAAGCTTGTCAGAAGTGATTTATGATAGCAGAGGAACAAAGCAGCAGACAGAAATTACACTTAGTGCTCTCAATTGAGACAAGTACACCCCATAGAAGGATATGCTTTGTTCATATTGCATGTCTAAGGTTTACAACCACTTTAAAGTATAAGTGCACTTTTGTACCAAGGTTTCCAGTCTTTGATCAGTAAATGACCCTGTTCTAATGGTGCTGTTTCTGCTGCGTTGAAGATTACATAGTCTACATGCAACAGGATTACAGTAGCGAGCCAATCTTCCTGTAGACCTACTATTCAACTTCAATAATAATTTAGAGCTCAGAACTTCACTTTGTTAAACAATAGCTCTGAAAGGAAGCATCCTTCCAAGGTGGTCATTGCAAGAAGCATGTTTCTTTCCTGTTGCTGTTGAAATGTGGGAATGCGTTATTACCAGACAGCAGTCATCCTTGCATATTCTGTATGAATCTAGTGCTGTTTGAATTGTTCCTTTCATTTCTGATTAAATATTTTGTGCTTTTAGGCCCCATGCACACGAGACACTGTTAAACGCGCGTTCAGAGGCAGTTGGACACTTTTCAACTGCACCTGAACGCATGCAATGTTATCCTATGTGTCCATGTACACAGTCTCGTTTTTTCCCGTTTTTATGCAGTTGCGTTTAACCTCGTTTTTCCAGAAGCAAAAAAATGCGTTCAGACACTTTGCTTTTCCACGTTTCAGACGCAAAACGCAGCTAAACGCAGGCACCTGCGTTTAGCCGCTTTTGCGTTTATAAGCCTTTTTAAAGGAACCCAATTTTTTGGACCAGAAAACTCAGAAATATGATGGTAAACCATAAAAAATACTAGAAAAATGTGTTTAAAATGTCGTAATTAGTTTAGATAGTTCATAGAGCATATATACTCACTGATGTATACATGTTTGTGAAATGCATACATGTTTGTGAAATATCCAACGGACATTCGCTGTGCCATCAACGGATGGGTCCAATATCGCCAAGCTCTGATTCTGGACCTCTCATGCAAATTTGCGACGACGTTGCTGCCTCATCAAGAGCAACATCAGGAGCATTTCCTGACATATATTCAATACGGGATCCATTTCCATTTTTATTATTTTATGACTATTGCTGAAACTGATATGCAAATTGACTGATTTCTTGAAACCATAAATTATTATTATATTTTTTTTTTTTTAAAGGTATATGTTTTGCAAGTTGCAAATTGCTAAACTAGAGTAGTTGATTTTATTAGATATTTTTTTTTTTTTTTTTTTTATAAATTCTTTAAGTTTCTGTAAAAAGTGAAGGGACCAGGCAAGCTGGCCAGGCTGGTGTACACACAGGCTGAATGTAGGCTGGTTTCTGTTGAACTGGCCAGTACGGCCAACATTCAGGCCATTGTGTACTAGGCTTTACATTTACTAGAGAAAATGCTGCACAGGTTTTGTCCAGTATTGGTCCTGTGACAAAATGCATAGGTATAAGGTCACATTATTTATTTCCAAGGGGAAGAGTCTGAGCTTTGATTATTCCTTCCAGCTAATATCATGTGACCAAGTCCCTAGGCTTTTGGAGTTGACTGTGACTTCCATACTGGTGCTTGAGTGGCATTTAAAAAAATATGCCACTCAGTAATGCTGTGTTCTTGAATAAAATAGTCCTCTTTAACTCAAAGTAATACAAATCAGTTATGGACTAGAGCAGTGATTTTTCTTACTTTATATGGAAGAGCCAAGTCTGATGGATGAATGTCTTATCACTACTGGAAGTCACTCTGTCACCGTTAGGATGTTTCAAAGTTCTGGTAGTGAGGAAATTACTGAATTTTAACAAATCTACTGCTGGTGACAATTGCCCTTTGACATGGACCTACTGTAACTAAACTGCGAAAGCAGATTTTTGTCATGGTGCTGCACGTTCAGGAAAATAACTAGCTGAGATCAGTTGCAAACAACTGTGAAGTTCTGCAGTTGTTTTCCAAGGACTGCAGATCTCAACATCCCTTGTTCAGCTTTATTCACTTGTATTGTTTGCAAATTCTATGCTTGATCTGCAGTGCTTGCCTAGCTTGACAGATGTTTTAGAGCACTAAACCGTATGTAATTCTTCATGAACCAGAAAACTTTAGTGCAGCACTAACCCTTACAAACTTGAAATACCCACTTAAGTTACTTTATATCCTATTTAATACAAACACAATTTATACATATGCAAAAAAGAAAAAATAACCGCACACTTGTGCAAACAATAACAAAATAAAATTTAAAGCTGCAAACACGTAAGAGAATGTGTATCAATCCCAATAAACGTGTGTGTATATATAAAATAGTGTTGCACTGTAGCCAAATATGTAAAAAAAAAAAAACAGTGAATTGTGACAACATTCATAGCATAAAACAAAAATGAAAAGTGGGTAAGAAATTTAAAGTCCCAATGATCAGATCCAATATGTCCATGATGTAGTGTTTAAAGTGACACTAAATGTGTGTGTGTGTGTATATGTATATGTGTGTGTGTGTATATATATATATATACACACACACACACACACACACACACACAACACACACACACACACACACACACACACACACACACACACACACACACACAAACTGTGTGTGTGTGTATATATATTTATTTATTTATTAAACATTTTTTTTTTTTTTAACAAACATGTCATACTTGCCTCCACTGTGCATCTCGTTTTGCACAGAGTGGCCCTGGTCTTCTGGGGTCCCCCGACGGCTCTCTTGGCTCCTCCCTGCATCAGACAACCCCCTGGGAGAAGCGCTCTCCCGAGTCCAGCATACGGCGTGCGCGTCATTGGATTGGCACATATGCATACATTTTCAAACAGTCCATCATAGGAGTAACTGCGCTTCAACACTCTTAACTCTAGCTCCATAAGCTGGATATAAGTGGGTATTTTAAAGTTTGTAAGGGTTAACCGCACTAATTATTTAGGATTTATAAATTCGTGGTTGTATAGCCAGAAGTGTGGGCAGCTTTGATTTGCGCAGACAGGGAGGTAATAAAGTAACAATGATTGTCATTTGTATCCCTGTGTGTGTATGTGTGTGTGTGTGTATATATATATATATATATATATATATATATATATATATATATATATATATATATATATATATATATATATATATATATATATATATATATATATATATATATATATATATATATATATATATATACTTACATACTATTTAGTTTGTGTAGGAATATGGTTACTGAGATTATTTCAGACCACTATCGCATCCTGTTGATGATGGTTACATTATCCTAATGCATTGTTTAATCCTTGTTCTTCAATGTCTGTGCTGTATCTAAGATGTGTTGCTCTTACTGTTCATAAACTTTAATAAAGTTTTACTGTTAAAAAAATGTATGGCCTCCTGTAGGCAGGGCCGCTGATAGGGGGGCCACTGATCCTCTTGTAGGGGGCCCGAGCACACAGGGGGACCCACACAGGGAGGGGGGATTAGTGATGGACAAAAATGTGTCTTTCTCCAGCAGCTGAAAGCTGCCCCCCCCCCCCCCTCTCTCCCTGCTGCCAGCTTTTATCTGCTGAAAAAGACAGTCATCCCTTACATCCCCCTCCCTGTGCACCTCCAATATTAGCTGTGCTTCTAAATTTGTTATCTCTGTAACTTTGTTTCTCTCCCTCTGTCTCTCTGATCCCTGAGCCCAGCCTGTATATATTTTTCATATCATCTTAGTTTTTATTTATTAACTCAGTTTTATCTTTTAGATTTGGCAGGAATTCTGTGAGTTTTGTTGTATTTGTGTCTGCTAATAATTTTATTGTATTTTTAGTGAAATATAGCTTTAATATTTCCTCAGGGGGGCGCTGTCAGGTAGTCTGTATGGGGCCCCATGATTTCTATCAGCAGCCCTGTTTGTAGGTAACTGTTTCTCTCAAAACCTTTACACTGCTTTTGACCTGATAAAGTGCTTATCGAGTGTTTCCTTCTTTTGTTACATTGTCTGGATTAGGAAATGGAAAGTGCTGACACTACTTGCGATTTCCTTTTTTTTTTATTTTCATGCTCAAAATGTCAGCTTTTGCTAAAATTTCAGTTGGTGTTTTGAAATTTGTATACTAAAAAGACCTGGATTCTTGTTTTTTGCAGTCAAGCCCATCGTCTCCTGAACCAGCCAGCCTTAACGCAGAAGATCTCAGTACGAATTCGAACGGCCCTAAACCAGCAGAAGTTCTTCTTAGCGATGACAGAGAAGACCTTTTTGCTGGTAATAATTCTTTATTAAGCTTTAGGTAGTGAGTACGCTATTTCATTTACTGAAGGTTTGTGTTTTATACGGCATACGTGTCATGTTTTATAATACACCTTGTGCTCTGTTGTGACTACACCTATGGAATGTGATGGAAATTACCCACCTATTTGTGTCCCATGTCATGCCCCCTAAAAAATAATTATTTCCTCTTCAAATTGGAGATTACAGTACAGATGCAACAAAGTGAATTGCTGAACCAACCATAATGTAATGGGTTTTGAAAATAAACTGTTATCTATAGGAAGTTCAACCACACAACCACCAGGTTATTTGAAGATGTTTTTCAGAGTATATTTAGTAACCTTTAACTGGAATAAAATTTAAATAAACATGGAGGCTTCTGGGACCCGGGTCATTTTATTGATCAAAAAAGGCTATGGAGACAGAAATAGAAGTGAAAGGAAAACAAATGTTATGTTCTGTTCATAGCACAGCTTTTCTTGAAAAGTAAGAGTGTTTTAATGGTAGTGCAATGGGCTTTTATTAGTAAGAAAAGGCCTTCTCTGTAGATATAGGTGTTAATAGATTTGCCTACAGATGGACGGGTTGTTAAGGTCACCAGTCAGTAATTCTGATATTCTAAAAGGAAGATGGAGGTTCCAACCCTTGTGTTAGGAAATTGTTTGACCAGGTGGGTAAGGAGGTGTTCTTCATCTTCATCTTCATCTTCATCTTCATCTTCATCTTCATCTTCATCTTCATCTTCATCTTCATCTTCATCTTCATCTTCATCTTCATCTTCATCTTCATCTTCATCTTCATCTTCATCTTCATCTTCATCTTCATCTTCATCTTCATCTTCATCTTCATCTTCATCTTCATCTTCAGTCTAAATTTGAACTTTTACCTACAGGTAAGCCTATAATGAGGCTTACCTGTAGGTAAAAAAAAATATCCCCTCGCAATGAGCTGCTGACTACAGCAGCGCATGCGCACAGGGGATTCTCTGCTGAGAGCCGGACCCTGCCGGGAGGAAATCTCCTGCGCTCAGGAGTGACGACATCGCAGCTCCAGCCACTCACATCGCTGGAGTCGCTATACCCGGAAAACACGCCGAGGGAACATGTCATCTCCCTCGTGTGGATCGGGTGAGATGTCGGGGCCTCGTTCTAAGGTAAGTATTTAATGAGCTAGTATGCAGTGCGTACTAGCTCATTATGCCTTTTCCCTTACAGGTGTGTTAAAAAAAAAAAAAAAATTTCAGCGAGTATACAACCGATTTTAATGCGTCTAACATGCTTTAGTCTCTTTCGATCAAAATGAACAATATTAGGTTGAAAGAATGTTTTATAAAGAGAGAAGCATATTGCCCAGAAATGTAATTACATTTATATGCTCAAGAAAACAAATATGTTTTTGAATTGATTCTTTATCTAATAAAGGGGATTTATTAGGGCCTCCTTCACACTCCCATTTTGCCACATTCACCAGATTCCAGCGACAAGCGGATTCTTGTGGTTGGAGTGATGGCAGGTGCATGTGAATAGTGGCTCATCCTATATAAACTAATGAGAGGCTAACAGTGACCGCTGCTGATTCACATGTATCTGCAGTTGATGGGGTTACCTGAGGTTAGGGGCGCATTTCTGAGCCCGTACACAGTCCGCTGTGTCCAGGCTCGGACATCTCTCCTAACCGAAAGTAACTTGTGTGTGGCTACATGTGGATAGTGGTGGCTGCTGTTCGCCTTTCATTCGTTTATTACGCTTTTCACATGCACCTGTCATTACAGTCGCAAGAATCTGTTGATTGACCACTGGAATTCTGTGTATGCAGCTAAACAGCCACGTAGCTCTGTTATCAGCCTGCTAACTTCTGACAAGTTCTCCGACACAGGAGATAAAAACAGCCTGAAATTTGTTGTGGGAGGTTGCTATAAATTAGCACAGATCTTGACTTGTCAGCGCACAGCTCTTCACATTCCTTCCTTCCTTTGCCAATGTGGAGGGGGGGGGGGGGGTGTGTGCATTTCCTCCAATCAGCTGTCTTGGCTGTATGCCAATAATCCCCTTCCAGTGCTGAACAGGAAGAGTAAAATCTGTAACACCATCTGCACTTTCTAAAGGACATATACAGCTGACAGCAGATATACATGTAAAACTTATATAGGTAGATTTGTTTCATCCCTGCATATCATCTGAGGCTGTTTACTTCACTGGGTCTATGTAAGGGTTTACATCCACTTTATCTTACTTTCCCTGTGCCATTGGCCTCTGCTGCTGTCAGTGAGCCAATGAGAAGAGTGGGAGTGCCGAACCGCAGCTCCATGTCTGAATAGACACACAGAGCAGCTGCTTGCTGTGGGGGCACTCGGCAGGAGGGGGGGGGGGGGGGCAGGTGTGCCAGCAAGGGTCCCCGAGAAGAGGGAGATCTGGGGTGCTCTGTGCAAAACCACTGCACAGAGCAGGCAAATATGACATGTTTTTTTATTTTTAAAGAACAAAAAAATGACTTTAATAGCACTTCAGACAGCAACAATTGGTCTGCCAAAAATATTCTGAAATAAGTATAAACATTACAGAGAACCATGTGGAGCCCATCCTGCTTACATTTAGGGTCGGAAAGATGTCAGGTTTGGCTTATCATACAGTGAGGGGAAAAAAGTATTTGATCGCCTGCTGATTTTTTTTTTTTTTAAGTTTGCCAACTCACAAAGGTGATAAGTCTATAATTGTAATGGTAGGTTTATTTTAACTGTGAGAGACAATACCACAACAAAAAATCCAGAAAAACACATTTAAAAAAAGTTAAATTGATTTCCTTTTTAATGTGTGAAATAAGTATTTGACCCCTTCGCAAAACACGACAGTACTTTGTGGCAAAACCCTTGTTGGCAATCACAGAAGTCAGACGTTTCTTGTAGTTGGCCACCAGGTTTGCACACATCTCAGGAGGGATTTTTGTCCCACTCCTCTTTGCAGATCCTCTCCAAGTCATTAAGGTTTTGAGGCTGAAGTTTTGGTAACTCGAACCTTCAGATCCCTCCACATATTTTCTATGGGATTAGGGCCCGGAGACTGGCTAGGCTACTTCAGGACCTTAATGTGCTTCTTTTTGAGCCACTCCTTTGCTGCCCTGGCTGTGTGTTTTGGGTCATTGTCATGCTGGAATACCCATCCACGACCCATTTTCAATGGCCTGGCTGAGGGAAGGAGGTTCTCACCCAAGATTTGATGATACATGGCCCCATCCATCCTCCCTTTGATGCAGTTTACTTCACTGGGTCTATGTAAGGGTTTACATCCACTTTATCTTACTTTCCCTGTGCCATTGGCCTCTGCTGCTGTCAGTGAGCCAATGAGAAGAGTGGGAGTGCCGAACCGCAGCTCCATGTCTGAATAGACACACAGAGCAGCTGCTTGCTGTGGGGGCACTCGGCAGGAGGGGGGGGGGGGCAGGTGTGCCAGCAAGGGTCCCCGAGAAGAGGCTACTTCAGGACCTTAATGTGCTTCTTTTTGAGCCACTCCTTTGCTGCCCTGGCTGTGTGTTTTGGGTCATTGTCATGCTGGAATACCCATCCACGACCCATTTTCAATGGCCTGGCTGAGGGAAGGAGGTTCTCACCCAAGATTTGATGATACATGGCCCCATCCATCCTCCCTTTGATGCAGTGAAGTTGTCCTGTCCCCTTAGCAGAAAAAAACCCCCAAAAGCATAATGTTTCCACCTCCATATTTGACGATGGGGATGGTGTGAGTTAATGCCAAAGAGCTAGATTTTGGTCTCATCTGACCACAACACTTTCACCCAGTTCGTCTCTGAATCATTCAGATGTTCATTAGCAAGTTTCAGACAGGCCTGTACATGTGCTTTCTTGAGCAGGCGGACCTTGCGGGTGCTGCAGGATTTCAGTCCTTCACGGCGTAGTGTTACCAATCGTTTTCTTGGTGACTGTGGTACCAGCTGCCTTGAGATCATCGACAAGATTTTCTCGTGTAGTTCTGGGCTGATTCTTCACTGATCTCTTGATCATTGAAACTCTACGTGGGGAGATCTTGCATGGAGTCCCAGACTGAGGGAGATTGACAGGTTTTTATTTTTTAGTGTCTTCTATTTGCGAATAATCGTCACCCTGTCACCAAGCTGCTTGGCGATGGTCTTGTAGCCCATTCCAGCCTTGTGTAGGTCTACAATCTTGTCCCTGACATCCTTGGACAGCTCTATGGTTTTGGCCATGGTGCAGAGATTGGAATCTGTGTCTGTGGACAGGTGTCTTTTTATACAGGTAACAAGCTGAGATTAGGAGCACTCCCTTTTAACGGAGTGCTCCTAATCTCAACTTGTTACCTGTATAGAAGACACCTGGGAGCCAGAAATCTTGCTGATTGGGGATCTAGTACTTAAATTGATTTGCATTTTAATGATTTAAATTAACTTTTTTTTTAAATGCGTTTTTTCTGGATGTTTTTGTTTGGTCTCTCACTCTTAAAATAAACCTACCATTAAAATTAGACACTGATAATTTTTTTTTGTCAGCAGGCAAACGTACAAAATCAGCAGGGGTTCAAAGACTTTTCCAATCACTGTAGCTTTAAACTAATAATTGAATACACTCATAAATTCACACTGCCTTGTAACAGGCAAAAAAGATGGGAGTTTAAAAGTGTAGTTGGGAAGATGGCAGCTGACATACAATCTAAGGGGCGGTTCACAGTGCTGTCCGTCATTGGATGTGATTTGCACTGCAAATCACATTTGACGTCTGTGCGATGTGAACTTCCCCTGGAGTGACTTCTCCTCTCTGGGCATTCTGCCAAGAAGAGACCAAAGTGATACAATGTTTACACTTATGAATGAACTGAACTCTGTGTGGAGAAGTTCTCAGTTTAACCATTTAAAGACTAAATCTTTTCTGACACTTGTTGCTTACAAGTAAAAATCCTGTATTTTCTGCTAGAAAATCACTTGGAACCCCCAAAAATTATATATATTTTTTTAACAGAGACCCTATGGAATAAAATAGCGGTTGTTGCAATATTTTATGTCACACGGTATTTGCGCAGCTGTCTTTCAAACGCAATTTTTTTTGGAAAAAAATACACATGATTTTAAAACTAAAACTAAAACAGTAAAGTTAGCCGATTTTTTTTTTTTTTTTTTTTTTTTTTTATTATTATTTATTTATTTTTATTTTTTTTTTTCGTCCAAAAGTTTTGATTACCTATTTTTGTGTATTTAATATATAGTTTTTTTTTTTTAAATTATACATACAAGTGAACTGATTGAAGGTTTGTTTTGCTTAATGTTTAAATGTAGGAAATTTTCTGTATTACTTAAGGCTGCTTTCACACTGGAGCGCCTCGCCCCAGTGTGAAAGGTGTCTGTTAGATTTTATACAGATATGGCTGAATTTGCATCGCATTCGGACCAAACTCGCGCAGGACCTTTTTTGGTCCGCAGCAGAATCGGATCGCATGAGTGTTCACACCCATGCGATCCGATTCCTGTCCAAGTTTGCAGTTAGCTTTGATTTGGGGGTGTCATTGGCTTTCTATTGACGCTCCCAGCAGTTCGCATATGGCAGTGTTGACTGCCTGCGAGTTGTATGCGATTCGGGAACCCGCACTGGGTTTGCAGGGTTCCCGCATCGCTGCAGTGTGAACCAGCCCTTGGTATGCTTAGTATTGATACTGTCCAGTTTGGTTTTCCAGGCTGATACTTTTTATAGTTTTGGATTTTATTTTTTTAACTTGCACACAGTATCCAAGTCTAATGTCAGATGGGTTCTATGTGCACTGTGCTTGGCTTAATTAGAAGCACAGTTATTACTAGCCCATCGTCTCCTGAACCAGCCAGGTGTCTCGCAGAAGACCTCAGTATGAATTTGAACAAATAGTTATTTGTTATAAATGTTTGTTGCATTTGTTACTATGTAGAGTAGTATGCTGTCAGAGGAGTATGCTAATGGGGGGGGGGGAGACTTTTATATGGCCTAATGCACACTAGAGCTCAAAACGCTCCTCCATGTTAGCCTATTTGCCCATGCACACTATAGACAGACAATGCATTAATGGCGGACAGGCAAACGCACATAAGCTTAACTTTTTACGAAATTTTTCTGCTGCTAAACTCGAGTTGGAGAAAAAGCATCAAAGAGATTAGAGGGCATGTGGTCTAAGTGGTGTTCTAGCGGAGCTTTTTTAAATGCTGTGCCAGGAATTTTACAGGTTGGAAAAGCCTTAGGTTTGTTGTGTGGCAGAACTGATTCTCATACCACTGGAAATCTTAAGCAGTGTGATGTAGTTGTCTGATGTGGTGCCATAATTGTTCGTTGGCAGAAATGATGAGATGTTTGTTTAGAGAGAACTGTTCCACAGTGGCATGAACAAGGCCTCTACACCACAATCACTGAGCAGTCAAATATGGTCAAAAAAGATGGGGAGATACTTGAAATGTTCCCTTCTCTATAGATGAAGGTAGGATGTGCTGGCACACCATATTCCATAAATGTGTGTAATTAGATTGCCCAAGGGGGCATATTTCTGGCTATAGATGGCAGGAGACATTGACTGGGGGACAGGCAGAGCAATATAAGGACCAGCCAAAACATTGATAACACAGCCAAGTGCTAAAGTGCTTTTCATTTTTTTTTTTTTTTTTTTTTTTACAAATGTTATTGCTCAGCAAAGGAGTGTGTGCATAAAGTAATCAGATTGCTCACAATCTCACAATGTGCTAATCACAAGTGTGGTGTACTTTTCAACAAACAGTTGACTACTATCTGTGATACATTATTTGCACTAACATCCAATTTTTCAGGCCAAGCCGTCAGGGTGTGCCCCCTTTTTAAAGGTCTAAGCAGTTGAAGCTGGCACACCCTGAAAGCTTGTCCTACAAAAATGGGTGTTGGTGCAAGTAAAGTATCATGGACTGTACTCAATTGTTTCTGTTGCAAGTGCGTTAATGTGACTACAATCACTTCAAGCATGATGGTTATTCTTTTCAAAACTGGCTTGGGGTCTAGACCAGGAAGCCACAGCACTTTGTGAGCTATACACTATAGCGTAAGTAAATTAGTCATTAGTTGCTTTTTTCTTTATACATTTTAACCAGGATGCTCAGCATCCTTCTAAGGTGAAAGCACACAATAAAATGGGCAATGGGTTAAACTGTAAGCCACATCAATTAACTGGTTACAAAGGGGTTTAAAGTTTACCTTTTGTGTATTTGAAGTTTAGTCATAATTTCTTCACTTTGCAACAAAGTTTGGCACATTCCTCTGTTAGATGATTTTTCATGTTTGTTACGCTGGCTCGGATAGGCAACCTTTGAAGCACAATGTGCCGAAAAATGTTTTCAAAGAAATCGAGCGTGCCAATTTTATAACAAAGAAATGTCAACTTCACATTCTCAATCACGAAAAGGATTTTTTATAAAGTAAATGCTGTAAACTACTTTAGTAGTGAGAAATTAACATCCTGCACTCACACTTTAGATCAGCCCCAATTCATGCAACTCCACACCTCAGATCACTGTTCTCTCCCCCCCCCTCCCCCCCTGCTCATCTGGCCCAACACTGTAACCCCCCTGCTCATCTGGCCCAACCAGGGCCATCTTTAAGTCCTGGCACACTCATCCTGCTGATCCACTTCTCGCATCCAGCCCACGTGCTTGTATGTGATGTCACACACAAGCATATGGAATGGATGCGCAATGATGAGCTTAGGTCAGGGGCGTTTTCTAAAAGCAGTGGGCCTGTGTGCAGAATCATAAGTTGGGCCCACGCATCTGAGAAAGTGTGGTGCTCTGCGACAGGGAAGGTTGGGTGTGATTTTCATTGCGCTGAATACTGGCTCTGGCATAAAGGGACACAGAAGTTCCCAGAAGCTCAACAGTAATTCCACAAACTGTCACCTGATTGTGGTTATCTCAATCAGTGAAATCCCTTCTTTCTAAGATTAGTAGTGGCAACTAAGCGAGTCATCTTCCTCCAGATGGGCGGGGCTAGCAGGACTGTGATTGGCTTTAGCAGTGGCCAATGACAGTCCCCCTCGAAACAGGGACCCCCCCCCCCCCCCCCAGCAGAACTGCACCCAATCTCTTCCCTTTCACAAAAGCTGATAATCGCAGCAACAGCAAAGTTGGAGAACCAAACAATGTTTCCCATCTTTTACAATGTGTGGGGGCGCAGTGCCTCCCCCTCAGTGCAGATGCGGTGTGGGGAATTCTGAAATTGGTGTCTCATTGACACTTCCCTGTGCTGCTCTGCTGATAGGGAGGGAGTCGAGTGCTGGCAAAAGAGGCTTTGTGTGCCGCTTGCGGCACCAGTGCCGGGGGGGTTGCCTACCCCTGTGTTAACTTATTTCTCTTATTACCACAGCTATGCACAACCTAGTTTTGGGCAAAGCCAAATGACACCACTAGGTGCCTGCTATATTACTTTAATACATAGTAACCTATATTATGCGCTGATGTGATTCTGTTTTGCTAAGAGGCTTGACGTCTCAACTTTTTGAACTTCATATCAGCTTTTAGAGTTGAACTGCTGCTTGGTCAACAAGATCTTCTCTTGCTGCTACTCTAAGCTCTTTTTACTATACTTCTCCTATGGATCACAGGAGTTCAGTTCGTTCTGCACTCCTGTGACCCGGTTTTAGCCAACAGTGGGCTAAAGCCTGCTGTCTGCTGACGTCACTTAGCTGGTCCAGGTTTAGGAAAGATCCTGACTATATGGTCTGGATCCACCCGAATGCCTGGACTAGCACCTGGCTCAGCTGCTCAGCAATACACTGAGAGCCTGAGCCCGCTTCTCCCACCCCCTCCACAGCCCAGTACTCCAGTAAGTGCTGGAGGGGAGAGTAGAGAGCCGGAGACTGACGGTCACGGCTCTCTGCTCAGAGCAGAGGGGAGAACTTGACCGATCAGCAGTGTTTGGTCACTCAGTTCTAACTGCAGAGCCGGCGGGGAACAAATACAGCATTGGATTGATGCTGCATCCACCTAGGTGAGTATAAATGTTTCTTTTTTTTATTTTTTTTTTTTAATATTGCAAGTTTCTTTTGTAAGCTGGAAATAGATGGATCAAAATTTGGCCGCTTTAGCAGGGACTTCCGGATTTCGATCCATGGCCCTTCCTGTTAGTGAGAAGTTGATCTAATGATTGACTTTTTTCATGAACAGGCTTGTTGGAAAATATCCTAAAGATCAGCGCTGAACAGTGTATTTTGACAGCGGAGGAGTCCCTGCTGTCAAAATACAATAGCATAGTGCTTGTGTGGATGGGGAAATCTGCTGGCTGATTTAAAAAAAAAAAAAAAAAAAAACTGACCCATGTATGCCCAGCTTTAAGCTGGCCTGGAATTGATTTTTGTCTGGTTCCAGGTTCTTCAGCTGCTTGAGTACAATGGCCATCAATGTATACAATCTATTAGTTTTCTATACTTCACCCCCTTGCTGAGTAAATCTGTTCATGCACAGCTAGCCTTTCAAACTTTGGCTAAATTGGCTGGATTATGAAGCCATCATTTGAGGGGCACTTTAGGAGCTAAGTAGCAGACTAACTGCGCATAGTAACATTCTTGAAGTGGAAATTACTGTCTTACACTGAATTACCAGCAGTTGCAAAGTGTAGTCAAATGAAGTTTAAGAATAGAGTACATGTTTCTCCTAACAGACATTCTGTTGTAGAAGCCACAGATGAGGTGTCCCTGGATAGTCCTGAGAGAGAGCTCATCCTGTCCTCTGAACCCAGCCCTGCCATCACCCCTGTGACGCCCACATCAATCATCACTCCACGAATGGAAACCATCAATATTTCTGCACCTGTTATCTATGACCGCTCAAGAGATGAGGTGAGTGTAATGCACACTTAAAAAGGTTACAAAGTTTTAAGCTGGCCATAGACAGATCGAAGTTCTGCTGGTTAAGCAGGAACCACCCAAGAGTCTAACCATGTATGGGCAGGCTGAATGTATCCAAGTTGATCGCTCAACTTTTGGTAGAACCAGCCTGCTGGATTTTACATGCGATCATTGCTAGCAGCTATTACAGCTGCTAGTAATAATCACTGTGTTCACAATGGCTCTGTGGGTGGGATTCCCCTGTCAACACTGACTATATTGATGGGGGAGTTGAATTTCTTTCCTGCAACCCGTGGCCGTTCTGTTTATGTCCGGTCTTGGTTCCTGTTCAATTTTAGCTGGTTTACAAGATTTTAAGAAAATCAAGAAATGCCATGAAAATTTAGCAGCTTTGGTGCCCATCAGTGTCCTGTTGTAGTGTAAGAGGCCTTTTACCATGTATTTGATGTGGCACATGCATATATCCTTCTCTGTTCATCTCTGTGATGAATGAGGCTCATATGCAGAGCAGCTCCATGTTTTAGGGCTTATTCCCACTGGATGTAATGCCTTTCATTTTGCTATATTTTCGAAACCAAGTACAAACCATGGAAGAGCGATTAAATACAGTGTTTTTAGTTAAAGCCATGTGCACAAAGGCACTGTTACTGGATCACCTGCAATCCGATGTGCACATCCGAAGGCCACACTCCTCTTCCCATATCATGCCTACTGTAATTTGGAATTGCTCTGTTCATGAATGCCACATTAGAGATAACTGGCCCTAAGTAAAAAGTCTGACGAGTTGGGGAACTTTATTGAATGTGTGTAAAGTATAACTCTAACTTTTTTTTTTAGTTTTGAATAGAGTTGAGAGGGATTAGAACACCTGTCAGTCTTAATTGCTGTCTGTGCCCCCATTGGGGAGATTCACCCTCTCGATTTATCTGGTTTACCATTATCATTAAAGTAAAAGAAAATCCCAAATTGTGGGTTGTCCCCAGAAAAGTAATAGAGGGGAAATCTTCTAATGGGGACACTAGTTCTGGTGACCTGGGGGTCCCCAAGGAATTCCCTTATTTTGCAGGGCTTTTCTCACTTCCTGTTTGGCTTTGGGACAGGAAGTGGAGGGAAATCGCCGCAATGGGACACAGATGGTGAATAAAATGTGACAGGGGTTATAACCCTCCTTTATTCAAATTGGGGAAAAAAAATAACATTTTTTGCCTATAGTTCAACTTTAAAGCAGCGTATTTTAAACGTTCATATTCTTTGAGATCTACAATTTATCTCTCAAAACAGATTGAAGAGGAAGCAAATGGAGATTTCTTTGACATTGAAATAGATGTTTCAGACCCAGAGAAAGTTGGTACGTAGCCTATGAAAATTAACTATTTGTAACTTTGCCAGTTAAATCTATCCAAGACGTCGTAAGGTGAATGTTCTCTTGTTTTTGTTGATGGGACTAAAAATGATGTACTTTATTTTATTTTATCTCTTATCACTTGCCTATTTTAGGGGATGGAATGAATGCCTACATGGCGTACAAAGTAACAACAAAGGTAAGTGAATATTGCCGTTCATTCTGTTATGTTGAAATATTTTAAACGTATGATGAAATTTGCATAGATGTATTGGTGCAATTTAAATTTTATAGGTGTTTTTTTTTTTTTTTTTCTTCTTTAACCACTTGCCTACCAGGCACCAACACCCCCCTCCCATCCAGACCAATTTTCAGCTTTCGGTGCTCTCACGCTTTGACTGACAATTACTCAGTCATGCAACACTGTACCCAAATGAATTTTTTGTCCTTTTTTTCCCACAAATAGAGCTTTCTTTTGGTGGTATTTGATCACCTCTGGGTTTTTATTTTTTTGCGCTATAATTGAAAAAAGACCGAAAATTTTGAAAAAAAACGCATTTTTCTTTGTTTCTGTGATAAAATTTAGCAAATTATTAATTTTTCTTCATAAATTTTGGCCACAATTTATACTGCCACATATCTTTGGTAAAAATAACCCAAATTAGCGGATATTATTTGGTCTTTGTGAAAGTTACAGACTCTACAAGTTGTGGTGCAAATCATACAAAATTGATCACATCTGATGTACTGGTGGCCTATCTCATTTCTTGTGACCCGAACAAGCCAGGAAAGTACAAATACCCCCCAAATGACCCCTTTTTTGAAAGTAGACATTCCAAGGTATTTAGTAAGAGGCGTGGTGAGCTTTTTGATGTTGTCATTTTTTCCCACAATTCTTTGCAAAATGAATTATTTTTTTATTTTTTATTTTTTTTCTACAAAATTGTCATTGTAATAGGTTATTTCTCTCACATGGCATGTGTATACCACAAATGACACCCCAAAATAAATTCTGCTACTCCTCCTGATTATTACGATACCACATATGTGGGACTTTTCCACAGCCTGGCCACATAGAGAGGCCCAACATGCAGGGAGCGCCATCACGTGTTCTGGGAGCATAAATTACACATCTAAAGTGTTGACTACCTATTACACTTTTGAAGGCCCTGGAGCACCAGGACAATGACACGTGGCACTGATGACACGTGACACTGACGTGGCACTGATGACACGTGACACTGACGTGGCACTGATGACACGTGACAATGACGTGGCACTGATGACACGTGACACTGACGTGGCACTGATGACAGATGGTACTAATACGGGGCACTGATGACACGTGACACTGATGACAGATGGCACTAATATGTGGCACTGATGAGAGATGGCACTCATACATGGCACTGATATCACGTGGCACTAATATGTGGCACTGATGCGAGATGGCACTAATACGTGGCACTGATGCGAGATGGCACTAATACGTGGCACTGATGACAGACGGCACTAATACGTGGGACTGATGACACTGATGACAGATGGCACTGATACGTGGCATTGATGACAGGTGACACTGATAACAGATGGCACGTGACACTGACAGGTGGCACTGATGACAGATGGCACTAATATGTGGCACTGATGACAGATGGCACTGATGACAGATGGCACTGGGGATGGCACTGGCAGATGGCACTGGGGATGGATCTGGCAGATGGCACTGGGGATGGATCTGGCAGATGGCACTGGGGATGGCACTGGCAGATGGCACTGGGGATGGATCTGGCAGATGGCACTGGGGATGGCACTGGCAGATGGCACTGGCAGATGGCACTGGGGATGGCACTGGCAGATGGCACTGGGGATGGATCTGGCAGATGGCACTGGGGATGGATCTGGCAGATGGCACTGGGGATGGATCTGGCAGATGGCACTGGGGATGGATCTGGCAGATGGCACTGGGGATGGCACTTTATTTATTTTTAAAAAAAAACTTACGGCGCTGCAGCCGTTCATCTCCCCCTCCTCACACGCTGTCTCTGTGTGAGGAGGAGGAGCGGCGCTGAGAGATGATCTCATATGTTTACATATGAGATCATCTCTCATTGGCCAGGGCGATCGCACTGTAAACGGCCGCTGTTATTGGCCGTTTACAGCGATCTGTGATTGGCCGTGTCCGAGGGACACGGCCAACACAGAATTTCCCTGCTGCGCGCTCGTGAGCGCGCACAGGGAACGAGGAAAGGGGAGGCCGTCATATGACGGCCTCCCGGGATTTGGCATCCGCGCTGTGGCCGTCATTCGGCTACGGCCGGATGCGAAGTGGTTAAAGGTGAAGTAGAGCCAAAGCTTGTTTGGCTGTACTTCTGGGGATCAGAGGAGTGCAGTCAGTTCTCCTCCTGTGACCCATTTTCAGCAGGCTGAAGTCGCAGCGCTGATTCAGGCTGGGGAAAGATTGCAACCATATGGTTCGGGATCCATCCAGATGCCTGGACCGCCACCTGGCCTCTCAGTGAGCTTCTGAGAGCCTGAGCCGGCTCTGCAGTAAGCATGAGGTGGTGGGGGGCAGAGCAGAGAGCTGGTGACGGGCAGTTGCCAGCTCTCTGCTCATGGACAACTAAGCAATCAGCAGTTTGATCGCTCAGTTCCCAATCTTGGAGCCGGCGGGGGACAAATGCAGCATTGGACTGATGCTGCATCTACCTAGGTAAGTATGAATTTAAAAAAGACTCCTCTTTTAAATTGTTTGTAAACCTTAAAAAAAAAGTTCCCCTTTTTTGTGTGATAAACTAATTTACGGTAATTGAATATTTATCTGCTACCTGTTGAACCTACCAGAAATCTTGTCTTCTAATAGCACCCATTGCTCTCTGCCTGTGCTGCACTTGTATAATTTCATTGTTCACAGCTCTCCTTGTGGACTACAGAAGACCTCCCCCTATGTTATGGAGGAGGAGGTGTTCTGCAGTCCTTTCTAAGGGTAACCATGCTGCTCCTATGTAGATGATCTAAAGTGATTGAATGTGTCTTTAGGACAGGAATTGTAGCAGGATCACAGGTGAATAAAAATAGTCTGAAAAAGAAAATGAATGCAACCTTCACACTAGTAAGTTGCAATATATTACATTTTTGTTATTGAGTTTAAATACACCATTGTGTGAGGTTTCCTTTAAAACCAGCTTGTAATTTGCTAGTTATTTCCTTTTTATTAGCTATCCCCTGCAAGTCGGTCTACAAAGACTGGTATTACAAATAAGAAGTGTCTTTTTTTTTTTTTTTCACCGAATCATTGAAAGTCATAGGACAGATTTCACATCGACTCAGATGCTTTACTTTGGTACACAAAGGCAGATAAAATGGGGAATAGCTAGTTTTTGTAAACACTTGTCACTTCAAGAAAGCAGGTTTAGGCTGTCAGTAAATCAGAATCTTTTTTTATTCTACAGTTTTAAATGTCTGATTTTGTATTTTAAAGAATAACAGGTATGGATATGTTTACAGCTTGGACCAATATGTAACTATGCCGTTGTTGATTCTCCCCTTGATTGAAATCTTGGGACTACCTTTGTCTTAACTATGCATATAACATACTTGTGGAATGCCTCTACAGGGGTCTCAAACCAACGGCCCTCCAGCTGTTGCGAAACTACAAGTCCTATCATGCCTCTGCTTGTAGGAGTCATGCTTTTAACTGTCAGCTTTGCTATGACTCATGGGACTTGTAGTTTTGCAACAGCTGGAGGGCAACCAGTTTGAGACCTGTGCTCTAGAAGGTGAAAGTCAATGCTGGTAGACACTGCTATGTCAGTGATCTCCAAAGGGAGCTGAAGTTAAACTCTCAAAAAAAAAAATTAAAGCTGTACAGACAGGCTTTTCATTGCAGAAGAGACATACTTTCTCTGCTGCAATAAAGGACTCTTGCCTGCCGGTTTGCAATATCCTTGACCGTGTACTCTGTGTTGGCAGGGAGGCACTCGGGGTACAATTTTTTTTCTACCTCATCTTAGAGCGGAGCAGAGAGACCAGCAGTCACGTGAGCGCCGGGAGATGCTCTAAGATGAGGCAGAAATCGGCATAGTTTTTATACAGAACGGGCACTGGGGCACATAGCGTTGTATAACAGATGGGATGGTATACATATAATAGTTTTTTTTTTTTTTTTTTTTTTTTTTTATAGCAGCAGGCGCAGAGGGGCAGGCAGTGTCCCGAGCTGACAGGCAGGGAGGGAGGGGGGGGAGAGGATGAGGGAGAGCAGAGGAGACACAACGGACGACGGAGGCACGTAAACTGCCAGGGCTCAGCAGCCATGATAAACCATAGTCTGTTTACAGGGGGGAGGGCAGGATCAACCAGGTATTTTAGGTTATACAGGGGGCCAAATTACACAGCACAAGCGCACTGTGCTGTTTAACATGCTTTAAGGGAACAGGATTTTGTTTTTGTTTTTTTTGGTAGCAAACACTTAACTTTTATATGCTAACTCTATGGTTTTATTTTTTTATGTTTTTCTACATTATCATAATTTTTTTCTTTCTTTTTTTTAGACCTCACTCTCTATGTTCAACAAGAGAGAATTTTCCGTCAAAAGAAGGTTTAGTGATTTTCTTGGACTTCACTCCAAACTAGCAACAAAGTACATGCATATTGGATATATAGTGCCTCCTGCTCCCGAGAAAAGTATTGTAGGTGAGTCAGCATGTCCTTACAGAGCACCAGTACGCTGTTTTTGTGGACTACGGTTGCACATGCATATTTCAACAGAAATCACTTTCTGCATTGTGGTTATAGCCAGATTTTCTACAGAAATTATGTCTGCATACAGGAAACTCTTGGATTGTTATGCGAGGAAGATAAGCAGTTCTAACAATGTAGAGGGACTTGGAGAGGGGCTAGCAGGTTTATGTTGCGCAAAAATATCACTTGAAAGGAAAAGGAAGAGGCTGCAGGAAGCCGACGATTGGCTTCAGTTACAGAGTAGCATTGCAGCATGATGAAATAATATCTACTTTTAGTCTATTAGGAGGGGTGTATGTTGTAGACCAATAACATTTAACAGATTGGGCACACCAAATTAAATGTTGTACCCCTCAACGTTTCCCTATTTAATAATGTATAAAATATTATTTGTTTCTTTTGGGAAAAGTCAGAGACAGTACCTCCTTCCTTACATCTACTGTACTTTTAGCATTTTCGTCATATGTGTTGTGGTGCACTGCAGTGATTGTACATGTGCAGTTTTCCCTTTGTTGTGGTGTGTTGGCTGCCCATTCAAACCAGTGGATTTTCTTTAAGGGCCCAATAACACTACAACACAGTGTGCTGAAATGCATGCATCATTGTGTTTTTTTTTTTTTTCTTTTACCAAAACACACTAGTGTGTTGTAGCATATGTGCATTCTGAAGGTGTGTTGGTGTGCCATTCACAATGAATAGCAGCATATCAATGCACGTATCGAGTGTCAGCTCAACACAACTGCTGTGAATGGTACCGAACACAATACATATACATTCATACCACAGTACAATTAAAGTGATTGTAAAGTCTGATCTTTTTTTTTTTTCTATGAAAATAACAAACCTGTTATAGTTACCTGCCAGGTGCAGTAGTTTTGCACAGAGCAGCCCAGATCCTCCTCTTCTTAGGTCCCTGGCTGGAGCTCCTGGCCCCTCCCTCCTGTTGAGTGCCCCCACAGCAAGCAGCTTGCTATAGGGGCACCCGAGCCGCAGCTTCATGTATCCATTCAGACATAGAGCTGCGCTTAGGCCCCCTTCCCCTTTCTCTTCTCATTGGCTAACGGAATTTGACGACAGCGGGAGCCTCAGCCAATCAGGAGGGAGAGTCCTGGACGACCAAAGCATTTGTGGACATTGCTGGATCAAGGGGGCTGAGGGAAGCTGTTGCACACAGGTTTTTCATCTTAATGCATTGAATGCATTAAGATAAAAACCTTCTGCCATTACAACCACTTTAACACAATGTGCCTGTGTAAATGAGCACCAATTCTTTACTAACGACGAATGGTCATGGTTTATCGTGAGAATTTAAATAAAAGGTTAAGTCTTTGCTTGATAGGGCTACATCTGCATGGGCATTTTGCCACGGTGTGAATCCCTGGGTCAGGAATCTACTGCTATGCAGGTAATCGCTGGCTGTGGTACAAATAGCTGCGGCTGCCGACAGCCTGTGACTGTAGCATACAGGCTCAGCAGCCACAGCTGTCCACTCACAACTATCAAACCCTGCACTGTGGCAAAATGTCTGTGCAAATGTAGCCTAAAGACCTAGTAGCATTCTGTAAGAGATACTAGACTGGTTTTGAGTCAGTTTTATTTCAAGTTTCTGTGTTTTTTGTTCTTTTTTATTTTTTATTATAATTATAACGATCGATCAGCACCGCGGGCTATATAGCCTACAGCACTGATCATTGTATTCTGATGGCGAACAAGTCTCCCTGCTGTCAGAATACAGTAACGCAGAGGGTTGAACGAAAAAAAAAAACATCAAGTGGTTGAATGTATGGGGGCTGCGTTAGACTGTCGCACTCTAATTTAGAAGTTTGTAGAAAGCCATCGGAACCGAGCATCAAGGATAGATGAGACATGCATTAATTTAACCAAAAAAAGTGGATACACCAAACTGACATTATTACTGTTAGTTAAAGTTTTACTAAACCCACAACGGTAAAATGGTCTGTATATGCAGTAAAGCATGGAGGAGAGAAAACCTCAGGGATTTCAAATCCCCAGACTGCGGGGGATAACCGGACTCCAGGTTAGCGGGACCGGGGGGGATGGGGAGGGGGTCCAGTGTAAGTTCACCTTACAGATTTTCTGTATAGGTGAACCTACACTTTCAAGCTATCTCTATCTTGGTCCAAACAAACTATTTAAAGACACAGAAAATGTGGAGATCAGCTTAAATATAATCGTAATCTGTTTAGTAATGGTTATGCTTTCACATTGCTTATGCAGTTCTTACTTTGTGAATGCTAAGTCAGATGAGATGATGGTTATCTTCAGCAGAGATGCTGCCCCGGTGCTTATTCACATGGATGGCATACATATATACATTTTTTCGTTCTGTTCCTAAGGAATGACTAAAGTTAAAGTGGGAAAAGAAGACACTTCATCCAATGAATTTGTCGAGAAGAGAAGAGCTGCCTTAGAAAGGTATTGTATGATGACTCATATTTGTAAGCAATTTTTCCAAAAAATACCCAATATTTCACATCCTTCCTAAGAAAACTATTTTTAAATCTGTTTTTTTTTTTTTTTTTTTTACAAGGAATCGCTTCCTCCTTTGTTTGTGACTTCACTGTATCATTGACTTTTACTAGGTTATAGTTACATTTACTAAATATTTTTGTAATTACAGCAGATCTTGGTGTGGTCGACTTATTATGGCATTGCTTTTCACCCTCGTGGCAAAAGACCACATTGTACCTGTTAAAAAAAAAAAAAAAAAAACTTGTAAAGAAAAGTTAGAAAATATACTTGCCTTCCACCTGGCTTCTGCCAATGGCACGTACAGTAGGTGGGGAGTACATCAGAATCTTTCCAGGGGCATCCTTTGATCATTGAGGATACCTAATCCTCTGAGAAGACGCCCTTGCACAGTGTGAAGTGTCTTCTCACAATACTTTGGATACTTGGTCTTCCCAAGATCTAGCGGGAAGAACTGTAACCTCACCTTTTCCAATGCATGGGTCGGGTGGAATTCTAAGCGTATACTAACTTATTCCCACTTATAGATTTTATTTTTAATTAATAATCTTACTGCTTTGATGTGGAGGGGCTGCGGTAAGAAGAGGACCTTGATTTTTAGTGCAGCAGAAGTGTTGAGTGTATGTAGCACAGCACCCTTTCTTATATCAGTGTTTATCATTTTGGAACAGTAAGTAATAAAGTAACGATTTTTGACTGGTTACAGGTTATTTTTGCCTTTTTGTAAAGAAGGGTCTTTCCATGTAAAAAAAAAAAAAAAATACTTTGAGCTTGATCTTTAAGGTATAACTATAGGCAAAAAAATTTTTCTGGATAGAATGAAGTGGATTTGGAATGCCTGTCAGTTTTTTTTATTGCTGTCTGAATACCTGTTAGGGAAATGCATCCTTTCTAGAAGTCCTATCTTTATCACTGAAAGTGAAAACAAAACAAATCCCAATAGGGGCACTAGTTCTGGTGACAACCAAAGATTCCCTCATTTTAGAGGGACTTCCTCTCACTTTCTCTTTTGCCTATTGAACAGAAAGTGAAGGGAATCTACCCAATGGGAAACATATGGAAAAAATAAACCTTACAGGGTTTAAAACCCTCACTTACTCTATCCAAAATGTACAAAAAAAAGTTTTGCCTTTTTTAGTTCAGCTTTAAGCCCTCATAATTTCTGTCTGTAAGAACATCACTTTAGTTTCTCACAGAGCTTTGGACCTCAAAGCATGTGTTTGTATTCTGTTTTCTGATGTCTAGATATCTTCAACGAACAGCCAAACATCCAACTCTTTTGCAAGATCCAGATCTTAGACAATTCCTAGAAAGCAATGAGGTACTTTTTTTTCTACTATACTATTATATGGTGATGTTATTTTGTTAGGTTTTTGTTTATGGTCTATGCTTCTAGGAATGCTTGCAGTAATATGATTGTATTGGTACGTCTGTCTCACATAACCTTCATTGTTGGATATAATTTCATACACATACTCATTGGGGTTGATTTACTAAAACTGGAGAGTGCAAAATCTGGTGTAGCTCTGCATAGAAACCAATCGGCTTCCAGGTTTTTTTATTTATTTTTTTTTTTTTTTGTCAAAACTTAGTGGTTCTAAACTAAAGCCTAAACTTTTTTTACATTAATGCATTCCTTGCATTATGGTAAAAAATGTTTAGACATAATCATAATGTGTTTTTGTATATTCATTCATGGGGAATATTAAGTACACCACATGGAAGTTGTTGATTTTTTTGGAATATTTGAACAGCCAAACGTTAGATCTTCATTCAAACCGCAACCAATTTTAAAGCAATATACCTGAATTAAACACCAGGAATAATGGAGCCGATTTACTAAAACTGGTTTGATGCAGCTGTGCATGGTAACCAATGAGCTTCTAACTTCTGCTTGTTCACTTAATGTTGGCAATAAAACCTGGAAGCTGATTTGTTTCTATGCAGAGCTGCACAACATTTTGCACTCTCCAGTTTTAGTAAATCAACTGCACTGTTCTAATCAATTATCCAACAAAAATATCCACAGATTTAATGGAAAGTGGAACACGTAAGTAAACCCTTACTAAATACACACCTCAGAAGATGGTATTGCCCCCCCTAGCAGAAATTACTTGTAATGTTTTTTTATGTAACTGCCAACCAGTCCCCAAGTGTAAATAAAGTCCAACCTTTTTTTTTTTTCCAAGGGAGGGTTATAAACCCTGTCAGATTTTTATTTTTCTGTCATCTGTGTGTCCCATAAGGGAAGATGTTGCTTCTTTCTGTCCCATAGCCAACAAACTAAGCTAAAATCCCTCCAAAATTAGGAAATCCTGAGGTATCAATAGGGTCACCAAAACTACTGCCCCCATTGGAAGATTTCCCCATCTACTAGTTTTCTGGTATCAACCCAAAATTTGGGATTTTCTTGTACTTTCACTTTTTTCTCAAATAGAGAGGGTGAATCTTTCTAAGGGGGCACAGACCGCAATAAAAACCTGACAGGTGTTCTGATCATTTTTTGTGGTTAGCACTTGTTACTTAGTAACGTAGTTTGATAAAGTTGAATAAAGACACCTTTCCATCCAGTTCAACCTATTTTTAGGTTTCCTTGCATGAACTGCACACCTCCGATGGAGGTGAAATAGGGGGGTTACCACTATTGCTCCAGATCCTGCAATGTGACTTTTTTTATTTTATTTTTTGGAGACTTTTAGTATCAGTTAACTTAGTCTGAATTCACTTTTGCCAGCCAGTCCTACAAAAATTATTAAAGTGATTCTTTGTTAAATAACAGACAAGTTATAGTAACCTGTAGGGATGCACCAATACCTGTGTTTTAAGAGCGAGTACCGATTTACTTGTGCTAAAGTACTCGCCGATACCAATTACCCGCTTAAGGACCGCCTTGCGCCGATATACGTCAGCAGAATGGCACGGCTGGGCACAATCGCGTACCTCTTTAAGAGCCCAGCCGTGGGTCGCGCGTGTCCTGAGCTCCGTGACCGCAGCCGTGGGACCAGCGGACCCGATCGCCGCTGGTGTCCCGTGATCGGGTCACAGAGCTGAAGAACGAGGAGAGGTCTGTGTAAACAAACCTCTCCTCGTGCCTCCTAGCGCGACTGACACTGATCGTCTGTTCCCTGTCATCGGGAAAGCCGATCAGTGACGTCAGATGCCAAGCCACGCCCCCTACAGTTAAAAAAAAAAAAAACACACACACGTCACACTTAACCCCTCCCCGCCCCCTAGTGGTTAACTCCTTCACTGCCAGTGTCATTTAAACAGGATTTAACAGGAATCAGTGCATTTAAATAGCACTGATTGCTGCACAAGTGACAATGGTCCCAAAAATATCCGATGTGTCCGCCATAATGTCGCAGTCACAATAAAAATCGCTGATCGCCGCCATTATTAGTAAAAAAAAAAAAATATTAATAAAAATGCTATAAAACTATCCCCTATTTTGTAAACGGTATAACTTTTGCGCAGACCAATCAATAATCGCTAATTGCGATTTTTTTTAATTTTTTAATTTTATTTTTTTACCAAAAATTATGTAGAAGAATACGCATCGGCCTAAACTGAGGAAAATTTTTTTTTTTTTTTAATATATTTTTTGGGGATATTTATTATAGCAAAAAGAAAAAAATATTGCATTTTTTTTCAAAATTGTCGCTCTATTTTTGTTTATAGCGCAAAAAATATAAAGCGCAGAGGTGATCAAATACCACCAAAAGAAGGCTCGATTTGTGGGAAAAAAAGGGCCCCAATTTTGTTTGGGAGCCACGTCACACGACCGCGCAATTGTCAGTTAAAGCGACGCAGTGCCGAATCACAAAAAGGGGCCTGGTCCTTTGGCTGCAAATTGGTCCGGGGCTTAAGTGGTTACCAATACAGGCTGAACATGTTAAATCGAATGGGTTTAGTTCCACTTTCATTGCTCGCTAGTAAGCAAGACCGTTCCTCTGTCTATTCCTTGATTTAGTGTAATCCAAGAAAATTTAAACATCTATCAAACATTTTGAATGTTTTAACTCCCTAGGGGACCAAGTGTATGTGGCACTATGGTCAAATGGGTTTCTAACCACACGCTAGAAGCGAGACTGATTTGTGATTGAACGCTCTGGTGTGGAGACCATTGACAGCCTGCGGCACTGTGTCTATCAGAGGCTACTTCTACACACATTGCCCAACCGCTGGGTCACGCAGCCTTGTGGCACAGAGGGATTTCTCCATTTTTATTAATGAATGGTCAGTGCTGTCGGGCTTTGACATTGCTGATTGCCCTGACATTGCTGATTGCTCATTCATGTAAAAGCTATGTAAAGGCTGTGTGTGTATGTGTGAAAGCAGCCGCTGATGGACACACAGAACCGCAGCTCTGAGTGATCTGTCCCTATTATAAATGAACGCTCAGGGTGGCTTGTTCATTCATACTGGTAAAAGATCGATCAGAGCCGATCCTCTTTTACTATTAGGCTACATTCACACCGGCAGTTTAGACTAGTGCAAATTGTTGCGGCAGAAATATTGCCTTGGGGTGGTGTGGCTGCCGGCCCTGTTCACTATAAGGAATGAGTTATTCGTGTGTCCAGCACCAATTACCGCAGGTAATAGCTAGCTGTGCAAAGAGCTGAATAAAGCTATGGCCACTAGTGACCTGTCATAGTGAACAGGGACGGCAGTCACACCAAGCCGCAGCAGTAATCAGAAGATTCCTGTCGCTATAATTCGCACTGGCCTAAATCGTGGGTGTGAATGTAGACTTCTGAATGAACAAGCCATACCTCCTCCACAGGAACACCCATAATTTGGGCTTCAAAAGTGGGTGGAGCTAATGTCGGCATCAAGAGGTCTGTTTAGGGGACAGTGGGGCCACCAATCGGAACAGGACCAGGTGCTAGTTGCACTTGGTCCTCTGGGGGGGTTTAATGAAAGTTAAAAAAAAAAAAAAAAAAAATAGTTCTCCTTTTTAATATGAAGTTTAGATCTTGGTCCAGCAATACAGATGTGCACCATAATGCATGTCCTGATTACAGTGCATTGTGTGATTGTAAAAGGGTGCCTTGGGGATGGTTCTCATTCAGTAGTTTAGATTTTTGTAAAAATAGACGTGTAAGCCGACACTATATAGCTAGAGCCCAGTACCCGAGGAGAGCCCTTTCTTATGTACAAATAGCCCAAGGTCTTTTACTTACCAGTCATCATTCTGACAATGCATTATATATCTATCTATCTATCTATCTATCTATACAACCTATAATTTGTTCATCACATCATCTGATAAACTCTCTTGTTACACATCTCCTAATTGATATCAAAATAGTTTGCAAACAAAAAGTGTTTATATATATATATATATATATATATATATATATATATATATATATATATATATATAAACACTTTTTGTTTGCAAACTATTTTGATATCAATTAGGATATGTGTAACAAGAGAGTTTATCAGATGATGTGATGAACAAATTATAGGTTGTATAGAGATATATATATATATATATATATATATATATATATATATATATATATATATATATATATATATATATATATATATATATATATATATATATATATATATATATATATATTATATTATATTATACATACACTCTTTATTTTATTTTTTATTTTATTTAGCTAAATGGTGTGGCGCTAGCCAACATGTGTTAGTTGTTGTAGGCTTTGGGCCTCTTTCCATTGACCTAGAACAATCTCCATGCTTGTTCATCTATATGTAAAAAGAACAAATGAATTCTATTTTTTCATCCTTTCCACTGGGACAGCGGATGCTGTAAATCAGAAAAAATGGGTTTACTCTCCATTGAAATGTAATATAGTGAAGAAAATGTAACATCCCTTTTATTTGCACTTTGGGGCACTGTTAAGGTTCCAACCTTTTAACCGGTTTGTTTGCCCTTATTTGTCATTCAATTGTAGCTGCCGAGAGCAGTTAGCACCCAGGCGTTGAGTGGAGCAGGATTATTGAGGATGGTAAACAAGGCTGCAGACGCTGTCAACAAAATGACAATCAAGATGAATGAATCGGATGCTGTAAGAGCTGATTTTTTTTGAATTGCATAATGATGGCCTTACTCTGTTAAGCAATTGCATTTTAAGCTCATAGAGGTGGAAAGTTAATATAATTCACCTTTTGACACTATTTGTTTTGGTCTGTTCACCACAACTGTTGTATGCAAGCTTGTCAGCCCCTAGTAAATTTCACATAACCGAGTTTTTGTTCCTTGATCAATTGGTCTTTTGTTCATTTTTCTTCAATGTCAGTGGTTTGAAGAAAAGCAGCAGCAATTTGAGAATCTGGATCAACACCTTAGGAAACTACACGCAAATGTTGAAGCCTTGGTGTGCCACCGCAAAGGTTTGTGTCATTGTGTATGCAGAATGTTTAATATGTCGGTTAGAGCTGCACGATTAATTGTTAAGGAATCAAGATTCTACCCCCCTTGTGATCCTAAAGGCCCCTTTCACACGATTGGCCCGCTTGGATTCGCATGGCCATTTTTCAGGCAGATCTGAGCGGACCACCCATTCACTTCTATTGGCAGGCGGATGTCAGTGGAGATTCACTCAAAACAGACGTATGGCGAAACGTTCTCCATCTGTCCAGCTGATGGGATCGGATGAAAATGGACAGGCTGTCTATTTTCAACTGTTCTCCCCATAGTGAAAAGCGGGCCGCTGAATGGTACGTCCCCCGCACAGTGCAGAATAGGACCTGTCATCCGCCTGCTTAGCAGGATCAATGGAGCGATCCCCCGCTGAGTTAGCGGACTCCGTCCAGAGGATCCGCCCTGTGTGAAAGGGGCCTAACACAGCATTTTCCCATTCAGTGCAAAGTTCTCTGCTCACAGCTGTCAAACTTGGCAGGCTGCCTGTTTTAATTAGTTTTTTTTTAGTTTTTTTTATCACAACATTGCATAGGCAGAGATAAAGAGAAACATTGTATCTTCTGTAGTTTTAGATCAAAGGAATGAACTTTGGTCTGTAAATGAGGTCAGTTTAACCACTTAGACTAAACCTTTTTATGACACTTGTTGCTTACAAGTTAAAATTAAAATTTTTTTTTTGCTAGAAAATTACCTGGAACCCCCAAACATTAGATATATTTTTTTGTTTTAGCAGAGACCCTAGCGAATAAAATGGCAGACAATGCAATATTTTATGTCACACTGTATTTGCGCAGCGGTCTTTCAATTGCAATTTTTTTGGGGGGAAAAATTACACTTTCATGAATTAATAAAAGACTAAATAGTAAAGTTGGCCCCCCTTTTTTTTTTTTTATTTAATGTGAAAGATGATATGCCTTGAGAGAATCATGATCTTTATTCGAAGCAAAAAAAAAAGTGATTCTCATTTTGGCCAGAATCATGCAGCTCTAATGTCTGTGTAACCTTCACCCTCCTTCTCTTTTTTTGTTTTACCTATTTCTTCCTCCTTTTTTTTTTTTTTTTTTTTTTTTTTTAACAAAAATATGTAGCAGAATACATATTGACTTAAATTGATGAATAAATTATTTTAATTTTGTATACGTATTCTAGTAAAAAATATATATAATAATTTTTTTTTGTTCAATTGTTGGTCTTTTTATGTTTAACGCAAAAAAAAACCGCAGAGGTGATCAAATGCCACCAAAAGAAAGCGCATAGCTTTTCTTTGGGTACAACGTTGCGCAATTGTCAGTTAAAAAGACGCAGTGCCGTATCGCGAAAATTGCCTGGTCATTAAAGGGGGTAAAACCTTCCGGGGGCTGAAGTGGTTAAAATGCTTTATTGATGATTACTTTTCCTCTGCATTCCAAGGGCTGGTTTTGTTTTTTGAACATGTGACCAGCAGCAGAGGACTAGATGCTCCTCTTATGTTTCCCTGCAGACCGGCTTGGAAAGAGCTGGGTCATGTGACAGCTGTATATCAATTAGAAAAAAGGTATTTTTTTTTTATTGAAATGGTTTCAGTGCCAACATCCACATTATAGAAATAGAAGGGACAATGTAAATTAAACAGTGTGTTTTAGTATCACTTTACCTGCTGTTTAATTGGTACAGTTGGAAGTGGGCCCTATCCTCAAGCAGTTTCCCCAGCCACTCTATGGATACAGTCCAGCACCCCTCCATATACTTTACCCTGGGCCTCTTTGTTTAGGGGTCTTATGGTAGTAAGATTTGGGGCTGTTGGTTTGTAAGTGTATCCAATAATGCCCTCTCCTGTATAATCAAAGGAAATCATCCCAGCTGAGCCTAACAAGCACTATTTGAGGTGCTCCTTTGAATTTGGAAGAGGTGATTAGAAATCCAGGTGGAATGTTCTTTTCGTTTGGATTGGTCTAGGTAGGTGTCGGAGCTCCACACTTCCTGCCATAAAGGGGAAATCGAGTGATAAGGTCCTAAGATTTAAAGCCAGCCTCCAAGAGGGGCTTTGGTTTATGGTGGTACAGTTGTCCTGAATGGCAAGGCATGTAGAATCGACTATGCCATTAAGAGACATGTATGGCTGACTTTAAAGGATAAGTTCACCTTTCATTAAAAATAAATGCATTTTTTTTACATAATTTTTCCAGGTAAAAAAAAATTACATTTTTTTTCTTAGGAACCAGTAAAGCATTGTGTACGTGATCAGCAGATCACAGGTGAAATGCTAGGCTCTTACAGACTGTCAGCTGTCTGCCCATACAGGCAGGCAGCAACTAAGGGAATCCAAACTAGGAGCGTATTCATCAGCATCCTCGCAGCAGCTGATGGTACTTGCAGTTCATTCATTCACAGGAAACTGTGAATGAATGACACAGCCGTGCTAATTTCAAAAAGTAAAAGCAGATACAAGGAGAAGATTCGCCACCCCCATCCGCTGTCACAGTGCAGAGAGCAGTGGCAGGGTGTGCATAGTAGCATGTTGCTTGTTACACCCTAAAAATAGGGAATAACATGTTCCTAAAGGTGAACCGATCATTTTAAAGTCTTTGACTGGTAACTTTTAGGTTAAGAGAAGATGATATTATTATTACAGAATTTATATAGCACCAATAGTTTACGCAGCGCATTACAATAAAAGTGGGACAGTACAATACAATTAAATACAGAAGGAATAGGAGGGCCCTGCTCATGGAGCTTACAATCTAAAGGGAGGGGGATGTGACACAAAAGGTAGTGGCTGCGGGGATGATCTGATGGAGGGGACTGAAGTACAATTCTTAAGTGGAGGTGGGATAGGCTTCCCTGAATAAGGGTGTCTTCAAGGATCGCCCAAAGGTGAACAGGGTAGGAGCTGACCGGACCTACTGGGGCAGGGAGTTCCAGAGGATGGGAAAGGCTCTGGAGAAGTCCTGGAGGCGAGCATGAGAGGAGGTAACACGGGAGCTAGAGAGCAGGAGAGGATGATATCTGCAGATGAGGTTGGTGATGTAGCTGGGGGTGATGTTATGGATTGCCTTGTATGTTGTGGATAGTATTTAGAATTTTATACGTTGGGTAGGGGAAGCCAGTGGCGAGATTAGCAGAGAGGGGCTGCAGTCATAGATCGGTTAGTAAGGTGTATTCTTCTGGCAGCAGCATTCATGATAGACTGAAGGGGGGATATCCTGCATAAAGGTAGACCAATGGGGAGGGAGTTGCAGTAGTCAAGGAGTGAATACATTTTGTGGTGTCTTTGGTTAGGAAGGGGCAAATTCTGGAGATGTTGCTTTAAGGCAGCAATATTTAGCCAGCGATTGGATGTGGGGGCTGAAGGAGAGGTCAGAGTCTAGGATTACACCCAGCACCCTGGTATGAACCAGGAAAGAGCAGAGTTGCGGAGGCCAAGGGAGTGGAGTTTGTTGAGGAGTAGTCGGTAGTCAACTCTGTCAAAGGTAGCAGAAAGGTCTAAGAATATGTGTATGGAGTACTGGCCATTTGTTTTAGCAGTTAGTAGGTCGTTGGTGAGTTTTAGTAGGGCAGTTTCTGTGGAATGTTGTGGACGGAAGTTGGACTGTAGGGGATTGAGAAGGTTGTTTTCAGTGAGGTAGCAACTCATACGGTTGTGGAGAAGGCGTTCAAGAAGCTTGGAGGCAAACGGGAGCAGGAAAATGGTTATTCAAACAGGTAGGGTCCGGTGAGGGTTTTTTAGTATGGGGGTAACCAGTGCATTTTTATTTTGCATAGATGTTTGTTTTTTATTTATTTAGTTTTTTTTTTTTTTTTTATCGAATACTAGTGGTCATGCTTTACTGTATTTGTCCACTTTAGGCTGTCTTGTAGGTCATTTTTGGCTAGGGACATTATTAGTATGGCATTTACATACAGCCAGGGGCGTATCGACTGTGAGACAAACAAGGCATTTGCCTTGCGCTACGTTTTTTAGAGGCGACTCCTTAACCACTTCCTGTCATTTTGGCGGTTGTACCAGGATGATGCCTGCAGCTTCAGGCATCACCCCAGTATGTGAACAGGCACAAGCCTGTAAAAGCGCATTTGATTGCTTTTTGAGGAAAGTAATCAACTCCATTTGGTAAGCGGCCATTCAATATCCCTGGTTCTCACATTGGGTGTCGCAAGAACTTGTCTGGTGATGGTGCACAAGCAATTCCAACAGGAGTTAATACGTTTTTTCCAATAAGGACTACTATATGAACTTTGTTTTTGTGTTTCACAACAATTATCATTTTATATTTTTTTAATATTATTAAGAATTTTTTGTCACTAATGTTAATGCACTCAAGTTTATGTGATTTGGGGTAATATTCACGGTAGATGTATTCATCTGGTATACACATTTGTTTCTATATTGACACTTCACCTAGGAGACTGGGCATATGTGCTTGGACTTGTGTTTATTTGACAATTTTTCTTTACATCTACATTACTATTTCTTATTTTTATATGGCTTGAGTAGCTTTACTTGTATTCATTTTATATAGGTACTACCACACACACTGTGACCACGGTGGTGTTATTAGGAACACCCTCACTGGTTTCACAGGGGTGTACAGTGTTTGAACAATAGTTGTTTTGTTTGGCAGCACTTTAGTTGTGGTGCATGTACATCACTCATTGTTTATTAATCACATTGCATGTAGATATAAGGTGTTTTAGTTCGTAGTAGTTCCATATTTTAGTATTACACCCACTCCAAACTAGCTCACTTCAAGTAATCAGTAGAGGGCGTATGTTAATTATGCATTAACCCCTTGTAGAAATCGGAATATTTACCTTGCTATTAGCGCCTCTCACACACCTAACAATCACCCCAGTATGCTATTACGGTTGGCTCTCTTGTAATAGCAATCGGAGTGACTCACTAGCCGCCCGATTGCTATTACAAGGAGCGGAAGGGGACGTTCCCAACTGCGGCTCTCACCATTAAAGAGTACCCGTCACATGCATATTGCTGTCGCAAAGAAGTTTACAAAAAAATTAAAGCAACAGTATAAAAATAAAATTAATAAAAAAAGTGCATAGGTGAGCGCACATGCCGGTCCCAAACGCATGCAAACTACGATTGTCCCACACCTCACTGCAAATGTCATGGGCAATAATTCTATATATGGCACTTGGATGAAGCTGCAGCTTCCACATCAGACCCTGATATAAGAACGGTATACCACAGCTAGGGGTAAGACAAATTTAGATGAGGTGCCCGATTTTTAGTCTTGCTAGGAGTGCACAAAACCAAAATACACCATTGCATACAGCAGGGCCTTCACCAGAGTAGTTTTTAGAGTGTCCTGGGGCCGGGTAGCATTCTAGAACTGCAGACAGTACAGTTGCTAACATGATATGGGCTCAGTCTGAAGCCGATGCTGGGCATTTAATTAGTGTCCACACATGACTAGTCCTTTACATCCATAAATCTAGAAAAATGTGTTTGTCATGTGTGTTCAATATAATCAACTACATGTTTATGTATCCTTAACTTCTAGAGCTTTCAGCCAACACGGCTGCATTTGCAAAGAGTGCTGCTATGCTGGGCAATTCTGAGGACCACACGGCCCTGTCCAGAGCGCTGTCCCAGCTTGCTGAAGTAGAAGAAAAGATTGACCAGTTACATCAGGAGCAGGCGTTTGCTGACTTCTATGTGTTTTCTGAACTTTTAAGTGACTATATTCGACTTATTGCTGCTGTGAAAGTAAGTTTTCACTAAATTTATTTGTTTTGTTTTATACAGAGTTCAGAAACCCCACACATATGTAGATTTTAAAACATACAGTAAAAAAAGCCTATAAAAAACAAAAACAAATGCAGCCTCTGCATTTAAAGGATGAATTTACCTTTTGGAACATGTTGCGTGTTCCACCTGTATTTAGAGTGTAACATGTTTCAGCAGCTGCAGACGATACTGGCTGGATCACCAAGTGAAAACTAAAGGAAAAAAGTTTTTCTGCACCGGTTTTTGCAAGGGCACAGCGAAAGCTATTGTGCTCTATCTGCCCTTTTAACACCACAACCCCGATATCATCATATTTTTTTCTGTACAGGAATCTACAACGTTTATACGGTTTTCTGGATAGAAAAAAAAAACCTGACGTGACCGCCATATAGAACAATTGTTTTTTGTGAGCCACTCGAGGAAAAGTCCACACTCAGGATAACTTCAAATAGCTGTTTTCCTTTATTGAAATAACCTGAACTACCGCTGTAAAACAGCCAATGGCTTTCAGCCGTCAGGTCTTAGTCATGGCTGACTAAGGCCTGATGGGCGAAACACATTGGCTGTTTTGCAGCTGCTGTTATTTCAATAAAGGAAAACTGCTTTTTGAAGTTATCCCGAGTTGATCATATATTACAGAGGTATCTGTAATCTTATGCCTCGTTTCCACTGAGCGGATCAGTTCGGGTCGGTACAGTTTGAAAGGGTTAGAATGGTCCAGCCTATTGAGGTGAGCGTTTCCACTGCAAATCGGACCACCAGGGTCCATATGTGGTTTAGAAAAATGCCTAGCGTGGCCTCACACTGATTGGCAGACGTTTTTCTGTCCGCAAATCAGTGGAATGTATCGTAGCGCCGCCCTAAGGCCCCTTTTCACACTGGGGCGGTTTTCAGGCGGTACAGCGCTAAAAATAGCGCCTGTACACTGCCTAAAAAAACCGGCCCCATTCTCTCCAGTGTGAAAGCCGGCGGGCTTTCACACTGGAGCGGTGCGCTAGCAGGACAGTAAAAAAAGTCCTGCTAGCAGCATCTTTGGAGCGGTGTATTCACTGCTCCTATACCGCTCCTACCCATTGATTTCAATGGGACACCGCGGTAATACCGCGGCAATACCTATGGCGGCGCTTTGCGGGGGATTTTAACCCTTTTTCGGCCGCTCGCAGGGGTAAAACCGCCCCCGCGAGCAGCCGAATACCGCAGCTAAAACGACGGTAAAGCAGCGCTAAATATAGCGCTGCTTTACCGTCACCGCGGCTCCCGCCCCAGTGTGAAAGAGGCCTAACTGAACTGTTCCATTTTCTATGGCCCCACATCTGAAGCAGGACCCTGAATGGTGCGGTATGGTTTAGTTGTATGGGCCGCTTTCATAATGGAAACACTGAAAATAGCGTACCGTGCCAAACCGATCCACTCAGTGGAAACGAGGCATTACAGTCTGAGCACCTGGTGGAGCTGAGGATTTAGGTTGCAGCGCCGCTACACTTGTTTCAATAGATTTTTTTTTTTTTTTGTGCCCTTGCAGATAATCTGTTGCATATCTCTGCATAGAAAAAAAATCCATGTGTTATACCAATGTTATGGTGTGAACAGGACAGATAGAAAACAATTTGTTTCTTTGTGTCCTTGCCGAGATGTAAATACGCACATCACTGCACATGGTGTGACGAAGCCTATGCAAGTCAAATCTGCACAGTTTTCCCAAAAGTTTTTATGCACGTATGGTAAACGAGGCCTTAATGTTCTATTGCACCCTTCATTATGAATTTTAGAGATCTTTAACACAATGTACACCACCAAACCCTTCTCATCTATCTGAGCATGTAAACTGGGTCTTTATGGGGCTGCTATATTCTCTAAATAGCATTTGGATTATGTAATGCTGATACTTATTATTATTATTATTATTATTATTATTATTATTATTATTATATTCTTGAAAATGTCATCTTTCTCCTGCTAATATGTATGTCTGTTCCAAGCATATGCTGTACTATATATTTTAATAAACCTATTGAACAAGAAAAATTGCATTTTGGATATCGAGTGAGTTTGCTTGATTGCCCTTGCAGGGAGTTTTTGACCAACGAATGAAATGTTGGCAAAAATGGCAGGATGCTCAAGTGAACCTACAGAAGAAACGAGAGGCTGAAGCCAAGCTACAGATTGCCAACAAACCTGACAAGCTTCAGCAAGCAAAAGATGAAATCAAAGAGGTACAAATTAGTGGTTAGGATTGCAGTTGTCCAGGTTAGTTTTGTTCTGGAACACATTCATACCTACTGCCTAGTGAAATGGCCGTTTGCCTACCTCTACACCAGTCTTCCTTGCATTAATTGTGGCTGTGATAAATAGCACAGTCCCCCCCCAATGTGGTCTAGTGTTACAGAATCGCTCTGTGCTGTAGTACACAAGATCTGAAGAATATAGTCATCCTGTGCCATGAGCTGCGTAGTTGTAAATAACGCACTGCCTGGATTCATTCAACAAGTAATTCAATAGGAGGCCTGTGGTCTGATGCAGGCTTCTTTGTTGCTTGAATAGGGTAGTATTATATTGAGAGGGTTGACTACTATAAGTTGTCCTTCAATATGTGTAGTCTGTTATGTGCAAGACTAGCCAGCAGCACCAGTTTATACCAGTTAGTTCTATGTTTTTGGGAATGAAAAAGCGAAGGGCTAGCATTGTTTAAACACAGAATGGAGTGCTGGAAAAAAACATGGTCACAGCAGTCTTCTAACACTGCTTAAAATACCACTCATGGTATGTACGAAATGGAATTTGCTGATGCCTTTTGCATAGCCAACTTTTTTTTTTTATTTATTTGTTCAGCGACCCTTGTCTTAACTTTTGTGATGCAAAATGTTTTAAAAATGTATTTTTTGATCATTTCTTCCCTATGCTTCATGAAGGAGATTGAAGAGGTAGGAAATATTTAGATAATAGTCTGTGGAACTAATTTGTGATATTCTGTACCAGCAACCCAAAAAAAAAAGGGGGGGGGGGGGGACTTTTAAGGTATCAATTTGTTCATTTATAAACAATTGTTAAAATGGACACCAGTACAATATTTTGTACAACACAACTTTATGCATGTAACAACCTCATTTATAAAGAAGGTATCAACATATAATTCATGGTCCGTAAAGTATATACGGTAGTAAGTTGCTCCTTTTTTGATGGGATATCCAGTTCTCAATGGGGGGATTTACTGAAACTGGTAGTGTAAAATCTGGTGCAGCTCTGCATAGAAACCAATCTGCTTCCAGGTTTTATTGTCCAAGCTGAAGTTAGAAGCTGATTGGTTACCATGCTCAGATGCACCAGATTCTGAGTTCTCTGGCTTTAGTAAATCTTCCTCCATGTGTTTTATCTATATGATCAATTTGTTTTCTCAGGTGATGAAGGCTGTACAGTTTGCGTGTACATTCGTAAATGACTTAAAGTGGTTGTAAACCTCAGATGTGAAACGTGAACAAAGCACATCCTTCTATACTGTGTACTTTTCTCTATCCAGAGCACTGCGTGACTTCTCTCTGCTGTTTAGTTTCTCTGTTATCTGCAAGAGTCACTTCTGACAGTTTCTTCTGACTCCCAAGAGACAGTTGGTGATGGGGAAGGAGAGCCTGTGATTGGCCACCATAGCTGTGTATGTTTCCTGTGTGCTGCATGAAGGAGGGTGTGTCCCTCTTCAATCGGAGCTCTCCTCACTGAGATCCCCACTTCAGATCCCCATCACCTGCTTTTCAGAGCTGAGAGATGCTGTATAAAGTGTGTGTCTTGGGAGACTGTACAGGACATATGGCTGCAGATAAACGGGTATAAATTGTGTAGGAGGACTTGTTTCATCTGTGTATCACCTGAGGCTAGTCACTTCATTGGGTATATGTAAGGGTTTACCAGACACTTTAATGAATAAATCGATACCACGGTATAACAAGGGTCTGCCAATTGTCTGGGGAGGACTACATGGGGCCAACGACAATTATAGAAGAGGCTTTACAATTCCATACATGCTCATGAAAAACTTCAGATTTATTAGTTCTCCATAAAAGACACAATGATCGTACAGGAGATGTTAACACGTTTCAGCCTTGTTCACCTTGTTCACAACCCATCACATCACACAAAACATTAGTTGTGAACAAGGCCGACAAGGGTGAAACACATTAACATCAGGTGTACAATTGTTGTCTTTTATGGAGAACTAATCTGAAGATTTTTATGAGCATGTACGGAGTTGTAGATTGTCCTCTAGAACTATGTTTGCAGCCGTGTGACTGCTTATCCTGCACCCGATGGCTCTGGAGGATTCCTTCACCTTATTGGGTTGTAGCACCTTATCTTTATGGGCCATCAACAATGACCTGTTCTAATGGATACCCCTTCAAGTTCTAGTCCTATGTATGTCTCCAGAAAAATGACATGCGCCCACCTCCAAAAATGTTTTACTGGCCCTAATGCCTAAAGGGGGTGATGCAGCACAGCCTTTGATAGCTGGGATGTTCATAACCGTGCTTGCCTCAATAGCGTTTTTAGACTAATGTAAGAAATAAGAGAAATTCGTTTATCGGGTACCTTAAGCCCTCACCCCCCCCTCCAGTTTTTTTTATTTATTTTTTGTTAGGAAATATTTAATTGTATAATTGTTTTCTTGTAATATTTGTGGCCTAGTCTTTCTTTATTCTGTTACTGTCATTGTCTTTGTTTCCTATATACATGTTTTCTTTTATGTTCTTTGTAATATGGAAATGTCGTGTTGCTGGATCTTAACTTGTGTTCTCTTCAAAAGCGCAATTTATTGTAGTTTAGATCATTTGTAATAACCTAACTGGTTTCTTCTTTAGATTGTTTGTTTGTAATAACGACATGGTTTCTTTCTACAGCCAACTGCTATATCTGATTTCTATTATGGGGTACATATTGATTTGTAAACCGTTACAGGGCTCTGATTGGGCCTTTTTGCTTGGTTTTGCTATAGCAGGAGGAGAGTCTTTTGCCTTTTTTAATGTATTATTTAAATACATTTTAAAACATTTGTAAAAATTTCATATTCCTTATGTGCCTCCTGTACCATGTACTTGCATGAAAAAGTATCCTGTTCTTGTTTCCTTTGTGTGAAATCCCTGGTGTTCCAGGCAGCCCCTCTGCTTTCCAAATAAAAACTGACCACACTAAGACCCCTTTCACACTGGGGTGTTTTGCAGGCGCTATAGCGCTAAAAATAGCGCCTGCAAAACACCCTAAAACAGCTGCTCCATGCACTCGGTGTGAAAGCCGAGGGCTTTCACCCTGGAGCGGTGTGCTGGCAGGACGTCAGAAAAAGTCCTGCCAGCAGCTTCTTTGGATCGGTGAACTCACCGCTCCTCCACTGCTGCTCCCATTGAGATCAATGGGGCAGCGCTGCGATAACGTCGGCAAAACGCTGCTCCGGCTGTGTTTTTTCAGGCAGATTTAACACCTTTTGGGCCGCTAGCAGGGGGTTAAAACAGCCACGCTAGCAACCGAATAGAAAAAATAGCGCCGGCTTACCGCTGACGCCCTGGGTGGATCTGTGTGAAAGGGGTCTAAGCATGAGAGCATAGTGTGTTCAGTTCTCTAGCTATGCTTACTCAGCCTGCTCTCCTCCAATGATCAGACCTGTCCTGACACCCCCCACCCCCCCCCCCCCGACCCCAGAACAGCCTTTCACTGAGAAGATCGGTGTGCTGCTGTTTCTCTTTCCCCAAGCTCTTGTGCATCTGAGAACAGAAGAAATGTGATCACTTATAACAAAAAAGGGAGAATAGGTATTTATAATGTTATGTACATTTATATACACAAATGTTATGCCTTTCATTTAAAATGGGTTGTTTTACAGGGGCATTATAATCACTAAGGCCCTGCCATACATGGAGCAAATTTATTTTTTGCAACCATGGGTTCCATCAACCCAGACTGTTCTGACAGGGGAGTCTTCTCTGGGGGGTTGGGGGGAGAGCGGCTATAGCAGCTGCTAGTGATAATCGCAAGAGCATCTAGCAGGCTGGTAGTACCCAAGTTGATGGGTCGATCAACTTGGTACATTCAGCTTTGCCCATTTAATGGTTTGCACCTCAGCCGGTTCCTGCTGAACTTTTGTTCGCATTATGTTGTATTGTGTGTTTTTATATTTTCACTGTTTTCTGTGTGTTCTGTAAATGTTTTGTTTTTTTGTATCCCTGTTGAATGTGTTCGCTAAATCAAACTAAAAGTTTCCTATACACTTGAATATGGCTTGCGTGTTCATACAATTCTAAATTAGGAAAGCGCAACAATGACATTCAGCAAAAAACAAAGCCACTATTGCATAAACTACTTTAAAAATGGAGAGTCTTTTACAGTGTGGTGCTGCTGGTTTCCTCTTGAACATAATTGCTACTTTTATTAAACACGCGTCTTCTGTTTACGCATCTAGAGATATAACGGCCTCTTCTGGAGGTGCTCGTACCTGCCTTCTTGATACCTTAGCTGAAATGACTTGAGTCATTGACCTGAATCAAGAATGCTGATCAGGAGTTTGGCCTTCACTGGCTGCATACTTGTTGCAGGTCAGTGATTCAGATTTTATTGAAATCAGATCAGTAAGACATCTAGGCATTTGGATGCCAACAAGAAAGAAGCCAATATATCACATTCATTATAGGTTTGCATTAAAGCAGTATAGGTTTTGACACCAAAAAAGAAATTAACAACCATTGCGTTTCATATTGTAATCGGAAATGTATAGCGGATGCACCCAAAAATATTCTACCATGCCCTTGAAGGGTACTGAGATCAGACATGCCTACAATATATCGTATACCAGTCCATGTGCAGTTATAAAAGGGAGCAGATGATAGCGGAGAGGTGTCATTATAGTTATTTTAACATAAACAAGTGGTGGGCGATATTCCAGTGACTGCAGGCAGTGTGATTCCACGACTTGTCTGTCCTGATGTAAAATCGTATTGTCATTAAGTCCATCTTGTGTGATAGAATAATCACCAGTTATTGTCCTCTCAAATCATGGTGGGAAAGAGCACTAGTAAGAAAGAGAAGGGACGCTGTGCTATAAATTTCACCCGGGCAGCAGCTGCTTAATATTTACTTTTTTTTTTTTTTTATTTCTTTTTAAGTGGGAAGCAAAAGTTCAACAAGGTGAACGCGATTTCGAGCAGATCTCTAAAACAATTCGCAAGGAACTCGGGCGATTTGAGGTAAGTGCATTTTTTTTTTTTTTGTATGTGTATATATATATAAACAATAATATTATATATATATATATATATATATATATATATATATATATATATATATATATATATATATATATATATATATATATATATGCATTTTTTTTTATATAAAAAAAACAACAATATTCCTAGTTGATGCTTTAACAGTAAAGCTGTGCGTTTTGTACAAACATTTGTCCTAAAACTTTGTGCATTCAATGACTTGACGAATGTCATTCGAAAGTACTTTAAAATTTTGGTTGCTTTAACATTTGATTATGGAATGAATGTCTTTCCCAAACAAAAACCATACACACACACACTGTTAGGGCTCCGTAACACCAGCTTTGCTCTCTGAAGAGCATTCCCCATTTGGATCACTCTTCAGAGAGCATTTGACAGGCAGTGAGGTGTTGAATTGCCTTCCCATCTTAACCTTGACCACTTGACTAGTGTGCCGCAACTGTGGGTCAGCGAATGTCAATTTGACCCCACTAACGATTAGAAAATCAAACAAACATTCCTAAAATTAAAGATTTTGAACACAATTCTACTAGTGTATGGCCAGCTTTAAGGTGGATCTTGTGCCACCAAAGGTCTTTATGCTTAATTACAGCCTTAAAGCGGTATTAAAGTCTTTTTTTTTTTTTCTTTTAAAGTAGCAAACATGTTATACTTACCTGCTCTGTGTAGTGGTTTTGCACAGAGCAGCCCCGATCCTCCTCTTCTCGGGACCCACACCAGCGCTCTTGGCCCCTCTCTCCTGCTGGGTCCCCCCACAGCAAGCAGCTTGCCACCCAGGCAGGCACGCTCCCGAGCCATGGCTGTGTGTCCATTCACACACGGAGTTGTGGCTTGGCCCCGCCCCCTGTGTCTCTTGATTGGCTTTTTGCAGCAGTGGGAGCCATTGGCTCCCGCCAATCAAGAGTGCGAGTCCCCAGAGAGGCAAGGTTCTAGTAGACATCGATTAATCGAGAGGGGGTTCGGGTAAGTATTATAGGGGTTGCTTGGGGGGCTGCTGCCATTGACATTCTGATCTGTGCAGCAGTGAAAGATGTTTTCATATATGGAAGATAGAGCGGACTCTTTAACACATCTGCTTCAGCCTAAATAAATTACATACTTGTCAGTTTTCATTCAACATTTAATAAAATGTGTTTTTTCTTTTCTTTCATGCAGAAAGATCGAGTGAAAGACTTCAAATCAGTTATTATCAAGTATTTAGAATCTTTAGTACAAACACAGCAACAGGTACATTTGAAACACTTACTCTGGTCTAATGCTGATGTTTTATCTCTTTATGTGTACTGTATGTTTATGTGTGATGTGGAGTAATCAAGAAGTCCATGTCATCACAGTGCTAGCAGGCAACAAAAGCTTTTTACCACAGTGATGTCACCAGGTTCTGGAAAATCAAATGGTTGAACACCAGGTGACATGGATGGTTCACTTTCAATTTAGGGTGTACTTCCACAAATCCTTAGATGTAAACCCCATTCATGAAATCTGACCTGGGCACATATCTGTAGTGTTTACTTATCTCTCTCCAAAGCTGTGAGTCCTGTGTCTTTCTGCTGCTCCGTTCCTCTGTTATGATAACTTCTGACAAGCTCTCCGACTCAGGAGATAAAAGCAGCTGGAAATTTGTGTGTGGGGGGGGGGGGGGGGGGATGTTTTTGGTGTTTTTTTTTTTATGCCCAAAAGCTTCTCTCCGGATTGCAATTCTTCTGCATTCAGGAGAGGAGCTTTGACTGCCTCTAAACGCTGCTGGTCCTAAACTCCTGTAAAAGCCTATGTATGCATGGACACACACAGGCTTTTATTGAAGGGATTTCAGTAGCTTGGGTAAAAAGCCCAAAAATTTCAGTTTAGGTGTAGCAGTGTGCATGAACCCATATAGTTGTGTGCATCTGACTGATTGGGGGATACAATTTACAGTTGTCTAGAAACTCACTCCACTCTTCCTGATCTAGACCTGCTTTCCAATGGGTTCTGGAGTAGTAAGCCAGTTTAGTAGCAGAGGTAATAAAGAGCATATTCTAAAGTACAGAGGTAAACCTTTTGGGATCACTGCCACATATGACCCAAAAAGGGAACTGAAGAAGGTAACACTGGACACCATAGTGCTAAGAACTCCAAGAGAAGCTGAATACAACACTTCTGATATTAGTAACCACTATGCAGTCCAGACTGGATGATCTAGGTGCTGCAGCCCTCTTAAAGCAGTTCTGCACATAGCTTTTTACATTAGAAAATTACTAACATTCTAGCATCATACTCACTTTTAATAGTGCTTTGTGGTATCCGGTTCCGTTTTTCTATATCAAATCGCCACTTTATAAAAATTTTACATGAGTTTTCATTTTTCTTGTGGGCATTTGAAGCCCACAAGAAATCACTTCCTTGTTCCCTTCGATTAGAACTACCAGCATTCCTTGCTGGTTCTCGCGCATGCTCAATGGCAACAGCGCCGAGCGGTGTAAAACTCTGTTGCCATCACATTATTATTACCTGTTTGCCCTAGATAACAACAATGTTGAAATTCAAAACGCCATCCAAACGTGGCGGGCGTGATGACGTCACGTCGTTTAAATCACGCGAGATTTCGCTTCGGCTAGGATCACTGACTCCTGGGATGAATTACACAAGGAGACAGTGCTGGCGATCGACGGAAATTATGCTGATACCCGCACAAAGCCCAGCATATATTGAAAGGTAGGAGGAAAAAATAAACGACCATTTAGCACTCTTTAAAGGATGTTAAAAGCAATGACATACACATTGGAAAGTGTGTGCAGAACCGCTTTAAAATTGGGGAATCTTGTAACTGCACAAACAATAAAAAAACAAAGGGCGCAAGCACCTAGTGCATTATCAACAGTGTCTTATTGAAAGGTAAACCATCTAAAAATATATTCACCAAACCAATGTGAGTAACAGCGTTGTGGAACCAAAAGCAATCCCATCTATGGAGCTCCTCAGATTTAAGTGGATGATGACATCAGCTGATGTGTTTCGGGGGACAAGCCCCCTATTTCAGAACAGAACTGGTACCCTCCAGTTTCTTTATATTGAGGTGACTGGATCTTAGTCCCACCTCCACCAGGAAGGGAATAGGGAGGAGGTCAACGAGCATACTTCTTTTAATCTTTTTTTCTAAGTAACTAATATCACTTTATTTAGATGGAGTGGAAAGGGATATAGGAGAGTTTTCCTAAAATATACATTGTATGCAAGTCTCATCCAAGTGTTAGGCGGGCAGTTTTTAAGGAAACTAGATAATTCTGTAACTTTCATCAGACTAATGAATAACAGAACATATTAAAAGTGACAGGTTTTTATTGAAGTTAAGTAACAGATGTTTATTAAAGGGTTTGCTATACTTTTATAAGAAGAATAGCATTTTCTTTATAAGAAAAAACACTGTTTTGATATGTAATGATTTAGTTTAAAAAAAAATAAAAAATTAACTTTTGTCTTCTTTTTTTTTTTTTCCCCCATAGCTCATAAAGTATTGGGAAGCCTTTCTACCTGAAGCCAAAGCTATAGCTTAGATGAAGAATATTCCACGCTCAGTTCATCAATTCATATTCATCGCATTCCACAATAAATTCATGTTTAAATCAAAGAAAATATCAAGATAAACCACTCTATATTTTATTAACATGTGGCTTCTTTTTATATACTATTGCGTTTTAATAAGAGTGCTGCATGTCCTGACCCATTCCAATGGACTGTAGCATGATATTCTGCAATATTTTGCTGAATTGAACACTAATGTGTCTTACTATTTTGCATTTAACAAGTGCAGATGAAGGCAAGAAAGTTTTACTTTGAAGTATTTTCTTTGAAAAATCAATTCTGTCAAATTAAATTTACCTTATCTTTATGAAGCAAATTATTGTTGCATTTATAAATGTTCACTTACACATTCCTGTACAGATATGATTTTGTGATTATAATATTAAAGGTATATTCCTTGTGAAATGCTCATTTTTGTGTTTGTAGCATATTTGTGTTCTTAATTTGTGGTGTTATATGTATTAAAGTAGTTGTAAAGGCTAAAATATAAGAAACATGTTCTACTTACCTGCTCTGTGAAATGGTATTGCACAGAGCAGCCCGGATCCAGCCATTGGCTCCTGCTGCTACCTCTCTGTCCTATGAATGCAAGGAGAAGAGGAAAGAGCTGCTGCAGATGGGCACAGCGCTGGATCGAGTGAGGTACTCGGGTAAGTATTTGGGGGTAATGCAATACAAATACTGGGACAATTTTTTACCTTTTTAATGCAGGGAATGCATTACGGTTAAAAAAAGTCAAGCCTTTGCAACCAATTTTTAAGTATGTGTGGCAGTCCACAGCCTACAATACCCTGCAAAAATGTAATTCACTCTGACCAGGGAATGTTGTCTTATTGCAAGGCTGTAATTGTTTAAGTGTATGTCTAGACAAACCTTTTTTTTTTTTCTGCATAGGAGAATCCAATACAGTGTTTTTTCTTTTTTTTGGTTATCGAACGAGTGATGTGAAACCATGGCAGCTGTCATCCAAATACTGCAGATGGCATTGGGACCGCCACAAATGCAAACTTAGATTTAAAAATGAGTGAAGTTGTTTTACTAAAGGAGTATAGGCAGTTCACTTGGCAACATAAATTTCCACCTTTCACTTAGTTTTACTGAAAGAGGATCAGTGCTAAATAAAAAAATATATATTTTCATTGACTAAAACTACACAAAAATCAATTTGCATTTTCTTCAATTGACGACAAACTATGACGAAAATCAATGCCAATTTTCATCAGCGAGTGAAAATGGAACAAAATGTAAGGGAGGGACTTTTTTTTTAAATAAGGTTAGCGAAGACAACTGCAGGTCGCCAATATTGCAGCAAGATATTATTCATATAAAATGTATAAAAACGATGGTAATGCACTCACAAGCTTCAATGTGAAACGGCATAGAATTAGCTTGGTGTTAAACTGTCAGTAGTGGTAAAAGTCCCGAATGGAGCTGCTGGAATCATGGAGAGGCAGTAGATGCCGGTGATGAGATCCAGAGAAGCTGTCAGAGAGCTGCCGTGGGAACCTCGGAAGAATTGTCAGATGGAGCTGTCAAAAGCCTGGGTGCTAGTAGCCAATTGGGAACCTTTTTAGAGGCAAAACCACGCCTCCATCAGACTGTTTATGCCTCTGAAAAATGGTTCCTAATAATGGAGCAGTATTTCTTAAGTATAAACACTGGGAGTACAGCCACATTCAAGTCTATACCGAGTCACTGCAAGAGAAGGTTTTAGGTTACATTAAAGTGATATTAAAGGTTCCTTTTATTTTATAAAAAAAAAAAAAAAAAAAAAACATGTCATACTTCCGTTTCCAAAAGCAAAAAAATGCAATAAAAACTTAAAAACTTAAAAACTATACTTGTATAGTTATATACTTACCCTGCTTTGGGCCACTTTGACGGCTCCAGTGCCATCACTGTGCCCAAAATGCTTGTGCTAGAGAGACTGTGCAAGGTATTCGGCTATCCCAGAGGGCTAAGGACTGAGGCGTGGGTTATTTATTTTTCTGTAAGAGTATAGTTGTGCCTTAAATAGAGAAACCTATCATGCTTCAGCTAAAGTAAACTAAGTGGTACCTATTGACCTTAGTGTAATGGCCGTGCTTTCTAGATTGCAATAGCGGTTTACTGAATATTACATGGTTGTAATTGCTATATATATATATATATATATATATATAATATATATATATATATATATATATATATATATATATAATTATTATTTTAATTTTTATTTTTTTAAACCTCACAGTAAGCAGAAAATAAAATGGTTTAGTTTTTTATTTTTGCACTAAATTATTTAAGGGGGACATGGATGATTGATTTGACTTGTCTGTGCAGTAGAAGGTAAACTTAGGTGCAGATGACTATTTTTGGCTAATTAAAATTAAACAGCAGTAACTGGATATGGCAAATATGCTGGCTGACTAAACAAGTATAAGAAATGTGAGTCCTTTTTTTCCTTTCCTAGCCGCTGAAATATGCAGACAGAAAAACATTCAGTTTAATGAAAGTTCTATTAATATGTAAAGGCCATCAAATGAATGTAATATTAGCAGTGGAAGGATAGGAGCCGTTTTTAAGCACACTTAAAAAGTGGAAAAAGGCTCCTATACTTTCTGCTGTAATTCTATAATTTTAATTGCAAATAATTTTGCAGCATTTTGATAAACTCGGCATTCGACATAGGTATGGTAATTTATTTTGTGCATTGGATTGTTACATTGTTTGAACTCAAATGAAGGTGCAGGAATAAATTTTTGTACTACTTTCTGTTCTGGTGACGACCCACAATTTGGGATTTTGAACATAACAGTCAAGATAAATAGGACGAGTCTCCCTAACAAGGGCTCAAACAGCAATAAAAACTTACAGGGGTTCTAATCATTCACTCAGACTACTTTTGCCTTTTAGTTACACTTCACTTGTATACTTAAAGCGCTTATAAAGTAAAATGTGAAAAAAAAATGGTTATACTTGCCTGCTCTGTGTAATGGTTTTGCATAGAGCAGCGCGGATCCTCCTCTTCTCAAGTCTCCTGCTGAGTGCCCCCATAGTAGGCCACTTGTTATGGGGGCACTCATACCAGCTCGCACCAGAGCCATGCGCTGAATGTCTATTGAGACACACAATGTGACTCCCCCCTGCTCTCTCATCACTGGCTGTGATTGACCGCCGCAGAAGCCAATGGCTTTCACTACTGCTTCTGAGTCAGTGATGAAAGAGCACAGTGATGCTACTCTTGAGCACATTATTGCTGGATCTAGATTGGGTTTAGGTAAGTATCAAAGGGGGGGGGGGGTGCAGGGGCTGCATAAAGAACATTTTTTACCTTAATGCAGAGAATACATTAAGGTTAAAAAAAAAAACCTGCCTTTAGAACCACTTTTAAGTGGTGTTAAACCCAAAGCAAAAGACGAAAATATATTGTATCGTAACAATCCTGTTTTCACCTGGTTATCTGGCCAGTGTGTCCAACCACAGCATGGTTTGGCAGGGGGGTGCAGGCATGTGTGCCCTAAACCTGGAAGCAAGCTGACGACACAAATATGTTGTCAGGCCTGCCTGTGCCACATTCCTGCAGAAAATCTACCATTGGAGGGTGGCAAGTAGTTAATGAGATGGCTGACCCCAGACTAGCATTGTCAGATGGGGTTGACAAACGCTACTATGTTGTAGCAGTGCAATGCAGGAAGCAGAACCTGAGTATGCAATAAACAAATGTGGCTTCTTTATGAACCTAACTGCAAACAAATCACCCAATGACCAGGCTGGAGATAAAATTGCAGAATGGTAACCACACAATATACCCAGTGAACAGGTTAGAAAATGATAAACCATACAATACACTCAGTGACCTTGCTGTAAATGAAAAACTGCTCAACACACCCAGTGTGCAGGATGGAAATATACTGGTGACCACAAAATACAAGCAGTGTCCAAACTGGAAATTACAAACTGGCTACTCTACAATGTATTTTGTTTGTAAGCAGAAAAGGACATGATTGGAGACTGCAAAAGTGAGTCCAAGTTGGAGGGAAGAAAAAAAAATGTCCCTGAAGGATGAGTAAAATAGGTAATTCTGCTATTATAGAAGTATTTCCTGATGCAACAAATAATGGTACTGATGTAGGGGTAATAGAGATGGTCAAATAGGAGCCGCTAACCTTCTTTTTTTTTTTTTTTACTAGTAATGGTGATCAGCAATTTTAGCGGGACTGCAACATTGCGGTGGACAAATCTAACACTACGTAACACTTTTTGGGGACCAGTGACACTAATTAGAATGATCAGTGCTAAAATAAATGCACTGTCACTGTATAAATGACACTGGCAGGGAAAGGGTTAACAGGGGCAATCAAAGGCTTAAATGTGTTCCCTATGAGTGCTGTCTAACTGTGGGGGGATGTACTTTGACTAAAGGAAAACAGAGATCCGTGCTTCTGTTTAGCAGAAACACAAGATCTCCATTTTCCTCTCTGGCAGAATGGCGGTCTGCCTTGTTTACATAGACAGACAGCCGTTCTGCCACTCTACGAACGATTGCCGGGCTCCCGGCAGACATTGCATCCACCGGGCTTGCTGATTGGCTCCCACTAGGTCCAATCAAAGCAGGAGCGTGGCCCAGTGCCGACGAAGATTACGTACAGGTACATGATTTTGCACTTAAGGGCCGCCCTGCAGCAGTATATATACGAGGGGTAGAGTAAAACGATAGTTTCCAGAGATAGGAAGCCAAAAAATGGGGCTCATTGAAGAGTTGCATGCATCTTATTTCATAATATAAATACCAGAGGTTTCTAAGAAAAATTTCCTTGGTATATTTATTGAAAAAATTAATTAATTAAATTACACCACATATATATAGAAAAAATTCATTAAAGCACAACAGTAAAACTAGACATTTGTACACATGTTTGTTGGTTCAAGTGTGAACCAAATCAAAACAAACACATACTGGGGGGGGACATATACAAACATGTAACATATAGAAAAATTGTCGTCCGGACGCCAGGGAAAACTTGCAGTGTATTATCCCAATATAGAACCATAAGGTTGTATTTAAATAATTTTAAAGGTAGTGGGAGGAAAGCTCCCTTAGAACCAAATATTTTTGAGTTAAACACTGCACGGTACTCCTTGGGTGGCTCGAGCCTATTGGGAAGGGAGGGGAAAGGGAATGGAAAGGGAAAGGGGAAGGGTAGTTGCGGGATGTGGAATTGATGATAGCACTTGTTTCCAGCCAGGACAGTCCTAGATAAATTCAGCTGATGAATTAAGCAGAAGGTATCCAATTAATGTTGTATTAGTTTGCGTGTATTTATACCCGATGTTGTTTTGTGTCAGATGGTTCCCTTAACAGGGATTGTCCATACTGCTTGTAATCACACAGGAGAAAAATAAGTGCTATCATCAATTCCACATCCCGCAACTACCCTTCCCCTTTCCCTTTCCATTCCCTTTCCCCTCCCTTCCCAATAGGCTCGAGCCACCCAAGGAGTACGTGCAGTGTTTAACTCAAAAATATTTGGTTCTAAGGGAGCTTTCCTCCCACTACCTTTAAAATTATTTAAATACAACCTTATGGTTCTATATTGGGATAATACACTGCAAGTTTTCCCTGGCGTCCGGACGACAATTTTTCTATATGTTACATGTTTGTATATGTCCCCCCCAGTATGTGTTTTGATTTGGTTCACACTTGAACCAACAAACATGTGTACAAATGTCTAGTTTTACTGTTGTGCTTTAATGAATTTTTTCTATATATATATGTGGTGTAATTTAATTAATTAATTTTTTCAATAAATATACCAAGGAAATTTTTCTTAGAAACCTCTGGTATTTATATTCATTTATATTATGAAATAAGATGCATGCAACTTTTCAATGAGCCCCATTTTTTGGCTTCCTATCTCTGGAAACTATCGTTTTACTCTACATGTATAGGGGTTGAATAGTTAGCAGCTCTATTAATGTTCTGACCACATACACACAACAAGCCTCATTTTTGCTCTTTAAGTTTTCATTATATACGAGGGGTGGTTAACTTATAAAGTGGCTCACAAAAGTGAGTACACCTCTCACATTTTTGTAAATATTTTTATACACTTTGCTACAATGTAAAGTAGTGAGTGCACAGCTTGTATAACAGTTTAAATTTGCTGTCCCTCAAAATAACTCAACACACAGCCATTAATGTCTAAACCGCTGGCAACAAAAGTGAGTACACCCCTAAGTGAAAATATCCAAATTGGGCCCAAAGTGTCAATATTTTGTGTGGCCATCATTTTCCAGCACTGCCTTAACCCTCTTGGGCATGGAGTTCCCCAGAGTTTCACAGGTTGCCACTGGAGTCCTCTTCCACTCCTCCATGATGATATCACAGAGCTGGTGGGTGTTAGAGACCTTGCGCTCCTCCACCTTCTGTTTGAGGATGCTTAATAGGGTTTAGGTCTGGAGACATGCTTGGCCAGTCCATCACCTTTATCCTCAGCTTCTTTAGCAAGGCAGTGGTCATATTGGAGGTGTGTTTGGGGTCATTATTATGTTGGAATACTGCCCTGTGGCGCAGTCTCCGAAGGGAGGGGATGATGCTCTTCTTCAGTATGTCACAGTACATGTTGGCATTCATGGTTCCCTCAATGAACTGTAGCTCCCCTGGTGCTGGCAGCACTCATGCAGCCCCAGACCACGACGCTCCCACCACCATGCTTGAATGTAGACAAGACACACTTGTCTTTGTGCTCCTCACCTGGTTGGCGCCACACACATTTTACATCATCTGAACCAAATAAGTTTATCTTGGTCTCATTGGATCACAGGACATGGTTCCAGTAATCCATGTCCATAGTATGCTTGTCTTCAGCAAACTGTTTGCAGGCTTTCTTGTGCATCATCTTTAGAAGAGGCTTCCTTCTGGGATGACAGCCATGCAGACCAATTTTATGCAGTGTGAGGTGTATGGTCTTAGCACTGACAGGCTGACCCCCCACCCCTTCAATCTTGGCAGCACTCATATGTCTATTTCCCAAAGACAACCTCTGGATATGACACGGAGCACGTGCACTCAACTACTTTGGTCAACCATGGTGAGGCCTGTTCTAAGTGGAACATGTGCTATTAAACCACTATATGGTCTTGGCCACTGTGCTGCAGCTCAGTTTCAGGGTCTTGGTAATCTTCTTATAGCCTATGCAACTTTATGTAGAGCAACAATTCTTTTTTTCAGATCCTAAGAGTTCTGTGCCATGAGGTGCCATGTTGAACTTCCTGTGACCAGTATGAGAGAGTGAGAGCGATACCACCAAATTTAACACACCTGCTCCCCATTGACTGAGACCTTGTAACACTAACGAGTCACATGACACCGGGGAGGGAAAATGGCTAATTGGGCCCAATTTGGGAATTTTCACTTAGGAGTGTACTCACTTTTGTTGCCAGCGGTTTAGACATTAATGGCTGTGTGTTGAGTTATTTTGAGGGGACAGCAAATTTACACTGTTATACAATCTGTAAACTCACTAATTTACATTGTATCAAAGTGTCATTTCTTCAGTGTTGTCACATGAAAAGATAGAATAAAATATTTACAAAAATGTGAGGGGTGTACTCACTTTTGTGAGATACTGTATGTATGTATGTATGTGTATGATTATATATATATATATATATATATATATATATATATATATATATATATATATATATCCGCTGAAAATTTGTCAAACCTAAAGTGGCACTATGGGCAAATCAAAAAGGACATGTCTGCCGCTAGCATTGACATAGCAGTCTCTATGTTTCTAAGTCCATTCCCATAACATAGTTGTACTGCTTGTTGATCCTGCCAGTAAGGCATTGTTTAGACGTGCAACTGTTGATCACCCCTCTGCAAAATGATCCCTGGTGGATCACTTTTCAGAGGCATTTTACAGGTGGCTCAGAGGAAATATGTTGCCTCCTCATCACTTGTGTTTACTATTGAAAGTCTGCAACCATATGCTTACAGGCTGTTGCAGAGTAGTTGTGAGGCAGTTGCATGCACATGAATGGGTCACATTTAACAGCAGGTCTGCCAGCCAAACATTACAGGTGGTAAAAATTTGACTGCAAAGCAACCGTGGCAATGTGCACTAATATAGCCACTGGCCATGTAAATTTGTGGCTAGGCATTCAGGGGATAAATCTCAGCCAGCCGCCTGTTTTTACCACCCCTTAGCCTCCCGTGTGAATGAGGACTAATGCCTCGTACACACGTAGGGACTTTTGCCGGCGGACCTAGTCCAGCGGACAATCCCGCGGGACTTTCCGGCTAGGTCCGCTGGACTTTCCGAGGGTGTGGACTTGCCCACACACGCACGGACTTCTCCAGCGGATAATCCGCCGGCCAAAAGTCCGCGGGACTTTTGAAAATGAACGGACTTGCCCACACACGGAGCAGTCCGTTCATTTCGAACGTAACTTCAGGTTACGTAGCTAGCGTAGGCAGTAAATGCCGCCGCGCTAGCTCCGCAAGCTGGCATGGATTTAAAGGGAATCCCCACGCCGAAAAAAAAACGGCGTGGGGGTTCCCCCCAAATCCATGTCAGACCCTCATCCAAGCACGCAGCCTGGCAGGCCAGGAAAGGGGTGGGGACGAACGAGCGCCCCCCCCCCCTCCTGAGCCGTACCAGGCCGCGTGCCCTCAACATGGGGGGTGCCCTGGGGAAAGGGGGGCCGTGCGGCCCCCCCACCCCAAAGCACCTTGTCCCCATGTTGATGAGGACAAGGGCCTCTTCCCGACAACCCTGGCCGTTGGTTGTCGGGGTCTGCGGGCGGGGGCTTATCGGAATCTGGGAGCCCCCTTTAATAAGGGGGCCCCCAGATACCGGCCCCCCACCCTATGTGAATGAGTATGGGGTACGATGTACCCCTACCCATTCACCTAAGGTGTAAAATGTAAAGTACAAAAACACACACACTTTTGAAAAAATATTTTATTGCACTGCTCCGGGGGTCTTCTTCCGTCTTGGGGGTCTTCTCGCCGGACTCCTCCGCTCTCTTCTGCTCTTTTACCTAGCTCTTTCACGAGGGGAGGAGTCCGGCTACCTTCTTCGTCGTCGCCGCCGTCGTCTGGGGGTCTCGATCCGCCTTCGGGGGTCTTCCGGGGGTCTCTTCTGTTCTTGCGGCGGTCGTCGTCTTCCGCGCCGCCGGCGCCGCCTTCTTCTTCTTGTCCTTCTTCTTGTCCTTCTTCTTGTTCTTCTTCTTCCGATGTTGACCCGACGCTCTCTCTGCCCGGAATGCCTGTGCCGCTCTGCGCTCGGACTTATATAGGGACATGGGGGACAGGGTCACATGCACATGTCACATGGTGACCCCGCCCCCTTGTGTTGTCACAGTCCCGGAGGATGCTGGGACTGTGACATCGCAAGGGGGCGGGGTCACCATGTGACATGAACATGTGACCCTGTCCCCCATGTCCCTATATAAGTCCGAGCGCAGATCGGCACAGGCATTCCGGGCAGAGACAGCGACGGGTCAACATCGGAAGAAGAAGAAGAACAAGAAGGACAAGAAGAAGAAGGCGCCGGCGGCGCGGAAGACGACGACCGCCGCAAGAACAGAAGAGACCCCCGGACGACCCCCGAAGGCGGATCGAGACCCCCAGACGACGGCGGCGACAACGAAGAAGGTAGCCGGACTCCCCTCGCTCGGTAAAAGAGCTTGGTAAATGGCGGGGGAGTCCGGCGAGAAGACCCCCAAGACGGAAGAAGACCCCCGAAGGCCGATCGAGACCCCCAGACGGCGGCGACGACGAAGAAGGTAGCCGGACTTCCTCCGCTCGGTAAAAGAGCTTGGTAAATGGCGGGGGAGTCCGGCGAGAAGACCCCCAAGACGGAAGAAGACCCCCGGAGCAGTGCAATAAACTATTTTTTCAAAAGTGTGGGTGTTTTTTTTTACTTTACATTTTACACCTTAGGTGAATGGGTAGGGGTACATCGTACCCCATACTCATTCACATAGGGTGGGGGGCCGGTATCTGGGGGCCCCCTTATTAAAGGGGGCTCCCAGATTCCGATAAGCCCCCGCCCGCAGACCCCGACAACCAACGGCCAGGGTTGTCGGGAAGAGGCCCTTGTCCTCATCAACATGGGGACAAGGTGCTTTGGGGGGGGGGGGCCGCACGGCCCCCCTTTCCCCAGGGCACCCCCCATGTTGAGGGCACGCGGCCTGGTACGGCTCAGGAGGGGGGGGGGCGCTCGTTCGTCCCCACCCCTTTCCTGGCCTGCCAGGCTGCGTGCTCGGATGAGGGTCTGACATGGATTTGGGGGGAACCCCCACGCCGTTTTTTCGGCGTGGGGAGTCCCTTTAAATCCATGCCAGGTCACGGAGCTAGCGCGGCGGCATTTACTGCCTACGCTAGCTACGTAACCTGAAGTCACGTGCTAAATGAACGGATTTGCCGATGAGCGGCAAGTCCGTTCATTTCAAAAGTCCCGCGGACTTGCCCACTAACGGCGGGATTATCCGCTGGACTGCCAAGTCCAGCGGATAATTTGAAAACAAAACTTCAAACTTTAGTCCGCCGTACTTTGGCGCCAAAAAGTCCGCCGGCGCCCACACACGAGGGGATTATCCGCTGGACTTCAGTCCAGAGGATAATCCCGCGGGATTGTCCCTTCGTGTGTACGCGGCATAAGTCTATTATTTTTCCACTTCCTTTGACAGACCAAGTTGTCCAGCAAAAGTGGGAATTAGAGGTTTGAGACAAACCATATAACATTGTCAGTTCATTGGCCCTAGTCCATCTCAGGAGCAAGCAAGAGAGGGTGGCTACTTTCCTATATGCAGTGGGGCATGGAGAACAAATGTAGCCACCTTCTAGCAGGAAGTGGGATCCCTGCAGAAACTTTGGAGGAGGCTGAGAGCAAGAGAGGGTACTTTTAAAAAAATACCTGAAAAACAATTTAGTGTCACTTTATGCTGGCCACACACAATGCAAATTCCTGCTCCTTTCTGATGAACTGGCCAAAATTTTCTATGTGGGTGGCCCTGTCTACCCCCTCCCACCCAATATCGATCGAAAGAACCAATAGAAAATATTTGGCCGAACAGAGGCTTCATCCAAGCAGAATGTCAGTATAGACAGAATATAATAGGCATAGAGATTTGTTTATTCGCATAGTATAGCCAAATGAAACAAAATCTAATGCCCCGTACACACGTTCGGATTTTCTGACAACAAATGTTGGATGTGAACTTGTTGGTGGAAAGTCCGACCGTGTTTATGCTCCATCGAACATTTGTTGTCGGACTTTCTGCCAACAAATGTTGGCTAGCAGGTTCTTAAATTTTCCGCCAACAAATGTTTGTTGCCGGACTTTCCGATCGTGTGTACACAAGACCGTCAGACAAAAGTCCACGCATGCTCGGAATCAAGTACGAGCCAGAGATATAACGTGTTCGTAATGGAGATATCATGTGCGTCTTGTACGTCACTACGTTCGTAATTGTTGGCCAAAATTTGTGTTACTGTGTGTATGCAAGACAAGTTAGAGCCAACATCCTTTGAAAAAAAATCCACGGTTTTGTTGTCGGAAAGTCCGATCGTGTGTACGGGGCATTACAGTGTTTAGCCAGCTTTAAACTGGGTTCACACTGCCATATGGAGCGGCTCACAGCAGGGGTCCAGTGCGTCCCTGTTCACCGGTTCGGGTCCGATTTCTGTCCGAATTTATGGCTGAATTTGGACCTGAAACGGACCAGAAGACGCACAGGACTTCGCACCGGAGCCGCTCTGAAGATGTGTGGACCAGCTCCGTAGAGAGCCGGTCACAATCTCCTGACATGCAAATGGGATGCAGTGAAACCCTCATCCAATTCGCAATAGTGCGAAGCCAGCCTTAATTAATAAAGTCCATCCAAATGTATTTGTCCATCTCACACAACCCTCTCCACAGGAGGACAGTGTTGCAGTTTAAGGGTGGCTTTTCTGCTTCTTCATGCAGTAGATGCAGTGGAGAAGTGAGTGTAGCCACCATCAAACAGATGGTGTATTACTGGTCAGATCACCAGGTGAATTAATGGGGAAAAAAAAACATTACTAAAAAAAAAAAAGAAAACAAATGCAGCCACCCCCAACCTATGGACTGGTAAACTGCAATATATGACATTTATGGGTTTACAAACACTTTACTCCAGTGAGTGCTGCTGTAGGACAACAAATTGTGTAATATTTGCCAAACTGCATCCAGAAGCAAAATGTAGAAACGTAAAGTAAATTTAAGTTTGGTCTGTAGTTGCTCCGTAACATTGCCTTGGGGTGATTACCTGTATCTAATGCTGCGGGAGTACAGCAATTCACAATGCATGGGGAAACCCACAAAACCCACATCACTGTGAAGAAATGCTGAGTTGTATCAGTGCCAATGCCACAATCTCATTTCATAGGAACTGACTTTACACTGATTGCGGGCCTGGATACTCCTTCCTATGTTATCATTCATGAACTTCCCTCCTGTCTTCTTCTAGTTGCCAATAGTTTTCAGGCACCTAATATTACTGTCAGCCCGAAGTGCGGCTTGGCATGTGGGCAGTTATACTAACAGCTCCCATCTCGGCTTTACCTCCCTCTTTCAATAATGAATAAAAATACTGCAAGATTTCTAACTGCCAGTATAGGATACAGCTCTATTGAAATGTCTTATGAAATTTCTGAATCCACCGAATACCTAGCAAGTACTTAGAACAATGCTTCATCATTTATAAGAAGGTATTATTACATTCTTTAGAATAGGATACTCAACCCGCACAGATGATCAAATACCACCAAAAGAAAGTTTTATTTGTGGGAAAAAAAGGACATCAATTTTGTGTACAATGTCGCATGACTGTGCAATTGTCAGTAAAACCGACGCAGTGCCGTATCGCAAAAAATGGCCTGGTCATTAAGGGGGCAAATGCTTTCGGGGCTGAAGTGGTTGTAAAGGCACTTTCTGTGTGCAGCAGCCCCCCTCATACTTACCTGAGCCCCATCTCTGTCCAGCAATTTTGCATGAGAGACTTCATTGTTCGGGACTCTCTCTCCTGATTAGCTGAGACACACAGCAGGCGCCATTGGCTCCCGCTGCTGTCAATCTAAGTCAGTGAGCCAATGAGGGGAGAGAAGTGTTGGGGCTGAGCCATGGCTCCGTGTCTGAATGGACATACAGAGCAGAAGCTCAGCTCAGGTGCCCCCATTGCAAGCTGCTTGCTGTAGGGGGCACTCTGCAGGAGGGAGCAGACAGGAGCACAGAAGAGGGACCCTGGGAAGAGGAGGATCTGGGCTGCTCTGTGCAAAACCACTACACATAGGAGGTAAGTATGGCATGTTTCTTATTTTTAAACAAACAAACAAAAAAAAAAAACAAGAGTTTAATATCACTTTAAGATCCTTCACGGCATGTTATGACATGTGATAACATGCATTGTGGTAAATCTGACCTCCTGGTTGTTATGCTTCACTAAGTGCTGTTTTTAGTTTCAGCTACATACAGTACACAGTGCTGGGTTCAGTTTTGTATTCTGTTAATAAATACAAAGCTTCCTCTGATTGGCAGGGGTGGGCTGATGACGTCACACTCTAAAGCCCCATACACACGGTCGGAAAATCCGACCACCAAATCCATCGGATTTGGTCCGACAGGTTTAGTCTGACACTGGTGTTGCATACACACGGTCGGACAAAGTTGTCGGAAAATCCGATCATTCTGAACGTGGTGACGTTTGTTGCCTACGACGGGACTACGTAGAGGCTAGTAGCCAATAGTTTTGGTCTTGTAATGTGATCTGAGCATGCGTGGCACTTTGTCCATCGGAATTCGCTACACACGATCGGAATTGGTGTGATCGGACTTTGTTGTCGGAAAATTTATAGAGCAGGAGATAGAACTTTGTCCGTCGGACAATCCGATGGAAACTGTCCGATGGTGCCTACACATGGTCGGAATTTCCGACAACATTGTCCGATAGGACAGAATCCATCGGAAAATCCGACCGTGTGTATGGGGCTTAAGACAAAGAAGAGGAAGCTTTGTAAGGGGTTGGGCTGCCTTTCACAATGAATAGCTCTACAATGCACATAGAGCAGGTGCATACCTCCCAACTTTTTGAGATGGGAATGAGGGACACCTACTAGCAAAAGCATGTAAGCATGCCCCTACTATTCAATACCTGGGGACAAACATTTCTGCAAACCTGCATGACATTATTCCCCTCAATTACCAGCCTCTCCTATCTACGCTCATCACTAATCTTAAAAAGTGGGACTCGCTGGCCTTTTCCTGGTTCGGCCATTGTAATATACTCAAAATGAACGCAATGCCCAGACTTTTGTACTTATTGCAGGCACTGCCTGTCAAAATACCCCAAATGTTTTTTCACGCCGTACTTCTAATATTCATCAGATTCATCTGGCGCGGTAAACACCCACGTCTCAGCAGAGCATTATTAGTACGACCGAAGATTAAGGGCGGTCTCGGGTTTCCGGACCCAGCCCTATCTTACACCGTGGCACATATGACCAGGGTAGTGGACTGGTGCTGACACAGTGACTTGAAACTCTGGGCATTGCTGGAACAAGAGGCTTTCCAGGCTCCACTCGTTGGTCTACCTTGGGCAGGGAAAACTCTTCTCACCCACTTGACTACTCATCCACTGATTGGCCCTACTCTTATGGAACTGAATATTTTTTTCCGTTTATCCTCACTGAAAAGTTTTCCATCCCCAATGACGCCACATCCGGACTTTATACCTGGTCTCACTGACCCCTCTTTTCTTTTGCAAGCCCCACAGGGACTCATGAGGGCCTCTTTGTTCCTAGGTTCCTCTGGTTGGACAACTACGGAAAACTTGCTCTCTGGGTGGGCTCCTCTCATATTAGATTGCTGAAGGATTAATCAACTGTCGCATTTTCTTGGCTCACTGCCCAAACCAACCCTTTTTACCCGAAAGCTCCTCTCCTTTGAGGAACTTTGCTTGGGAGAGGGACCGACCCGGAAGTCCTTATCAACCTCTTACAAATTCCTGCTAGATCTTCACGTCACGGAAGACCCCCATTCTTGACAAAATGGGAGAGGGACTTGCAAGTCACCTTCACCGAACCCCAAAAAGAAGGCATACTTTTTTTTCGCACAGAAATCTTCTCTATGTAGCAAATATCAAGAGACCACCTATAAAATAATGACGTGTTGGTAAAGAACCCCTTCTATTCTAGCTAAGCTATTTCCTCAAAACACTGATTGTTGTTGGCGCTGCAGCCTACACTCAGGCACCCTCTTACATTTTTTCTTGGATTGCCCTGTGCTCCAAACTTTTTGGCAACCGGTGCTTAAGCTCATACATAAATTCACAGATATCTCCTTACAAGATAACCCAGCAGCAATCCTACTTAACCTTACCCCTTTATCAAGGAAACGTTATCATAAATCCCTTCTCAAACATCTCCTTAATGCTGCAAGGGCCTGCATCCCACCTCTATGGAAGCAACAGTTTGCGCCAACGGTGGCCCAAAGGCTCTCGCAAGAGTGAAGGACATTGAGAAAATGGAAGATCTGACCTCTGCTTTGCGAGATAAGTCAGAGGAACATAAGTCCAGATGGTTTTATTGGGATCTCTTCCGCTTTTCTGATGAATTCCTCCAATACACGTTAGGATTCACCGTCTGGGATCTCCCTTGTTTAGGGCTATGGATCCCGGCTCCCTGGAGGTGATACCCCCATTCCCCCCGTCCCTTTTTTTTCCCCCTCTCTCTTCGCTCTCCCTCTTAACTTTCCCTTCTTCTCCATTTAAACCAAAAAACAAAAAGTGATGGGCACAGAAGCATATATTTACCCTGTATCAGACTTCAGTTGGTGGTGTGAACCTATTAGAAGGGTTCATTTCATTAACATGCAATTGTTTTGTATGATTGTGCTTATTGCACTCGTTATCATTTATATGCAATGCAAAGTTGTCTCTTTATTTTGTATCTGTCACATCTTTAAATAAAAAAAAAAAGTTCTTTATATACAACTATATTGATCAGACCGAAATGAGGGACAAATGGAGAGAGAAGAGGGACATTGCTCCAAGCCAGGGACAGTCCCTTGAAATCAGGGACAGTTGTGATCGGGGCCTAACTGGAGGATGCAGTGCAGCTCCTCCTCATACACATGTTCAGGCTGACTATGGCAGTCATATGGTACGATGATATCCCTGCACCCCTCTCCCCTTGTACACACTGCAGTGCTATCAGAGCCCGGCTCCCCATCTCCCTCCAGCAATACATAGCAGAGCATAGCAGGCCTGCTAAATGGTAATATGATCCTAGAGTGAGAGAGCTTGGCCCCTCCCTGCAACCAATCAGCGACAAGAGTCAGGAGTACACACTAAACCGAGTTAAAGAATCACACGAGTTACCGAGTTAAAGAATCATATGAGTTATTAGAACTCAGTACACTGAAAGAACCATGAGTCCCCACCAGAACAAGATGTAGAACAACACACTGACTCAGTGATCAAGGAGCAGTAGTACACTACAGACTGCTTTCAAGACAGAGAGGACAGAGTCATGATAAGAAGATATCCTCATTCAGATTAATTATTTAACCCTTTAGTATTTAGTTGGCTTATCCTAAACGAAATATGCATTTTAAAAGGGAAAAATATCCCTTCTGGGACATGTGTCTAATTTAGTAGCTATATAACTGAATGAGAGAGCTGTCTAATTTTTATAACACAAAAATAAATTTTATCCTGCTTTATAGTATATTTTTCTGCCGTCTGCGTAATATTGTTCTGCGTTCTGGTCCTGAGATTTCCATGCCCCTTGGATTTTTTTTCTTTTTTGGTGTGGTGATAGCTAACGTGTGAATAAATCATTGTTTATGTGCATGCCCTACGCACATTTATTCACATGCAGATATCAGGGTCAGTGGGGATGGTTTTAGTTTTTATTTTATTTATTTTTTCACTTAACAATCCCCTATGTGATAGTTTGTTGAAGTGACAGGTTCTCTTTATTGCATCTGGGGTGTGTTTATATGATCATATGAGTATAGGATTGTGCTCAGTAACCTGGGTAGCACGTGTTCTGTCAGATAAAGCAATCTATAGGTGCAGCCAATATTGTCACTTATGGTGACGCACAAACAGTTGTGTAAACGCTAAGCCTGTTTTTGTGCGTGTGAATTGCATTCTGATGGGCCAACTTCACAGTTAAGCTTGATAGCCATCAGATTTGTCCGTAGTCTTTACAGTGCATAATGAGGCCCCTTTTACACTTGTGTGACTTGTCCTGCGACTTGGGACTACAAAGTCGCATGACAAGTGGTACCCCACGATTTCCAATGAGTACCATTCATATCTGTGCGTCTTCCAGTCACAGCGACTTCAAAGTAGTCACTGCACTACTTTGGTCTGATTTTGATGCGACTTGAGGCAGAGACATCAAGATTACATAAGTATTTCTTCAAGTCGCATCAAAATCTCATCAAAGTCACAGTAAAAATTGTGGCAAAAATTGCATGACTTTCAAGTTGCTTTAGTGTGAAAGGAGCCTAAGGCCCGGTTCACACTGCTTCGGTGCGGGAGATCGCATATGATTCGCACCGCACTGCAGTTCAAATCATATGCGATCTCTGTGCAATGCAAATTCAGCCATACAGATAGTATGGCTGAATTTGCATCGCATTCGGCCCAAAATCGCACAGGACCCTTTTTTCGGTCCGCAGCAGAATCGGATCGCATGGTGTTCTCACCATGCGATCCGATTCCTGTCCGAGTTTGCAGATCGCACTGCGATATGCGAGCTGCTATGGGGGTGTCATTAAAATTTCACTGACACTCCCAGCAGCTCGCATAGGGCAGTGTGAACTGCCGGCGGGAGACATGCGGTGCGGGAACCCGCAGTAGATTCGCAGCGTTCCCGCACCGCAGCAGTGTGAACCGGGCCTAACGATTGGATTTTACTATCGTGGGTACTTCGCCCGCGGTAGTAAAATCCAAATTTTTCCTGTGCATGCGCTGTAAAGACAACGGAAAAATCTGATGGCTAGCAATGTTAACTGTGAAGTTGCCCCATCAGAATGAGGTGAACATGCACAAAAATCCGCTTTTCATTTACACAGCTTTTTGTGGGTCAGTCTGACACAACAACAATAGGATTGGGCTCTGAGAAAGGAAAATACAAGAAAAAACCTCCCCATGACCTGCCAACCTTCTGTGAAGAATCATTCTTTTGATTCTAATCATTTAAGAAGGTTGAGTCAGAGCTGTGGTTCACTTGCTTGTCAGTAGACTCAGCAAGTGAACCGAAGAACCGAAGAATCGATTCATTGAATCGGTTCATTTCAGTGAGTAGTTCGAAATGAACCGATTCAGTTAAAAGATCCGGACTTCCCATCACTAATGTGCAGCACAGCGAACACTCCTCCCCCGCTCTGTGTACAAACATTTCCGGAGGTCACATGACTGGTCACATGACAGCGGCTCCCGTACGGCTCAGCCTCAGTGTTCCCCGTGCAGTGACGTCACGCAGAGACATTCCAGAGCCCGCCCATGTGGCTGTGTGCGCTGTGTGCGCTGTGAGCGGAGAGGGGATGGAGGTGTACATTCCATCGTTTCGCTATGAGGACAGTGACCTGGAGAAGGGATACACGGTAGGGGAGAGGAGCGCTGTGTGTATCTATAGAGATGTATATAGATGTGATGTGTGAGGAGCCCCCTCCCCCTGATTGTGTGATGGGAGCACAGGGGACCGCACTCCTCACATGTCACCCATAGCTGTGATATTATACTGCAGCTCACCAATCCCTACATCTGGTGCTGCATTCATTTTCTCTTTTTTTTATTTTTTTTTTTTTTGTCTTTCTGCTCTATTCACCTGGTGATCCAGCTAGTAAGTCTGCTGTTTTTTTTAAAAGAACAAGCTCTCCTCCACATGTATGAGACAAACCATTTACAATGATCAGCTTTTATGGAAAACCTTTATCCCAAAAGAACAAAAACCGCTGGACATTGATGACTGCTGTGCCTCCTGTGCTCATTCATTCAGCCTGGGGCACTGTAATCAGTGGTGGGACAAGGTTGACCAGTGCCCAGGACAAAGATGCCAGATGGCACCCCTTTCCTTGCAAGAATAACCCCCAGCATTGGAGTCATTGTACACAATAATAATCCCCTGTATTGCTGCCCGGAGGGTCAGCGGACGCCATAATGACCCCCAGCACAGGTGTCAGTGGACGTTATAACGACCCCCAGCACTGGTGTCAGTGGACGTCATAATGACCCCCAGCACAGGTGTCAGTGGACGTCATAACGACCCCCAGCACTGGTGTCAGTGGACGTCATAATGACCCCCAGCACAGTTGTCAGTGGACGTCATAATGACCCCCCGCACAGTTGTCAGTGGACGTTATAACGACCCCCAGCACTGGTGTCAGTGGACGTCATAATGACCCCCCGCACAGGTGTCAGTGGACGTCATAATGACCCCCAGCACAGGTGTCAGTGGATGTCATAACGACCCCCAGTACTGGTGTCAGTGGACGTCATAATGACCCCCCGCACAGTTGTCAGTGGACGTTATAACGACCCCCAGCACTGGTGTCAGTGGACGTCATAATGACCCCCCGCACAGTTGTCAGTGGACGTCATAACGACCCCCAGCACAGGTGTCAGTGGATGTCATAACGACCCCCAGTACTGGTGTCAGTGGACGTCATAACGACCCCCAGCACTGGTGTCAGTGGATGTCATAACGACCCCCAGTACTGGTGTCAGTGGACGTCATAATGACCCCCAGAACTGGTGTCAGTGGACGTTATAACGACCCCCAGAACTGGTGTCAGTGGACGTCATAATGACCCCCAGAACTGGTGTCAGTGGACGTCATAATGACCCCCAGAACTGTTGTCAGTGGACGTCATAATGACCCCCAGCACTGGTGTCAGTGGACGTTATAATGACCCCCAGCACTGGTGTCAGTGGACGTTATAATAACCCCCAGCATGGTGTTGGTATTATATCCCCCTTCCCCCACATTGGTGGTCAGTGGCATTGAAATTGAACCCTTTCCATGACCACCAATGTGGGCAGAGGGGGTTACATTTCATGGAAATGACTGTGAATGCAGAAGGGGGGTGGTGGGTTAAAATCTCACTGCCATGAGCACCAATGCGAGATGGGGGGGGGGGGGCATGGAGGGTTAATATTCACTGCCATGAGCACCATTGCAAAGTGGGGGGGGGGGGGGGGGGGGGGGGGGGTTCTTTGCAGCAAAGTTGGCTTGTAAAGTTCGACCTGCAGGGTGGCACCAATGCCTTGCAGGGTCTTTCTGGAGCTTCCAGCCAGGAAATGTTCCTGTGCGGACACTCTGGGCACTGCCCACACAGGCAGCACAGACACCGTCCTGTCAGCTTCTCCTCCACTCCTGTCCTACAAGAGCTCTGTTCAGGAAGATCTCCCCAGTGCCCTGCATTCCACCAGTGTAACATATCTATGGAGTTGTGGCAGTGGGTCTTCTTCCAAGGTGCTGGAAGTGTTCTCCAAGCATCGACAACCAGCCATCACCCACTGCCTCTGGGAGCCCTGATCTCTGTGATGGGCTTTGATTAGCGATCTCAGTGATCAGTAAGAAAACCCAGCCCCCGCACTACTTCTCCTCTGAATAAAGACGATACATTGTATCTTTTTGTCCTAACCACAGAGATGAAAATGCAGAAGAAAAAACATTGTGTGTAAAACAAATAAAGATTAAATATCTAGATATCAGGTGTTGATCTGGGTCAGGTTTAGGGTCAGAGGTCAGAGGTCATATGTTTCAGACAGTATATGAAAAAAACCTGTCAGTGAATTTTAGGTAGAGAATAAAAATCATGCGCTCATTTTTCCTGGCCTTACTATACAGCAGAGACACCGCATGCTAGAGGGATGTAGGTGTTTAAAGACATATAGAAAGGAACCTTTCCATATCCAGCTAGATACAGTATGTGTGGTGCAGTGAGGGTTTATTACTACACTGTGGGATCAAATACACTTTATAGTTATTTCATCCAAAGCATCAACCAATTATTGTTAATTTCCTTAAACTTAGATTTTTTGGTGTATCTATGAGAGAGAGAAGACAGAGAAGTGCTGAGACATGCCGGGAATAAGGACTTGTCCATGTCATCGCTCTGATACTCCGACACCTTTGAGTTTGTACTTTTCCCTCTGTAGAGGTGTGTAAGATAACACGGCTGATAATGATCGCTTCTTCCTTCACATTATCTATACCCTACAATTGGGTGACATTGGTGACGTGTGAGGCCAGACAGACTGTACACATGTGTAGGAGTGTTATGGTACTCCTAGGACAGCACTGTAATTGCAATCTACTGACCCTGGCACTATGCAATTTAAGTGTTTCAATCTACTGACCCTGGCACTATGAAGCCCTTGAATTGTGATCTACTGACCCTGGCACTATGAAGCCCTCGAATTGCTATCTACTGACCCTGGCACTATGAAGCCCTTGAATTGCTATCTACTGACCCTGGCACTATGAAGCACTTGAATTGTGATCTACTGACCCTGGCACTATGAAGCCCTTGAATTGCGATCTACTGACCCTGGCACTATGAAGCACTTGAATTGTGATCTACTGACCCTGGCACTATGAAGCACTTGAATTGCGATCTACTGACCCTGGCACTATGAAGCCCTCGAATTGCGATCTACTGACCCTGGCACTATGAAGCCCTTGAATTGCTATCTACTGACCCTGGCACTATGAAGCACTTGAATTGCGATCTACTGACCCTGGCACTATGAAGCCCTTAAATTGCTATATACTGACCCTGGCACTATAAAGCTCTTGAATTGCTATCTACTGACCCTGGCACTATGAAGCACTTGAATTGGGATCTACTGACCCTGGCACTATGAAGCCCTTGAATTGCTATCTACTGACCCTGGCACTATGAAGCACTTAAATTGCTATCTACTGACCTTGGCACTATGAAGCCCTTGAATTGCTATCTACTGACCCTGGCACTATGAAGCCCTTGAATTGCTATCTACTGACCCTGGCACTATGAAGCCCTTGAATTGCTATCTACTGACCCTGGCACTATGAAGCCCTTGAATTGCTATCTACTGACCCTGGCACTATGAAGCCCTTGAATTGTGATCTACTGACCCTGGCACTATGAAGCACACAGGTACAGTGGTGGCCATTTTAGTAGTTGGGCATGGGGTAAACACCACAGTGGGTTCTACATTCTTGCCATGTTGTCTTTCTGAATGTACAGTGCCTTGAAAAAGTATTCATACCCATTTCAATGTTCCACATTTTGTCATGTTACAACCAAAAATGTAAATGTATTTTATTGGGATTTTATGTGATAGACCAACACAAAGTGGCACATAATTGCGAAGTAGAAGGAAAATGATAAATGGTTTTCAATTTTTTTTTTTTTACAAATAAATATCTGATAAGGGTGGCTTGCATTTGTATTTAGCCCCTTTACTCTGATATCCCTAACTAAAATCTAGTGGAACCAATTGCCTTCAGAAGTCCCCTAATGAGTAAATAGAGTCCCCCTGTGAGTAATTTAATCTCGGTATAAATACAGCTGTTCTGTGAAGCCCTTAGAGGTTTGTTAGAGAACCTTAGTGAACAAACAGCATCATGAAGGCCAAGGAACACACCAAACAGGTCAGGAATAAATTTGTAGAGAAGTTTAAAGCAGGGTTAGGTTATAAAACAAAAAAATATCCTAGCTTTTAACTTCTCACGGAGCACTGTTCAATCCATCATCTGAAAATGGAAAGAGTATGGCACAACTGCAAACCTACCAAGACATGGCCCTCCACCTAAACTGACAGGCCGGGCAAGGAGAGCAGTAATCGGAGAAGCAGCCAAGAGAGGCTCATTGTAACTCTGGAGTAGCTGCAGATAACCACAGCACAGGTGGAAGAATCTGTCCACAGAACAACAATTAGTTGTGAACTCCACAAATCTGGCCTTTATGGAAGAGTGGCAAGAAGAAAGCCATTGTTGAAAGAAAGCCATAAGAAGTCTTGTTTATAGTTGGCGAGAAGCCATCTGGGAGACACAGGAAACATGAAAGAAGGTTCTCTAGTCAGATGAGACCAAAGTTGAACTTTTTGGTCTAAAAGAAAAACGTTGTGTGATGGAAAACTAACACTTCACATCACCCTGAACACCTCATCCCCACCGTGAAACATGGTGGTGGCAGCATCATGTTGTAGGGATGCTTTTTCTTCATCAGGGATCAGAGAAGCTGTTTAGAGTTGATGGGAAGGAAGATGGCTGGAGCCAAATACAGGGCGGTCTTAGAAGAAAACCTGTTAGAGTCTGCAAAAACACTTGAGACTGGGCAGGAGGTTCATCTTCCAGCAGGAGGTTCATCTTCCAGCAGGACAACGACCCTAAACATACAGCCAGAGCTACAATGGTTTAGATCAGGAATATATCATTGAGCCACTCTGGGGAGATCTCAAACGTGCAGTTCAACCCACTCGTTTTTTTTCAGGTCCACTCAAAAACAGTTGATAACAGCCTATGTGTGCATGGATAACATGCTGGAGAGTTTGACTGTAGAAAAAAATGTCTGAAGACAAAAACAGGAGCTGTAAAAATGTCCAACGTGCATGAGGCCTTAGAAGGATTTAGAACACCCTGTTGGTGGTGTCAGCAGGGAGTGTAGATAAATTCAAAAAAACTTTTAGATGTTTTTTTATAGTGAACATAATGTACAAGGCTATGAATAATGGTAGTGACACACACACGTAAACATTTTTAGGTTGACCTGGATGGACAAACCTTATAGGCTATGTAAGTAAAGTACCTTGTGCTGATTTTTTTTAAATTTTTTTTTTACCTAAACTTAGGCTTTAACCTCCCTGGCGGTATTCCTGAGTCTGGCTCGGGGCAGGAACTTCAGTACCAAAAGCGGTAACCCCGAGCCAGACTCGGGCTTGTGTTGCAGGATACAGGGGGAAGTTACTTACCTTGTCCCCTGGATCCTGTGATGTCTCCCCGCTGTGTGAGCGAGCCGTCTGCTCGCTTGATTCACACAGTGCCCGAGTGCCGCTGATCTCCGTTCCCTGCGACGTTACGACGCACGGGAGTGGAGATCGGCGCCAAATTCAAAAAAGTTTAAAAACACACAATACATACAGTACTGTAATCTTACAGATTACAGTACTGTATACAAAAAATACACATCCCCTTTGTCCCTAGAGGTCTGCCCAGTGCCCTGCATGTCATTTTATATAATAAAAAGATTTTTTTTTTCTGCCTGGAAACTGGAGATTGTCCATAGCAACCAAAAAGTGTCCCTTTATGTCAAAAGTGGTTTTAGACCAGCTAGAAAACAGCGATAATAAATTAGAATCACAATTTATCATCAAACACTAAATTTAATGACAGCAACAATTCTGCAACTGAGCAAATTTCAGTGTTTTTGATTTGATTACATTATTGAATCATTTTTATATATATTTTTATTTTATTATAATTTATGATTTTGTGTTTCAAACTTTATCATACCCGGGATGTCTACTAGACTCTGGTTTGGACAGATTTAAGTGAGTTATTCATAAGAATTGCATGCCTACAATATAAAAACGCCAAATTTCCATGCAAAATAATTGTACCGCTTTCAGCACAAAATTCCAGACATAATCATACCGCCAGGGAGGTTAAAGAGGAACTACTTTGTTTCCCTGAAAATAAGGCCGGGTCTTATATTAATTAACATCTCTGTCCCGCAGCGGCTCCTCCTCTGACCCGCTGTTGACTCACCGACATTCTCATTCATTTTAATGGAATGGCTGGTAATGTGGCAGTGACGCAACAAGGTGAGGGACGTGGCAGCAGCAGGTGAGTGGATGCCCACTAACAGGCGCTGCCATGATGGATCTGAAAGACAGATGCTCTTTAAATATAAGCACTTATTCTGGCTGGTAGTTAGAATCTTTAATATTTGCAAACAAGATAAAGGTTTCCTATTTAGAATAATAAGCTGTCAGGTTAGTAAAACAGCGATATCAGAACCAATGCAATCATACAGTTTGTAGTGTACATAGATTTACAAAACCATGGGATAAAGGAATATCGATGAACTTTGGTTTATCTCATGGTTACTGTGACATTGTGTGAATGCATCAATGCAGTGCATGTTCTCTCGGCTTGCAGAGCTTGGATTCACTGAGTTTACCAAAAATGTAAATATAGCAGAATATACAGCCTCATGCTACATTACTAAGCTCCATTTCATGCTGAATAAACTAAATTATTAATGTATATTAAATAGAAAACTGTCTGTAGATAGATTTTTACTCCAAAAGCATTTTATTAAAATAAATTTGCTAAGAATAAAAAAAATCATCTGATTTTTTTTTTTTTTTTTTAAAACATTGATTTTTATCCAACCTTGTCAAATACCTTCTTAAAGCGCTGCTCTGCATTATTCTACAGAAACGTACACATACGCAGTTATATACTTCTGTAATAGAGTGGATTCTAGCATTTTACAAGCGCTTTCAACTAGGGCTTATTCTCAGGGTAGGACTTATATTGCAGCCCTCCTCCAAAATCATAGTAGGTCTTATTTTCAGAGTAGGTCTTATTTTTGGGTAAACACGGTACCATTACTTTTTTTTTCTTTTTTAGTAATGGGACAAAGTACATATAGTCATTTGTCCCATGTATCTAGGTGCTTTCTAAGTCTTGTTATGAAATTTGACCTGACACGACCTTGGTGCACAATATCAAGCTCCCTTTTTCTTTGAAGGTTTCAAGAACTCTTGGTGTAGAAGTGTGTGTGTGTGTGTGTGTGTGTGTGTGTGTGTGTGTTGTGTGTGTGTGTGTGTGTGTGTGTGTATATAAAATATATATATAATATATATATACTCGAGTATAGGCCGTCCCAAATATAAGCCGAGGCCCCTAATTTACCACAAAAAAACTGGGAAAACGTATTGACCCGTGTATAAGCCGAGAGTGAGAAATGGAGCTGCTACTGTAAGTGGAAAAGAGGGTCAGCAAATGCCCATCTGCAGCTGCATGTCCCCTGTGTCCTGTAAACCCCCCCCCCCCCCCCGTGTCCCCATTGCAGCCTACCTGTGCCGATCGATCTGCCTCCCGCCGATCTGCCACCTGTGTCCACCAGTCTTAGAAGCGATCGTTAATGCCTCCTGTGCCGATCGCTGGATGTCCTGTGTCCCCCCCATTGCTGATCCTGGCGATCAGCGTGTAAGGCGCCATTACAAATTTAAAAGCCACGCCTCCTCCTCGTCCGTGATAGGAGGAACACTCGGTTTTTCCCAGCAGTCAGTGTGCAGCGTTCCGCCTATCACGGACATCCTCTCATCCTCGTCCATGAGATGAGAATGACAGGACGTCCGTGATAGGCGGAACACTGCACACTGACTTACTGCTTGGAAAATTAGTGTCCGCCTATCACGGACGGGCGGGAGGAGGCGCGGCTTTTGAACACTGCCGTCTGTCTGCATGACACGCTGTTCATGTAGGCAGACGGCACTGACTCGAGCATAAGCCGAGGGGGGACTTTCAGCCCTAAAAAAAAGGGCTGAAAATCTCGGCTTATACTCGAGTGAGTGTGTATATATATATATATATATATATATATATATATATATATATATATATATATATATATATATATAAATAAATATTCTGTACTTCATCATACAAATTCACAGTGTATTGTAACCCTCCCCTACCCACCAGCTGAAATGAGATCAAGCTTGTTAGTATAGTGCCTGCATGGCTTTTAATATATAAATGAGGATTCTTTTTTCTGTGTACATTTCATCTGTACTTGATTTGTGCCTTGAAAGCTTGTAAGGATTTTTTATTATTATTCATTCAGGGCCTTCTGCTGTTTTCTTTGTTATTTTTACCCACAGAAGTAATATCCTGTAAACCTAGCTGTAGTCCATTCTAGTTCTAGCATTGTGTGTCATATGGGGCTGGCTGGAGAAAGTGTAGCTTTAACACAAAGGTTAGGTGAGATCTGGTTCACACTGATGCGATTTCGGATGCGTTCCGGAAAGCATGGAATTGCACAACCAGTGAAATAACAAGATTTTCTATGTAGGCTGTTCACATATATGAAGTCCGAATGCAATGCGATTTTTAAAAAAGGATCCTGTGAGTCTTTGGAGTGGTGCGGTGCCGTTTTGAGCTGCATAGTTGAATGGAAAACGGCATGCAAAATGCATAGCTGTTCAAACTAGGGCTGCAACTAACGATTATTTTCATAATGGATTAGTTGGCCGATTTATTGTTTCGATTAATCGGTTAATAACCTTAAAAAAAAAAAAGTGTGGTGTATAATTTAGTTAATATGTAAAGTTTATAAAAAAGGCAATTTATTATTAAATACTGTATCTCTATGCAGTGGTAAATATAAACAACCAACCATGGTTAGGGAGCAAAATATCGAATCCACTAGACATACTGTTTTTTGGCCAATTTGTTGTTGGGCAGATTAAAAAAACTCAAATTGCTGCAAAAACGCATTACATGCTTTTCTGCAGCTTCTCCATTGAAGTATATTGAACCAAAAAAGCCCAGTTTTGCGTAAAAAAAAAAAAAAAAAAAGTCCCTGACCCTTTCCAAATACGCAGCGGCTGAAAAAAGCGTAGATGTGAATGTGTCCCATAGGAAACCATGTTAAATGAGCTGTAGTGCGTTTCTGCAAAAAGCACAAAAATACACATAGATGTGAACCAGGTCTAAGATGTTTAGTAACATAATGGGGATAAAAAACCTAAAATGAGCCCCTTTATAGTACAAAAAAGCAGATAATCACTACTGTATGGGGTTAATTTTTTTTACTGTAGAACTGTGAAAGTAATATTTACAATAGCGATTTTCTTTTTGTACTATAAGGCCCCTTTCACATGGACGGACCGTTCAGATCCGCCTGTCAGTTTTGACATGGAGCGTCGGATGTCAGCGGAGACATGTCCGCTGACATCCGACACGGTCCGATCCGCCAAAAGCAGATGTATAGCCCCACGTCCAGATCCGTCGCTATCGGATTGGGTGAGATCTGATGAAAACGGACACACTGTCCGTTTTCATCCGATCTCTCCATAGAGACCAGCGGCGCTCGCAAGCCCCTCCTCGCTCAGTGAGCAGAGAGGGACTTGTCATCCGCTGGCTCAGCGGAGATCAACGGATAGATCTCCCGCTGAGCCGACGGACAGAGGCGGCTCCGTGCAAGCGGAGTCCGCCTCGTGTGAAAGAGGCCTTAAGGGCTCTTTTTTTTTTTTTTTTTTTACCACATTATGTTACTGGCCAATTAATCAATTATGAAAATAGTAATCGATTATGAAATTAATCGATTAGTAGTTTCAGCCCTGGTTCAAACACAATGCTATTTCTAGACGTCTGTCCTGAGTGTATAAGCTGCTTGAGAGAGAGACCCCAGGCCATAAGTCTAAATTGCATGCAAAATGCATTGGAATCTCAGCTGAAGTTGCACTGGACTTGAGCCTTAAAATCGCACCAGAACACTCGTTCAAATCGCACTGCATCAGTGTGAACCAAAAGAGGCAGAGTTGGGACACCTGTAGAAATAAATCCTGGCTAATCCTGCCCAAAGACCTAGGGTGACTCTCCCAGCGCTGCCATGTTTGTAACATCGAGGTGCTGGATGGTGGTTGGATAATATGCAGCTCTATGATCTTTCTGTGTCTGTAGACACCCATAAAAATGTGCTAACTTTAGGGGAAAGCATCGGTATGGAACATGGCCTGTAAAGAAGGTAGAAGTTTTTTTATTTGTAATTTTTATGACTGTATCTTTCCTTTACTTGGTATCCATTAGTGTAACGCATTTCCTTTTATCACTTCTACAGACTGCTTCCACTTGAGTCTTATTAAATATTCACTAAAGTTTACTGGAATCCTAAAGAAAAGTGATTGGATGGTGTCAGATGACTTGATTTCGTAATTACTGACACATGCTGGAAACCCTCATACTTCTCCCTTTTTATTTTCTGCTAGTTCTTCTTACTGAATGACGTTTCATAGCAGCGAGAATGGCAGACACACGTTTTGTAATCCATTCACACCAGATGTATTATCATGTGTTGGGCACACGTGCTGTTCTGTGTTATGGTAAAGGGTGTTTCCACCGTATTGCACTATAGGCCATTGTATTTAATATGGAACTTGGCTCCCTCCAGGTCAGCTATACAGTATTTGCCAATCCTTACCTGCTTCTCTTCTGCAGATATTGAAAGTTATTATGGCACTGCGTTTTCTAACAGTGAAATTGTAGGTTTTTGCTTTACTGAAATTGAATGATTTGTCCCAGAGCTGTAGAGAGCGCGTACCCCTAGCATTCCTTCAATTTGCAGAACTATGTGGAGGTATTTCACCCAAAATTCCGTGTTGATGTAGATGCCTGGAATCTGAGCTCCAGCTGTGCAAAAATCTGGCATAGGAAGTTAGCTAGTCACAGGAATCGCGGGATTCCGGAAAATTGCTATTTTAGTATCTTTACCAGATTATACGGAAATAAGCGGTGAATGCTTTTTTTTTTTTTTTTTTTTGTTTTTTTTCAGGTAAATCTGATCAAATCTACCTGAAACAGGTTTTATTGATGCAATTAAAAGTACACTCCAGTGCAAATGGAACATTACAGCCTGAGTTGTATACATGGACCACCAACTACCTGCTCAGTGCCTTCGTTTTGCATGGAGGTGTTGCTGCAGCTTACCTGGTGATCTAGGTACCCCTCTGGCTTACATCCTTCTTAGAATAGCTATTGCCAAACACACCCACTGATGGCATCTTGTGGTCCCTCACATACATAACGGCTATTATAAAATGTAAGTACTTAAAGCTGAGGTCTGCCCACCCCACAAAAAATTACAAGTCAGCAGCTACAAATACTACAGTTGGTGACTTTTAATATATGGACACTTACCTGTCTAGGGAGCCTGCGATGTCGGCACCCCAGCCAATCTTCGGATCGGCTGCAGCCGCCACCATTGCCAGTAAGGGAACCCGACAGTGAAGCCTTTTGGCCTTGCAGCCAGTTCCCTACTGTGCTTTCTAATTCGCCTGGCGGCAGAGGAAGGAGTAGGGGGGCCAAGCTTCACCGTCTTCGGAAATGGGGAAGGGGACCTGTCAAAAACATGTCTCCCCCCCCCCCCCCCCCCCCCTTAGACTGACAGTGCTGCTGCCTGCTGTGCCTTCTGTTCTGTTCTTATTCATCCAGAGTGGGGGCACCGTAATACAGGAGGTGTTTTACTGCCCAGGTCTTCAGGTGAAAACAGAGGGGAAAAAGCCTAAAAAAGAAAACTAATGCAGCCGCATTACATTTTTAGTTATGGGTTCAATACTGTTTTAATTTCATACATTGATGCCTACAGAGCATTACAACCACGATCACTGGAACATGTGTGCAGGCTCCTGCAGACTCTTCTTCTCCTAGCCCCTAGTCCCTAAGGAGTACAGTAAGGCTGGAGGAAGTAAATAATGGACTACAAGAGCAGTGGTTTTAATGCATTCATGCTCCATTGAGCTCTGAGCCCACTGCCAGATGAGAGTAGATCTATAAATAGATCTGTGAATTGTTAACTTATTGTATGAAAGTAGATTTTAATGTAGCTTTACATTTTTTACTAATTTGCTTTTCTATTTGTTTCCGGACTGTATTTACATACAGTATATGTGCATACTTAGGAATTTTTTTGTAAATCAATGGGCCTGAGAAAGGGGGCAGAACTAGGGGTGGAGTTGAGTGTGGAACATGTAGAGCACTGCACCAAAACATAAGTAAAGTAATATGGGGCTAACAGTGGTGAAAGATATGCATTGGTTTTGTAACAAGGAAAAAAAATGCTTCTGTGTAGGTGGTGTCACAAAAAGGAAAAGAATTCCCCTACATTGGTGATGTTACAGGAAAAAAAAATGCCTCTGCATTGGTGATGTCACTGGCAAATAAAAAAATGCACCCGTACCTGGGGAAAAAGTGGGAGAAGAAAAATGCTGCTGCGTCAGTGGTGTGAGTCCAAGGAGGACGGCATCCGTGTCAAAGAATTGAAGGGGAGGAGGGTAGCTATGAGGCTGGGGTTGGGGGCTCTGTGAGGTGCATTGATTTAAGCAGCCCTAGAGGAGGGAGGGGGGCTGAAGTTCTCTAAGGGGTGCTAGGGTGGCTAAGGTGCTCTTTAGGGTGCTATGGGGCTGAGTTGACTTCCCTCACCACACCCTTCGTGTTCTCGCAGTTCAGATCTTTTTTTTCTGTGCTATACACACCTGGAAATAAAGGCAGCCTATCCTTCCTGTCTCTGGTCATCTGATATGTTACATGACAAGGGATGACGGGAAGAAGGGCAGTCCACTCTAACATTCCATCTCTCTCTCTCTCTCTCTCTCTCTCTCTCTCTCTCTCTCTCTCTCTCTCTCTCTCTCTCTCTCTCTCTCTCTCTCTCTCTCTCTCTCTCTCTCTCTCTCCTGCCCACAGTAGGGCCGGCGCTACCATAAGGTGGCTTAAGCAGCTGCCTTAGGGTGCCAGGATGGGGGGGGGGGGGAAATCTGGATCCCCAACCACTTGCTGGGGATTCCAATTTTTACAGTGCTGCAGACGTGTTTTTTTGATAGCCGCCTATCATTTTGACCAACGGCGTGATGTGCTTCTTCCCGTCCATGTTCACCAGGCTCCGCTGTCCCACCTGCGGGCCTGGTGCTGTCATGGTGGGTGTCACTGGGAAGGGTGGCGGGAGCTCTGTCTGCTCAGCCTCCCACCTGTACACAGACCAGGAAGTGACGTGTATGACATCACTTCCTGGAATGGGGCTGTCATTTTCCGAAATCAGTGGTGGGGAAGCAGCTGATGGAACAATGTCTCCATTAGCTGCAGTGGACCAGAGTGGACACATACGGGTGTCTCCATAAACAGAACCTGTCACCTATATGCTATCACATAGGCAGCTATACATTATGTAAAAATATATAAAAAATTTAAACCAAAAAAGTTTTAAGTATAATAAAGAGACCTTTTAAAAATAAATAAGAACAAATTTAAAAAATGTTTAGAGCCCCCCCCCCCACCTCCGCACCGTGAAATAATGCGTGCGTTGGGGCACCTACATATGAGTGGATGTCCTACACGTTTTAGATCAGCACGCCAGAATGAGAGCAATAGATTTAGCACCAGTGCTCCTGTGTAACGCTAAACTGATGACCTGTAGGGGCCTTTAAAACTTTGCCGGGGCACACAATTTGAAGGTTTTGACATGGGTGTCTATTTAATTGGCGCAACCTCATTTTTTTATATTTTGTTAAAGAATGTTAATAAATTGCATTTATATGCCCAGAAATTGACATGTATTTTTTGAAATGTTGCCTTTCATAAACCATTTACACTAATGTCATGTAACATAAAAAATTAGAACTATCGACATTTTATTCTCTAAGGAGTCTGCTTTAAAAAAATATATTGGAGGTTTTAAGTAATCTTCAGGCCTAAAATAATTTTGGCAGAAAGTTCCCAAGTATGTACTGTATACGTGTTTACAGATCCATACCCCAATAGGAGTGCGTGTAAACAAGCATTTAGAAACCCTTTTAGGAAGACAGTTGACTTGGTGAAAAAGAAAAACCGTAAACAATCAGTTTGCAGACAAACTACCGATAATCAGAAATAATAGTTTCCCTGTATAGTAAGTAATATTGGATCCTTTTTTGGGTTGAGATCTTTATTTATGTGTGTATTTTTTACTGTATTTAGTTATTCATTTAGGGTTGAGATCTTTATTTAATTTTGTATTTATTTTTTATTTCTTCATTTAGGGTTGAGGCCTTTGTATTATCATTGTTGAGCTCCATTTAACGTGGTTATAATTACTCAGATCTCAGCATGGTTTGCTGTTTCTGCACTGTAATATTCGCACATTTCTTCATCTTCTTCAATGCATGCTGTTCTGTAGGTCAGAGGACACCAGCGGACTGAAGTAACTGTATTAGTAATGTGCTGCCTCTCACACTTTTGCAAATGCCAGAGATGCCATATTGGTAGTCCAGGCCTGCCAGATGTATAACTTAAAAGTTGTTATAAAATGCTTTACATTGCTTGTCGGCAATGTACCTGTTCTCTCTACATTGCATTGTATGTCAACCGATAATCTTTCTATATCAGTGTTGTCCATAGAGCCCTTTAACCCTTTCAGTGATCACCTGGCTGCTCATTGGCTTATGGCAGGGCTGGCCTGATACATATTGCAAACAGATGCTGCTGTTGGGGGGATAGGGTGGGGTCTGGTCACATGGTCACAACTGGAACAGAAGCGTCTCCTGTTTCCACTCACTTTGACTCTCAAACTGGCAATCACGCCTTAGCCGATTTCCTAGTATAATCTGTGGAGTTCTGCTTTCAGCATGAGACTGGTCCTGGTCTCTCTATGCTATGTGAGCTGGTAGTGGCTTCTGTGTGAATGAAGGCTGCAAACAGGTTGCAGTTTTTATTCATAAATGAATTGTTGCTGTCTGTGCAAATTAAAGTACCATCTTTAATAAACGCAATTGTGAAAAAAGGGTCTCCTTTTTTTTTTTTTTTTTTTTTTTTTTTTTCATAAATGGTCTTCTGTTTGAGCCCTTAAACCAAACCTTTTTTTTTTGCCTGGGCCAGCAAGAGGTTGATACCAAAGCAGCAGGTTTGTGCTCTCTGTACTGTTGCTGGTGAATTGCCACCAGTGACAGGAATGTTTAGTGTGACCTAGTGCAACTATGAGTAAAAATGTATTTTTTGTGAGGGCTTTCTAGCTTTTGGGCAGGGACTGGTGCTGCTGTGGTAGGAATAGTTATCAGAAAATGTCTAAAATGTATTTTTGGCAAAAGCAAAAACATGGAAAGGTTGATTCACTGTACTACAAGAGAAATTGGTATGAGGATCTTGCTACCCTACAAGGGAAAGCAGTTTGGGTGCATCACTTTACTACAAGAGAAAGCAGTGCTTGTAACTGACTTTACTACAAGGGAAAGCAGTGCTTGTAACTGACTTTACTACAAGGGAAAGCAGAGCGGGGAACTCTCCTTTTTACTACAGGGGATAGCATAGCGGTGAACTCTTTTTACTACATGGGATAGCAGAGCGGGGGAACTCTCCACTTTTTACTTCAGGGGAAAGCAGAGCGGGGAGCTCTCTACTTTTTACTACAGGGGAAAGCAGAGCGGGGGAACTCTCTCCTTTTTACTACAGGGGAAAGCAGAGCGGGGGAACTCTCTCCTTTTTACTACAGGGGAAAGCAGAGCAGGGAATGCACTTTACTGCAAAAGAAAACAAAATGGGGAACTCGTTTTTTACTATAAGGGAGGGAAAGCAGAGTGGGGAACTCATTTTACTATAGGGAAAATCAGTATGTGGGTCTTCATTACAAGAGAAAGCAGTGGGGAACTCACTTTTTATTATAAGGGAAAGCAGTGTGGAATTCACTTTTACTATAGGGGAAAGCAGTATGGGGGCCTTGCTCTACTACAAGGGAAAGGAAAAGGGGGAACTCACTGTTCACGACAAGGGAAAGCAGTGAAGGGGCCCTGTTTATACAAGTGAAAAGAATGTAGAGGAAAACCGTGTAGGGGACTAACTGTACCTTATGGGAAAGCAATGTAGGGGACCCAGTGTATTACAGAGAAAACAGTGTAGGGAACATGCTGTGCTACAAGGAAAAGCAATGTGAGGGCTTGCTCTACTACAGGTGTAAGCAGTGTTCGGGGGCTCACTACACAACAGAGGAAAAGCAGTGGGGTGAAGGTGAATTTGTTGTACTGTTTTAGTTGTAATCATTGCAAGGTTTCTGTGTTTTCTGTAATTTTACACTGCTCCATGTCCTTTTTTCCAGAGAGAACACTGAGTAGATTTAGATTTTCTCTTGTTAAATAGCTGTTTTATTATGTGTTTTTTTTGTTTGTTTTTATTTGTCTGATGCCTTACAGAAAGGCATTGGTTTGACATGAAAGCAGTTTGTTGACTTGCAGGATTTTTCCTCTCGGAGGACACAGCCAGATCTGATGAAGTAAATCAAAAGCTACCGATTCACCTGACCAGACAGGTGGAAAAGCAGCTACACTTGTCTGAGAGGCAGGTGTAATGTATTGAAAATAATTCAACAATGTTTAAGACATCAGTTTGTTCACTTGGAAGACAGGCACCTTTATCACAGAATTTGTGAGTTCTTCCAGCTGTTTATAGCTAGAAAAACGTCTTGTGCCTAACGACATGTGTGTGTGATCGCATTTTACAGCTATTGTTTTATCCAGTGCAGGTCTACATCTGGTGCTATAATGCACTCGCTCAACCAGGGATGTGGCTTTCTCCTTCACGTTCTCTACAAGATCATTTTAAACCTAATGAGTTAATATTGCTCGGAGATTGAGTGAGGCGTCAAAGTGTGATGGAATGCTAATTTTGATACCAATTCAGCCTTTCAGGTAGCGGATCTGCCTGCGATTTGACAGCACCGAGGTGTGAATGACCAAATGCGGGACTCGCATTTGAGATGCCATTCATTTGAATGACACCTCAAATCGCGGTGCGGGTCTTCTGTGATTGTCATGGGATAAAACGTGCTGCAATCGTGGCAACCCGTATCGCGGGATGCATGTCGATCCAAAGTAGCTCCTGAACTAATTTTTGGGCGACATGCGTCCCACGATTGCAGCACATTTTATAGTGCGACAATCGCGGAAGACCGGCACTGCGATTTGAGGTTTCATTCAGATGAATGGCATCTCAAATGCGAGTCCCGCGTTTGGTCATTCACACCTTGGCGCTGTCAAATTGCGAGCAGATCCGTGGCAAATCTGCCCGCGATTCAAAACGCTGTAGTGTGAATGCAGCCTTAGTCACGAGGTGGAGCCTTAGATTCATTTCCACATGTTTTCTATTTTCTCTTTACCTCCTGTAAAATGCCTAATTGTTTACAAAGCTCAGTAGCTGAAACTAAAATGTACTCAGATGAGTAAACGAGCCAGACCCCTTCCTTTGAACAGTTCAGTTCAGTCTCAGTAAGGCTAGGTTGACATCTATGCAGGTTGCGTTAATGTGTTTTTCTCTCACACGATTTTTGCGTTTTTGGGAGGTGTCTGTTGTCATGTGGGAGAAGCCAGCAGAAACATCAAAAATGTAAGCACTGCGCTTTTATTGCATTTCCATTGAAAGCTATGGAGCCAAAAACGCAACCTGCTTTGGGCAAAAAATTCACTGATCCTTTCCAAAAAACGCACCGCTTGAAAACGCACAGATGTGTGTCCCACATATACGGGGACCTTAGAACGAGGTCCCCGTATCGTAGGCCGGTCCACGCCGAGGGAACTGACATTTTGCCCTTGCCGTGTCTTCCGGGTTCGCGGCTCCGGCAATGTGAGTGGCTGGAGCAGAGATGACTTCATTCCTGTGCATCCGCGCGGGATGATTCTTCCTGGCAAGGTCCGGAAGCGTCTGCCTGGACTTTCAGCCCGGGCAGTCACAGCGCATGTGCGCTGACCTCAGCGGCTGCATGCAAAGTGAATATCTCCTAAACCTGTACAGGTTTAGGAGATATTGATTTTACCTACAGGTAAGCCTTATTGTAGGTGGGTATACAACCTCTTTAAATGTATATTTGTAGAACAAAGATTGTATATATGTAAATTGAAACATTTGTTTATAAACCAAAATAAGTCAAATACTATGGACCCTCAAGCCTTTATAGCTCGCCTTTTTAAAGCCCAGTTGCAGACATGCATTTAACAGTTTTGCATTTAGGCTGCATGATGAGTAAAATAATATGTTGGCGTCATTCATTTTTGTAATGTGGTAAACTTGTTTACTACTACATCAGGCTGACCTGTGGTGGCAGCACATGCAAACCACCGCTGTCACACAGAGCACATCGGTCAAACACGCTCTCTGCACAATGCTCCCTTTACAGTACTGTTGATTGGAGCACAGTGCAGAATATGTCAGACTGATGGAGATCCAGACTGCTGCACTCTGAGTGATCGCTGGTAAGGATCTCCAGCACCCAACATGCACATTTGCTATTCTATGAATGCCACGCGCTGTCTGTCAATCTACACTGCTTTTCAATAGTTTTCACCTCATAGAATGTTTTGTAGTGCCGATACGTGGAATTAAGATTATTCTGAAATTGAAACAATAGTCCCTAATGTTGAAGTGGAAAAATCTACATTCTTTGCACTGTATGGGGGCTAACTTTATAACAAATGTAAGTTCAATGCCAAATTAACTTTTTTGTAATTCATACATATTAAAATGGAGTTTAAAACCAAAAAGTGGAAGCTCCGCTTATCTGCTTCCTCCCCCCCCCTTTCCGGTGCCATATTTGGCACTTTTGGGGGGGGGGGGTACCTGCTATTGACAGGTACCTGTTCCCACTTCTAAGAGCTCTCGCAGTGGCGCGATTCCCTTTCTCCCGGGCCATTCAGAAAGTGCTGTGCGCTTTGTTCATGTGCCGTAGGGAACCAAAAGTCTTCACTGACGGTTTCCCTTATCATGAATGGCAGCTGGAGCACCCAAGAGCCGATGGAAACATTGGCTGGGGTGCCGACATCGCTGGATTCCTAGACAGGTAAGTGTCCTAAAATTAAAAGTCAGCAGCTACAGTATGGAGGGGGCAGAACTCCACTTTAATGAATGGGATTGGTAAGTCACCAGTCGCACCATTGCAGCTTTGAAATCGTGCTACTTCAGTGAGATTTCAAAGCCGCAGATCAGTGCGATTTGCACCTCCGATTCATTGTGCAGGAACCTTTTTCTAAGTTGCTGCAACTTGAGTCGCAACAATTTGAACAGTTCCATTGTCGGCAGTGGGGTGTGACTTGTTGAACCAGTGTGAACCAGGGCTGTTTTGCGATTTGCCATTCTTTTAGCACTTATTGCTCATTCTAAGCTATACTACATCGCATACGCAGCTGTCTGTGTTGCTGATTTAGCGAACCCAACTTAAGCAGCATGACCTCTGACTTTGAAGGTGGTTTCTTATGTATATTGGCCATATCTGTCACTTTTGTTTGTGGTTTGTATGTTTGAAACTTGAGAGGTCAGCATTTTCTAAGGGCATCTGTCGTTATGTTTTTAAAAGTGTCAGTGGTAAAATAATTGTATAAGGCTTAGGAGAAAACTTTGGATTACACAAAAGTGTCTTCAGCTACCGCCCCCCCCCCCCCCCCATGTGAATGAGTAAGGAGTACATTGTACCCCTGGAGTACTACATTGTTCCCCTACTCATTTACCATAAAAAGTTTAAAAAATAAAGACAGGAGGCAGTTGACAATTCCTTTATTAAAAAAATAAAATGGTAATGTCCCCCGATCCATCGTCCGTTGCGACACCCGGCTTATTGCCGTACCTGACAAAATAAAAAAAAACTTTCCACCTGCAACTAAGGCTAACCGCCGTATACCTATTTAAGAACTGTCAAATGGCTTAGCAGGCATTCGGCGGTTAGCCTTTGCCACAGGCAGAGCATTTTTTTTTTTTCCCAGGTGGTGAGTGTCGTGATTGATGATGGATCTACATCGGGGTACATTGTTTTTATTTTTTAATGAATTGTCAAAAACTGCCTCCTGTCTTTATTTTTTACACTTTTTGGTGAATGTACCCCATACTCATTCACATAGGGAGGGGGGAAAGGATCTGGGGGCAATAGTATTGTATTGCCGACAATTTGAAATGTTTTTTTTTTTTTATTATTTATAAATGTCAGTTTTGCTGCAGCAGGTTCTATACAGGCAGACTAAGGGAACCCCCCAGGAACTGTATTTATTTAAAGGAATTTTTCATTTTTGTTTTACTTTAAGAATCATTAAAATCACTGCTCCTATAAAAACCATCTTTTTTTGAAAAAATGTTTTGCATTGGTACATGTCCCCCAGGGCAGTACCCGGGCCCCCATGCCCTTTTTATGGCCATTAACTTGCATATAAGCCTTCAAAATAGGCACTTTTGATTTCTTAAATGTGGTTCCCATAGATTTCAATGGGGTTTGTATCTGAACTTTTACGATGTTCAAGAGTTCTGGCGCAAACCAAATCGGAGTGTGTTTGGCCCAACACAACATCATGTTTTATGTTTTTGTTGTGTTTGTGTGCACTAAATTTTTCATTTCAATTTTTTTTTTTCTTAAAATTTGCATTTGATAAAAGGCTGCACAAATATCATGTAACATAAAATATTGCAGCAGCCACCATTTTATTCTCCAGCTGCTTTCAAAAATTATATAATGTTTGGGGCTTCTAAGTAATTATCTATCAAAAAATGATTTTAACAATTTAAAAAATTGCCTGGTAGGCAACTGGTTAAAGTAGACTCGTGTTTTGCCCACTCAAGGAACAACAAGAAGTTTGCTTTGCCTAGGATATACTTACCTTTCCTTTTACCCCCTCACTACAAACCCAATGCTGACATAATGAGTAGTCAGCATGGTAAAGCATTTTATATACACTGTGTCAAAGAAAAAAAGAGCCATTCATATTAGTACGACTTCAAGTCGTTCTGACTTCAAAGTAGTCCCTGCACTACTTTGGTCCGATTTTGATGCCACTTACACAGGCATTCCTTGAAATCGCTGCCACGAATCATGGCAAAATCGTGTGAAAGGGGCCTTAAATTGAATAAATAGACTAATATGGAAAATGTTATAGTAACTATGAATTTACAAATAATTACAGATTATTAATGTTTTACTGTGTAACATTTTGCTTTATGTATTTGGTTTTCTTGCCTCCTGACAGCTCTCTATATAGTTCAGTTAGTACAGGCTGCCTTTGTTTCTGCATTTACAAGCACATGGGCCTGTGCAGTACACCCTTGGACTGCCCATTAGCCAATAAATGCAAGCTAAACAGATGCCCAATGTTATTTGCAAAATGAATTCTTTTCTGTTGAGACAAGAGGGTCAGAGGTCAATATCCCCTTTAATTCAAACTAACAAGAAGACATGTTAATGTTCGTGATTAAGCAAGTGGACTTGGGACAGATATTGACACGCCGTGATGTTCCTTGGCTCTATGGCTGACCTTGCTTTAGCGAAAGCTTTATGTGGACACCTTTCCAATGGTAGTTAATGAGGACCGGCACAGGCTACAGTACAGATCAGCAATCCTGAACACTTGCAATTCTTTGTTTAATCTTCCATTAGGTTTTTTCTTTCTCTGCCTTTAAACTATTTTTACTTCTTTTCACTGTGAAACATGTCTTCTGCTCATCAGGTGGACTTTAGAATTGTCTGTTGAATGAATCGGGATTCTTAACATCAATATGAATATATGTAGCAATCCAAATAATCAAAGTATATAAAAATACTATAAGAGGGAAAGCAAACTTATCTGCATGTCTATAAAATAATTTAAGATCTGCTGACAACTTGCTGTAGGGAACATCTAGAAATGTAAATTGTGAATTGGCAGTCTAAGAAGTTTACGCTTTGCATTAAATGCCTCTTGAAAAATATCATTGTGCCTTCTGGCAATGATATATGGTCATATACCTAAGGCTGGGTTTACACTAATGCAGTGTCTGTGCAATGCAAATTCAGCCATATAGTTTTGTATGGCTGAAATCGCATTGCATTAGCACCAAAATGGTGCAGAACGCTTTTTTTTATCCGCACTGGAATCGGATTGCATGGGTGTTCAGATCCATGCGATCTGATTTCACAGTTTGTACTGCAAACTGATTTGGGGGTGTCATTGACTTTATATTGACACCCGCAGCGGTTTGCAGAAAGCAGTGTGAACTGCCTGTGAGTCCGATGCGATGCGGAAACCCACACAGAAATCGCTGTGGTTCCCACATAGCACCAGTGTGAAACCAGCCTAAAGCGTCATAGTTATGCATAGTTTTGTCACCAAAGCTGTTGCCTCCGACTATTAGCCTCATTGAGATGTAGTGAGATTTGGCAATGTCACTATATGTGTTGTGCTTGTTCTCTTTGCTGGAGAGAAAGCTGTACTCAAGGACCTGCAGTGCAAGAATATCACGCCTCTTGTCCATTAATTGTGTGGATCTGTCATCTTCCGCGTGACTGAAGTAGAGCATCGTTGACATATTGGACTATCCCCTATTCACAGATCATGTTACAGGCAGTGACCGCGATGAAAGAAAATTTCTTAATGGAGGAGAAGGGGGGTGGGTGAGACAGATTTCCACAGGATCCAACTGCCTGCAACATATGGGACACCCTTCTAGCTCACTAAAGCTATGGGGATTTTTTTTAGATTTCAGCTTTAAAGCAGTCATTCACCCTGAACAAGTATTTTATTTGTGCTGTGAAGCTACACTTCTGTGTTTCTTGCCTAAGTGAAAAGTTCTGCCCGTCCCCTGCACATACACAGATAAGGAACATCTGTTCACACATGGCGTTTCCTGCACATGTGCAAAGTTTTTGCGCAGAAAATCCCCTGCACATACCCAAGGCAGAGCTCATGGACACCTGCACATTCCCAAGGGAGGCGAATTGAAGCTCTGCTTTAAAGCGGTTCTGCACTGACCAAATAAAAAAAATTCTGGTCTATCAATGTGAAAGATATCAATCTTAGAATAAGCTTACTTGTTTTAGTGCTGCACCATTTATATGTCCGTTTTTCTGTTTAAAGATCTCTTATAAAAAAATCTCCTCACCGATGTCATTTTGCTTGTGGGCATTTGAAGCCCACAAGCAAACACTTCCTGGTTCCCTTCGTTGTGAGGAACTAGCATTCACTGGCGGTTCCCGCGCATGCTCAGTGGCTTCACAGCTACGAGCGGCGCCATCAAAATCACGCAAGATTTCGCATCTGACCTCCGCAATGTCTCCTGGGATTAATTACACAAGATCCCAGGAGACACAGCGAATTAGAAAGGAAATGAAGAGGATCCCCGCTTAGAGCTCGCCAACCGCCGCAGGGAGATAAATAATGATGGAGGCAGCATTACAGGTGGGCTTACCAGATGCAGAATTGAACCACCAATTCTGTCATTTAACATGTTGTTATAGAAGCGATAGAGAGGAAGTTGATCAGTTGTGTGCAGAACCGCTTTAAAGAGGAACTGACCTGTGAGAGCTGTGCTGGAGTAAAGGAGGACAAAGGACTAGTTACCAATATTGTAAGTGGCTTCCCTGCAATCTGACCTTTTCCCCTGATTGGCTTACTTAGATTTTTTCTGCATTGTATCTCTGTGTAGAGATTGTAGTGAAAGCAGAGTTTTGCTTACTCATGTCAGAACCTCTAGCAAGAAGAACAGTGAGCAGCACAGTAGTGACATCAGTGTTGCAGGTATACAGCTATTAAGGTGAAGACACAGGAGTGCCTAGGCACCTTCACATACCTGAAAGTGTTCTGCTACATTTCAGGAGGGATTCAAGACAAAAGGTATGTTTCTCAGGGTACTGCCTAGGGGCCCCGTCAACCCCTCCCTAAACCCAGGGCTTGACAAATTTGCTTAAAATCTAAGAGCCAGCTAAAAAATTTAAAAGCCAGTTTTTTTAATCGGCTGCCCAGCGCCCAGAACTGCATGTCTGGGAGGTCTGGCAATAAAAATTTCCCACGCCTGATGCCAAGTGAAAAAACACCAAAAATGTAAAACAAAAAACAGAGGTTTGTTATAAGGTTTTGCAAATAAGTAATTTTTCTCCTTCACTGATGGGCACGGATAAGCTGCACTAATGGACATTGATGAGGTGGTACTAATAGGCGGCGCTGATGAGGCTACGTTAATAAACACTGATGAGGCTGCGCTGATGGGCTGCACTGAGGTGACACTGACAGGTAGCACTGATGAGGTGGCACTCCCTGTCCACAGCAGCGGTAAGGAACAGGTGACCGATTAAGCCCGCAACCTCAACCACAGCTGTCAAACTGGGAAGATGATGTCGGAGGTGGGCGGGCAGTGAGAGCAAGATTTAGATTTACCAAAACCATATAATATGAGGTCAAACCTTAAGCGTTTCAATTTGTATGCAATCAGGCAGGCCCTTGCACTACATGGTTTTGGTAAACCTAAAGGAAATCCGACAACAAAAGTTGTATAGTGTGTATGCAGGCATGTCCAAAGTCCGGCCCCGCAGGCCAATCGCGGCCCATGTTCCGGTTTAATACAGCCCCCCACAAAAGCTTTATCGGTGCTGCCTCGAAGGGGAGGGACAAACGCCGTCAGAGAACATACAGGAGAATCTCCGGTTTACTTGGCGGCGTCTGTAATAGGAAGTCCCGTCTCCTGGGCTGCCATTGGACGAGTGCTCTGTCTCATAGGAGGCGGGACTTTGAGGCCGCCGAGTAAACAGGGGATTCTCCTGTATGTAATCTATTGGCGCTTGTCCCGCCCCCTCCCTGTGCCCTCTGAGGCTGCAGATGGGCATCAATCAGGCTGCACTGATGGCAATGGTAGGGCTGCATTGATGGCAATGGTGAGGCTGCATTGATTGCAATGGTGAGGCTGCATTGATTGCAATGGTGAGGCTGCATTGATTGCAATGGTGAGGCTGCATTGATTGCAATGGTGAGGTTGCAGTGGTGAGGCTGCATTAGTTGCAGGTAAGGCTGCAGATGGGCACTGATTAGGCGGCTGCATTGATGGGCACTGACCCTTATTTTGCTTCACAGTTCTTTATTTAAAATGACATTTTTTTCCCTGAAACTTCCCTTTTAAAGTGAAGGTGCGTGTTATACGCTGATAAATACAGTATATCCAAATAACACGCCCAAACTCATCCTTAGTTCTGAGCGGCGCTCGGGGATTCGTTGGGGGCCACAAAAGTGATAGATACACACTAATCTCTCTCTCATCTCTTCACCACACACAGCTACAAAGACAAGCCAATTCTTGTTGGGCAGTGTATTAGTGCTCGGACTAACACATTTAGACTGCATTTTAATGGTTTAAAAATGTCAGGCAAAATGGTCGGCCCTCAGGCATGTTCACTCCATCAAATCTGGCCCTCGTTGAAAAAAGTTTGGACACCCCTGGTGTATGGGGGTCTTAGTCTGCACCCCCGGGGGGGGGGAGATGGGGGCGCAGACAGTAGAAGCTACATGCCGTCATGAGAGATGACCACCTTGCAAGTATTCAGTATTTCAAATCGCATGTAAAACTCGTTATGTTTGACTGGAGTTTGTGAAAACACTATTATAGCAGCTGCCATTTTTCAGTTGTTTTTAGGGCATTGCCACAATTACATTGACATGCAATATGCCGTGCATTGCTAAGTTCACCTGTACCAGAAAACTGCCTATGCAGATAAGGGGCATCTGTAGATAAAAACAAACTGTGCAGCTCTGACTAAAGTCCTTGCTATAGGTGTAGGCCATTTACTTACCTCATGAAGCCTGACTGGAAAACCCCTAAAACATTGCTAACAGACCCCTAGCTGTTACTGTTCACCTTCACCATCACAGGAGCAAGCTCTCACACATTGAGCTCTGAGCTACCGCATCAGGGGAGAGAGAGTGCATGTGACGTGGTTTGGATCTGAGAAAGAGCTACAGCTTTAATGAAAACCATACTGTGCTCTATAGCCACCGCTGTTCAAGCATGTTTTGCTGTTATCATATATGGAAATCCTGCCCTGAACAATGACATGCAAATGCCCCTGAGGCCATACAGTTAGGACGTAACTGCGAACAGGCCAGAAAGCGCACTGCAAAATTGTAAAAAAAAACAAACAAACGTGGCATTAGTTTCCATCCGCTGTGGATCGCACTTCAGAGGTGTTTGACAGGCAGTGAGGAGGCTATATGTTTGTCAGGGCTGGGCTCAGCCCTTCCTTCTCTGAGCTGGCCGCTCAGCTGTTGGCTAATTGCCAGCTCCCATCTCTCTCCACAGTTACTCAGCTGTTGATATCCTGCTCGTCAGTCCTGCCTACTTTAGCCGTCCAATCCAGAGGTTCTCTGCCTTCGCCTTGGTCAACATCACATCTCCTGTGATCCTGTTCAAGACTTGCTTTGCTGACATCCCTTCTGGCTCCAGATCCTGCTTGCTACATTGATCCCTGACTTCTGGCTTGGCTGACTATCTGTTCCGGTTAACTTTGGCTATGTTTTGACTACGTTTGTTCTTTTTACTTTTATTATTAACCCTTTCATGACTAAGCCAATTTCTGACATTTGGTGTTTACAAGTTAAAATCTGTATTTTTTGCTAGAAAATTACGTAGAACCCCCAAACATTATGTATATTTTTTTAGCAGAAAATCTAGAGAATAAAATGGCAATTGTTGCAATATTTTATGTCACACAATATTTGTGCAGCGATCTTTTAAACGCAACTTTTTGAAGAAAAAGACACTTTCATGAATTAAAAAAAAATGAAACAGTAAAGTTAGCCCAATTTTAATGTATAATGTGAAAGATGATGTTACGCCGAGTAAATACATACCAAACATGTCAAGCTTTAAAATTGCGCACACTCGTGGAATGGCGACAAACTACTGTACCTAAAAATCTCCATAGGCGACAATTAAAAAAAAAAAATAACGGTTACCAGGTTAGAGTTACGGAGGAGGTCTAGTGCTAGAATTATTGCTCTTGCTCTGACGATTGCGGCGATACCTCGCATGTGTGATTTCAACACTGTTTACATATGCGGGCGTGACTTCCGTATGCGTTTTCTTGGCTTTGCGGGGACAGGGGCGCTTTAAAAAAAATATATATTTTTTATTTCATTCATTTTAATTTTTTTTTTTTTACATTGTTTTAAATTTTTTTTTATAATTTTGCTCACTTTTATTGCTGTTACAAGGAATATAAACATCCCTTGTGACAGTAATAGGTGGTGACAGGTAGAGGTCGACCGATATGGGTTTTTCTCTGGCCGATGCTGATGCCGATATTTAGAAATCGCGGCGGCCGATGGCCGATATAGGATGCCGATTTTTTTTTTTTTTTTTTTTTTTTGGGCCGATATGTTAGGCCGATTTTTATATTTTTTTTATTTTTTCCCTTCATCTCATAAAATCTAACAGACACCTTTCACACTGGGGCGTTTTTCAGGCGCTTTTGGGCTAAAAATAGTGCCTGTAAACTGCCTGCAAAGCGGCTCCCCTGCAGTCTGTGTGGAAGCCCGAGTGCTTTTACACTGAAGCGATGCGCTGGCAGGACGTTAAAAAAAAGTCCTGCAAGCAGCATCTTTGGAGCGGTGTTAACTTCTCCTCCACCACTCCTGCCCATTGAAATGAATGGGCACCGCTGCCGAAGCACCTGCAATGCTATTTGGCAGCGGCGATTCACGGGCGCATTTAACCCCTTCCTCGACCACTAGCTGGGTTATAAGTGCCCCACTAGCAGCCGAATAGCGTCGCTAAAATGACAGTAAAGCGTCGCTAAAACTAGCAGCGTTTTACCGTCAACGCCAGCCCGCTCCAGTGTGAAAGCAGCCTTAAGTAATAAGTGATACAGAAAATTTCCTACATTTAAACATTTATTAAACAAAACAAACCTTCAATCAGTTCACTTGTATGTATAATTTAAAAAAAAACTATATATTAAATACACAAAAATAGATAATCAAAACTTTTGGACGAATAAAAAAAAAAAATCTGCTAACTTTACTGTTTTAGTTTTCGTTTTAAAATCATGTGTATTTTTTTCCCAAAAAATTGCGTTTGAAAGACCGCTGCGCAAATACCGTGTGACATAAAATATTATAACAACCGCTATTTTATTCCCTAGGGTCTCTGTTAAAAAAATATATATAATTTTTGGGGGTTCCAAGTGATTTTCTAGCAGAAAATACAGGATTTTTACTTGTAACAAGTGTCAGAAAAGATTTAGTCTTTAAATGGTTAAACTGAGAACTTCTCCACACAGCCTTGAGTTCATTCATTAAGTGTAAACATTGTATCACTTTGGTCTTTTTTTGGCAGGATGCCCAGAGAGGAGAAATCACTCCAGGGGAAGACTCAGGCAACTTGCATTGACTTCTATTACAGAAGCCTTTTGCAAGTCATGGCTGCCATTATAATCAGCCTTTTTTATCAGCACAATCGGCCGATGCCGATTAATTAAAAAACGCCAAATATCGGCCGATATATCGGTCGACCTCTAGTGACAGGTACTCTTTATGGCGGGATTGGGGGTTTAGAAGACCCCAAATCCCTCCTTTTGTACTTCAAAGTATTCAGATCGCCAAAAACTGTGATTCTGAATACTGTATATATTTTTTTTAAAACTGCACCATTGGCAGCCGAGTAAACTGGAAGTGATGTTGTGATGTCACTTCCGTGTTTACAGAGAGAAGACTGGAACAAAGTAGTTTCTGGCTTGGTGCCAGTCTGTCTCTAGCCGCCGGAAGTGGTGGATCGAGGATCGGGTCTTCCGGTGGGACGGGATGTCCCCTCCAGCTCCTGCCGCTCTAAAAACCGGTACCGGGATAATGCCTGCAGCTGCGGGCATCATCCTGGTATAACCCCCCTAAACCCGAGCCTGCATATATGCGTATGCTCGGTGGGAAGGAGTTAAACAAGTGTGATTTAACTGTACTTCTGTCTCGGTCTGATTTCATGGTTTCTGACAATGTTGCCTCCTCATCCCGTTTTACCCCTGTAAATGCCACACCACTGGGCTGCAAATGCATGCATTACACGGGGTTGTGGCACTTCCCTGTTTCGGTGTTGGGTAGCGGTACTGCCTGCCGAATGCGTCAGCTGGGATAACTTTTGCTGTGGATGTGAAGGAAGGCATCTTGGCTGTGCCATGTGTACCTCCTCCTTCTGGCTGCCTTTGCAGCATAAGAGGGGGTGGCCAAAACATGCCTCAAGTATAAAGTGTCACAAGGTTACATCTCTGTTGAATGTATCTGGCTGTATCACAAAAGGCACAGACCTAACCTGTCTGTTCTGTGTCATCAGGTACTATTGCATAATGAATTTGTCATGCTCTCCTGTGTTGACATTTGTCAATCTTGTTTGAAAATGATGACATTTCACTAGCTTTACATTTCTAATACATGATATGATTGACAGCTAGCTAAGCGTGCCATTTACTTCACTAATGTGATTTGTTGGCACAGGACTGCTGCAGGAATGTGCCAGTATGTACAAATGCTTTCCCTTCAATGTTAGTCTTGTTAATGTTACAGCTGTTTACAGGGAGCAAACAGACACTGTTAAATACTACAAGCATGTGTCAACATGACTTCCTTTTCATTTTCCCATTAGTTATTGTACCTCCTGATTTACATAGACCTGCTGGCTTGGCTGAAGAAGTTGGCCTCTCCTAGAGCACTGAAGCGTAAGATTGGGTATTAAACCAAACATTTATTATATTGCAGCTTACCTTACCAAGTCTTAGATGTGGTGGCTACATTGGATTTCTTTCCTTTTTATATTCATCTGGTGATCCAGCCAATAAGTCTGTTGCTTTTCAACAGAACAAGCTCTCTTGCAAATGTAGCAGTTAGCGTGTTGAGACAAACCATTTACAACTATCAGGGGTGCTAACAGTGACTAAACTTTTAGTTGTTCATGTAAAACCTTGATGCCAAAAGAAGAAAAAAAAACTTGCTGTTCTGCCTTTTAGCAGGGATATTTATTAAATTTGGCAACTAGATGGAGCCCAGAATAAATGTACTGTTTTACACAAACTAGAAAACTGTTCAGCTTTAATAAAAGTTCCCATCATCCTTCAGTCTAAGAAAAAGAAACGGGTGCATCCTGGGAGCTCATACTCCATTTTAAGTACTGAAGGAGAGGAAGCCAGCCATCATTACAGAAGCCAATGTTGTGCGCTGAACTTTCATTCCCATACAGGCAGCATCGCTGATGAGCATGGACTTATTACCATCTGCAGCCTAGTTATTTCACTGTGTTTTTCTATATGTTCTTAGTATTGAGATGAACTTTTGATATTGACCAAATACTTATTTTTCACACTAATTTGCAAATAAATTCTTTCAAAAATCAGACAATGTGATTGTCTGAATTTGTTTCCACATTTTGTCTCTCAAAGTTGAGGTATACCTATGATGACAATTACAGGCCTCTCATCTTTTTAAGTGGGAGAACTTGCACAATTGGTGGCTGACTAAATACTTTTTTGCCCCACTGTATGTAGGGAGGTTTGTTTCATCTCTGTGTATCATTGGAGGCTGTTCACTTCACCGGGTATGTGGGGATTTTCATCCACTTTAAGTGTTGCTAATAACTATTTGAATTTGTTGAACACATTGCTGCAAAAAATGAAAATGTTTCCGGGTATTCCTGAGTTTGGTGCAAGGTATCCAACAACATACACACCACCAGACGTGTCACAAATCTCTTTTTGAAGTGCCTTCAATGTGTGGTTTATGTGAGGTTTATGCTATAGTTTTAGAAGCATGAGACCGGCTCCCACTCTTACTCCACTTCCCAAAACCCAACCCCAGCCTGAATCTCCTTTGCCACAAAGGCAGTGGAGATGAGGACCCCTTTTACTTCTAATGGCCAGCAGCAGTCAATATCTTCTGGGCCCAGCCTAAGTGATTTCACCTCCTCTGCTCCCATTGATTGGAAGTGGCCACACTCACCTTAAAGCAGGGGTCTCGAACTAGCGGCCCTCCAGCTGTTGCGAAACTACAAGTCCCATCATGCCTCTGCCTGTGAGGAGTCATGCTTGTAACTGTCAGCCTTGCAATGCCTCATGGGACATGTCATTTCGCAACAGCTGGAGGGCCACCAGTTTGAGACCCCTGCCTTAAAGGGTCCAGGATGCTAGGCAGCAGTGTGGTGTTGCTTGCTCCATCTCCTCTGGCCTGATTGGCTGTGGCACACTATTTGAGCATCACAAGCCCAGGGCTCTGGGCTTGTAATAGCAACTTTCTGCCCTTCCCCCTACTCTGCTTTGCCTTGCTGTTTCTGTCCACTTTGCCTATTTGTTGGATTCTCCTGTTACTGGCCCTCTATCTGGAATACAGGCCACTCTTTTTGATTGCTGCCTGCCTTTGACCTCGGATTGTCTATGGATAACTGTCTACTGACCACCATCAGCCTCTGGACTTTCTTACGATTACTTTTCTGCCATGGTACTTCTCATGCCAGATCCTCCTAAAGATCATGGGAACTTTTTTCTGTTACCTATGCTCAATCCCTATAGGCCAGAAACTGTAGCATTGTGTACCAAGACCTGGGGGCAACCAAGTACCTGTAGGCCTGCTTGCCTGTAAAGTCAGAAGATTTTTTATTTTAATGCATTAAGATAAGCCTTCTGTGTGCATCAGCCCCCCTAATACTTACCTGAGCCCCATCTCTGTCCAGCAATGTCCACGAGTGTCTCAGCCATCCAAGACTCTCCCTCCTGATTGGCTGAGATACAGCAGTGGCGCTATTGGCTCCCACTGCTTTCAATAAAAGTCAATCAGCCAATCAGGAGAGAAAGGGGGGCGGCCACAGCTCTGTGTCTGAATGGACACAGGGTGCTGTGACTTAGCTTGAGTGCCCCCATAGCAAGCTGCTTTCTGTGGGGACACCCAGCAGGTGGGAGGGGCCAGGAGCACAGAAGAGGGACCCAAGAAGAGGAGGGTCTGGGCTGCTCTGTGCAAAACCAATACATATAGGAGGTAATTATATGTATGTTCTATTTTAATGGAAAAAACAAAACAAGACTTTACAATCACTTTAAGGGAAATGTAGCTGCTAAAAGTGAAGCAACACTATAGAGATAGTTTTTGACCTTGGCCTCAGCGCAAGCTTCGCATAATAGATTCCACAACTGTAAATCTAGATTTCCCATCAGTGATGATGGTGACCAGGACAAATAGAGAGGGATGATTCTCCTCAGGGGGGACACAATGAGTAATACATACTTTCAGTGGGTTTAACTCTTCCCTACTCCAATAGTAAAAAAAAAATGTTCATTTTATATACACTTTATGCTGCCTTTTTCTTTTCTTTTTTATCCGTGGATTTCACTCAAGGAATCCCGTGTGTGTGTGTGTGTGTTTTTTTTTTTTTTTTTTTTTTTTTTTTTTTATATATATATATATATATATATATATATATATATATATATATATATGTTATTGTCTAAGTTTACTTAATTTACTTTGCGCTATATGCGTTTTGTGAGAATATCAACATTATATGCAGGCCAGTAGGACAATGTTCTTACATGTAAGCTTTTGTTTTTACTGTTTTAAAGTATCACAGTGGAAATCCTGACAAGTTTCAGAAAGTGACCTCAGTTAGACCAGCAAAGCACATGGAACAATATGAATCCAGCCTTAATATCTGAAAGATGTTCTATATTTTCTCCACACTTTCGAAGGGCTTGATTACAAGAACCACACGGGCTGTTGCCCAATACAGTCCCAACACAAGAACAAGGAAAATAAATAACCTTATGTCCTATCATGTCAATTCATCCCAGTGCGCATTGCAGCATGCTGCATGCAAGGTAAAATTATAGAAGTAAAAGAAAAAAAAGATTAAAAAAAAACAGCAACATGTTGTAAAGCACAGTGCAGTGTGACGCAGTGCAACTCAACGTAAAAACAAATGCCAGTCTAATGCATGAACTATGGAATGAACCAGTTCTAACAAAAAATGCAAATATACTGGAATTCCACTTTCAACAACAAATGTAGATGTAGAAAAACGATTAGCCCAGATTGATTATGTTTTAGTTTGTACAGTAAACATTCCTTTGATTAGATGAAGAAGGAACTAAAGAACTTGAAATCAAGGTCACAACAGAGGGAAGCTCTAGAACTTGGTCAAAAGTAATTCTGGTTTCTGTGTGCTAAAGCTAAAGCAAACCTCTTTTATACAAGAAACAACATTACAAATTGATATGATGTAGAAAATACTTTCCATATTGCCATTTCTAAGGCTCCATGCACAGTGAAGCTCATAAACTGCAGTTTATTGGAGTTTGGGCTTTTTTTTAAAAGCCCATAAACTCCACTCTGTTAGCCTATGTGTCCATGCACACATGGACGTTTTTTAGCTTTAATGAGCAGTGGAGTTTATGGGCTTTTTTCTGAACGCCAGAAATTTGCGTTCAAAATGACGTTTTTCACCGCCAAAAAAAGCCAAACGATGATAAACGCTCATTAATTAGCGCTCAGCGTTCTATTTTTTCAATGCATTGTGGGAGTTTGGAATACATTGTGGGATTTTTGGAGTGTCCTCTGTGTATTTTTATTAAAAACACCCATAAACGCTAAGGCTATAAAATGCTGATAAACGCTCATAAGCGCTAGTACAAAATGCTGTTAAAAAGCACATTTTTCAACCAGCTTTTTCTGCCAGCAATCTGGCGTCCAGAAAAAGCTTTTTTTGCGCTTCAGTGTGCATGGAGCCTTAGTATTGAGCCATGGAAAAAACGTGATTTGAGCCCTTTTTATGCTGCAGAATACTTAGACCTTGACACAGATACACTGTGTAAAGCACACAGGTTTACACATGTTAATGTGCCCTGCAATAAGGCAGCCTGATGGAATGTGCTACCTAACATGCCAAAATGCACCAGAAAAGGTGCATGAAGCATTTTTGGCAGGGCATGGCAATACATATTGCGCTACCCTTACCATTATTTTCAGGCGGTCAAAAATGATAGTCTGTATATTACACTGAGCACAAGTTTTTCAAACCGATGTGTTTTGTTGCACATTAAAAACATGTGCAGAGCTTTTCCATTGTTTTTAAAGGAGTGGTACACCCAAAGCTTGTTTGGCTGTACTTCTCCTGTGAATCACAAGAATGCAGTTAGTTTTGCACTCATGTGACCCATTTTCAACCTACAGCGTGCTGAAGCCTGCTATCCGCTGACGTCACAGAGCTGGTCCAGGCTGGGAAAAGATTGCGACCATACGGCCGGGATCCACCCACATGCCTGGACCCGGCACCTAGCTCAGCCTCTTGGCAAGCTGCTGAGAACCTGAGCCGTCCGCTTCGCGCCCTTCACAGACCAGCGCTCCAGTAAACACGGGGGAAGGGGGTAGAGCAGAGAGCAGTGACTGACAATCACCGGCTCGCTGCTTAGGGAGCTCTGAGAACCGAGCGATCAAACGCTGCTGATCGCTCGTTTTAGAACCAGTGAGGGACAGATGTAGCATCGGACCAATGCTGCATTCACCTAGGTAAGTATGATTCTGCAAAGAAAATAAAAAATTCCCATACTTCTCCTTTTAATGTTGTCCTCTACAACACCACGATTAATACGGCTTTCAATCTAAGTTTCCTTGCTGTCAGGCTGACTTTCTGACTTTGCTTCGAGTCACTGAATTGACTGTATACATGATCTGAAATTATTGAAGCCAATGGTGTGCTCACCCAGCATTTTTAGAAGGTAGTCAGGCTTCATGTTTCTCTCAGAAAAGATCTACTGTTTAAATAGAAGTGTGATAAAAGTTGGGAAAGAAACTGCGCTATGGGTTCTAACAAAGCAAGTAAGCCAAACACTTACTAAAAGGTTAAATTAATAACCAAAAGGGGCAGCAGCAACTATACCGTGTACAACAGTGATAAAGATTTAGAAAAGCAAAAAGCTGCGCATACCAATAAACATGCAATACCTTAATATGTGAAGACTCACATTGGCTAAGACCCCTAGTGGCGGGGAACAAATACGTGAAATAAATGCCAATATAGTGTCCAATCAATCTAACAGATCATAATAAACTATACATTGGCATAAACAAAAGAAGCACCCAGTGATAAACCTGTCAAAGGTAATAATATCTTAAGTGAACCAAATAAAATGAAGGGTGAAAACATATATGGACTAAATATGCAAAGACATCCGAAAAAATTATAATTCATGTGAAAACTAAGAGTTCATGTGACCAATAATAATTTGACTAAACAGTCCAATATTGAATGCTTGTGTTTCGAAAGTAGGAAAAAATGATGGTCGTATTTTAGAAAGTTCCCCGGAGTGACCGTCCAATGGCGTATATCTTTATCAAGTTGTGTGACTTGCCAAAAGCACCACCACCAGAGAAAATTGACCGCTTGCCAGAGGTATGGGACCCTCAGTCACAGAGGGTCAGACGAGCATTACAAGGGGTTTTCTTTTAGATTGACTTCCACTAGTATACCGGTCTCAGCCCCCTGCTTGCTTCAGACACTGGACTCAGGATAGGTATCCGAATCTCCCTCCAGAATGGTAGCCACCAATATGGATAAATGTATACGTGTCCCTCCAGATATCAGCAGGACATGTGCGCCATGTAAAGGAATTAGAAAACTCCCATAGTGTAATAACGTCACTATTTATTTAAAAAGGATAACATAAGAACTTACATTTAAGCAAAAAACGATCAACCAACGACATCCGGTGCACCGGCCGGTTGCATGTAAGGACGAAATGATAAATCAAGAAATGCTGCAGCAGGTAATAGATCAGAGGTGGTGACAGTGCGTCGCTCGCCCGACGCGTTTCGTGATAACTCACGTCGTCTGGGGACACGGGCGACGCACTGTCTCACCTCTTTTAAATCTGTAGTCACCAATTGCGTCCGACTCCGAGTGCGCGACAAACGTAATTACGCAACATGGCGTCCGAGAGGGCGGGGCCAAGCAGTGCTCTGTGTGTAAATGGACACACAAGGCAGTGGCTCTGCAGTAAGCCTGCTCACGTGCCCTCATAGCATGCTATGGGGGGACGAGGGAGGGGCCTGGAGCGCCGGGGGGAACCATGAAGAGGAGGATTGGGGCTGCTCTGTGGAAAACCACAGCACAGAGCAGGTAAGTATGACATGTTTGCAATTTAAAAAAAGAAAACAAACCTTTTAACTTTAATAGCCCTGCACTGTATGTGATGATGCTAAAGGACCGCTCACAGCCCAGAGCTTTGGGTAGAAGGAGAACGGTGCTGGCACCTGCCAGACCAATGGATAGGGTAAGTAATACAGAATCTCTCTGCACCTCTAGATTAAGTGAGCATTTGACCCCTGCAGGGGGTTGCTTCATTAGATTTTGTCTAATGAGTTCAGCTTTAGAATCAGACCGCCAATTCTGAGTCTCGCCTTTTTTAGGGGTACAGCTATTAATTACAAAAAATATGACACACTATACATTATTTTTGTATCTTTTCTAAGTCTTTTTTTTTTTTTTGTGATTTATATATATTGGTGTTTTCAATGTAGCAGCCCAATACCATAAGGTCCTTCTCTCTCTCTATGTATTAAATAAGGATGACATGATATTGAACAGTCATCATACTTCTAAATGTATTAGGTTACCATACCAAACGTAATTAGAAATGCTTGGAGCACATCATATGGCATGTGCGACCTTTACATATTAAATGTTTGTCACCTTGACCTGCAAAACCAATGGATGGCAATTGGGTCAATAGAAATCAAATGAGAACTAATTTATTCAGTCCTGAACGGTATCTCAATCAACAGCAGAAATCAGAGCGGTATTTGTAATTCTGGTATTGACACAGCAAGCACATTTAAATGATAACAAGTGCTCACTAGTGTCACTTTGAAGTTGAATTGTTCCCAATGGCCACTTTCAGAAAGCATTCACATTTAAAGGTCAACCAGAGGCAAGGCACAGACAACTGTTGAATTTATTAAAGATGGCTAAAGCATAGGCCAGCCTGCTTAAATCTACGGAAGCTTATATACAGGCTGAAAGATTACATTGGCCACAAATCCTCTTTTCCAGTGATTTGTATATTCAGTGTCTGTAATAACACAATCTAGAAACCCTTCTGCTATTAAGAGCTAATCAATTTAGCATTAATAGTTTTTTTTATTGGTTAAGTTCTCAACTAGCAGCACTAGGCATTTAGAGGGAAGATCAACAAGAGCACCATGGAATGCCTTAAAGTATAACTAAGGGCACAACATTTTTTTTAAAGTTTTGGATAGAATGGAGAGGGATTAGACCACCTGTCAGTTTTTATTGCTGTCTATGCTACCGTTCCGGAGATTCGCCCTCTCTGTTTGTCCTGTTTACCATTATCATTTAAAGTGAAAATAAAAGAAAACCCCAAATTTGGGGTTTTCCCCAGAAAAGTAACAGAGGGAAAATCTTCCAATGGGGATACTAGTTCCGGTGACCTGGGGGTCCCCAAGGAATTCCCTTAATTTGCAGGGATTTCTTCTCGCTTCCTGTTTGGCTATGGGACAGGAAGTGAAGGAACACAGATGGTAAAAAAAAAAAATCTGACGGGTTATAACCCTCCCTTACTCTATCTAAAATGAAAAAAAAAAGTTTTGTCTATAGTTCTACTTTAACCGCTTGCCGACCAGCCGATGCAGTTGTACTGCGGCAACATGGCTCGGCTGCGTGAATCGCCGTCATGTTACGTTGCTTCCTGATTTGGCCACTAGGGGCGCCCGCACCCCTGCTGGCCCACGGAGCTGATGCGATCACGCAATCGCTCGGGGCACACGGAGAACCAGGATCTGTGTGTGTGTGTAAACACAGTTTCCGGTTCTCTGAGGGGAGAACAGACAGATCGTCTGTTCATACAGAGTATGAACAGCGATCTGTCATCTCCCCTACACAGTCCACTCCCCCTACAGTTAGAACACACACTAGGGAACACAATTAACCCCTTGATCGCCCCCTAGTGTTAACCCCTTCCCTGCCAGTGACATTTTTACAGTAATCAATGCATTTTCATAGCACTGATCGCTGTATAAATGCCAATGGTACCAAAAATGTGTCAAAATTGTCCGTGTCCACCATAATGTCGCAGCCCCGATTAAAAATGGCAGATCGCCACTAATACTAGTAAAAAATAAAATGAATAATAAAAATGCCATAAAACTATCCCCTATTTTGTAGACACTATAACATTTGTGCAAGCCAATCAATATACGCGCTACGTAAACTATTGGCGCTATATAAATCCTGTATAATAATAATGTTCGCTTATTGCGATCTATTTTTTTTTTTTTAATTTTTTTACCAAAAATATGTGAAACAAATCTGGAAGCGACGTAACATGACGGCGATTCGCGCAGCCAAGCCATGATGCCACAGTATAACTGCGGCGGTTGGTCAGCAAGCGGTTAAACTCCCTTGGTGCCTTATCTGTGTTAAATAGGCCACAGAACCTGTGTAATTAATGAGTTCAGGTTTAAAGGGATGAGGTGTCAACCCTCCTCCCTTTTTTTTTATGTATAAATGGCCTTACTCATTTAGGCCTTTTTCCATGAATGAGTTGGTTATTACTTTTTTCAGAAAATGATCTCCACCCTGCCTAGACTCTTTAAACTTTTGTACCCCATTTCTCAAACGAGTTTTTGCAGTAATTCCCAGGCTTTATTGCTTGAATACAAGAGACCATGAACTTGCCCCTCTTATTTTTCCATTCTGCAAATTCACAGGGATCTGCTTCTATTCCTAGACTTTACCCTCTGATCAGAAACCGGATGAACCACTGTACACCTGATAAAATAGTTGTTCAGTCTACAGACCCTACTTTTATTTATGATATCAGGAAAAGAGCAATGTTTTGTTGTTGCTGTGGTCAAAACAGAAGCGACCCTGCTTGTTCACAAGTGCCCAAAGCCTGCAGATAAGGGGTGCAGAATAATAAACTACAATAGGAAGAGTGCGCTGTAATTATTTTAGGTGTCAAATGAAGCCCTTTCAAGCCCCCAGTGATTCAGATCTTGGTAGTCTGCACAATTCCGTAGACTAACCTAAGCCACCATCAGAAGAATCTGAGCATCCCCATCCGACATTGCTGAAATTGCTTCAGTTTGTCATGCGCCGGGCATGCCAGGTCCACACAATATCATTTACTTGCAAATGGGCCTGGCTCCTGAGCCCTCTGGTATCTGACTCCTGGCCTGCAATTTGTCATGTTGGTGGCATTATCAGTGTACAGTTATTTTAATACATTCTAAATTGTTTGAGGAAACAAAGGATGTCTGCCTAAGAGAGATTTTTCAGAGTAGACCTCGGTGATGCGGCTACTTATAAACCGGTCACCAGGTGAGAGCGGAACTGTGCCAAAAATATATTTCTTTAGACGTACATTGAGATTGTATGAGCAAAT